>JAINUG010000005.1:1955000-2555000 GCA_029706075.1 Aldrovandia affinis
AATCATAGCTATTGATCCCCACACGCAGCTCTACTGTAATAAACCTTTATTTCCATCTCTGTTCACACAGGTGATACGGACCACTGGCTTCATGAGGGGCCTCTATGTGGAAGCGGAGATGAAATCGGACAATGTGAAGGTGATGTCCCCCCAGAGTGTGTTCTCTGAGAGAGATGTTTGGTGTTTGATTGATGTGCTCCTCAGAACCTCAGACAAAATAAAATGAAAGCGCTTATCCTAGCATATCTTAAAGGGCTTACATTTTTTTGAGGTAAGGAAAAACAAATACAATTTGAGATATCTGGGAGCGTTCCCCTTTAAACACATTACCCTGTACATTCATAAGAATACTGTATAATATTATATAATACATGCCATTTAGCAGAAGCTTTTATCCAAAGCGACTTACAGTAGTGAATGCATACATTTTTCAGTATGTGTGGCCCCAGTGGGAATCGAACCCACAACCTAAGCGCTGTCAGCGCCGTGCTCTATCTACTGAGCCACATTAAAGAGCACCTTAAAGAATGACCCAGTCCTGTAGATGTACATATTGGATAGCTAGGTCCATTATGGAGTGTGTCCTCATCCCCTACATCTAAGATGTGGCTGACAAACCAGATTTAATTATTCCCTCATCCCTTCCCTCGATGAATGTGAATTTTTGCTTTGCTTTTCAAACAGCTCATAACCCACAGATCTACAGTACAGGTTGTCATCTCATTACTAATAACAGATGATTGGAGAGGTAGGTGTGGGTGTCAATCATGCGATACACTTGTGAGAGGTCATTCTCAATCCTGTGCAGACTCGCCCATGTTAAAAATTTACCTAAACAGAATCAGCCATCCTTCTCTTGTGGTAAAACATAAACCTATGATGGTGAACAAAGCAATGGTGGGTGAGCTAAAGATTTCACACCTGATCCTCAAAGGCAGCTGCTACAGGTAGCTGCTCCCATTGATGCCCAGCATGCATAATGAATATGTTCCCTGCACCTGGGACAACTGATCTGAGGTCAGTCAGGGGTCACATGTTGACAGACGGAGAGGTACTTGACACTGGTATCAGGTCATGTTGATTGAATCTTTTTTGCTTTTGTGTTTGGATGGAATTTAGGCCTCTGTTCATATGAAACAGTGATGGATCTTAATAAATTGTGACCACAGTTTCTGTGTGGCATTTGTTTGGTTTGGTAGATAGAGATAGGAGGGTATTCAGCTGATACATTTCATGCTTCATTGTTCTTTTCCTGTTTCTGTTCCCTTTAACAGCATTTTCAACGTTGTTTTGAAAAAACAGGAGCTAAAACTGTATGGTACTGGTATCAGACTAATCTCGACCCCAGATGCTCCATCCAGATTGGTTTTCAGCTATTTGATTGGTTGTGGCACATTTTAGCCAGCTTTATATTATAGATCAGTGGTTAAGTTGACTTAAATTGCCACCTCCAATTTGAGCCCCACCTATCATCAACCTGATCATGATTTGTCAGAAGAAGTGAGAAGCGAACCTCCACAAACTCGGTTCCTTTACGCAGTATCCCCACTCTCACCCCGATGGTTATTTGAGATGGGGGGCGGGGGGTATACGTGTAGGCTGTCCGTGATCGTGGACTGCAGCACAATGAGACATTCGTAGCTTTTTTTTGTTTTCGTTGCGTGTTTTTACCGTGCTGCTTAATTTCAAAGCGTTTACACGGTAGTTAGAAACGTCATTGGAAATGTTTCATTTCCATACCAAAGGGGCTTTGTCTTCCAGGCCATCTCGCGGTTTCAGTGGACGCCCAGCTGTAGGAGGGATTTGTTTTTGAGATGAGATTGCTGTGACAGTTATCATATTTTGATTGGCTGAAAAGGAGAATTAAGAACGAACTCCATGCAGGCTTTAACGGGATCTGGTCAAACTCATCAATAACGTTTGTCTATTTTATGCACCGCAGAGGAAGTCCAGTTTTAGAGTATTCTACAGAAAGGACGTGGGGTCAGAGAACACAGAGAGGCACACGGTTCAAGTGCGCGGTTATGTTTATCTGTGTCCGCTCATGGCCTCTTAATTCCCCATGTCGGGCCATGCAAGGTGGAGTTCACTTTCTCTTTGGCAAAGATCTGGTCTTAAGGGGAAGATCTGCTCAGCAGTTGCAGAATTCTGCCAGATGTTGTGAAGTTTCTATAAATGTCTGCCGTGTAATCCCTTATCTTATCTGCGTCTTATCCTTTTTGATATGAGATATGATGTCAGCTCTGGTAGAAATCACAAGTTAGATTTGTCTTGTATGATTCAGCAGGGAAATATAATTTGTCTGTGTTTGGTCATAGAACCGTCCCAATGTTAGAACTGGACACTTCATACCATGGACATCTTGTAAGTCGCTCTGGATAAGAGCGTCTGCTAAATGCTTAAAATGTCAATGTAAAATGTAAGTAACTGACCATTATTAGCAAAGCACATCCTCTGAAGTTGGACAGACTTATCTCACATTAGATTGTCAACCTGGTAAAGCCCTTAATGCAGAAAGGTTATGAGCCTGACAAGTGATGCTAATGTCAGACAGACGAGTGATATTTTTTAAATCTCTTTAAAAATTTTTTATTTTTTTTTAAACCTAAAAGCTTTTCATGTCATGTTTTCCCCCCTGTGCTGTTACAGGATAAAGATGCCAAGATTGCATTCCTTCAGAAAGCTATAGATGTTGTGGTTCTTGTTAGTGGAGAGTCGCTGTTGGTGAAGCCAGTGCGAATCGTGGCAGGACATGAGCCCGAAAAAACCAACGAGCTGCTCCAGGCCATCGGGAGGTGTTGTCTTAAGAAGGTCAGCGCTTTCACCCACACAGAGCAAAATGTAATGTTTAGTTTGCTTGCACAGACACAAGATTAAACAGTGCTTTCACAGTGAAGTCGTTCCACAGTTTGTTCATAATTGGGTCAAGTTGTAGTGTGGTTATGTCATTGCGCACTTAGTCTTGGGAGCAAATGTCCAAAAAATAATTTCAAGTGTTGGTCACAAGGTCACAGTGTTAATCTTCACAAACCAATTATATAATGATAGCAGAGCTAATCTTAAGGCTCAGACATATAGCTAGCTATTGCAATGGCTATTGCTGTTCAGCTAATGGGCACTCCCTGCACAGAGAGCGGCGCACTATGCATGTGCGTTTCCATTCTTATGCAGAGGACATTGTTTGCAGATTGAGCTAACTTGAAATGGTTTAGTTCGGCAACAGTTACTTTGTGTAGGATACAAATTAGCCTCCCATTTAATCATGTTAACTGGTGAGTTAACATTTTGTCGTCTTTGGTTTTGGTTCTGAGACCGTTAAAGGCTTAGAAGCCAGCATTAGTTTGCCACATGCAAGCAGCTCTGGGTGTGTGTCAATGTAATTTGATCCAAAGCTTGCATCAGATTGTGAATGCCATGATGTGCTGTGAAGTGGATGGGACTGAATATCTTTATATCTGTATTATATCTTTGGGCTTTGCATGCCAATTAAATCTTGGTTGAAGTTTGAAGAGGACAATTGCATAGTTGTGTTCATTTTAATTATATACCTGAGGCTCCAAAGGAAGGCAGAATAGCTTGAAATACTGGATCGGGGAACGGTGATGCATCTCCAGAGATTAAATAGTGCCTAAATTAAATACTATACAGTGTATAAGTAGTAATTGTGCCATTTGATAAAAAGAATTTCTTTGGTGTCCTGTTGGGTGTACAAACTAAGAGTAATTGTCCATATATTATTGTAAAACTCCTCTATTAGTGGAGTATGTAATCCACGTCACCTGTTGTGGTGCGTGTCGCTGAAACATGCCACATCATTAGCTAGCACTGTAAATGGAAAGTGAAGATTTCACAATCAAGCAAGACAACAACATTTTATTCCTCAAACCTCAATTCTCAATTCCTCAATCAAATTTGTTGTATCGGTCAATCCATAGGCTAATTGTCACAAGACCACAACTGTCTTCCGATTTTGAGTCATTACCTTTCTCAAGAGCCAAGCTCAATAGCATTAGATTTGTCTATGTTAATGTGTAATTGAGGCAAACAGGATACTTTAGTACTCAACAAAGTTTGATTCAAAGTTCAAAGAATAGCAAATGTTACTGTTACGACCCCAACAGGGTCGAGGAGTATGAAAGGGGGTGTAACAAAAACATTGAATAAAGATTGGGGAGAGCTGTTGGGAGATGAAAGCAGAATCGTGAAACAACCAGGGTATATCCTCCCAAGACCCGGGAATCCATTTTTGTGCACTGTAGTGCACATTATGTTTTTGCTAAGTCCTCCCATACTACAGATGTCACTCTATTGAGTTCTGATGTTCCTTAGAGAGGACAACTGTAGCTTTAAGATGATATCACATGTGGGGGGGTGTTGCCTTGCCAACTTTGTACTTATGTTATCATATCATAATCATATCATAATTTCAATTTTTTTAGTAGACAGCTCTATGACAGAGGCACAATCGACATTAATGAAGTGCTGTTGTACACTACAGTGCACATGTTGTAAAATGTTAATCAAGTTACATTAAAAAAAAAAAAAACTTTGCAATGTGTTTTTTACCACCTCAACACTTAATTTTTTTTTTTTTAAAGGGATGAGGGCGGTGTCAAAAGAAAGTAATAATCAAACCCAAAACAAGTCCAGCTTACCTAGTCTCTTTTCAATAATTGAACTAACTAATACAAAAATAAACACAAATGAAAAGCTGGAGACCTAGCTCTGTGGTTCTCAAACTTTTCAGCCCGGGACCCCCAAAATAACGTTGGTAGAGACTCGTGACCCCCAACATTCTCCAAGGTTCTTTCCGACAATCTTGACAAGCACGCAAATGCACAACCACAAATACACGGTTACAGCGCCCGGATAATAATAACATAAAAAGAACACATGTAATAACAACCATATTCCTGTCGGTTCTGGCTCCACGATGGTGGAATGACCTTCCCGTGGAAGTCAGAACAGCTGAGACCCTGGCCACCTTCAAGCGACGACTGAAGACTCACCTCTTCAGGTGCGCCTCTCCCTGTAGTCCGGTTTTGTAAACTTAGGGATGTAGCTGTTTAGTATTGCACTCTTGTCTACTTGTTTATGTATGGTATTAGGTTTAGGCATTATTTCGCCGATATTTTCCGCTCTGTTTGTTTTATTGCTGCCTTTGAATTGTGGCTACAGATTTACCTACAGGGTCCTAATTTAACTATGTGGTTGCTCCTAGCACCTGGAACTGTACTTCCCACTAGGGTGGCTTTCAGTTGAACTGTTCTTGACTACGGTTAACACTTTGTTGTACGTCGCTCTGGATAAGAGCGTCTGCCAAATGCCTGTAATGTAATGTAATGTAATGTAGCTGTAGCATGTTAATTAAGTTTAACCTGCAGGCCTACAACTTACTTGTTTTAATGAGATGGGTGGGCCTGCTGCTTTTGGGGCACAACAACTCCACTCTCGGTTTGATGTTTGATGAGACGGCCACTCGGAGATCATCCTCCATGTTGAGTCGTGATTGGTATTTGTTGTTTATGTACAGTATGTCAGTGCAGAAAAAGTATTTTCACATACATAAGTTGATTGGAAAGGAATAAGTACATCCATCGCGGCCTTGGATAGCTCTGGGTATTCCTCCACAACTGAAATCCAGAACGCAGCCAATGTGCCTGAGGCAATTGTATGTGGCTTTTTTGACTGTGCAAGTATGCCGCCTCATACTATGCCATTTAAACTTTGGCAGGGATTGTGGTTTGCTGTGTTATTACTTGTTTTTGGTCCCGCAATTATTGTTCCTTTTGGCGGAAAAAGTCTACTCGTTTATCAGCATCCCTACGCTTGGTTAGCAAGTGTCGTTTCATTTTTACTGGCTTTAAGCTTTCATGTGCAAGCACTTCTGTACACACAGCACATTGGGGGTGTTGCACCTCATTGATGTGCAACACCATACTGGATTAATTTGTCTCTATATTTCCGACACTTGGATGATTGGTCAGACTGGTGGTGAACGGCCTTGCGTTTGTCATGTCCCACATCATTTGAAGTAGATGGTTTTCTGAATTAATTTTATGAATTGCTTCAGGGTGACTGTGGTCAATCTCGATATCTATTGTGTCCTTGTTTTTACGGATTAACCACTGTTCCATTTTGCTGATTAAAGTTAGCTAGCTTGCATTAAAAAAATGCACACACATGGCAGTTTGTAGGCTAGTACGTTTAGTGTTGCGCTGTAAATGTACAGTAACTGACATGTCGTAAATACATTTACGACAGGTCAGACGAGGCCACTGGGAAAATATTTGTTAATGTTAATACATTTAGGCGCTACTCATAGTGACACAAGTCATTCTGAAGCAACCGATGAATTTCATTCAGAAAAGCCATCTATCCCTCTCATGCTGATAAACCTGTAGACTTTTTCCAGCCTAAAATGACATGAGCTTGAAACAGTGAGGACATGCGTTTGCACTAGCGCTGGAGAAAACTTGGACAAGCAATGACATTTTCACAAAGCTGGGCACCAAACGGATGGCGCTCGCCAATATTGGGTAAAAAGAAAGGAGTAAGAGTCTTACAAGTAGCACATCACGTTAATTTCACACAGTGTAATATACACAGAAAGCTCTGGCAAGCAGAGCACTCCATCAAAATTGTTGTAAGAACCTCAGGGGAGGGGGGAGCGTGGAGGTCGCATCTCTTCTGGGAGTCACGGGCTGAAAAGTTTGAGAACCAAACTATTGTAGGCTACATAACAATGGTAAAGTAACACATGAATTGTAGGCCTATTTTTTGTTATGCATAAATGTAATTATGGTTAAAAAAACCATTGTGATTTCATTGTCAAATTTTTTTCTCACATTCTTGAAATCATCATAACCCCTCAAACGGATCTTGCAACCTCCCAGGGGGTCGCAACCCCAACTTTGAGAACCACTGACCTACCACTTACCTAAACAAAACCAAAATACAGGTGGTGGCACTCGCCCCTAACCTAGTATGTCTAGACAAAACAACAGAACCTCCATGTGCACAATTCTTCACCAGAAGGAACACAATTACACAAGGCAGGGTTTCTTTAAAAAAAAAAAAGGGGAACAAAGGGGAAAATGCAAGGGATACAATGCATAACAAGGGGGAAAAATTGAGATACCAATTTTCAAACAAACATGCGAGAGGGTAGTAACAGGCATGAAGTGCTGAACCGACGACTTCCAAGTTTTAAGGTATTGTTGACTATTCAATTAAATTCACTCACAACGAGCTATCACAGTGAAAACATATTAAAATGGTTTTAATCACATCCACTTTAGCTGCCAACACAATGGTCAAAAGGCATTTCTCATATCCCATTGTTTTTAACCTACCACGGATATTAAAGGTGCTGGGTCCTACCAGCTCAAATCATACTGCCGTTTCATCCATGGCAATGATGTCACTTTCAATTGTTTTGACTCCCTGCCATAGTTGACGTAATTAAGAGCCAAGCATATCTATGAAGTCCATGGCATCCTTCTGAGCAACAGTGGTGCAACATCACATCAAGAAACCGTTTCACAAGAGAAAATTGTCAAGCCATCCAGTGCTAGCCCAAAAGTCACAGTCACCCTTATCACTTCCTGTAATTTTACTTACTGTCTGGTAGCATATGTCTTTGTCCACTTGGATACAAATTAACTCAGATACTTTCTCTTCCAGCCCTTGGCTTGCTTTTTTCTCAGACCTCCATCTATTATTGGAATGGTTGAGTTGTTGGGCTGGTGGACTATTGAGACACTTCCATTCCTCAACCTTTTTTGGGTCAATACCATTTTGCCTAACTACTGCATCACCTGAATTGTCCTCAGCATATTTAATAACATTTAAATGGATGTTTATATTAAAATGTCTCATTTGTGCCCAATTAGCTGAACATTAACATTAGTGTGGGAAAAACAGATGAGCAATGGCAATTTTCACACTAATTTTACACTACCTGGATATTTTTGGAGACAGACTTTTGTTTTTGTCTCTTGCTGGGCCTAATATAAGTTTTACAGTAGTATAATACTGTGTGTACGTACCATATTATGGTTATAGTATAATGTAGAAAATCTTTGTCGAACACTCTGTGATGTATAGGTGTGGGGTTTGCCCCACCAACCGGTGACATTGTGGGTAGTTCACCTGCCATCCCAATACAGTCAGAGTAATGAACAATGACATGAGTTTCCTTGTTTTCCAGCTGTCCAGTGATGAGGCAGTGCAGCGTGTGCTGGCAGGGGACAAACCGGACCTCAAGGGGAAGCCCAACATCTCAAATTCTCAGGACAAGGAGAATCAAGTGACTACAGAGCAACAGCCGAGTCGGGAGGTGAGAGCAGCTTTTCCAGGCTGGCTCATTATACCCCTTTCCCATTGTAGAGCTGGAACCAGGCTGGCTCATTATACCCCTTTCCCACTGTAGAGCTGGAACCAGGCTGGCTCATTATACCCCTTTCCCACTGTAGAGCTGGAACCAGGCTGGCTCATTATACCCCTTTCCTACTGTAGAGCTGGAACCAGGCTGGCTCATTATTCCCCTTTCCCATTGTAGAGCTGGACCCAGGCTGGGCTTTCAATTGTAGAGCTGGAGCCAGGCTTGCTCATTATACCCCTTTCCCATTGTAGAGCTGGAGCCAGGCTGGCTCATTATACCCCTTTCCCATTGTAGAGCTGTAACTAGGTTGCATTATTATAACCCTTTCGCACTGTGAGGTGGAGATTTAAAATGGCCAGCGTGAACAGGTGCTAAATTTTTTTCAGGAGAGAAAGGAGATCAAAGACAGCAGCTCCAGTCGAGACCGGAAGGACCCTGAGCAGCCAAAGGATCAGGGGAGCAGGAGGTCAGAGAATGACAGTCATAAGGAGGGCGAGAGGCAGGAGAAGGACAAACGCAAAGAAACAGGCGTGAGGCAGGAGAAGGACAGGCGTAAGGAAGGTGAGAGAGTGGGGGAAGGTTGCAAGCTTGGCAAGGCGAAAGACGCAGAGAGAGAGGGCAAAAGCCGTGACAGGGAGAGAGAGCGGGAGAAGGCCAAAAAACGGGACTCGCACCGAGATGGAGACAGAGTCCCTGAAAGACGCAGAAACAGAGGCAAAGAGACCGACAAAAAGAGAGAGCCACCCAAAGACCTGGAGGAACCAGCCAAAGAATCTGAACCTCAAGAGAGAGAGGTATGTTGTCACACTACATTTCCCCTCCTCTGATATCGCTGCAGGGTATTCTCAAATTCTTCTCAAAGTCTTATACAGATTTTTGCTTGCCCCGTGTTCAGCCCAGAGGCCTGAAGGAGAGGCAGGACAGGCAACCAGCTGAGCAACCTGTCAGTGCCCACGCGGAGCCTGGAGAGGTGAGCATTCTAGTGCTGAAACAGCATTCTTTTCAGTCTTCCCACCAATATCAGTCTCAGTCTCTTCCTACCAAGATACCTTAATAATGGGTGACTTCAATTACCCAAGTAAGTGGAGAGGGGTTCAAGATGTGAAGATGAGTTTTTTTCCATACAGTGAATGACTAAAATGAGAAAGAATTTAAGTGATATGTATTGGGCAAAACTTCTAGCTTGCAAAACTGTGAATGAAAAATTGACTAAATGTAAAAGGATTATTGTAGATGCACAGTGTAAATTCATCCCAAAGGTAAGGACACATAAGATAAAAAAACTGACTCCACAGTGGATGACTAAATATTTACGGAAGATTTTGAGACAAAAGAAGACAAGAGTACAGAGTATTTAAAAAAAGACAATTTGGAGAGAAATAAGTTTGATTATTTGAATATGCAGGCTAAGGCTAACAAGGAAATAAGGGTAGCTAAAAGGCACTTTGAAATAAAAAAATTCACAAGATTTGTCCGGGTACTGCCCTAGTGTGCTGTACAGCAAACAAAAGCACACACCTTCTCTTCTAATACTCCTGACTGTCCCTGTACACATTAAACTGAGAAACTTTAGATTATATATAAATCATTAAGATATATTTTTATGCAATCCCTAAACACTGGAGTTGCAAGGTAGTATAATTCCAATATATAAGAAGGGGGACCATACTGACCATGGAAATATAGTCTTGTCAGTTTAACCTGCATCTCATGGGACAAGAATGGATTATTATTCAGAATTATTCCTGAAAATACAAGATTTTGATAGGGATGTTAGGGGGAAGTCATGCCTAATAAACCCCTGGACTTAATTTGCAGAAGCTACAAAATGAACTAGGCATATGATATTTTATTTGGACTTTCAAAACAGTTTGGAACCCATTGTCAAAACCCCAAGATGATTGAAACAGTTGTTCCAAAAATTGGCTGCAAGGTCGAATACAAAGAGCAACAGATGACATTCAGGTATTTGGGTAAATGTAAATGTGCTGGGACCTCTGCTCTTCCAATTTAAAAATCTTGATAGGGAGATGCAAAATAATTTTTTGCAGATGATACAAAAATCAAAAGGTGAACCCCAAGATGATTGAAACAAAATCCAAAAATGTACAGAAACATGCCAGATGACATTCAGTATTGCTAAATGTAAATTTATACATGTGGGAAATAAAAATATAAGATGCATATTTTATGGGAGGAGAAAAATCAGAAGGTGTTCAGTTTGAAAACATTATCCACATGAAAGCAGTGTGCTGCAGCAATGAAAAAGGTCAACAGGTTGCTGGGATATATAGCAAAAAGTATAAATCAAAGGAAGTTTATCGATGTTATATAATGCCTTTGTCAGAGGAAAAGGCAGCTAAAAAAAAAGGTTTTAAAAAAGGCAGCTAAACTGGTACTTGTTACTTAAGTTATGAGGAAAGCCTTAAGACGCTTAATCAATTCAAGCTTAGCAAACGGAGACTGGGGGGTTAATTTCTTAAAAGGGATTAACAAAGTGAACTATCCAGGATTTTTAAAGACACTTTCAGTTAGCAGAACAATAGGACAAAGATGGAAATTAGATAAAGGCTAATGCTGCACAGGTATCAGGAAGTATTCTTTTAACACAGAGAGGTGTCAATGCCTGGAACAGCTTGTCAGGTCATGTAGTTGATCCATATACACATGGGGTATTCAAGTCCAGGCTTGACGCAGTACTAGATATTCTTTAGACTTGGAAATGATGAGCCTAGATGGGCTGAACGGCCTGTTGTTGTCATTATGTATTCTTTTGTTTTTATGTTCAATCAAATGTTAAATTACAGGTTTGTTTGGTTGGATGATCTATAAACATCCTCATGTCTTGATCCTTGAAGTTTGACTTAAGAGCAAAAAAATATATAATGACTAGAATGGGCCGTTCAGCCCATCGTCATGTCCTAATCTAAAGAGTATCTGGTACTGCATCTAGCCTAGACTTCAATAGCCCAAGTGTTTCTGCCTCTACGCTCGAATTTGGAATTAACCTTTAACTAATTTACACCTGTGGCCTCTTATTCTGCTGACCCCACTTATCTTAAAAAGTCTTTGGTAGTTGTCTTTGTTAATCCCTTTTAGGAACTTAAAAACCTCAATCAAATCCCCCCTTGATGTGTGCTTGGCATGTCCCTTGGGGTTAGGTTATCAATATATCTAGGCTTTTTCCCAGAAGGCTCCCATTAGCTAAACTTAATAAATGATACTTTTGTTAAGATGTAGCCTAGTAATACAAAGTGTATAGTGTAAAATTCTACAAACTTTGTGCCCTTGTGTGCCCTTTCAATGAAAGTTTCTGAGGCACTGAGTTATTAATGTTGTATAAAAAATATATTCACTTCATGAAAGCGGTAGAAAATGCAGTGCTGTTTCAAAAATTTTCCTTTGAGTAGAGAACTTGAAGCATTTAGCCATAGGCTCAGCCGCAGAAAGGGAGATGTGTTATGTAAGCTACACAGAGTAAGATTTAGCATTTTATAGTTTATGCTGCATGTGTTGGTGATTGTGGATTATTACAGGGCTGGTAGTTGCCTGACTTTGAGACTGCTTGCTGCCTGAAATTCCTGTTGTAGATGTGTGAATGAAAGGGAATGTAAAACAATTATTGATGTCTGCAGTACGGGCCCCGTAGGGGCTGGCAACAAAGGTGTTGCCCTTTACTTCTGTCACATTTGAGCAGTCGGCTACATGTTTCTGATATTTTGCTCTGTGGGTGGGGCCTTTACTGCATTGCTGTTTTCTGCTCTACTGTTAGCATCAATGTAAAACTAGCATCATGGCCATGGTATGTTAGCAATCCTAGAAAACAGTGTTTGTCAGTAGAAATAGCTATCATCTAAAACAATTTTTTTCAAAACCACCTGCTCATTATATATTCTTCTGTTGTTATGTTCTGATGTTCTCACTAAGTTTGTAATGCAATTTTTGTGACTAAGGTGTCGGCACTTCAAAGGAAGGTGTGGCCAAAAGATCACCCGAGGCAACAAGAATAAATTGAAGTCAAGAATTTAATTATACAGAAAAAACAAAACAGTCAAAACCCATGTGTCACACGCCACGTGACAATCCCTGTACGGAACAGAGCAGTCTGGAAACAGGGGTGGAGTTTTCGGTCTATGGACCGGATTCTTTATTATTTATTTTTCGACGTTCTCTGATCCCGACACGGGCAGAGAACCAGACCGGGAGTTTTCAAAACAAATAAACAAAATAAACACAACAACTATTAAACCATAACTGTAAACTTTCCAGTTCCCGTTTTACTTTTACTTCACTTCACTTCACTTCACTTCACTTCACTTCACTTTGCTTTCTTTCTTTCTTTCTTTCTTTCTTTCTCCTCGGTCTCCCATGCCTTTTCTTTCTTGTTCCAGCCACCCAATCAGCCAATTGACTTCTATATCAATGGACTGATTGACACCAATTAAATAATAATTAAACCAATTAAGGCCTTTGGAGCTCCCTTCCGGGCGACAGTTCACTCTCACACCCTGGGAGAGTGCCAAACCTGCCCCCGGAAAGTCTCACTGCTCCAAAGGCCTCTACCACATGGAAGAAGACAGGCAACCATGCCACTCCCATGTGGCCGAGACCGACGTCCTCCACACCATGGAAAAAAAAATTCTACTCGTTTTAAAGATGTGTCCAACTTAAAGTCTCCTTTTTTAAATTTAGGGATTGCTCTCCTTGTTCCATGTGGTCCGTCACCATGGAGAATTCTTGTGGGCCAGATTGGGTCGGGGAGTGAGGCTGCGCCGTCCTCAGGTCAGGTATCCCAGTCGGCACTGGAGAGGTGTCTGGTGGAGGTGTCCATCTCTGGGTAAGAGAGGAAAAAGGGAGAAACGCGATGTGGGCCAGCTCAGTTCCGGCGCTTCTTGCGGAGGCTGCGTTTGTCTCTCCCTTTATACAGCATTCTCTGATTACACAATGGGAGACAGCTGCATGATTGAGAGATTGGCTGCAGCTGTCTCCCTGGTTCAGCACCGAACAGCTGCCCTGCTGCGGAATGTTTTCTCCTCCTTCGTTGCTTCTTCCAGGGAGGTGTCCGGGGTTTCAGAGGCCCGCCGGCTCCCATGCCACACACCCTCCCCCTCAGCTGCGAGCCATGGGAAGCAGCGCCATCAGCCCAGAGCACGTGGAGCCGGGACAATGCGTGGGCGTTGCCCTGGGCGGCCCCCGGACGGTGCTGAACTGTAAAACAGAAGGGCTGCATTGCCAGGAGCCACCTCGTCACGTCCATTGTAGTTGCAGTTACCAACACAAAGCAGCGTCCTAGAAGGTAGTACGCCAGAGAGATGACAGCCAATTTTATCACAAAACACACCTTCTCCATCGTAGCATACCTTTGTTCCTGCGGTACCAACTTCCTGCTGATGAACAGGACTGGGTGCTCTTCCCCATGGATGGTTTTTGACAGTCCCATCTCTGAGGCATCCGTCTGTAGCAGAAAAGGTTGGGAGAGGTCCGGGGTCTTCAGCACTGGCTAGGAACAGAGCGCTGCCTTGATGTCCCTGAAAGCAGCCTCAATCTCGGCAGTCCACACCAGAGGACCAGGGGCACTCTTGCAAGTGAGTTCTGTGAGGGGGCGAGCTACATTGGAAAAGTCTAGTATGAACCTTCTGTTGTACCCCGCCAAACCCAGGAATGCTCTGCCTGCTTCTTACTGCTGGGACAGGGCCAGTGTTTTACCGCCTCTACCTTCTTATGTTGTGGCTGCAGGAGGCACCGACCGATGGTATAGCCCAGGCTGTTGGTTTTGCTGAGACCCACGTGACACTTGAAGCTGTTGGTGGTGAAGCCCGCTGGCGGAAGTGCTTGGATGACCCGGCGTACCCGCTCCAGATGTTCATCCCAGGAGCAGCCGTGGGTCACCATGTCATCAAGATACGCATCGGTGTACTCCTGCTGGGGCCACAGTAGTTGTCCATGAGCCTCTGGAACATAGCTGGAGCCCTATGCAGCCTGAAGGATGGAACCTTGTACTGGAAGCTGCCATCGGGAGTCGAAAACACTGTCTTCTCTCTGGAGTCAGGGGCGAGGTGCACTTGCCAGTATCCCTTCATCAGGTCCTGGCTTGTTACAAACCTCGCATTCCCAAGGCGGTCAAAAACGTTATTCAGCCTGGGGCATGGGATAGTGTCCCCTGGGGCATGGGATAGTGTGCTGTGAGAGTTGATTAGAGGTTAGAGGAGCCCAGGGTTTGTGGGTATGGGTTCATCAGTGGCTGGGTACTGCCTGGCATGGTGTCTGCTAGCCCCGTCCCTCTGACATGTGAGGGGTTCCTGGCTTCTCTCTGTCCTTTGCTGGAAGCCAGCTGGCAATGGCCGATATAGGCTTGGTTGTTCATTGGGCTCATTGGGCTTCCTGGGGGTGGAGCCTTGTCTCTTGGCATGACCGGCCCTCAGCAGGTCACGGGTTGACTCGTGTGCCTCAACCAGCTCGATCATTTTGGCAAGGCAACTGAACTGCCGAGGCCCCACGGCTTCCTTGGCTTCATACGACAGTGACCGTAGCAACTGGTCCATCACTACCTGCTCAGTGACGGATGCTGCGGTTGCACCAAGTGTACAGAGCCATGTTTTGCCGATCATGAGCAGGTCATAGGCTTGTTCACGAATTTGACAGGCCTGACTTGAACCCCCAGGTGCGGAAGCGCTGGGCAGTCCAGCACGGCTCAGGATCTCAGCCTTCAGCTGGTGGTAATCCCCTGCGGCTTGAGGGGGGGTGTATGTTGTGATATGCCTTGAGGGTGGAGCCACTGAGGAAGGGAGCCAGGATGTCCACCCAGTGTTTGGGCCCCCACATCTCCCATTTGGCAGTGTGCTTGAACATGCAAAGGAATGCCTCCACATCGTTGCCCTCGGCCATCATTGTGAGGCAATCCTTTGCACGTCAAGTGCTAGGAGGCAAGGGAACCCGGTCCGTTGAGCATGCCTCCTGATGGGCCCTGCGTCTCTATGTTTCACCAAAGGGCTTTGATCACTGCCAGGCTGGACTGTTGCTAGGCTGTGTGGAGTGCCAACATCTGTCTCATCATTTCCTCCATCTTCAGCCTCACTCCTTCTCTACTTCAGTTCTACCTTAGTGGAAACAGAAATGGGAAAAAAACATGACACAGCACACTAATTAGCAGAACTAAATATACATAGGCACACAACGGGCTACTAGGGTATATAATTGAAAGAGAACAGAGGGAGAGGAGAGAGAGAAAAAAAACTAAAGCTAGACACCTTGTCTCACTCTGTACCCGCATTCTCCACCATATGTCGGCACACCAGGCGAAGGCATGGCCAAAAGACAGAGAGCGAGACAAATTCATCTGAGGCAACAAGAATAAATAGAAGTAAAGAATTTAATTATACAGAAAAAACGAAACACACAGTCAAAACCCAGGGACATTTTTTTTCAACTTGTTTTAAAGATAAGTGTCCAGGGGTATCGGAGGACCGCCGGCTCCCGTGCCACATAAGGGTATAGCTGTCTAAATCATTTTTATGATTTGAGAATAAAAAAACTTCTGTTCATTTCTTATTCAATGTAATACTCTGAAAATAAAAAATAGACTAAAGTTTGCTGTAAGTTTCTTTTTACAGGGCGTAGACAAAACACCAAATGTTAATGTCATATTAATGTCAATTACCCATATGTTTCTGCTATGAAATACATTTTAAAATTAACTATTTTATATGTGAGTTTCTAAAACCACATGAGAGATCTAACAGATTTTATAGGAGGTTAAATAGTTGCTGTGTGAATTGCAGGTGTGTCAGTCAAACAGCACAATTATTTAATGTGTCAAGGGGAACAGTGTCAAAAATCATGATGGCATATGCCAAGCAAGGAAGAACTGCATCACCACAACGGCCTCAAAAATGACCACAGAAAATCTACACCTCCCTGACCCAGTCTCAATAAAAACTACATTGTGATAAACATCATATAAACTTTATGGGAAGTTCTGGAACATAGAGTGCCGAGTAGATTTCCACCACCTTCGTCTCTAAAAGAAATTGAGGCATTCCTTCTTGAAGAATGGTCCAATATCCCACTAAAACCAGTTGAAAACTTGTATAACAGCATTCCAAGAAGGATTGAAGCTGTTCTGAAGGCAAAGAGTAGACCAACTCCTTATATAATAATAATAATAAATAGTATCATAGTAATACATATTCATATAATTTGGTATTAGTGTTTCCATTATTGTGTCTGTCACCTGTATATACAGTGCCCTCCAGAATTATTAGCACCCTTAGTGAAGATGAGCAAGAAAGGTTATGAAAACATTTTGTTCATCACCTTGATCTTACACTCAAAATATGAGAGAAATCTAACCTTTAATTGAAGTAAAATTATTCAAAGAAAAGAAAAATCCTTTTCAAAAAATTAAGTATTACAGTAGTCTTCTCTTGTAATACTTGATGAGGTGGGAGAACACATAGCAAGGGATTTGACTGCATACATAATATCTCCAGAGTCCTTGGTCCTTGCTTGTGGACTCGCCTCTTCAGCTCACCCCACAGGTTTTCAATGGAGTTTAGATCAAGGAACTGGGATGGCCATTGCAAAAGTTTGATTCTGTGGTCAGTGAACCAGTTTTAGCCTCCTGACAGAGACAGACAGATTTTGATCAGAAATCTCCGGGTACTTGATGGAGTCCATGATGCCATGTATCCTAACAAGGTTCCCATGGCCTTTGGAAGTAAAGCCCCACAACATCACAGATCCACCACCATACTTCACATTATTATTCTTTGGGATTATGTTATTTTCTGCATGACCATCCCTCTTTTTATGCCAAACCCACCTCTGGTGTTTGTTGCCAAAAAGCTCTATTTTTGTGACCTGACCATAGAACCCGGTTCCATTCAAAGTTCCAGTGACGTTTAGCAAACTCCAGGTGCTTACATTTGTGGTTTGATGACAGCAGAGGCTTTCTTCTGGCAAGCCTTCCAAATAGCTTGTTGGCAATGTCTAATTATAGTTTTGGAGACTTAGTGACCCCAAGATGCAACCAATTTCTGCAATTCTCCAACTGTGATCCTTGGAGAAATGTTTGCCTCTTGAACCATCCTCCTCATTGTGCGTGGGGACAAAATAAATTTGCGTCCTCTTCCAGGCAGGTTCATCACAGCTCCAGTTGCTTTAAAATTCTCAATTATTGCCCTAATAGTGGAGATGGGTATTTCAGGCGTGTAGCTATTTTTTATGGCCATTGCCTGATTTATGAAGGTCAACAATCTTTTGTCTCATTTAATTTGTGTATTCTCTGATCTTCTCCATGTTGGTGGATGACTAAGGGAGTTTGGCCTGTGTGTCACCTCATATTCATACCCCAGTGAAACAAGAAGTCATAGATGACCACTTACGAGTTCCTAAAGACTCAGGTGAACTAAAACAAATATATATATAAATGGGAATATACTTCATTTTGATTTTGTTCATAAGAATTCACAAGGGTGCCAATAATTGTGACCTGTGTTTTTGAGAATTTTTCTTCAATTAAAGGCTATATTTCTCTCATTTTGAGTGTAAGATCAAGCTGATGAACAACAAAGACATTTTTTCTTAGCCTCTTTTGCTCATCTTTACTAAGGGTGCCAATAATTCTGGAGGGCACTGTACCTGGACTAACAAAAATCGGAAACTCATTGTGTTGTTTTGTTCTAGCTTATGTTACACAATCAATAGCCATTGTCTTTTTGTGAACATTATGTAGTCCTGAGCTAGAAATGTACATTCCGCATAGCATTGGCAGGGCAAGTGGAAATTTAGGTGGGGCAAGTCACTTAATTTCAGACATACTTGCCCGACTAAAATGCAAATACGATGGGAGTGCTCTTGTTAAAGAAAGTGCGAAAAAATGATGAAGAGGGTGTGGCGGTGAGCCAAGCCTGATCCTAGGATCAGGGCTCTGCTTTGTGCATGGCCTAGTTCTATATTCAATTGCTTGTCACAGCTAAGAAAAGAAAAATGGTGGGGCTTTCAAACTGATTTATAGGTCAGAATTCTGTACCAACCCTTGGAATGGAGCTGATATTTAGGTATGTTGTATGACCTGTTTGTGTAGCCTGCAGATGCAGTTGTCTGCGAAAGTGTCTCACCTTCTCTCTTCTCACTTTGCCTTTCTGGTTTGCCCCCCTCCCCATCTCTTTCTTTCTTTGACTCTTGCTCTCTGTCCCCCATCTCTCTTTCTGTCCTTCTCTCTCCCTCTTTATCTCTCTCCCCCTCTTTCTTTCCTTCTTTTTTCTTTTTCTCTCTTTCCCAATTGATTCAGGCAGGCTTTGCTAGCATAATAGATGTGATTTCCTGCCTCTCTCAATTGTACCCCTTCCTCGTGAATAGAGGCTTGTGAAGTCCTGCCCAAGCTTTTTCCGTGGCTATGCCATGTGCCTTATGTCCAGCTGCTTCTGTGGGCTGGATCTGTGTTCACTGGTCATCCCAGCTTTTGATGGCAGGACTGTTTCCTAGTGGTGCGGAGGAGTACCCAACAGGGGTACTGCCAGGGTGACAAGCATTTGTACTTTTTTTTCTGAGACTGCAGTGATCCAGACGAGTTTGGGATTGAATCTGTCTTCTCCTCCTCCCTGTCCCCAGCCGGAGAGCCCCACCAGAATCCCCCACCCTGCGTCTGCCAAGGGACAGAGGAGACACCCCAAACCAGGAGAGCAAGGTAAATACTCCTCTAATCTGAAGGATGGACATGAAAACAATGCAGCCTGGGGATCAAGGGAAGGGTGTTTGACAGCAGGTAACTGCTAAAATAAAGGTAAAAGTTGAGTAAATGAGTACTGGGGGCTCTGTTATGGTGTCAGGTGCATTTTACTGGCATGGTTTAGGTCCACTCAACCCCTTAGAAGGCAAGGTAAATGCCAATAAATGCAAAGCCATTCTGAGTGATCACCTTTATCCTATGATGAAGCATTCCTATCATGATGGGAGTGCTCTCTTCCAGGATGCCAATGCCTCCATCCATAGAGCACGAGTGGTCACTGAATGGCTTGATGAGCGTGAAAACGATGTAAACCATAGAACTTCTCATTGAGTTCCAGACACAATCTATGCCAAGGTGCATTGAAGCTGTTCTGGCTGTTCTATATGTTGCGCATCATTGATTGGTTGGTTAGCGAATGGAGGTGGAGCTGTCATAGGTCATCAAGCTAGTAGCTAACGATATAGATAGCTAGCATAATTTGTTCGATATTTGGTATAAAATGAGCCAGCTTCAGGAAAGATTGGTACACGAGTTTCCCTACTTTCATGAAAACTTTATCGACTTTGTTCAATCCATTGACACCTACTAGTGCACAGAAGTGTAAGGACACCATGTTGCATAGGCTACGCATAGCCTTGCAGAGGTATATATTGCCAAGTGCTTGTGACATTGTTGCATTGCGCGAACCGCAAAGAAGTCGCACAAGTTACGCAGAAGCATGTAGAGGCCTTAAGACTGAAGATGCAGTTTAGGGCTCCCAAGTGGCTCAGTTGATAAAGGTGCTCACCACAAGCGCAGACTAGGTCCTATTGCCACAGGTTTGAACCCTTCCTGTCATTAGGCCACGATTGGCTTTGCCCACTATGGGTAGGGTGGGGTTAAGTTGACTGGGGTGCTCAGATTTATACTATATCTGTGCCTCCCACCGGCGTGTCAGGCACCAGCTCAAGCCACCAGGTGTCGCCAGTGAGAGATATGCCTCTCCCCCAATTGGTACTATTGCTCTCCTGTCCTTCTGTTTGGACTGTAGGGTGGAAAAATTATATATATATACAGCTCTGGAAAAAATTAAGAGACCACTCCAAATTTTTCTTAAATCAGCATCTCTACATGTATGGCAGCCATTCCATTCCAGTGTCTGTTGAATTCCAACACAAGCACACCTTATTCTACTTAAGGAAGTACTGATTAGGTGATCACCTGAACCAAATCTTATTTAACGAGGAAAAGTATAAAAACCACTGCTGTGGTCATCACTGTCCTCTTGCAATAGGATCAGCTGGATGGCAAAAAACTGTGCTAGTAGTACCTCAAAAGTCATTGGAATCAAAAAAGAACTATTGACCATGCCAAAAGAGTTGAAAAGAAAAGTTGAGTGAGGAAAAGAAGGGTTTAATTCTGACTTTACTGGCAGAGGGATACAGTGAGCGTAAGGTTGCTTCTATCCTTCAAATTTCAAAGACCGCGGTTCATAAGGACAAGGTCAAGCAGCAGACAACAAAGCTACAGACCGGCAAAGGGCGAAAACGACTCTCTACTGACCGGGATGACCGCCAACTCATTCGAATGTCACTCAACAACCATAGGATGACATCAAGTGACCTACCAAAAGAATGGCAAACGGCAGCTGGGGTGAAGTTTTTTCCAGCAGGACAATGCTCCATGCCACACAGCCAGGTTAATCAAGGTGTGGATGGAGGACCACCATATCAAGACCCTGTCATGGCCAGCCCAATCTCCAGACCTGAACCCCATTGAAAACCTCTGGAATATGATCAAGAGGAAGATGGATGGTCACAAGCCATCAAACAAAGCTGAGCTGCTTGAGTTGTTGTGCCAGAAGTAGCATAAAGTCACCCAACAGCAATGTGAAAGACTGATGGAGAGCATGCCAAGACGCATGAAAGCTGTGATTGCAAATCAGGGTTATTCCACTAAATATAGATTTCTGAACCCTTCCTAAGTTAAAACATTAGTATTGTGTTGTTTAAAAATGAATATGAACTTGTTTTCTTTGCATTATTAAAGGTCTGAAAACACTGCATCTTTTTTGTTATTTTGACCAGTTGTCATTTTCTGCAAATAAATGCTCTAAATGACAATATTTTTATTTGGAATTTGGGATAAATGTTGTATAGAATAAAACAAAAATGTTCATTTTTACTCAAACACATACCTATAAATAGTAAAACCAGAGAAACCGATCATTTTACAGTGGTTACATTTTTTCCCAGAGTTGTATATTTGTAAGTGTAGCATTCAAAAATGAAATGTTTGTGTAAATTTCGCTTTAGACTGTGCTGAAATATTGAGAGCAGGGAACGAATAGAAACATACAGTACACAGTGTATTGTAAGGCTGAGACCATTTATCAAAAAAACAATATTGACGATAAGCTTCAGTAACTAGCTATAGTTTGCTGGTTTACAGATACACAGATTGCAGTTTAAAGGAGTACTCCCATGGTTTTTAATTCAGCTGGTTTTTCTTGTAAATCATGTTTTTGGATCAACAAAACTACTATCTTTTTTGGCAATCAAATCCATCAATAAACATTAAATAATGTGTGGGGGGCATGGTAATGACATTCTTGAATAGCCTGATTGACAGACAGTCCCCCAATGCTACAAGCTGCTACAGGAGCGTGCACGTGTGCTCAAGTAATTTGCATCAACATCACCCCAAAAAAGAAGGAGAAAAACAACTGGCTTACATTGTAAAGCTTAGTTAAGTGTACCGTATCACTGTTTTTTAAAAGGCAAAGCAACCAGCGCAAAATAGTCTGTATATCCTTCTAGAACACGGGTTGGAGACAAGCAGAAGTAATGTTCACATTAATAACTCAGCTTTCTTATTCCAGTACATCACGTTTTGTGTAAATATTTATAACCTAGTTATGCTTTAAAAGCAAGTTAAGGTTATTTTCCATGGCTTTTCTCACGGTTAACTAACCTTTGTTTTTAGTTTTTTTTACCAGCTCAAACAACATACCTTTAAATATATTGTACAAGGGCTACACTTATATACGTAGGTGGGAAAACAATTGCTTTCATTTCCAGGAGATCAGCTTTCCCACTGTTATATTACAAAGGCATACAACTACTACTAGCCTTGTAGTAGAGTGTGGGTGCATTCATGCCTTTAGGGTGGGAGAAAACATTCAATATGTAGACAAACGTTCATTGGTGTAATCAAATGACCCGTGTTATGGGGGGAACAAGATTCTTGATCTCGAAGCCCAACTTGCTGGTCTCGACTGCCCTGCAGAATTTGTCGAGTTCCAGGAACAAATTAGTATGCCCTTTAGAGAGTTAGCCTGCATGTCGAAGCTGGGTAGGGGGGAGCCTCTAGAGCAGGTAGAGGGAGAGAGAGCAGGTAGGGAGAGAGAGTTGGGTGACGGTAGGGCGCCAGCGTAGAAAAGGGCGCGCACATGCAGGGGTGGTATCTCCAGAGCTTGTGGTGTCTAACCGATTCCAGCCATTGCAGGAAGACGATCTGGCCCAGCCCTCTGTGAGTGGGAGGACTGATGAGCTCCAGGGCACCCTGGTGGTCATGCCACCCAGGAAAAGGGAGTTAATTGTAGTGGGGGATTCTAGTAGTGTTGCCTGCCTGGTGCTCAGGTCGGAGACCTCCTGGAACACGCGGACAAGCTCCTGGCCAGAGCAGGGGTGGATCCACTGGTCATGGTCCATGTTGGAACCAATGACATAGGTAAGGGTAGGTTTGAGGTTCTGCAGGACAAATTTATAGAATTAGGATCAAAGTTAAGGAGCAGAACCTCCACGGCGGTCTTCTCTGGAATTCTGCCAGTACCACGTGCTAGCAAAGTCAAGCAGAATTTTATATGGAGATTTAACACGTGGCTACAAACCTGGTGCAGGAAAGAGGGGTACAGGTTTATGGGGCACTGGGACTCCTTTTGGAACAGGGGTGACCTGTACAAGTGGGACGGGCTACACTTGATGTAATTAATAAAGATTCTTTAGATCATAATGTGAATAGAGGTGGCTTGGCACAGTTATGTGTGGAGGGGAATGACAACATAAGTGTGAGTAAGGCTTTGAAGTTCATGTGTTTAAATGTGAGAAGCATAAAAAATATTTTTTTGGAACTGGAGGCCGTCATGTTGAATGGGGGTTATGACATTGTTGGGATTACTGAAACATGGCTTGGCACAGCGGATGGGGATGAATATAATGTAGAGGGGTACAAATTGTTTAGGAAGGATATAATTAATAAAAGAGGAGGGGGAGTGGCCCTTTATGTGAAAGGAATGTGCAGGAAATTCCAGGTATTAACTCATTAGATTACTGGGAGATCATGAGAAGGACCTTAATATAGGAGTATGCTATAGACATCCAGCTTCAGACAGTAACATAAATAGTATGCTCTTTGGTAACATAAAACAAACCTGTGCTGAAGGACAGACGATAATAATGGGCGACTTCAATTACCCCTATATTAATTGGGAGGTAGTGACAGGTCAGGGTAAATTTGAAGAGGAGTTTTTAGATATGGCCAATGACTGCTTTTTGGTACAGTCTGTTACTCAGCCTACGAGAGGGAAATCAATACTGGATCTGGTTTTGTGTAACAATCCTAATAGAATTTGCAGGACAGAGGTAGGAGAACCAATAGGGGCAAGTGACCACAGTGCAGTTATTTTTTATATTTTTTGGCAAGTTAAGACAGCCTCCTCTAACTCTAAATTTTTAATTTCTTTAATAAAATGAGAGAGAATTTAAGTAATATAGATTGGGTAAAACTTCTAGATTGCAGAACTGTGAATGAAAAATTGACTATATTTAAAAGGGTTATTGTAGATGTACAGTATAAATTCATCTCAAAAGTAAGGAAAAATAGGATAAAAAAACAGTCTCCGCAGTGGATGACTAAATCTTTACGGGATATTTTGAGGCAAAAGAAGCGACTGTACAGAGTATATAAAAAGGATAACTCAGAGAGAAACAAGTTTGATTATTGTAATATGCGGCTAAGGCTAAAAAGGAAATAAGATCAGCTAAAAGGCGGTTCAAATCAAATCAAATTTATTTGTATAGCGCTTTTCACAATTGAATTGTCACAAAACGCTTAACAGAGGGGGAACCCAGGCCTAGACCCCCCCCAAAAGCAAGCCTAAAGGCAACAGTGGCAAGGAAAAACTCCCTTGGTAGGGAGAAACCTTGGGAGGAACCAGACTAAAAGGGGGGGATCCTCTTCTGGCTGGCACAGGGTGTGTCCAAAAAATACAATATCATGGTCAGTCCAAGGTGACTCAGGGCTGAAAGACTTTGCCCCTCCTGAGTTAGGTAGTCAGTGGGGAGGGGGGCTAAACCACGTGAAGGGGGTCCAGATCCAGGAGCTGGGGTTGGCGTGGGGGTGAGGGTTGATGGGGGCAGCTCACATTTCTCGCAGGATCTAGGGCTCGGGGGCAGGAACATGCAGTCAGAAAAAAAGCAGTGCTATAGCCAGTAGCATTATGTAAGAGCAGGGGAGCACAAGCATAGGAAATATACAGATAGCCCCGACAGCATACCTATTAGGCGAGGGACAGAGAATACACGCAGCCGAGAGAGTTCCAAACCATCCACACCCGATCAAGGATGAAGTATGGAAAGTTTCTCACTCCATAAGACACTAGGGCACGGCCTTCTCCATCTCCACCTAGAGTATGTTTGGCAGTAAGCTAGGCTGAAAAGATATGATTTTAATCTAGACTTAAAATTGAAACTGTGTCCGAATCCCTAACATGCCTTGGTAAACCGTTCCACAACAGAGGAGCTCTAAAAGAGAAGGCTCTACCACCAGCTGTGCTTTTCAAAATTCTAGGGAGTAATAGATGGCCGGCTTCTTGTGAACGAAGCAGTCATGTCGGCTTATAAGGGGCAATCATTTTGGTCAGATATATAGGTGCAAGTCCATTCACTGCTTTAAAAGTTAGTAACAGTACTTTATAATCAGCCCGATATTTAACAGGAAGTCAATGTAGTGATGCTAACACAGGAGTAATGTGCTCATACTTCTTGGATCTAGTCAAAATATGTGCCACTATATTCTGTACTAGTTGAAGACTCTTTAGAGAGCTACTACAGGAGCCGGATAATAAGGCATTACAATAGTCTAGCCTCGATGGGACAAAAGCATGCATCAAGGTTTTTGCATCCTCTAATGACAGAATGTGACGAATTTTAGGTATGTTTCTTAGGTGAAAGAAAGCTACTCTGGAAGTGTTTTTAATATGAGTGTCAAATGTAAGATCCTGATCAATAATAAAACCAAGGTTCTTAACCATTAGACTTGATGCAACTATGCAATCACCTGCATTTAACTGCAGGTCCTACTTGTTCCTTCATTTTTTGGGGCCCAAAACTATCATCTCTGTTTTATCTGAATTTAAAAGCAGGAAATTTACTGTCATCCAATTCTTTATATCAGAGATAAAAGCCTCTAATTGAGTGAGTTGAAGTATTTCACCTGGTTTCATTGATATGTACAGCTGTGATATGTCCATCTGCATAGCAATGGAAATTC
Organism: Aldrovandia affinis; assembly: GCA_029706075.1. Classification (NCBI taxonomy): domain Eukaryota; kingdom Metazoa; phylum Chordata; class Actinopteri; order Notacanthiformes; family Halosauridae; genus Aldrovandia; species Aldrovandia affinis. Next base: position 1,980,647 of record JAINUG010000005.1, read on the forward strand.
ACACCATGTTTATGAATAACATTACCCAGTGGTAGCAAGTATAATGAGAACAGTAATGGTCCCAGCACTGAGCCTTGTGGAATACCATATTTAACCTGAGAGTAGTCAGAGAACTCTTGATCTAATTGCACAAATTGAAACCTGTCTGATAAGTATGATTTAAACCATGAGAGTGCCCGTCCACGCAAACCAACCAGGTTTTCTAGCCTGTGAAGGAGAATCTGGTGGTCAATAGTGTCAAAAACAGCACTTATGTCAAGGAGCACTAGAATAGAAACACAACCAGTATCCGATGCTAACAGTAAGTCATTTACAACTTTAATAAGTGCCGTCTCAGTGCTATGGTTTGGTCTAGAACCTGATTGTAGTGTTTCATACAGATTATTAGTTTTTAGGAAAGCAGTTAATTGTTGAGCTACAGATTTCTGTAACATTTTTGACTAAAAGGGAAGATTTGAAATGGGCCTATAGTTCTTCAGATTAACAGGATCAAGATTTGGTTTCTTTAGAAGAGGCTTGATTACTGCCACTTTTAAAGACTTAGGTACGCAACCCAATAATAGGGATGTATTTATGATATCTAACATGGGCTGGCCTAGCACAGGCAAAAGCTCTTTAATAAGCTTTGTTGGTATGGGGTCAACAGACATGTAGATGATTTGGAGGACATAACCAGTTTACTAAATTTGTCCAGATCCAAGGGAGTGAAATACTCAAGGTTCTCTACACAACCCTGCTCCTGATAGCCCTGTGCCATCTCAGGAGTTGGAGTGCTAGATATTAGAGTGATTTTCATGATTTGTTCTCTGATTGTCTCAATCTTATCAGTAAACGAGTTCATGAAGTCATTAGAATTATAGTTAGAAGGATAACTGATGCAATCTGAAGACCCAAGACAATCTTGGGTTGTTTTTATTCTGGTCAATTAATTTTGAGAAGTACGATGACCTAGCTGTAGTAAGGTCGTGCTTGTATTCTATGAGGCTGTCCTTCCAAGCAGAACGAAAAACCTCTAAATTGGTAGAGCACCATCTGTAGTCAAATTTCCTGGAAACTTGTTTAAGGGCACGGGTATGGTCAATAAACCAGGGTGCAAGTTTCTTCTGACTGCATTTTTTCCTTTTGAGGGGTGCGACAGCATCAAGTGTATTCCGTAAAATATGATTTACCGCATCTGTTTGATGATCAATTGACAAAAAGCTATTTGGGTCCTGACTTGATACTAACGATTCGGGAAGTATGTTTATACATTTTGAAGCCGTCAATGAATGAAGGTTTCCGATTTAATAGGAATATTTACCTGAATTTCAAAAGTAATCAAAAAGTGATCCGATAGTACAGGATTATGGGGAGACACAATGATATTCTCGACATCGATACCATAGGATAACACTAAGTCTAAGGTATGGTTGTGGCAGTGGGTTGGTTCAGATATATTTTGAATAAAACCAACAGAGTCAATAATAGCTGCAAAAGCCAGTCCTAAAGGGTCACTGTCATTATCAACATGTATGTTGAAATCTCCAACAATCACAACTTTATCTGCCATAGTTGCCAAGCTTGATAAAAACTCTGCAAACTCAGAAAGAAAGACAGTATGTGGTCCAGGTGGTCTATAAATAGTTACTAAGAGGAAGGATTGCACTAAGGTAACTTTATCTTTTGATTGTCCAGAAAGCATAACAAGCGATTCAAAAGAGGAGAACGTATGTCCACATTTAGGTGTGAAACTACATTTTGTTGCAAAAAGCAGCAACACCGCCCCCTCTACCAGACAGACACGGCGCTTGACAGCTAGCATAACCATCAGGAGATGCCTCATTAAGTGCACTGTATTCGTCAGGCCTAAGCCAGGTTTCAGTGAAACTAATCAGGTAAAAACTATGGTCCGTGATTAGTTCGTTCACAAGAACCGCCTTGGGGGAAAGTGATCTAACATTTAACAATCCACATTTAAGATATGTCTTATTACAGGCAACACTTACAGCAGGCTGAGAGGTTTTAATATAAAGAAGATTATGTACACAAATGCCACAACAGCCAGTGTGCTCAGATAGCTTTTTATTTCTAAAACCATTTCCAAAACGAGGGACAGACACAGTCTCAATAGCTAAGCTAGTCACAGGTTTTTGGAAGCTAGTAGACAGTAGTTAGGACCAGATGTTTGCTGCCTGACTAGCGCGCTGAGAGGTCATACATTTTGCGAGATTAGACTACGATAAAAATGTCTAGATAATAGAAGAGAACCTCTCCAGCTTGGGTGGAGTCCGTCTCTCTTCAGTAAGCCAGGCTTCCCCCAAAAAGTAGGCCAATTGTTTATGAAGCCCAAGTTGTCAGTACACCAGTTAGCCAGCCAGCGATTTAGCGACGCGAGTCTACTGTAGACTTCGTCACTCCTACGGGCAGGGATAGGGCCAGAGATAATTACTTCCCAACTGAGTGTTTTAGCGATCTTACACACTGAAACAAAATTATTTTTAGTGATCTCCGACTGCCTAAGTTGAACATCATTGGTGCCAGCGTGGATAATAATTTTAGAATATTTACGATTATTCTTAGCTAGCACCTTTAAGTTTGCCTCCACGTCGGTAGCTCTGGCCCCAGGCAAACATTGTACTATGGTCGCTGGTGACTCTATCCTCACGTTTCATAAAATGGAATTGCCAATAATCAGAGCTTTCTCAGTAGGTGTATTGCTGAGTGGGGAAAAACGATTCAAAACGTGAGTTTGTTGTATGACCTCCTTGGGACGGCAACTATGCCTCCCTCGAACCGTGACAAAAACACCTTGCTGCGAAGGCTCTGCCGGGGAATAGCACTGATATTTAAACTATTTAAACTCCCTGGTGCGTCCGGTGCTTGCAGAAAAAAGACTCTCTCCTCCTGAATCTATGTAACTCTCTCCCTCCTGAATCATTTGACCTAAAATGCCTGCTAAAAACGCCTATTAAAACCTAAGCAATTATTCTACACAACCTCTTAAAACCAGATGCGGTCCTCAAGCTCAACAATTTTCTGAGCCAATTCTAAATTAAGTTGACACTTACTACAGATACCAGTTACGCTAAATTTGGCATCAGAACTAATACTAAACATGTTGCACTCCAAGCAGGAAACTAGGGAGGAAGCCATAGTCTAATTTCTTACTGTAAATGTGTTTTCTTGATGGTAGAACAGAAAACCGTTAATTTATCAAATTCACGCAGATTTGACGTAGGTTATGAATAAAATTAAAGTTTTGCTGCCAATATGTTTGGTTTTGCTGCCAATATATTTGGTATTGCTGCCAATATATTTGGTCTTTTATGTGCAAAAGTTATTTAGTAGCAGTAGTAGAAAGCGTGCTAGCGTTTCAAACAACGCGTGTAACAGCGTGACGAGGTTTGAAATTAAAATTTCCCAAGATGGAAAAAGTAATCCTAAAACTTTTTTTTCCATATTGTAGTAGAAAAAGGAAAGTTAAGGATGAGGTTAAGTGCATTAAGAATAAGGAAGGAACTTTGGTTTATAATAATAAGGATATTGCTAAACACTAAACAGTTACTTTGTTGAGAGCTTTACTAGAGAAGAGGTTATAAATATGCTTAAATGTATAGCCAAGGTACAGAATGTTTTGGAGGACTTTGAGATAAGGGATGTAGAAGTACTACAAAAACTTAAGACAAATAAGGCAGCAGGCCCTGATGGCATATATCCCAGAGTACTCAAAGAACTTGGGGAAATTATATATAAACCATTGACAGATATGTCCCGCAGGGTTTGGTGCTGGGACCTCTGCTCTTCCTTATTTACATAAATGATCTTGATATGCGGCACGGTGGTGCAGTGGATAGCACTGTCGCCTCACAGCAAGAAGGTCTCGGGTTCGAATCCAGGCCGGGGGCCTTTCTGTGCGGAGTTTGCATGTTCTCCCCGTGTCTGCGTGGGTTTCCTCCGGGTACTCCGGTTTCCTCCCACAGTCCAAAGACATGCACGTTAGGCTAATTGGAGAGTCTAAATTGCCCGTAGGTATGAGTGTGTGAGTGAATGGTGTGTGTGCCCTGTGATGGATTGGCGACCTGTCCAGGGTGTATTCCTGCCTCTCGCCCGGAACGCATGCTGGGATAGGCTCCAGCCCCCCCCCGCGACCCTGACCAGGAATAAGCGGCTTAGATAATGGATGGATGGATGGATGGATCTTGATATGGACGTTAGTAGCAAAATAGTTAAATTTGCAGATGATACTAAACTTGGGGTTTTGGCAAACAGTTTGGAATCGAATAAAGTAATCCAAGATGATTTAAACAAAATCCAAGAATGGGCAGATACATGGTAGATGACATTCAATATTGCAAAATGTAAAGTTATGCATGTGGGAAATGAAAAAATTAGACAGGAGTATTTTATGGGAGGAGAAAAGTTAGTAGATGTTCAATTTGAAAAAGACTTAGGAATTGTAGTCGATCAAAGCCTATCTGCATCAAAGCAGTGTGCTACAGCAGCGAAAAAAGCCAACAGGATGCTGGGATACATAGCAAAAGTATTGAGTATAAATCAAAGGAGGTTATATTAATGTTATATAATGCCTTTGTCAGACCTCACTTAGAATACTGTGTGCAGTTCTGGGCACCACACTACAAGAAAGATATAGAAGCTCTTGAAAAAGTTCAAAGAAGGGCAACTAAACTGATACCTGGTATGAAAGGTAAAAGTTATGATGATAGACTTAAGGCACTCAATCTATTTAAGCTTAGCAAACTGACACTTAGTGGGGATTTGATAGAGGTTTTTAAATTCCTAAAAGGGAATAACAAAGTGAACCAAATATTTTTTTAAGATAAGAACAAGAGGCCACAGGTGGAAATTAGTTAAAGGCAAATTCCGCACAGATATTAGTACGTTTTTCTTTCCACAGAGAGTTGTCGATGCCTGGAACAGCTTGCCAGGTCAGATAGTAGAGGCAGAAACACTTGGGCTATTCAAGTCCAGGCTAGATGCAGTACTAGATACTCTTTAGACTAGGACATGACAAGCCTAGATGGGCCGAATGCCCCGTTCTCATCATTATGTATTTTTATGTTCTTATGTTCTTATGTTATGACGTCATGACTCGGGAGAAAAAAAATGCAAATTTGTTAAACCTGTTGAGTGGGAGGTCTTGAAAGCTAAATCAGAAATTACTATGAAACATAGACTACTTTTTCCAAACTTTTAGAGGGTTGGTTTCATCCACTGTTGCACAAATCTGATATAAAACTCTGAAATTCAGGATTTTGAAGGGAGTGCAACATTTTCAATTCTTAAATCCTTTAATTTAATTTAATGTACCCTCATAGCGGGTCAAGTTCAAAGCAGAGTGTGCTTGCAAATAGAGTATAGCTAGCTAGCTTGCTAGTTCGATTAACAAGTACACTAGCCAGTTAGCTGTTAGCAGTGCTAGGAACCAACAATCAACCTAGCTTATAAAATGTGATCTCATATACTTATGAGTTTGACTTAATAAATTAAAAAACATGGCCATTTATGTCACCCCAGCCTTAGTGTACTGTGGTGTTGTTGCAGAAGCAGACACAGCAGAGAGGTCTATACCCCTGGAGAACAGGTGAGTGTATGCCTGCGTGTGTATGGGGATGCAGATAAGTGTATGTGTTTTTGAATGCACATGCTCCATATTCTCTACCTCCAGTATAGAATAAATTAGGCCTCAGAAATATACTGGCTCCCTTGAGTCGTTTACATTTCAGTAGTATTTTAATGTTTAAGTAATCAGTAGTGTAACATTGACCTGTAGGGAATTTCGCTTTGAACAGTGACACAGTGCCACATCAGTACCTTTAGGTGACTATGTTCTTGAGAGGAGCTGGTAGTGTTGCAGTGTGAGCTGTAGCTGTGGTGAATGTTGGGAATAATGACCGTTGCCTGTTCTCCAGCAGTAACAGGGCATCCCGGCCCAACAGTGCCCGTCCTGCCCCACCCCGAATCAGGAGGCAAGAAAACCACCCTGAAGTGATGCCTGCACAGAGGTGAGGGGGCACATACACCCTACACCCTCACTGCTCATACGCCCTACACCCCCACTGTTCATATACCCTACACCAATGGTTCCCAACCTCGGTCCTGGGGACCCACTGTGTATGCTGGTTTTTGTTACTGCCAGTCTCTTGATCAATTAAGGTTGTTAAAAACATCTGTGTTTGTGAAGTTCTACCATCATGTTCTTCTTTAATGGTTCTTATTTTACCCACAGTGCTGGGTTTGCCAGTCTCATTGCCAATTGTTCTGTCATTTGTGTTTTGAAGTTCTACCATCATTTCTTCTTTAAATTTTTTAACAAATGCAGGTTTGGCTCATTGCCAATTGCTCTGTCATTGAATTCTTCATTTTCAAAAAGTAGTGACCCAAAAACTGTTTTCACTGTTTTCACCTGCCAGTCTACAATTGAATCAATTATGTAAATATGTAACCTCTTTTTAAAGGAATCATGTGTCATATCGTGCATTAACATGGACATGGACGTTTATTGTTCATGGCATGCATAGCTATTTCTGATATAATATGGCCTTAAGAGAGTAAATCATGCTTCACTAGAAATTAAAAGTGTAATTAGAAACAATTAACAGCTAGTTACAATTCACAGGTTGTAATTATGGTTGGAACAAAAACCAGCATACACATGGGGTCCCCAGGACTAAGGCTTAGAACCACTGCCCTACACCCTCACTGCTCATACACCCTACACCCTCACTGCTCATACAACCTACACCCTCACTGCTCATATACCCTACACCCTCACTGCACATACACCCTACACCCTCACTGCACATACACCCTACACCCTCACTGCTCATACCTCACTGCACATATGCCCTACACCCTCACTGCTCATACACACTACACCCTCACTGCTCATACACACTACACCCTCACTGCTCATATACCGTACACCCTCACTGCACATATGCCCTACTCCCTCACTGCACATACGCCCTACACCCTCACTGCTCATACACACTACACCCTCACTGCTCATACGTTCTACACCCTCACTGCTCATACACACTACACCCTCACTGCTCATATACCCTACACCCTCACTGCACATGCGCCCTACACCATTACTGCACATACACTACTGCTGAGAACTGGGGAATTTGGTTGTGGTGGCTATTTGCCAAAGTAGAACCAAGCACAATTCCGCATATCATAGCATATTTCAAATTAAAACAAATTGAAAAATAAAAACAGCAGACACTCTGTGGGTAAATATCAGGAATAGATAACTGTTTTTGGTGAATTATCTGCTCTTGAGGAAAGTAATGAGTACTTTATATTTAATTTATTCAAAGATACATTTTTTCCCTCAAAGAAGATATGTTTTCCCTCAAAACTAACAGCTGTTAGCTGACAGTTGATGTTCATTTATTATTCATGATCTCAACGATGAAAAAGCACTTCAGCTTGGGACGAGTGTTAACATTGAGAGCAACTTTGTTGCAAAGGGCTTCATTATGCTATAGGCACATATTTTAGCCAGATAAACTTCATACTGTTAACAATCCAAGAAGAAGATGTTTCCCCAATAATAACTAGCTGTTTGCTTCTTTCCGTACCATTCGATTTTATGCCGTCTTGTTAAAGAAATTAGATGCCTCCTAAGTTCCTCTGATTGATGGTGGCAGGTGAGGTTGGTTCGTAGTGACTTTGTAAAAGGGAACATGAGCAGAGACCTTAGCGGCTTTTTGGTTTGTAATTTGAGGGTCGTAGTTGTAACCCCCATCTCCGCCCCCCCGTCTCCGGTCCTGATAGTGTGGATACCTCCCTCTGACAGATAACTCTGTCAACCCCTCCCCTCCAGGTTGGGCAGTGCCAAGCCTTCCTCTTCCTCAGCAGTGATTGTGGAAGAGAGTAAGCTGTCTGAGAATGAGGAGGATGAAGAACATTTTGTGGTAGATGGGGTGGCACCCCATGTCCCAGACATGCCAGAACTAGAGCCGGTAAGTGTAAGAGCCCCGCCCCCATCGGAGATGGGCCAATCAGAGTCAGACCTAGCTGCATGCCCCGCCCCTGTCCAGATGGGTGGGAACATACCATGTGTCGACCGTATCTCAGACAGGCGGGAAAGCACAGCACATTGTATTCTCACAATGTTGATGCGACATTGTTATCGGGAGAACGGTTGTTGTTTGTAATTTTGAAATTTTTATGTCATTATGGTAAACATTATCATGACCTCATCTCCCCTCAGGAGCCTGCAGTGGAACTACGTGAGGGTGAGAAACATGGTGAGCTGTCCTGATGGCCAGACTGAACCTTTCCAACTTTTTCATCACAACAAACACTGGAGAACTGGTGTTTAGCTAGTGCCACCTCAGCATAAAATCAATAACATTTCACCCACTACATCAGTAAATGAACATTAAACAGTAAACAATAGCCGCATTTAGATTTTTTATTTTCCCTCAGTTGTAAGTATTTAATACGTAATATGTATGTACGAGACCTCCATAAATGCACCTGTACAAACCATCTGCTTGCTGAATCTCTGGACTGTATGATGTCGGACTCATTCAGACATCATCTTTTTGCAGGTGGGCTGGTAAGAAAAATCCTGGACACTAAAAAAGACTATGAAACGTCACCATCGCCTTCATCGTTTAAAGACCAGGTAAGACGTAGTCAGAGTGGCCCGTATCTGCAGCTCCTGTGGCTCGGTTCCTGTCAGCCACTAGATGGCGATGTTGTCACAGTATAACACCAGCTTTCCAATGCATTTTCATGACAGAGAAACATAGCTTTCCTGTGAGTAAGTGCTTGGATTTTGTTTGTAACAATCAAATTTTGAATGTGCTAAGGCTCATTCCAGGAATGTAATACCTTAGGGATGTTTTTTTTTTTGTTCATGAATTTCCTTTTGGAAAAACGCAAGTAAACACAAAGGCACGCAGCCTGGCTGCTCTGCTAATGGAGTGTGGAAGAGTAATCTCAGGCCTTCAGATCTGAAGGAGGACCCACTGAGAGCGAGAGCTCTTTTCACTGGAGCTGTAAAAATGAGCAAGCAGAACGCCACATAATAATGCATGTCTCAAGCTTTATGTAGTTGTGTGTTTGTTGTGTGTGTGTGTGTGTGTGTGTGTGTGTGAGAGAGAGAGTGTGTTTATGTGTGAGTGTGTAAGTTAGTGAGTAAGTTTGTGAGTGTTTTATGTGTGTGTGGATTCAAATGCCTGCTCTCTGCACAGATTTTTGGTAGCTGGGGACATGTCTACAAGCTGACAGTATGAAAGCTGTGGATGGCAGGCCTCTCTAAACAGGAGGCAAAATAACTGCCCATGTACTGTTCTGTATCTGCTGTAACAGGAAGCGTGTTTGTATGGAAAAGAAGAAGCGTCATATAACCCCAGCATTACTGCGTGAATCAAGTGACCAGAGAGCTATAGCCTTTGTACATATTTGGGCCTTTGTAGCTTTCCTTTGTGTCGGACTCAAATAAAGAATTCAAATGTGTGTTATTTCAATGGGCTATGATCATTCGCAGGTCACCGCTAGTGTTTTTGCGAAGAGTACCAGTCATTCCACAGCTGTGACTGTGAATGAATCTTGTGCGTTAAAGAGCGGCGCTATGTCGTGAAAGCCTCTCGATTAATTCCCTTTACTAGTGAGCAGATTTATGGCGGCTTGTTTTTTGGGGGGTTTTGCCCTGAGGTATGCTCAGTCAGCTGGCCGCGGCCGCCCTGCAACAGCATGGATATCTATCCGTGGAAATGCGATTAAGATCAACACCGCCAGCGTGTTCCCCGCTTCCACCAGACGGGAAACAATAATGGGGGAAAAATTCCTCATTCTCGAAGATCAATAAAAAAATGTGTTCCATAGAAAACACGGCGTTTGAGGAGCAGCTTCACGTCTTTGGCCTAACCCCAGCCGGGCAATAAACCTACTTTTCTTTGTTCCCTGTGACCATAAACTGGCGTATCCATATTTTATAGCGCGTATATTGTCTCATTACGACTTGAATATAACCTCCCTTTAAGAAAAATCATCATTAGCTTCTCCCATCTGCTGTTATTCAAACTGTGGAGGTTCGTTAGCCAGAGAGAGACAGAGAGAGAGAGAGAGAGAGAAAGAGAGAGATAGAGCGCACTGCGTCAATATTTTGATAGTGATTCAGTTTTGGGGTTTGTGGTCCGTGCCCTGGCGGTGCGCACGGCCAACTTTGGGTGGTCTTTCCGTGCGGGAACGCGTCCTCCCTTCCCGGCTGACCTCCGGCCGGGGCCTCTCGCGACGGACGTGGTGTTTCTCCTGCCGCTCACGCAGAAACGCTATTTCATCGCTCCGGTCGCGGGCTGCCGCCAGCGGGAACGAGCCGCCCGGAGCTCAGGCGTTGTGGGGGAGGGGCCCTGTTATTCCAGCTCAGAGGCACGTTCCTAGCGCGATTCCAAGCTGACCGTTAGAGGGCCCGCCCCTCATCTGCACCCCCCTGACTCTGCATTCCCCATTTATAAAAGACAAAAAGGCATAAAGATTTCTCTCTACGGCAGAGCAATCTAATTCGATTTCCACCATCAGCGTGGGGCGTGATGACTGAACCCAAGGCTAGTCTGGTAGCCCCCTACTAATTTGTGGGTTTCCCTGTGCATTAGCGCAGGGCATTATGGGAATGAGGTTTACATAGACAACCTGTTTTCTCATTCCCCCTACCTGGTACGTTGTCTCGAGGACAGTAGTGACTTTCTGACTGGAACAGTCGGCCATAACGAAGATGTTTCTCCCCTGTAATCACATTGGAAGGCTGAAGCTTTTTCTGACACGTCTAAATTTATGCCAGTCAGTCGCTATTTTTTATTTGTTTGTGTGCTTACAGATTACGGTCATTAATCACTTAGTGATATAATTCATTTCATAACAGAAAATTTAATCCAAAAAAGTATCAATATCATTTATAGTTTTGTAATCAGTTACTTTACCTTTTTCTGCTGCACAGATCTTTTGCACTTTTCTGTGTCTCATGGATAAGTGTATTTTTATGACTTCTGCATTTCTAGTGCTGGCTTTTGTTCATTGTCATTGAAAATGAAAAAAGGGTAATCGGATGACTTCTCCTTCTGCTAGTTTAGCTCGTTCAGATTTGCCACCTCATTCACATTTGAGAGAAGACTGAAGAATTCACTGCATATTTTGGGGGGCGCAAGGCGACCTTCACCACGACCTCCCCAGATCGCATGTATATTATTGTAAGATGCTTGTTGGAGGGCGTCTTTCTCCCTGAGTGCGCGAGGCCCCTCCGACCAGCTGCGTTTTCGTAAGAATTTCCCTTCCCACCTTTCACGTTTGTGTTTTTTTTCTTCTTCACCCTGTCAAATTGGCTTTGATGAAGGCCCGCGACGGATAAACAAACGGCGTGACACAAATGGACCGCCGTTGAGTGAAAAACCAGCACTGAGAGGCCCGCACGCCCCACAGGAAAATAAACCCTCCTCTCCCCGGCCTTGCGGAGAAGGTTCCTGTGTGCACGGGCCTCCCCTCCACCACAGGTGTCACGCGCACATTCCATACGTTTGAAGTCTCCTACTTTCGCGTGGCACTGTCGGAACTGCGCAGGCATCGGTGTGAAGAGGTCCCGGACCCCGAGGGTCATGGGTTCAAATCCCTGGTGGAGGGGGACACTGCTCTCTAGCGGTTTACCTCAGTCGCCCCCCGGTAAAAATGCACGCTTGAGTTGATTGTTTTGTTTTACAGGACTGGGTAAAAGGTGAAAAATAGTCCAAATTAGGGTGGAACCTAGTAGAGTGGATACCTCCACCTCTTTTAACAGTCTTCGATAATGGTCACCTCACTAAGTTTCAACTGAAGTATCTACTGGGATCCCCTCAGCGCTTTCGAGTGGCTGCTTTTCAGCGCTTTTCAAGGCGGGCTGCCTGAGCAAAACAACGCCACCTAAACGAAGAGTTTGTTGAAAATCCAAAAGATATACCTGTCCTGCAAATGCCGCTGCCCGCTGTTTGACATTGCCTTAGTCTCAATAAAAACATTTATTGTTTTTATTGTTTTGACTGACCCCCTACCCAGTCAGCCCACCACCACCATCTTAACTCCCAATTTTCCTGCGGAAATCCCAGACCTGTAATTCTTTCAGTTACTGTGCTCTGGCTGACAGACAGGAGGACAAAGACCCACACACACAGGGGCGATCACATAACCTCTGCTCCGTGCACTTGTGGCGGGCCTAAACATTTTCACGGTGTGTAGGTCCCTGGGGCTATCCGGCGACATGTCGAGCTAAAGCGCACATTCTCATTATTAAATGAATTAGATATATTATTATATGCATTAACTCTGTGGGGAATAATTCTCCCGAGGCCACCTCAGTGAGATTAGGCTGACCCCAGTACACCTCTCCACTCCTGACCCTCAGCCCTCTCCTCTGCCTCCTGTGTACTGTGACTGACATCAGTACACCAGCCTCTCCTCTCCTCTCCTCCCTCTGCCGAAAAGGGAGGAGGGAGGAGAGGAAAGAACAGGGAATTTAGCTTTGGTGTTGCGTGGCGCTCAAGGTCACGTCCAGCTCTGTGGCTCGTGCCCATGTCTGCCCTTTGAGGATGGCGAGGAGGACCTCCTCCCGTGTCTCTTGACCAGAGATGACAGGAAAAGGAGGACACATCCGCTGCACTCAAAACAAACATTTCCCTTGGTTCTTGGAGAAGAAGTGGAAAAATTAAGACCCTGCTGGGCTTGTAGCCTGTGGCAGAGCCTTATAAACCACTGATTTATAGCCTCTGAGAGTGAGGGCCTGCCTTTTTTAGGGATGAGCTGTGGGGGGGGTTAACAGACCGAATCCTGTCTGACCTCTGCACTCTGCTGACAGTAGGTGGATGTTGTTTTTTGGGGCATTTAGGGGTTTTGAAAGCCACCCACCTTGCAGAAAGCCATTTCATATTTCGGTTAAAAGGTTAAACAAAGGCAATTTGTCTGAAACTCTGCTTGCTTCCTGACATAACACAATCAAAAAGACATTGAGGGGTTGCAGAAATAGTACAGGCCTAAAAAAGCTATAACGTTATAGTGACATTCACTGTGAAAACTGCACCGGTAAATTTTAGTTGTGAGGATTGTGTGTTGTGTGTGTGTGTGCGTGTGTGTGTATGACACACATATCTGTTGGTGGTTGTGTGGAAATGGAGTGTACATGTGCCTGTGCCTGTGCCTGTGTGTGTGTGTGTGTGTGTGTGTGCGTGCGTGCGTGCGTGTGTGTGTGTGTGCGTGTGTGTGTGCGTGCGCACTCGCGTGTGTGTCTGTGCATGCGTGCAGAGTTGTGAGAGTGCACACGTGTGTGTGTGTGGGCGGGTGGAGTGTGGCCTGTTTGGACCAGCTCCACACAGCCTGTAGATCCAGCTGAGCAAACAGCAATAGCACAAGCTGCCAGAGGGGCTAGCAATAGCAGTCCCCCTCTTACCGCACACGGGAGACACTCTTTGTATCAGTGTGTTCATAAGCCTCTCCCGAGATTATATATCAAAAATTTGGATCTTTATTTGATACTCACCAGTAGGTCTGTATAATTTGGGTTAGATTTTTTTTGTCCTGAAATCCAAGCCACTAAATATAGTCTCCTTTTCTGTTTAATACTTTGGCATTTGTGGGAATTCCTTACATGCGATTATTTCATTTACAGTTGAAATAACCTCTCCTCCACGAAGAGCGCTTGAGTCGCGTGCGCCCCAGTGTTTATATTTCTGTAGTGAGCCCCTCTCCCTGCCTTCTCTTCCTCTCTCACACCGCTCCCTCTCTCCCTCTCCCTGTCCGGGGCGCAGGAGCGGGCGTTGGCGTCGGAGGTGGCCCGGAGCAAGGAGCTCCTGGTCTCCAGGGAGATGGAGAGGCTGCGCTCCTCCGCCCAGACGGTGTGCCGCAGCGCGCTGCCCCTCGGAAAGGTCATGGAATACGTGCAGGAGGACGTGGACTCCATGCAGAAAGAGCTGGAGATGTGGCGGCATCAGAACCGGGAGCACGCGCTGGCCCTTCTGCGGGAGCAAAGGTAGACCCCCCCCCGCCTAATCCCGCCCTGTCCCGCCATGCCATCCAATCACAAGTAATATAATACATGCCATTTAGCAGACACTTTTATCCAAAGTGACTTACAGTAGTGAATGCGTACATTTTTCAGTATATGTGGTCCCAGTGGGAATCGAACCCACAACCTAAGCGTTGCCAACCCCATGCTCTACCTACTGAGCCACACAGAACCACAGCCAGGGCTTTGAACACAACCAAGCTCGCTTGTTCATAGGACTGAAGACCATTCCCTCCAAGGTCACCCGAGGTCACAAATGATCAACTTCCTTATTATTGTCACTCAACGTGTTGTTTTGAGATCTCTTGAAAAGGTCTTAAAGATTTAACAAACGTAGGGAGTTTGAGCTTGGCCATTCAAATCCACACGAAAGAAAACTGCTGAATGCACATCGATCAGGAAACTTTCCCTCGGTCTGATTTTCGGAAGCTTTCTGTCCGTCCTTCCTTTGTCAGGATAACGGACAGCGCGGTGGAGCCGCTGAAGGCAGAGCTGGCGGAGCTGGAGCGGCTGATCCGGGATCAGCAGGACAAGATCTGTGCCGTCAAGTCCAGCATCCTGCACAATGAGGAGAAGATCCAGAAGATGGTGTCTGCTATCAGTTTCTCTGCCCGCACGTGAGGGCACAACCACACGACGGCAACGTCAGCGCTGGCAACGAGGGGGGGAAACTGATTCAGACGCCAAGCAGGGGCCTCTGTGAGTCTTCTTTAGTCTTAAAGGGCCGTTTGGCCAAAAGCCCACCCTCCTCATGTGTCGAGGGGGCTTCTTTCCTGTCCCTCCCACAAGCTCCGTTCGAGAGGTTAACACGGGTTTCCATGGTTTCATATTCACAATGTCGCCTGTACACTTTATTGTCACCTCCATAGTCATTCAGCGCTGTACATTCAATGGCTCTGATCAGGCCGTTGGGCAATCGGTGCGTCCGTAGCGCATCCAACAAAACAATTTCTCTTAGGTTTTACATTTTTCCACCTCATAAGCAATGTTCAAATATAGCTGAGCGCATTATCATCCCAGTTGGTCATTTACTTGTAGTTGTGGCTCTTGGAAGTCTGCTGAAAGCAACAAACCCAAAGTATACTGAAGAAGAGGAATCTTGCCAAAAACAAGAAATGCGCACACGCACGCACTCCACGCACCACAGTCGTTTCTGTTATACGAATATTCCCTGTGGTCCAGCACCGGTGCACTTTGAATAATGAGGTTGTTTGCGTGCGTGCGAAATCTTTGGGGGAAAATGCGCTTCACCCACGTGATGAATTTGACTGTCAAGTCACCAGACTCACTGTGTCCGACAGCAGGCAGAATCAGAGCTTGTGTAGTGAGACCGTGACGGCTAGGCTTGAAAGCATAGGAGCTGAAGTGACGCTTCTTCCTAACATGGTTGTTTTGGACTGCTCCACATGTAGTTGCTCAATTTGAGTGTAGTTTTGTGTGCACTGTAGGTATTAGGCTATACTGTTTTAACCGATGACTATAACTGATGATTTATAACACGGGATTAAAGGATTAAGCAATACAACAAGTGTCAGCCTTGCACGTCTTGCTTATAATTAACACTAATTAGTCAAATTGTTCAATTAGGCTAGGTTAAGAAAATGTTTAAATTGAGAGCCTCTCAGTAATGAGTTGACAATGTGCCTTCCTGGAAAAAAGGCCTCCTCACTTTCACTGTGGAAAACTAACATCTGTCAGTGAAAAATGAGGGAGCATTTGTGTCAGTCTTGGCATCGTCAGCCATCAGCAAGTGGATACGTCCCTGTATATTTAAAAACAGGGTGTCAGATACAAACTATTATTTTTCACATAGTTAGATGACCAACGATTATAAAAGAGCATCTGGCAAATCGATTTTAATGCACAATGCATAGTCCATTTGGTACTACGCTTGTTCCATCAGGATTCTGAGAGCTATGTCAGCGTATCCCCCCAGACAAATGTAAGAATATATTTCACTTGAATTTAGGTATCCCCAGACAAATTACGGAATATTTAATTGAAAAGGAGGTGCGTGTGTCTGAACTATTGACTCTTTCAATTAAAATTGTCTCCACAATTTTGAAAGGAGACCACATACACTTTGCACTGTATAACACACACACCTAAATGTTTATGTTTCGGTAAAATGTGGGAGTTCGGAAGGGAGGGGGTTTATACAGAGTCCTTGTGGATTAACCTGTTAAAAGTGTGGAAAATGACCCTCTGCTAAGTCTGAAACAAGCAAAGGTAAAGCATAGATGTTTTTTGTACATGGATTTCATGTTTTTGTTTTCTTTTGTCGGGGAAAAGACGTGAGCTGGGCCTGGACACTGAAGGTTGAGGTGAAGTTCTCATAAGGTTACTCCCAAAACGCACACAAGCCTTTGAAGGCCAGTCCATTGTGTCATAATACAATTTATTACTCTTAAATGGCCTGCATTATTGCACAAGGGTGAATGTGTCTGGCGGGCCATAAAACAGCTGCAGCGTGCAAAAAAAAGAGTTTTAAAAAACCCTTAAATCTCCCTTAAGCAGGATTTGGCTGCCTGCATTTTTTTTAATGGAAGTCTGGATCTGAAAGCCCTTAAGAAGTGGACACCTGCTGAAGGGAACGTTTCCACTCCAAGTCTTAAGGTTTGCAGAAGAGCCGAAGGCCAAGCCACGTTTGGAGCGGGCAGCACGTGCAGCTATGCCCCCATTGTCTCGCTACGCTTATAGCTGTGTGTTTTGGTAATGAAAGTAAACCAATTGATCTAATCCCCAGCATTGTCTAGGCTTAAGAGACTTTGCCCGCATGTCGTGCGAGGCAGTAAATGTACTGTCACCTCTGTGTGGACTACGCTAATCCACTCCAAGTGTTTGCTTATTTCCTGTGGGCCCCATTAACCACCCCACCCAATGTTATGAACATTTTCTTCTGATTTCACATGTAATTCCTATTACTGTGCACTATATATACCTTGGGTGATTCTACAGAAATGTTTCAAATTGGGGACAAGAAAGTACTTATTTTTACACTAAACCAACAACATACAAATTCATTCTGCCCAAACGTTCACCCATACTTTTACCAAAACACACGAGGAAGTTGTGATAAAAGAACATATTACCAAACTGACCGCAGTCTATGCCTATAAATGCGTGAACCATGAACAACAGCAACGCACAATGTACTTAGTCGGAATATGTGCTGTCATGATGGTAAAGCAGCAGTAAATGATCAAGACCAGTTTATTTCTTTGTTAGACAGAAACTGCACTCAATGTTAGAGCACTCATGAAATCTCAATTATTGAATAAAAGTATGTTAAATAATGAAGCAGTCCATTTTTCTACAGTGGGTTTCTTTTGTAATGTCTTTGTGCCCAGGCATGCTGTTTTGCCTGACATGAGAAATTCAGAAAAACACCAACATGAGTGCAGTAAGCTTGTATACCTTGATTCAGGAGCTTACTGCACAGGATCTGATCTGGCCAGGTGTCTATGTGCCACTTTCAGAAACAGGAATATACATGTGGATCTTTGGAGATGCCTTGGTATTCTGATCTTTTGTGGGAGTGATGACAATTGGCTGTCTTGCTTCTCAACAGTCTGGAGATATTGTGTCAATTTATCACCAATGCAGGCATGCTATTGTTTAATGGTGCAGATCAAGTTAGCGGTCGTCTCTGGCCATCAACATTCCTGGCATCAGCATCCCAATGGCCTCTTATGGCAGTTGTGGTATTTTTATTTTATTATTGTTATAGTAATTTTTAATGCAAGTTTTCTGTGGAATTTGATAACCACACTTAAAAGGGGGAAATTCCACAACTGCATCCACATTTCCATGTGGGTAAACCATTCATGTTTAACACTTGTTTCTAGCTTTAGCTTACTAAAACTGAAGTCCATTCAGAAAATTGAATTATTTAATTGAAAAAAGCCCAAAATGTTCAAAGAGGATTTTAAAATTATGAATTGAATTATATGAATGGACTGAATTTCAAGGGAATTGATCCCAACCCTGATACCTACAATATTTGTTTTGAATAACGTCACCAGGAAATCAAAATTCAGATCAATATTATGGTGTATTATATATTTTATTTAAGAAATTATTTATTTATTTATTAACAGAGTCATTACCATAACAGCCTGTCACTACTGCAAAGAAAGGTAAAGAGGTTTATGTTCTGACAATTTTGATTTCTTTTTAAAAAGGTATTCTTGCCCATTCTTGCATTTGTGCATTATGAGCACATACAGGTCAATGCCAAAATCAAGGTATGATGTAAGTCCACTCAACCCCTTAGAGGGCAAGGTAAACCCCAATAAATGCACAGCCATTCTGAGCGATAACTTTCCTGTGAAGCAGTTCTATCCTGATTGGAGTGGTCTATTCCAGGATGACATAGACAATCCACAGACAAGACCCATACCAACCCAATTGAACACTATGGGAGACTTATGGAGCAGTGCCTGAGACAGCGTTTCCCACCACCATCGACAAACACCAAATGATGGAATTTATTGTGGAAGAATGGTGTTGCATCCCTCCAATAGTGTTCATTTCTATGCCAAGGCACATTGAAGCTGTCCTGGCGGCTTATGGTGGCCCAACACCCTATTAAGACACTTTATGTTGGTGTTGGCAGTTACCTGTATATATGAATATATTTTACAAAAGTGCATATATACATGGTTAAAATGTTTCAAACATAGTTATAATTGAAATACATATGTGTAAGTAATAAGCATAACTACACAATACATTTTTCTTGTCACAGTATAAGGGGTGTGGCCTAGTCTATGTTATATGATGTAAAAATGACAATGGATAGTGGGGGGACAGTGATGGATAGGTTTCATTTTTATAACGAATTTCAGGTGTTCGTTGTGGGGACAATGAACTGAAAGTGCTTGATATTTGTATAAAATAGATCTAGTGTAACGTTATAATTGTTGACTGGTATATGATCAAAAGGTTGATATGATTATAGTTTAAAGTTTAATTCCTTTGTGTGGATGCAATTTAAACCATTTCTGTATGATGACCCATGAGCCAAGAGCCAAGACCTGAAAATTCACCCATGGGGCTCATCTGGGTGGGCAAATTCTAGTTGTGTTTTTTGACTTACTATACATCTCTAGTTCACAGTTTGGCATGATAACCATTGCAGACTGGTAGCTTAGTGGTAGTTATCATGCGTTGAATATGTGGACCCCTATATTGTCACACGCAAATTGTCGCGACAAATATATCAACAACTTTTGAACCTTATATTGTACAGAGACCTATGAACCCACTTTTCTGCATAATTCAAGTATGGGGAATTGATTGGAATGGTTATTTTAATGATTGAAAACTTCAATATAAGCTTAAATGGCCTTTTATTGCAAGATTTTGCAAAAAAAGCAAAACAAAAACAAAAACGTCTAGTAAATATCCCCAATTTGTAAGTATGTGCTGAAAAACAACATGCTTCAACAATGGCTATAGAAAACTGCCCAACATTCTAAGCTTTAATTTGAGTGGTAATATATGGTTGTAGCTCTAAAGATAAAGTCAGGAACCTCATTAACCCTTTGAGGAGTACGTTTTTTGAGAGTTCTAGTTCCAATTCATAGTGTTCTATTCTGGAATAGTCAATTTTGCATTGATAAGCCTTTATGATGTCATCAATTAGAATTAATTAGAATTCTAGATTGCATTTTAGAATGATCACACATTTGTGACTGTATGCCTCAAAGGGTTAAGGCTACGTCTATGATGCTGTGCGACTGTACAGGTAAAAATTGGGGATAACTCTTACAGTCAGACAGACTGAGGTGTGAATTGATGGATACTATAGTACCAGTCAGACAGACTGAGGTGGTGGTGTGTATTGATAGAGACCACACCAGGAACTTAAAGGAATAACAAAGATATATTTAATGAAATAATGGACAAATACAAACTAAGCAAACAAAATGCATGTGCTTAGGGAGAGGGATCTTCCAGAACAATGGAGATTGGAGTCTTTGTTAGCGAGGGTCACACAAGTGTGAGGGGTCCCTCCTTAAGATCAGTCCTCTGTTTCAGAGTCAGTCAGGTCTGCCTCCGTGATCATCATGCCAAGGTCCTCCTCTTGGGGTTGACTGTCACATGTTTGCAACTTGCACAGGTTTGTACATTTCAAGCCGCTGCTCATGCACTGGCATTCCGGGAGCTTGCATCTACGGCTGCAGTTGCAGGACAGCAGCTGCAGCACTTCCACGGTGAGCTGGCCGTCGTCATTTCTGGCCCAGCCATGCTCGACTGGGCTTGGGACATGCGGATGTTGCTGAAGACTGGCTCTCCAGATGCCAGCCTGGTAGTTGGCATGCATGGCATGCATGAAGAGGCAGTCCTCGCATGGTGGCAGCTGGCTAGACTCGAGCTCCCCACGCTGTGCATAGAAAAGCTGGTGGCGGGCTGTGTTGATGTCCTCTGTTGTCATGGACGCTGTGTACAGTTTGCATGTGAATGCTTGCAGCTTCTTGAATAGGTCCATGGATAGTTCCCAGGACTGTCGCAGCTTGCGAAACACTTCTTGGAAATGCTCTGATCTCATGATGAGCTTCAAGGCTCTGAGCTTCCCACGACCTGCGAAGGCACTCAACGTGTCACATCCAGTGTATGCGTGCATGCCAATCAGAGCATTACAGACAGTCTCCCAGGGCCTGGCGTAGCTTGGTGATGTCAAGATACCTTACCCGGTTCTTCATTCCGCAGTTCTGGAACAAGGGACAGGAGATATCGGCAGAGAATGCCAGGCAGAGCAACAACACATCGGTGTCATCAGCTGTTACTACAACAGCGCTGTAGCCTTCCATGAGCTGCATGCAAAATCATTCTAGTGTCAGCCTCTTCTTGGTTCGACTGTAGGCCTGCAACCTCAGCCCACTGATCCTTGGTGATATGCAAGCAGCTTTCCTCACTGGCGACATAGAGCTGCTTGTCGTTCAGCCTGTCCCTCAGCTTGGGTGTTTTCCACTCAGCCACCAGGAACCTTATGAGGTTGGCCTTGTTAGCTTAACTGCTGCCTCATACACAATCTTGTGAAGCCTGACAGCACGGTTGTACTTGCGCCCTTCCATCACAGCAGTAATGGATCCTTCTGCAATCACGCCAGACTCCCACACAAGTCGCGCAGGCCAGCATCCTGAAACCTCTTCCCGATGGTTGATAGGAGGTTGCAGATGGTATGGAATGCCCCCATTCTCAATATTATGTTCCTGAACTTCTCATGCTTCCAAGTGATTCCTGAAGCCTTTGCGTAGAGGGCTTGGTCGAAGACGCAGACAATCTCCTTCAGTTCCAGGGTCTCCATGATGTTCAGAGTTTGGGTCAGGACTTCATAGATGGCCGACATCTCGGTCACTGGGGTGTTGATTGTGGGCCGGTAGCTCAGTGTCCTGCACCACATGCATGTCATTGTGGATGAGGATGTTGAATCCAGTCCAACTGCTGATGGTTTGGTCTTCTTTGGGGTTTGACATCCGAGTGAGCAGCCAGATCAAGTGTTTGACCCTGGCATCCTGGACCTGTTTGTCTGCATCCACATCTAGGCTGACAGTGGCTGAGGGCCCCACTCTCCGACCAGCGTTGTACATGGGGAGTGATGCTGGTGCTGTGGAGATGCTCCTCTTCTTGGACTTTTCAAGTGTCTTAGTTTCACCTTGTGGCATTGGTCCGATGATTCTGGGCTGCACAGCAATACCGTTTACCCGATGCGATGTGCCCTGTCCACTGGTTGTCTCCTATAAGCGGTCTATGTTGTCCCAGGCTAGAGTGGTGAAGACTCCCAGGTAGATGTTGCTTGGCAATGCCACGCCCATCTGGGATCGCTCCAGCTTTTGAAGGCACAGTGCGGTGTCAATTTCCTCCACCTGTGTGTATGAAACACCATGACCCAGTCGATTCAGGATACGAATCAGTTCTGTGTTCCCAGTCAGAGACTTGACTGCAAAGGGCAGCATGATGTGCTTTGGTGGTTTGGTCTTGCCATCAGTGATGGCAAACACAAGATCACTGCCTAGGGAGTTGGTGAGTCATTCAACTCTTTAAGATGGCCGAGGAGAGGCAGTCTTCCCTGTCAGCAGGGTTTGCAGAAACTTGCTGACAGATTGTGGGATGATGTCTTTGTCCTGTTCCACATCAGGCGGCCATGTTTGGTTGGTTTCATTCTGTTTTATTTCATTCTTCAGGAGGAAAGCAGCTTTGGCAACCAATTTGACTGACTGAGCTCTCATAGCATCTAACTCAACCTGGAGAGCATGTATTCTCTTCACAAGGTCACTCTTGGAGAGACTGTTGCCGTACACTAGAAGTTTTCCGTTGTCATCAGGGCAGATGTGGATAGATTCTGCGAGCTCTTTTTCTAGTTTGCGATAAAGATTTTTCATGGATGAATAAGTGACTTTGCTGATGCCGTGACAGGACATTGATTCTTCAAATCGCTGCTTGAGGGTTGCCATTGGCACTATGTCTTGTCAAGGGAGAAGTTGGCTCCTGATGTACGAGAAAAGTTCTTCATGAGCCTGTGTTTCTGCGGTTTTGTACAGATCATCAGCATTTTCTTCAGCATCAGCAAGTCCACTGCTTGCAGCTGGCTCCCCATGGGTGTATGAGCGATAGCATGATCTGTGGTAGTGCCCTTCTGCTGTAACAAGCTCCCTGCTGGTGATTGCCAAAATTCTGTCATCTAGCTTCTTGACAGCTGAATCTCGGATCCTACTGTCTGCCCGCAGCTCACAGCACTTGATCAGGGTCTCACGTGTCTTCTGACCTTTGATGTACTTGCTGGTTTTGTCACAGAATATACACTTCTCCTCAAGAACCCTCAATGTGCTTGGAGTAGTGCGTGCTGGTCTGGCTGAACTTTGGGACCTGGGTATCAAGCAGTTTCTTCATGGTGAAGATGCTCCTGCATTTCCTGTGGTACCAAACCCAAGGCCACTCCCCTTCGGGTGTTGTTCTTGCTAGGTCCATGAGGCCTGCATGGCTCCTTATTTCCGCCGCCCTGACCAATGTCTTCCAGGAGTCCAAGTCTCTGAGTAACACCAGCCCAGAGGTGTCATCGGTGCAGTGGATGGTGCATTCCTCATGTTCCATGCGTTGCCTTTTGGTTGGAATTTCAGTGGTTTCAGCTGCCATTTCTTCTGCAGTGATTTCAGGTCACCAGCTAACCCTAATGTTTATACCAAAAAACATTGACTAAGTTATAAACTCTATGTGTGTTTGTAGTTAGCTAACACTATGCAGCAATATCCTGGTTAACTTTAAAACACATGTGTATTAATACTTACACTGTACAGTGTTTAGCTGCTTGTGCTTATCAATTGTTAGCTAATATTAGCTAGCGTTAGCTGTTAATGTTTACATTAATGTTACACATATATTTTGCGGGAGTGGGAGAAAGCTTGCGCTACTGTTGATGTCCAGCGTGATGATGGAGACTCCGGGGCATCCACGGCACTGGCCGTTGGCCGTCATGCCCTGAAAGAGAAATCCACAATTCCCTCTGTAAAAACCTTTGACTCTAATATGTCAACAAAATGAAACAAGAATTTTGAATCTGGCTTGATCCAATGTTAAGATTTCTCTTCTGGAAAGTTATGCAAATTAGAACATATTTAATTAGATAATGCCTCATTTGCATATTTAAACATAACATTTCAGAAAACTTGTAATACAATACATAATTGTCTTAATGTAAGTCATCAACTGGGGAAGTCTCATGGTGATATCTATTAGTTAATTTTTTTACCCTATACCCCTATAGTGTCTTGCACCCATAATAGGGGAAAATAACAAAATGTCTAATAAATATGAAAAGCTACTCCTGTGGAAAGGTTATCATATATTAATTTACTTATATTGACCCTATAAACAATTTAGTATAGGTAAGGTTTTGCCCACTCAGATGAGCCTGATATCTGGTCTGGCTCATGGACTAAGAAGCATGTCCACAAGCTTTACAGGGACACACTAAGTAGTAGTTTTTTCAATGCTGGGGAGAATGTTTATGAAGCTGAGGTTCTTCATGCCCTTGGTCTGAACCTTTCTGAGCGATTGAGACGGCAGCTCCCTCGTTTATTTTTAGAGACCACGACCGTGGGTCCGCGATTCAGCTGTCGTCGGACATTTATAAGGCCTATCTCCGCTGCTTTTTGACATAAGCCTCTACCAATGACAGATACATCGACACATCCCCACATCTAAAAACAAAATCGGCAGTTCGTTTCAGCGCCTGATCTCAAACTTCGGGTTGTTTTTGTTCTTTCCTTTTTGTTTCATACGAACATTCAAATTTATATTAAACTGCTACTAACGAGTAGCTACTAAACTGCATCACTTCTAAACATAATGAATACTCTTCCTGAATGCCATGCCCAGCCTTACACATTTTATAAACATTCCTATTCTATTCCTATCCATTCCAGAATAATTTATAGCATTATCAAAGGAAGACCAGCAAGACTACTTAACTCAAACTTGCTAAGAATAATAAAACATAGCTTCAAAATTAGAGCAGAATCCTCATCCATGTACACTAAAAACAACAAGAGAAACCCCGTAATTTTCCCTGGTAGGCAGACTCTCTCACGTAACAGTATTTGTTGTAAGTAACCGTATTTGCGTTGCTACAGTCCTCGTTTCTTTCTGCCGTTCCACCTTAACTGGGATCACGTCAGCGTAGAGAGCAGGAAGTCCCAGTGATAGAAGGGACCTCAGAGACAAACTTCCATGTTGATTTTCGCTCCGTTCGAAGTAATTTTAGATATAACATATCATCGACTGTTTGGGAAGTTTTGAATGCAACGTCATCGCCGTAACCAAAATAAAACATCTAGGCTTAATTAGGGAACATGGCTGACAGCGGAGATGATGGAGATGTCGATGATCCGCCCAATATCGGTTATCCCTTGGTCACCGTCTCAGATCTACCAGGCAGCACAGCCGCAGGTACTAAAACGTTTTGATGACTGACATAATTGTTTAGTTCCAGATACCAGGAATGTCAACAAAAATATTTCCGGCGAGGCATGTGCTCAGAAGCAATCAACGTTAGTGCTCGAAGAATGTCTGAAGCGCAGACTACCGATGACAGAACAGACAGCACCATAACACAAAACGGACAACTTCTGAACCTTATTTCTAATGTACCAAATAGGTAGGCTATTTACAGTGTCACGATCTAGATTAGTTTAAGTTCTTTCACCTGCCAAAACAATTCTTTGAACGAAGTACACCCAATAGTGACGCATATTCTCCGAGCTTTATATCGAGATTCTCAGGGATTTAAGTGAATGTACAACATATGACCAGGGGCACAACAACCTATTTTTAACAGGCATATTCAACATGCTACTGTGCCTCCCTTCCCACCCCCTCTTAACCCCCACCTCACTTCTTAATGAAATTCTAACGGATGTGTTTAACCTGTATATATAATAATATGCAATTTTCGGTTATAACTGCATATTATTTTAGTTGGACCTTCTGTCACAGGCAAGCTAACTAACGTTACATAGTATATTTCAGTAAAGTTAGTTAATTGCAAGTGAACCGCCTGAAACTAGAAAGCTAGCAAGCCAGTTATTTTTTAATGTAATGCCGATATCGCAGTAATGTTGTTACACAAGATGATCTTTACTTAATAACAATGTAGCTGGTGATTCTATCCTCCATTTGTTGTATTTGTATTGTGTATAAAAATATAAAAATACACACACACACACATATCTATATATACCGTATATTGTAACGGGCCTGCGCGAGGTGATGGATCAAGAATGAGACAGAGTCCAGTAGTAATGCAAAAATTACCACACGAGTAGCCACTTTATTAAAAGAAGCTATAATTATCCATGCTCCATACACCGCACAGCTATGGATAATATCGGTGGCAAACCTCTGTGTTCCATACACCGCACAACTACAGAGGATGCCCAAAAATAACCCTTTGCTGATCAAACTCGTACTTAAAAGGACACGATTGACCATTACCAAAACGCCTTCCGTAGATGTTGTAATTATCAGGAAGTAACAGTCTTCTTCACACTTGTTTTACTGTACACTCTCTCCTTGAAACTCAAGGGACGGCACTAGTTACACTGCGTGCACTGGTCGCGGTGGTTCCAAATATTAATACACCGCGACCAGCTAGCTAACACAACGACAATGTTATAACTCATACACATAAAGGACTAACTAAACATTTTACGGTTAACCCGGGGGAGACGCTCAAAATAACAATAACACTCCCCTACAATAACTAAATGTTAGTTAGCTAACATTAATGACCTAACTTAAGAAGCTTGTAAACTACCGAAGTACAGTACATTGTAGTAGTGAGCTAACTAGCTGTTAACACGTGTTAGAGTAGCTAGCTAACTACCACTAAGTACTGCAAACTTATTCTATCTCTACGGTATGGTTTCAAGTTAGGAAGTTGGTGTGGGAGTTGCTGTAGCTACGTTAGCTGAAAATGGCAGAAGTTATAGAAGGTGGCTGGCTAACTAACAATACACATTTCTGGTTATGTTATAAAAAGTTCTTGCAATCTTTAGATCTAAGGAAATGAGTCATGTTGCTTTATCAAGCTCCCACACTGGCTTTCTGATTGATTGTCTGGACATTATTTCCGTAACTTGACACATCTGTAGATGAGCTGCCACGTCTGCTTTAATTTGGAATCCTGATTGTACCAATGCGCTGCTGAACTCATGTTGATTCTTGTTTATGCAGCATGTATCTTTGGGTGAATTTACAATGGGGGAAATAAGTATTGAACACATCAACATTTTTCCCAGTAAATGTATTTCCAATGAGGCCATTCAAGTGAAATTTGCACCAGACTTTGGTATTAACTCAAGAAATCCAGACAAAAAATCTAAACATTAAAGTCCATATGTAAATAAAGTTATGTGTAATAAAGTGGAATGACATAGGAAAAAAGTATTGAACACACTAACTTATTACACACACTAATTAATTCAATACTTAGTGGAGAAGCCTTTGTTTGTAATGACAGCTTCAAGGCACTTTCTGTATGAAGTAACAGTAGTTAGTCGTAGTAGTCGCCCGCAGTATTCAGGTGTGATTTTGGCCCATTCTTCTACACAGATTGTCTTTAAATCTTGAAGATTGCAGGGGGCCCTCTTGTGAATCTGGATCTTCAGATGCTTCCACAAATGTTCAATTGGGTTTAAGTCAGCTGATTGACTGGGCCATTCCAACAAGTTGATTTTCTTTCTCTGAAACAGTGCCTTTCTCAGTGCCATTTCTCCTCCAAACATGGTGTGTTGTGTAACAGCCAAAAAGTTCAATTTTGGTCTCATCTGACCAGAGTACATGCTCCCAGTAGTTCACTGGCTTGTCCAAATGTTGTTTGGCAAACTTTAAACGAGCTTCAACATGTCTTTTTTTCAGTAGTGGAGTCTTGCGGGCTGAGCGTGCACAGAGGCCATGGCGGTGGAGTGCATTGCCTACTGTCCTTTCTGTCACAGTTGTACCTGCTGCCTCCAAGTCTTTCTGGAACTCTTTCCTAGTGGTCCTTGGCTCTTTGGCTACTCTTCTAAGTATCCTTCTGACTCCCTGATCAGAAATCTTGCGAGGAGCTCCTGTGCGTGGCCGGTTGATGGTGGAGTGATGTTGCTTCCACTTATGGATAATGCCCCCAATGGTGCTTACTGGAAGATTCAGAAGTTGTGAAATACGTCTGTAGCCAATTCCATTTTCATGTTTTGCAACAATCTGGTTGCGAAGGTCTTGAGAGAGCTCTTTGCTTTTACCCATCAGTAGATGTTTCTTGTGTGGCACCTTGGTAACAAAAAAAACCTTTTATAGCCCATCAATATATTCTAACCCAGCTGACATTAATTAGCACAGATTGGAGGTAGAGTTGCCTCCTAATTAGTTATGGTTTTCAGCTGGTTCCTTGCCTTTCCTTGCTGTGGTGTACTGCTTTTTCTTAGTGTGTTCAATACTTTTTTCCTGTTTCATTCCACTTTATTACACATAACTTTATTTACATATGGACTGTAATGTTTAGATTGTTTGTCTGGATTTTTTGAGTTAATACCAAAGTCTGGTGCAAATTTCACTTGAATAGGCTCATTGGAAATACATTTATTGGACAAAATGTTGATGTGTTTAATACTTATTTCCCCCATTGTATATGGAACTTGTTTTAGAAGTGAGAACGATTTACTGTGCGTATACATTATATATACACATGGCTGTTAGCCAGTCAGAATCAAGTATTTACCCAAGCCATAGTATTTAAATGTATATATTAGTTAGCAATACATGTTGCTAGCTAGCTAACCTAGGGGAAACCTATGGGAAACCGCTAGTGGTAATTAACTGAGTTAACTGTAAGCTTTCCCAACAACTAGGTTAGCTAGCTAGCTTCATGCATAAAAATAATGAAGTTGCTATTTTATTGGTCTAGCTGGTATGTCACAAATCACTATTTCTTTGGTTGAGCTAATTATGACGGTAAAATTTCTTCAAACAAAGAGTGTCCTTCTTTTGCACCGCCAGCGACGTATACGTGACATAAGCAGTGAGGGAGGGGTCAAACACTGTAATCCAGTGCAAATTGCAAGCCGGTGATGGCACGCATGTCACCTGTCATGTTGTTTGAAACAATTGCCTATCTGCCTATCAAGTATCTGCTGTCCATACAGAGCATCTCATACAGGGGTGTGGGCTTAGATCAAGTGAAAACCACACTTACCAGCTCACAACCAGTGTGTAAAACAAGCACGCCCATAGATCAGAAATGTGTGGCCATAACCTTCAGTCGTTCTATAGCTAGCTAACATACCCTGTCTTTGAGTCAAACCAGTCAACCACATTTGACTGCTCTGGACACGGTAGTTCCAATCTTTTCCTGTTTTGGTTCCTTTCTTCTCTTTGTGCTTTTCACTTTTTTATTTTATTTCACATTACCTAGTTATTTTTATTTTTCCCCTTTTCATATATTTCATATTTTATTAGGCTGAGAAATAAAATGGGTGTGTTTGTGGTGTCTGACAGTGGCTCATTAAGGTGTCTGGTACTTTCGTGACAAGAGACAGTAGCACAAATGCAGCACAGTTGAAAAAGAGGTTGGTCTAAGAAGAATATATTACCTGTGGGTGTGGTGATGGTTTAGTTCAGTATGGCTAATCAGAGCATCATCATCATCTCTATGGCTTATAGTCTCATTGAGGTTCCCCCTTTGACAGACTGTATGTTGCCTGTATAAGTGTCCTACAATGTAAAAACACTTAGCAATAAATAATTAACTGACATATTTGGGATTAGACTGGGTTAACGTTACTGAATAATTTAACATGGCACTGACTAGGGTGGGGTGGTTTTCAAGATTTTCAAACCATCATACCGGCCCTATAAAATACCATGGTATGTGGTTTAACTGTTGTCGAGCGGTACCGTATACAGTGTGACCGGAAACCAGCCCAAGCCTAGCACTGACCAGGATAATCTCTAGTTGGACTGACAACAAATTGATGGATTAGATCAACTCTTATTGAACTGACAACTAAGATTAATATAAATTCACAGTCACATTTGAATTTAAGGCAGGACTCAGGAATGCTTGATGGATTTAAATATGGTTATGTATGACGGTTAACTTAGTTGTAAGTCTTGGGGAAAAAGACTGCCCACCACCAGTCTCACTTTCTCCACTCCTTTTCTTCTAATAATCATACATTTACATTTAACATTTTAAGCATCTAGCAGACGCTCTTCTCCAGACAATTATTATTATTTTTTTAAATGAGGAGTAAGCAGGGATACATATACAAAAGGTATTGAACAAGTAGGCAGTGGTGATGACAATTGGCTAGATGTACAGAATTCAGTGGTACTGGAATCTGAAAAGGTGGGTTTTGAGTCTCTTGCGGAAGATCGCAAGTGATTCCGCGGTCCTGACTGCAGAAGGTCATTCCACCACCGAGGAGTCAGAACAGAGAAGAGGCGAGATCGCGAGGAGTGGCTGCCGGGCGCCCAGAGAGATGGGACAGTCAGTTTGCCAGAGGAGTCGGAGCGGAGGGGTCCGGCTGGGGAGTAGGGTGTGCTGAGTGACTGGAAGTAAGGGGGAGCAGTTCCTCTAATCATTAAGCTACTTTGTGTTAGCTACCTAACTGATGGACCATGGTGATGATGATGCATTTACCTTGTAAGCGATTGTAGGAAATACAGTCCCCTCCAAAATTACTCACACAATTGATAAAGAGCAAAGAAGGCTGTATTAAATAAACAATACAGGTAATGAGCTATATTGTATGCTCAAAAAATGGGAAAATGATATTCTAAAAAAATATATATGTCACAATCATTCACACCTCTAATAATTATTTTAAATAAAACCCAACAAAAATAAATCTGCATTTACATGCTACTTTTTCATCTCGATCTTAATAAATGTCAGTCGTACATTCGAACGACTTTTAAAATGATTTATGTAAAATAAATCCACCTAAAATGTTCCATTACAATGCAATCTGTTTGATTGATTGAATACATAAGGGACTATCATTCACTGAAACAGCACTGCAGTCTGAAACACAATCTATTCACCAGAAAGCATTAAAATATCGGATAACAGTATGGAGAAATTATCAGCCGAGTGGTGAGGGTGAGCACAATGGTTTGGCATGATGATGCTTGCACTGAGGTTACTCTGAGGTTACTCTGTTACTGAAAGAGTACGCTTTCTCCATCGTCCTGTCACTACAACTATTTCTAGTGGGTTGAGGACTGTGCTGGCCTCAGACCCAGCTGTCTTTATCATTGTATTCATTTTATTTACAAAGTCCTTGGCCATATACCTTCCCAGCAAAACACTATAGTATAACACAGTAACACACTATAGTATAACACAGTAAATAACAGTACAGCATTTTACTGCCAACAGAGTAAGACTTCTATTTCTCGAGAGAAAATTGTCTATTTTGGACATTCCTTGTTTTTCTCATTTCTTTCCAGTTTGTTATCAATTTGTCATTAATCTTTTGTCATGAATGTAGTCCACTGTGATGTCAGTTTAAATTAAATGGAAAAGTCAAATGTTTAATCCATACCATGACATTATCAAAACATTTCATGACACATACCATAGACCTCTATAAAGTTGAATACAATTTAAGCATCATCCAATATTGCCCAATAAAATCACAGTTGAAATTGAATTGGCCTTTGATGGCCCTGTTTTATGCATCAGCTTGATATATAGCATATATGAAACATTTATATAGCAGATATAACGTTTAAAATATATGGAAATTATGCATTTTCAATGATGGCTACCGTCCATATTTTTGTTGGATTCCATTCAAATTGAATTGGCCTTTGATGGCCCCGATTGATTTTTATGCATCTTGATTGCTTGATTGATATAGCACACATCTAACATTTATGTAGCAGATATAACATTTAAAATATCTGAAAATGATTACATTTCAATGACGGCTATCATCCATATTTTTATTGGATTGCATTCAATTTCATACAAGCGTATGGATATAACTCACAGTGGGTGTACACTGTCTTTGACATTGATTAATGCAATGTTGAATGAGATGTACTCATTTGCAGTTTTACTTGCAAACACTACTATAGTTTGGCACAAAGTTGTTCATAAATTCTGTAAATTCCAAGTTTAAGGTTGCTGATATATTAGTACTAGTGGTTTTTAATTATCTTTTGAAAACTGTAATTTCAGCGTTTGATCAATGCCATACAGCTGGCCAGGGGTATTGGAATGCTTCTTGAGGTTCTGCTTGCCTTCCAAATTCAGTGAATTTTCAATAAACCGTCAGGATTTTATAATCCTTTTTTTCCCAAAGCGGTGGGAAAGATTGGAAACACTTGAACAGTAGGATACCTACAGACATTTGGTGCTGGGAACTCTAATCATGTTCTTTTTATGATTTTCTTTTTGTCTGTATTTTAATCATTTGCTTTACAGGACATCTGCTTTTGTTTTATATTATACTCTGCGTTATTTATCATACATACAGACAACTGCCAAAATGAAGGAAACACTTGAGTAAATGAAAGGTTCTGGCAGTTCTGTTATGGTGGGGGTGCATTTTCCTAGCATGGTCTAGACCCATTCAACCCCTTAGAGGGCAAGGTAAACACCAATAAATTCAAAGACATTCTGAGTGATCACCTTCATCCTATGGTGAAGTATTTCTATCATGATGGGAGTGGTCTCTTCCAGGATGACAATGCCCCCATCCACAGGGCACGAGTGGTCACTGAATGGTTTGATGAGCATTAAAACGAAACCATATGATCACCTCAGTCTCCAGATCCCAACCCAATTGAACACTTGTGGGAGATTCTAGAGTGGTGCCTGAGACAGTGTTTTCCACCACCATCAACAAAACACCAAATTATGTCTTGTGGAAGAATGGTGATGCATCCCTCCAATAGAGATCCTGACATGTATAATCCATGCCAAGGCCCATTGAAACTGTTCTGGCGGCTTGTGGCCCAACACCCTATTAAGGAACTTTGTTGGTGTCTCCTTTATTTTGCAGTTACCTGTATGTCATGTAGTTTATTTGTGTATGCTTGGATAAGTGGTGTTGTTGAGTCCCACACTGTCCCCTGTGCAGGTCGCAATCTGAAAGAATGGCTGCAGGAGCAGTTCTGTGACAATCCCCTGGAGCAGTGTGAGGACATGCGCCTCCACAACGCCGCCTACGTGGGAGACCTGGACACCCTCAAATCCCTGCTACAGGAGGACAGCTTCAAACAGTGAGTCCCTGCACCAATCACGTGTTCCAGCAGTGAGGCCCTGAACCAATCATGTGCTCTAGCAGTGAAACCCTGCACAAAATCAAATGCTCTAGCAGGCCCTGTACCAATCACATGCAGTAGCAGTGAGACCCTGCACCAATCACACGCTCCAGCATTGAGGCCCTGCTCCAATTGCATGCTCCCCCCAAAGCTTTATCTGAACCCACAGTGTGTCTACTGTATGTGTCAGTGTAAGGATTCAAATGTAGTCTTGTTTTTAGTCGCACATTACGGAAATCAGGGCTTATAGCAGATGCATGTACATTGCCTCTCTTTGGCCTGGTGCGTTCTGGGATTAATTCAGCGTCTCCCCCAAATGCAGGCGGATAAATGAGAAATCTGTGTGGTGCTGTGGCTGGCTTCCCTGCACCCCACTGCGCATCGCGGCCACCGCGGGGCACGGGGACTGCGTGAGCTTCCTGATTGGGCAGGGCGCGGAGGTGGACTTGGTGGACGTGAAGGGGCAGACTGCCCTCTACGTGGCCGTGGTCAACGGGCACCTGGACTGCGTCAGGATCCTGCTGGAGGCTGGTGCCAACCCCAATGGCAGCCGACACCACCGCAGCACACCGGTGTACCACGCTGCACGAGTGGGCAGGGTGGACATCCTGAGGGAGCTCATCAGGTGACACTGCCCCCCTCTGGGCTAGACCAGTGTATACGGCCCTGCCCCCCACTGAAGTGCTTTGAAGGGTTTCTTTAAATAACAGGGCATATGCCATTTAGCAGTAGTGAATGCGAACATTTTCAGTGTCCCAATGGGAATCGAACCCATGACCTAATCGAACCCTAACCCTGCTCTACCCAGGGCCGTATCCAGGTCTCAGGACTTGAGACCTAGCCCCTCTGGGTTCGTCACGAGAAATGTCACAAATAAATATTTTATGTAATCAGTCTACCCTTGTAGCTAATTCACTACAAGAGTAGTAGACTGTCATGAGTTTATGAATGGCCACTGAAAATGTACACTAAAATGTAGCTAGCTCTGTGCCTATCACCACTGTCAATGTATGCTACATTAGCTAACGTTAGCCTAAATTAGCGTATCACCACTGTAGTCTGACTAAAAAGTGGTTTGTGTAACAGTCAGGTAGACAGAGATAGCTACGTTTGGTTAGCGACTAAACAAAACTACACACAAAGTAGCTATCGATAGATGGTCTCTGGAGATTAATAGCATTAATCTGGTTATAATATAAGCAGTAAAAATTGATGTCAGAGATCTCTACATCTACATCATGCTTCGCTTGGCTTCAGATCAGCAGTCTGAGTTACAACTCCCGCTGTGCAGCACAGTCGT
Organism: Aldrovandia affinis; assembly: GCA_029706075.1. Taxonomy (NCBI): domain Eukaryota; kingdom Metazoa; phylum Chordata; class Actinopteri; order Notacanthiformes; family Halosauridae; genus Aldrovandia; species Aldrovandia affinis. Next base: position 2,014,807 of record JAINUG010000005.1, read on the forward strand.
CCCAAGCGTCACTGCGTCGTCTTTGCTGAGAAAAGATTTTGTAGTAACAACGAGATCCGCCTGCTTGGAGTGGGTCCACTTCACCAACATACACAAACAGAAGTAATGACGATGACAATGATCAGGCAAGAAAGTGGTAATCTTGGCTTTGTACAAAATCTTTGCTATACCGAGGTGAAGTAATTTTATGTACACTTTTATTCAGCATTACACTGAATCAGTATGTAAAAAAAATACTCAGTAATGGTAGATACGGCCATGGCTCTACCTACATTTTTTAAATGCAGAAGTTGTATGTGTTAAGTTTAAACTGTTACCTCTTGCCTTAATGGGTGATGACTTTATAGCATTTTCATACAGTGAATTTTTCCAATTTGTCAAGGTCAGGAAAAGTCAATGAAAGTGCAATGAAAATGTTAGGGAATGTTGTGCAGAGGATAGTTCACCAGCCTGTAACCCTGCAGTCAGTGATTAAGCCAATACTGGATCAATTCTCACATTAAAAGTTTCTACTCAAAATGTCTGGCTTTATTCAAGAGACAGCTTAGGGTCCTTTGAGTCATCGGCGCCAGCTTTATGTCTTTTTGTGCAATGCACTTCATTCTGGTATTGCTGACACACACCACTAACACTTGTGGCAGACTTCTCACACTCCTGAAACTGGCTCCTCGGTGAAGCTACAAAATAATTAAATGATTCCAGTAGCTGAACTGCTGTCAGCAAGTTGACGTCACCTTTCTGTAAAAGGGTACTTTTTGGGTCGTTTTGAATCTCTGAAGAACAGTATCCCAAAACTGGGCCATGAAAGTAGTCACATGGTGCCCCATTTTATTCTGCATTGAAGCAGCCTGCCGTCATGTTCTGAGTAATTTATTTGTGTCTTCAGATAATTTCTTCAAGACCTCTCATGGAATAGCTCTGGCAAAAGGCTCTTGTTGAGTCAGAAACTAGACATCATGTGCTAGACAGTGATTTGAGCATCAAAAATGAATGGCTGACATCACCACTGTGAACTTGTAAAAAAACTTTGTTCCAGTGATGAGTGGACACAGTGCAAAAATTGTCAAGGGACTGTAGAACTTGTAAAAATTGTCGGAATTTGGGCAGCTGTTCTCGATACTGACTCCCACTAAATTAAGTGAATGACCAGTACCAGGAACATAGTGAATCCATGGGTTTTGTTTACTTGAGGCTGCAGGGCGTTATAATGTCCAGGGATGTTGCTAGCATTGTCGTATGATTAGTATCAATGCTAACCTAGCATTGTCATGTGATTAGTTTCAATGCTAACCTAGCATTGTCATGTGATTAGTATCAATGCTAACCTAGCATTGTCATGTGATTCGTTTCAATGCTAACCTAGCATTGTCATGTGATTAGTATCAATGCTAACCTTTTTGGAAGAGGCTACAAAGTGTGTTGACCTGAACCAGGCTTATGATATTATATATTTGGACTTTCAGAAAGCATTTAACAAGGTACCACATGAGAGGCTCATTGCTAAAATGAATTCAGTAGGAATTGCAGGACTAGTTTCATAGTGGGTTCATAATTGGCTGCAAGGGCAAATACAAAGAGTAACAGTAGGTGGGGTCATATCTGACCTCGGTGCTGTGGGCAGTGATGTCCTGCAGGGATCGGTGCTGGGACCTCTGCTCTTCCTTATTTACATAAATGATCTTGATATGGACGTTAAATAGTTACATTTGCAGATGATACTAAACTTGGGGGTTTGGCAAACAGTTTGGAATCGACTAAAGTAATCCAAGATGATTTAAACAAAATCCAAGAATGGGCAGATACATGGCAGATGGCATTCAATATTGCTAAATGTAAAGTTATGCATGTGGGAAATAAAAACATTAGACAGGAGTATTTTATGGGAGGAGAAAAGTTAGTAGGTGTTCAATTTGAAAAAGACTTAGGGTTAGGGTTAATCAAAGAGTTGATCAAAGCCTATCTGCATCAAAGCAGTGTGCTACAGCAGTGAAAAAAGCCAACAGGGTGCTGGGATACATAGCAAAAGGTATTGAGTATAAATCAAAGGAGGTTATATAAATGTTATATAATGCCTTTGTCAGACCTCACTTAGAATTCTGTGTGCAGTTCTGGGCACCACACTACAAGAAAGATATAGAAGCTCTTGAAAAAGTCAAAAGAAGGGCAACTAAACTGATACCTGGTATGAAAGGTGAAAGTTATGATGATAGACTTAAGGCACTCAATCTATTTAAGCTTAGCAAACTGAGACTTAGGGGGGATTTGATTTAGGTTTTTAAATTCCTAAAAGGGATTAACAAAGTGAAATACCAAAGATTTTTAAAGATAGGTGGGGTCAGCAGAACAAGAGGCCACAGGTGGAAATGAGTTAAAGGCAAATTCCGCACTGATATTAGTAAGTTTTTCTTTACACAGAGAGTTGTCAATGCCTGGAACAGCTTGCCAGGTTGGGTAGTAGAGGCAGAAACACTTGGGCTATTCAGGTCCAGGCTAGATGTAGTACTAGATACTCTTTAGATTAGGACATGATGAGCCTAGATAGGCCGAACGGCCCATTCTCGTCATTATGTATGTATTCTTATGTTCTAACCTAGCATTGTCATGTGATTAGTATCAATGCTAACCTAGCATTGTCATGTGATTGATCACAACATTTCACTGATCCTTGCAAGTACACAGTCAGCAAGGCTGTGTGACTCTATACCTTCAAACCCAATGAAGTGTCCAACAACTTTTTCATCTGCATAAACAAATCTGAAGATAAAAGTTAGTTGATCAACATGCTGTAAGATATTGAACTGTAAGCAGACGGGTAAATCATATCACAATTACAAGGGATCTGTGCAGCCAAATGGAGATAGTCATTGACATATGAATAGGTGATTGAGAGGAAGAGACAGAGAAACTCCTGAAACCAACAATGGCCAGTAGAATACATGGATAGGTGATCAAACGGCTACTCAGGTCAGCCATTTAGACTTGATTAACAATACAATAGACTGTTTCCTGGCTAGGCCCCGGGAACTGAATCAATCAGACCCTCCCTAGTGATGAGCAGACTGATTGATTTAAGGAAGCCAGTGTCTGGCCTCCTTAAATCAATCACATTATTTACAAATACATATTTCTGTTTCCCGCCTCAGAAAAACAAAGCTGAAAAAGAGTATTTAGAGTCATTCAGTTGGGAGAAGGGCATTCAGACGAACTCCACTGAGTCCAGAGTGCTTGCTGGTATTCTTGTATTACCTGTCATTTACTTTGTTACTGTCGCTACCGAAATAAAACCTTCTTCATCAAGATCAGAGTGGTGCCGTATTTCTGCCATTGTGCAATACAACAATACATTTACTTTTCGGTCACCCGCTATCTTTGGGCTGTTTTGTAAATAGTTTTATTTTGTTCTGGCCCTTCTTCATATCAAACACTGTTGACTTTCCCACATTACTGCAGTCACAGTGAGACTTGTGTTGTTGTGTTATTACACTCACAGTAACACCTGTATTACCGTTTTACTGCATTCACAGTGAGACTTGTGTTGTGTTATTACAGTCACAGTGACAGCCATATTACTGTATGACTGTGTTAACAGGTTCAATGCTGACGTGAATGTGGACCACCAGCTGATTCCCAGTCCTCTATTAATCGCCCGCACACTCTCAACCCTGGTGGTGTGCCCACTCTACATCAGCGCCGCCTACCACAACCTGCAGTGTTTCCGGCTGCTGCTGCAGGCTGGTGCTAACCCCGACTACAACTACACCGGCCCAGTGAGCTCCGAGGCGCTCAGGAGGGGACTCGCCTCGTGCCTGCTGGACGCAGTGCTGAGACACGGGTGTGAGCCAGCCTTCGTCAGCCTGCTGTTAGAGCACGGGGCCAACCCCACCCTGGTGCCATGGGAGGTCCCCGACCCTGATGCTGCAGGCAGAGTGAGGGTCAACCCAGAGGCCCTGCTCATCTTCCAGGAGTCCAGGAGTAAGTCGGAACCCGAGTCTGTGTGTCTGATACAGTTAACTCATAGCTCCTAAAGCTATAGTTCAAAATGTTACTGAAAATGGCAGGTGAGTTCATGCAAGTGCCCTTCATTTGCAGCATGTCTTCATGCTGTCCTAGGACTATGTAAATTTGAATAGGCTTATGCATCCCAAACGTATCCTGCTGGACTCTCATGGTTATCGCTGCTCTCTCTGCCACTCTTCCCTCCAGAGTGTCCCGGGAGGCTGACGCACATATGCCGAATCGCCATACGGAGAGCCTTGGGGAAACAGCGTCTGGCACACATCTCCTCTCTCCCCCTGCCCGACGTTGTCAAGCTCTTCCTGCTCCACGATAACTGCTGATTCCCCCTGCTGCCCCATGTTCTATCGACTCCGCGCGAGTCTCCCCGCCGCTCTCGCCTGACGCTTCTGTCACTTTGCTGAGTTAGGATTGCGTGACATGGATGCTGAGCAGTGTGTTCTGTATCGTTTGGGCTGCAGGCGTCCACGCGGCCCAGGGGCCCTGTTCGTCTGTCTCATCTTTGGATAAAAGCGTCTGCTAAAGGGCATATATTATCTTACCCCCCTCCTTTAAGTGCTGTTTACACTGACGGAGAGCTGGAAACAGAGCCCGAAGGCTAACGTCGGGAAGGCATAAAAACTGCAGGCTGGGCCCTATTGCCGCGTCTGCAGGTTTGAGCCTAGGCTATGCCATTGGCTGGTTACGGCAGGTATGACTGATTTCAAAATGTAAATGATAAGATCAGTGGGTCTGGAAAGACTGATTTGTGAAGATGTGCTATGTCCAACCACAGACTGTTGCTGGGTTTTATTTTCCCCTAGTAGAGGGGTAGGCAACCCTGGTCCTGGAGAGCCACAGTGTCTGCTGGCTTTTGCTGTTACTCAACACTTAATTGATCAATTTATTTATTTATTTATTATTATTATTATTATTATTATTGTCCTTTAAGTCAAGTCAAGTTCAACTTCAACTTCAACTTTATTATGCCAAAATGGAAAATCAGGTAACAGCAGCATCCATCCAAGCATATATACTTCCAAAAAATTAAAACACATCATTTAAAAAATACACAGTAAAAGACATGTTGCCATGCATAGGTACACATAGACATGAAAACATAAACACACAAAATTTAATTTCACAAAAACTCATTATACATTCTCATAGCAGCTGGAATAAACAGGCTGCTAAAACGTTTGGTTCTAATCTTCTAAGGTGAAGCAGATGCCCGCTCCCTCTCCTGCTGTATCTACACAGACAGACATGAAGCGGGTGGCTAATTTCCTTCATGATCTGTCTGGTTTTACTGCATATCAGCTTGGAGTGCAGAAGAGCTACTGATTTCTGACTGACACCAGTGATCCTGCTGGCTTAGGAAACTGCTCTCTCTAATTTGAACAGCACATAGAACCAAAAGTGCATACCAGGCAAAATAAGCAAACCATTTCTCCCAAAACATTATTTTTGGGAGAGAAACTGATTATCTGGCACACAAAACGATGACTTATGTTAGTGAGTGCAGATTTTCTAGACAATTGCTTAAATATATTTTTTAAACCCTATATGAATACGATTATAAATATAGCAAGCAGTGTTATGCATTCTGAGTTGCCAGCGCAGTAGAGCAGGTAGCACGGAGAATAACCTCTTCAAACAGGACTGTGGAGTGGCGTGGGGTTAGCATGTCTTTGTAGCCCGCGATTTACAGGTCATTTACAGTCAACTTTTACCATTAACACTAATTAGCATTTTCAGTATCATTGGATGAAATTCCCAGATGTATTTTGTTTCCGTTACGGCTTTCTGCGTGTTGTTCGCGGTAAAACAGGGAACTATTTCTTGCAACGCTAATTTTGACAGTGAGGCTCAGTCACAAACTTTGCTACTTGATGTTGAGATTTACGAATACGCCACAATATCTTCACAAACCTTGGACAGCAGGGCATTATAAAATAATCTAAGTTTCCCTTGTCAGCGTAGTGGAAAAATCTTTGTTTGCTCTACTCTGCTCTCAGTTAGTGTAAGAAGTCCTGCAGCATTATTCACACATAATTTTGTCTTTTTTAAAATAATTTTCGGACTTGCAGCTACCCTGCGCCTTGTTTCTAGCAAATGTGTCCGTGAATGTGTCCAAGTCATAAACCATGACTTATGAATGCTCAATACTCTACTTTGTTACTAGGAAACAAGTATGGTTACACAGAAAAAAAGGTACCATGTTGTACCTATTAAAGCACAAAATCTTGTCACTCTGGCAGTACCCCTGTAGGGTACTGAATTGTACCTTTAGTCAGAAGAACATAATTGTACCCTGGCGAGGAAAAGTAGGCTGCTTTCAGCACAAGCCTCATTTTCATTCCAATATGGCAGCCAGTGTGAATAAGGCTTCATTACCCTACCTTGATACATATCTTTACCTTTCCTCAATTTGTACCTTTTTCACTGGGAAAAGGTACAAAACTGTACCCTAATTCTACATTTATTTTTGAGAGTGTAGAATCTGCTTTGTCAGCAAGTCTTCTTTTCCACAATAAGCATGTCGTTTTTCTGTAGCGTGTCTAGATTAGCTTTCTTTATTCAGTAAGTCCTATTTTGTTCCAGTGGTCAATTCTAAGCATCCTCTTATTCATATAAAAGTTACAACAGGAAATTCAACCAAAGCGATGAATCACATGTTATAAATAAAAGGGTGAACATTAGGTAGGGGACATCCAGCCAACTTCAGAGAAATTGCCCACTGCTCTGCCATTAACGTGCGGATGGATATCATGCTGAGGTCTGCAGGCATTTACTCCCATAAATAGGTCTTAGATATTATTTAGTGTGCCTTTGAGGTACAAAGATGTCTGAGAATTCTCACGTAACTTTATATGCCCTCAATCCCTGGATAATTCTTTATTACAAACTTAAAATATGCTATTGCCGGGTTGTTGTGACACTGAAACCACATCTCCCAGTAAACCACGGGCAGTGGGAATGTCAGGGAAATTTAGGGACATGCCAGAGTTACACAACACATCAGAGACTTGGATTCAGGTCTTGTGTCTCAAATGCAAAAGAGGAAAAAGGAAAGTTAATGCGCACTTGTACACGCAAACATACCGGTGTACATCAATGCACACACCACACACTCAGAGGTACATGTCAGTGCACACACACTAGCGTTTGTGCTTTATTTCCTCTCTTTCTATTACATATGCACACGCAAAGTAAAATGTGTGTACACAGTGTATACTGTATATACATGCGCAAACTGCATTGTCTTTTTTTCCCTATCTGTAAATTTGGACACGGGGTACGATCTGGAGAAAACTGGTTTCTGGTGGCCATTTTCATGAGCTCCTGGGCTGGTTAGCTCTTCCTCCCAGCATTCCACAGTCTGAACCACATCCTGTCTGTCAGAGTAGGCCTTTACAAATATCTCAGGTCAGGCCAGTTCACCATAGGATCCTATAGGACAGGCCAGTTTACTGAAAGACAGGATTGTTTACCATAGCATCCTTTTGGACAGACTCATTTACTGTGGATTCACAGAACGGGCTAGTAGGCAGTTTACCTTTGGATCATATAGAAGAGTCCAACATCAGATCCTATGGGAAAGCCTAGTAGGATCCTGTAGAACAGGCTAGTTTACTGTAGGAATCTATAGGTCAGGCCAGTTTAACATAGGATCCTGTCAGATCTGTATAGGATAGTTTACTGTAGGATCCTGTAGCTTAGGCTAGTTAACCATAAGCTCCTATAGGACAGTCCAGTTTACCATAGGATCCTAGTAGGATCCTCAGTTTAGCTTAGGATCCTATATATACACATATATATATAACTGGACATTTTACTGTAGGATCCTACTGTTTGAGTCAGAACAGCTGAACATTTTTATAGACACTGACTGAAAGGATTGTCTGAGGGACACGGTTAGTGTTGCAGACATTTGAAAAGCTAGTTTTAAAACTTAACGGAAAGATTATAGGGGAAGCACAGGAAAATGTCTCTGTGTCGTTCAATACCCAAGTGGTGCACAAAGCTAGAGTCATTCTTTTCAGGTGCTTCCTTCTGGCCAGCATTTCAAGGCTTCAGAGCAACAGATTCAAATACTCTTTTACACTGACAGCCATTGCCCTTTTGAACAAGAAGAATGACATTTTGGTATTTATGTGCTGACACCGTTGATGATGTTTTTGCTGATGCATTGTGCGTGTTGTACTACTGTTTGCCGCTTTTGCCCTCTAGCCCCGTGCCATGCAGGCTGTGCTTGTGCGCATGCGGGATATCTGTTATATTTATAGCGGGCCAGGACTGGTCGGAGTCTCATGGAGTTCACTCTTCTGGGCTGGAGGAAGGCCTCTTGAATTGGTGTTGCTGTGTGCTTGTATCTGTTGTATTGTACTGTGTGTGCTTTTATCTATTGTATCGTACTGTCATTTTATCTATTGCACTGTATGTCTTGACTGTTGTTTGTGTGATCCCGTCTGCACTACGGGATAATAAAGTTCTGATTGATCGATTGGTAGCCTGGAGTGTCAGTCAGCACCCCTCTGCCTCCAGGTCGGAGTGTCAGTGAAGGGATCTCAGTGCTGCCTTGTCCTGTGCAGTAGGTGGCAGTGTCTTCATGCCAAGCATGCAGTCCGAAGAGTCTGTCTTGTGTCTGCTCGGCAGAATCGTGACTCAACACCACAGCACCTGTTCCAATGCAGCAAACACTTCACGCTGCTTATTTAAAGTGACAAGTATTTTTTTTACCACCACTCATCCCACACATTAACCATCATACACACATACACACACACTCATACACACATGCACTCACACATACATGCACACAAACGCACACTCACACACGTCAACACACTCATATATATGCATACACATTTACAATCATACACACATGCACTCATACTCACAGGCATACACAGACACACACACACAAATTATGTATTAACTCTTAACTGCACTGCAGTAAAATGAGAATCCTGAAGCTTATTTTATTGAACCATGCTGATATTTTTGTGTGTAGCTCTTTGGCCTCTTCGCTATCAAAAAGAGAGCATTTGTGCTGTTAATTTACAGGAGCAGTGTAGGACCGCAAGGCTTACAGAAAAAGAAAAGCACAGCTACACACTAGTATGCACAACACAATGTTCAATTCCGACTCCCATATTTCCAAAATAAGATTTCTTCTTTCAATTTTACTGTTAATGCACAGCATATTGGTTATTTTGTTTGAAATTATGCAGAAATGGCAAGTCTACAAACATATAGCTTTGTGGTGGAAGCTAACTGTTCTTCTATTTGTTACACTGTAAGCTTGGTTGGTTGTGTGCATGTGTGTGTGCCTCTGTATGTTTGTGTACCTGCCTGCTTGTTTGTGTTTGTTTGAGTATTCATTTTGCTTCTTATTTAAAACAGCTGCATGTTGTAGAGACTTTTTCCAAATACTTTTAATTCGTTTTTTCCTACAACAGAAATAGCGAAAGTATTATTCTCTCTTCAAATATTTGTGTTTTTCATGATTCCCACACACATCTCATAACTAAACTTCAAGGGTGCCACCTGAATTTCCTTATTCAGTCAAACTGTTGCGTGCTCACAGTATAAAACCAGTCAAGTTATTTTGTCAAAACTTGGCATTTAGATCAAATAAGAATCTGATTGTATAAAATCTAGCTTTGTTCCTGCTGAAAAATGGCTGTCAAGAAGTGAAGTATTGACAAATTGCCTTCCAAGTCAAACAATGTTGTTAGTTTACTTTTCCGTCAATTCAGTTCAACAGGAAATGGAAGGCCGTGGAGAGTGAGGAATAAAATATTGGTCATTTTTCACAAATACACATGAATTGCTACAGAAGGGCCGTGGAGCATTCCCTTACTAGGCTGTTGCAGATCAGCAGGTCTCACACTCGCTGTTTTAGTGTGGGCAGAGATGGAATGCTGGATTGAAATAATTAACAGTGTTATATAGCAGGAAATATTTAATGTGGCTAATTTACCAATGAAAATTGGCCGTCTGTTTTTTAATTAGAAAACCAAAATGGCTTAATGGCATTTCATCTGCCAGAAAAGACCCTACGCCAGTAAAATATTTGTCTTGTGTTCTCATTACTAAAAAATATAGGAAAAACACTTTGGTTCCATGCAGCACATAGATGGAGAATAGACTGTGGATATTTTTCATTAGTATAAACCTTGATTATTTAGAATAACCGTATGACTGAGGCTTTACTGTTTCACTCTTACAGGAGGTTAGGTATATATATGGAGAAATAAATACAATTCAGACAAAAGTATAAAATTACAGTTTTTTGAGAGAATAATCTTGTCTGTCTAATCATGGTATTGTATGAGGTACCAAAGCATTATATTTGATCAAACAAGCATTGTTTTATTAGAAATATATATTTTTCATAATAAAACAAGATAAAAACCCTTTATTACAAACCATCCTCTGATCAAAGCACTTATTTTGGGAGGGAGATACATTTTTTGGAATGCTTTCTCCATCATTTTTGCTGACTGACTGGATTGTTATGGTGTGTTCCTTCCTTTTGCATGTTATTTGCATGTCCTTTTGCTTCCTTTTTCTTTTCTTTTGTTACATTTGTTATTTAAGACAGCATGAAAAGCCACAGAATTAGCGTTGGAGTGTTTGTGTGCTGGAGATGTGATCATGTCCTCTAAGCCGTACTACCCATGAGTCATTACTTCAGAGCAGCAAAGGCTCATGGGAGGAGCTCCACAGCTGAAATGTTCTGTGTTCTTGGACAGTGAACAAACATCTCAGTGGTCTTGTCTGAAAGCACATTGGCTTCCTTGTGAAATTAGGGAGGAACTGTCTCTTTGACAGACCGCTGAATTGACAGCAGCATCAATGGTGACCACAAAAAGAAGGGGAAAATAATGATTCTGCGACCGCTGTGGGAAAGCAGGAAAATGTGTTTTCCTGAAGTCCACAATCCCACAGCTTTAACCTGCGGGCATGGAAATGAGCAGAGGGGCCCAGTCCCCTGGGAGGCGGGGCCAAACGCTTGGCCTGCGAATCCTGGAGACGGGGCAGCTCACAAGGCCCCAGGGTGAGGTCACCGGGTCCTCCAGGGTCTCCAAGCCCTCATGTCACCAGTACTACATTGTGGCTTTCTCTGGTTATCATCCATTTTTGTTTGCTGTGTAGAACTAATGAACAGAAGAAACGGTCAGAATAGAGTAGTTTTCTGTGATTCGGCTCGACGGAACTTAAGGGATGACTTAAGATGGAGACAAGATTGAAACGGCACGGTCAGTGGGTGCCCCCTGCAGGGATGGGAGCATAGAATCGGGCCCCGGGGCGACTCCTTAAGCCCATCCTCCCTGCGCGTACCCCTGACTGAGGGTGGGAATGGCTCCAAGCCCGCCGCCGAGCGGCGCTTCAAATCTGCCATTTCCTCTCCTCGCAGGGAGGCAGAGACGAGCTTTCCAGATCTCCGGCGAGCGAAAGGAAGTCTCGACATGCGGTTCCGGCACTATTCCCCTGCAAGAGCTTCTCACGTCTCTGCGCGTTGAGTGATCTCCTCGCTCCAGTCCGCTGTCAAGCGGAATTAGGCCGACTCGTTGGAAATCATGCCTCTAATCTCAATCGTCTCCATCTCCGCCCCAAAAGCTTAGAGTGTGCCTCAGAGTGAATATTGTACACTTCTGCTCTGTTGTGCTACTTCACTGGGGGATAATACGATGGCAGATACAGTATACTGGATTAGTAGTTGATGTAAAATGTCACACAAAAGAATGCTGCTGTGTGGCTTTGAACCTCTCAAACATCACCAGTGACCCATCCCGCGTCTCTGATTCTGTAGGCTCACGAGGCGTTCGAGTGGGCAAATGAATGGGATTCATCCGTCAGGTGGATAAACTGGAGATCTGGCAGCCCCATGGGCTGGGTGAGGGGGTGAAACTGTGGAGTCAGCAGGCCCGGCAGAGTTCCGCAAGGGAAACCGATACTCCCATATAGCTCCAAGAGCAGAGAGCCGTCACGCTGCTGAGGGGCCTCGCTGTCACCTCCGCCCCTCTGTTTGGATTATGAGGTCCAGTCGCAACCAAGAAGGATAACCATGGCAACAGCCATAAAAATTGCTCGAGTTCAAATAGAGCCACTCTCGCTGCATCGTCGGTAATAAAAGTGACCTTGAGCAATAAAGATAGCCATCATGAGAACACTTTCAGAGTGATTTTTGCTCTGCAGCATGCCACTCACTGCTGTTTTTCAAAACTATGCTTTGGTCCTGATGGAGATAGATTGTGTATTTGAAAGGAATTGATTGACAGTTGTATTGAACAAAAAATTGTTGGTGTGCCTGCCAGCAAACAATAAATCATTTTGCTATGGCTTATTTCCATTATTATCATTCTCAGTGTGATCGGGCCTATACTCTGCATGTGCTGACAGTAATGTAAACTGCACTTTTTTTGTTGATTCTTTTTCTTTCTCCAACTGCTTTTAATTAATTATGTTTAATTGACCTGTTACTTTTTTATTATAATTTTTGTTTCTGATTTTTATCCCATTTTTATTCCAATTTGGTAGCCAATTAGACCCGTTATTTCTATGTCAATCCCCCCCTAGTAATGTGATTTAGCTGCCGTAGTCCTGCGACCGGTAGTGATGAAGGCGACCTGACGCCTCTTCCGAGACGGCACTCGCCAAGTGTTGACCGTAACCTAGTACTACAGGGCCACTCTTATGTGCAGCGAACGTCATGTCGGCTTCCCTCCCCCCTCCCAGGGGCGGACAGCCAATCGCTGCCCCTGGTGGCACTCCCGGGCCAGAGCCGACTCTGGCGAGACGGGGAATTGAACCCCGGTCTCCGTGGCCAGCGGCGAACGTTGTAACTATTGGGCCACGTGGGAGGCCGAGCTGTTACTTTTTTTAATCCATATAAAACATCTCTGGACTGCTATAAATCCTATTTAAAAAACATTGTGAAATGTATGGATATGGTTTTGTGCTAGTAGTTACATGTGAAGAGGTTTGTTTAACATATTTATTTAATATCCTCTACCACTGTTTTAGGGCAGCTGTCTCAATGGAGCCTCGTTAGTGCTTGATTGTATTGTTTCAGGTCAGTTAAGGGAGCTATCCTTAATTAGGTTGAATGCTAACTTGCTACTACTGGTAAAGGGTAGAAATGAACAGAAGTTCACCTTTAGTAGTTTTACTTGAATGTTTCTGTCAGCACAAACATTCCAAAAAGGCATTCGTTAACCAAAATAACAACAGTAGATATTTGTAAAAGGCTATGGTTCTCTAATCAGTTTTCAATTAATCAAATAAATATGTTTGACTAATCAAATCAAATTAATTGACAGCTGAGCTAGAGGGATACCAGCATAAACAGTGTGCCTACAACACCAAGGCTGGGAAACATGGCTATTAGCTATGGTGCAAAAATGCAAGACGTTGACACTTTACCTTACGGGCGGTAAAAGCAAGAGACATGACAACATATTTATGATATGATAACACACACCCAGTTAAACACAGGCACATTGTTCATCACTGGAGTTCATTTTGAGCTTTAGAGTTTGGGGGAGAACTTTTAAGAGACCCATGGGAATGCTGTAGCATTGCGTGACAGCTCATCGAGATCCTGTCCCCAGACAGTGGATTCCGTGCAGAAGTGCACTGGTCTTGCGGTTGCTGGTGGTTTTATGAAGTCACGGAGAGGCCTGCTGATTTATCATGTCAAATGTTGACGTCCCCCTCACAGCAACGGGCCCGGTGCTCTGTCTGTGGGAGAGAGAGGGAGAGAGAGAGAGAGAGTCTGTGGGAGGGAAGCACCCTCTCAATGAACAGGAAAGTTACAACTAAATGCCCCACACTATTCCTGTGTCCATAAGCAACAGCAAGTGAGGTTGATGATGATGAGAACACCAGTGATAATACGGATGGTGATGATTATTGTCAAGACAATAATAATAATAATAATGACAAAGATGATGATGATGATGTTGGGAATGGTGATGACAGTGAAAATGATGATAATAAATAGGATGATAGTGATGATGATGGTGATTATAATGGGGATGGTGACTGAAATGGTGGTGATTACGTTGGAGGTGAAAATCTATGTGATTTAGTGTTGTATTCCATTGTGCCTCTGCCATCCACACCAGAAGTTACTGAGAGTTTGTAACAAGGTGAGGTTTGCTTTCATTTACTGTGTTAAAAGTGTGACACTCAAGCTCACAAGATGAACCCCTCACAACAGCAGATCTGATCCAAGTCTCTAGTCAGTCCGGCTTTCCTTTGAGAAGACAGCATAGTGAGTCAGTCAGTTTGTGAGTCAGACTATGGCTGAAGGATGAGATTTGCCTCAAGTACAGGCACCAAAACCAAATTTGTCATTTTCCAACACTTTCCCATAAACTATGCAGGTCAACTGGTTTCATAAGACAAAAGTAACTGTTATCAGAGTGTGACCTTGAAGCTTTTTGAGATCAGCTGACTTGACCAACAGAAACTCCACTCCACCCACTTTACTTTACTTAGTTTCATTTGATTTCACAGTTTCCATGTGTAATATTTAATTTCAATTTAATTTCAAAATGTTAAATTTGATGCATTACACTGGAGTTAGCGATGGCTCATTTTCATCCGCAGTCCCTTGACAGGTCATAACACAATTCACAACAACCAATAAATACAAGCAACAATAAATGCAAATGGAGGATCATGTACAAATGCAAATGCAAATGCAAATGGGAACACATATTAAAACACGTAGCTCAGCACAACCATGAAAGCAGACTGAACGAGAGAGGAACATGCTCTTTACCAAACCGCCGATGTTTCATCCTCAGTTTTCTGTTTCGGTCAAAAAAGATATACAGCCATTAACGGAATTGAGCTCTGTAATTTAGACGTCACCAGGCCAGATCCTCAATTTACAGTGCCTGCCTTGTTTTTAATTTTCTTGTCCACAGGCCCACACACTAAAACCCTGTGTCCCTGTACACACGGAAATGAGCATGACAGTCAGAGTGTCATTGCAGCCAGGAGCAGCAGGATAGCCCCTGATACTCTTAATCTGGGCCAAGCACCTACTGTTTTATGGCCTTTTGTTCAGTCGTGCATGACTTTATATATTTAATATTAGCAGTGCATTTGTACAGTTGGAAAAAAAAAAAGTTAAGACTCAAAGAAGCCTGATGTAGTCTTCTGCAGACATTAAGGACAAATGGAGAGGACCTTGGGCTCATGCTAATGTATAGTATTCAGGCAATAGGCCATTAAGACTCAAATGGCCCATTCCATTGACTTGTTCTTGGTGCAGTGATGACCTATGGCCTTTGACCAGCTCAAATATAGACCATGCCACTGCAGACTGTGGCTGGGAATCCAACAGGTTGATGCATAGTTGGCGATAGTGTCACACAGGAAGGGAGGGAGGGCTCCAGCTGGCTGGGTACCCCTGGCCTTATTGTTCAATAGCAGAGGATGCTGCACTGTGCTAGTCCCCGCCGAAAAGACAAAGGATGTTGCAGTCATGGGGCAGCCTATGGTTGTAATTGGACATTCCATATTGAGGAAACAAATGGGGGACGGCTCGTGGTTAACAGTGCTTTTCACACACAGAAAGAGGTTGAACAACTCCCATCAACCATCATTTTGTAACAGGTTGGCAGGTGCCAGACGTCCAGAATGAAAATTGAAATTGCACACATGTGTCTCTCCGTACGCCATTCCATTGCTGGAGTTTCCAGGCTTTGGCAGAGGCCCTGTGAGTGATCACTCCAGCTATCATAAACCAGGGGGATTTCTTTTGGGATTTATTCAAATGGACCTGGGCCAGTAAACAGGAGGTCCATATGAGTCCAGTGTGTGATGGCCGGCTGGCACTGAGTAGCCGCTGATGGCCTTTGTGTATTTTGTTCTGTCTTAGCTTGGGCGGAGTGGAGAGCGGGCCAGGTCTGGTCCAATTACCCTTTTATAACATGGCACATAAACATTTCAGCTTCTGATGTATTTTTATTTATCGGCAGGCACTTCCACATCCCACAGTAATGGCCGCCATATTTCTCTGATAAAAAGGAGAGGGGGGGGGGGCTCTTTGCATGCAACGCAGCGCACCACATTGTTTTTCTTTTTGCTCATGTTTGAATTGTGTTCAGGAATTGGGCCAAGGAGGTTGTGTGTTTATAATGTCAAATGTGTACCACATGTGCACTCTCAGGCTGGTCCCATGCCAGTTCCTCCCTCCCTATTCCCCTTCTCCCAAAGATTTACACCAGGGTCTGACTTGAACTAGGCAGACCTCCTAGATGGCCAGTCACCCTGTGCACTGCCCACCCCATCGGGTCTGGTCTGAGGGGTCCAAAGACCAGGGTTTTGCTCAACCAGTCACTGGTCACCCCACGTCTGCTTCACAAGTCCATTCAAGAACAGGGACATTGCCCTGGGAGGGGGTAGGTGTAATTCTCGATTGCAAAAGCCCCTTTAGTTTGAGCGCATCAGAGAAGAAAGTATGAGTGCGGAGGATCGATCGATGCTTTAAGGCCAAAGCTGCTGCCTATGCCACAACCCAAAGCTGGCACACGGTGAGACATGCAACATATTCAGTGCCTGCATCTATCCTGCCCTCAAGGTGTTATTTATAGCTCTTGCTCAAATTTTTGTTAGCCGTATGTTTCCAAGAGTGGCTGGCTCTGTGTTAAATCATGCTCTTTTTATTCCCAAACAGGAGAACTTTAAGCACATTCAACTTTTGACAGTATCATAAACCACAGAATCGTGAAAGTCTGAATGCACAGCATGCCAGGTCGAACAGAGAATGGAGATGAGATCCAGACAGATCTCCGGGGCTTTAGGTCTCGTTCCTCTCTGTCCCACATTATAGTCTCCTGTGGTATCTGGACTTCTCCCACATTAACCTGCTATGTACCTGCACAGCGATGTATCCGCCAAAACAGTATTTTTTTCAGCTGAGCCTGTGAACCATTCATAGTGTGAGCACTTCAGCTGTCACCCACACCGCACAGTAAATGGTAAACATGCACTAGTGGCCCACTGATGTGACCAACTAGTTTTCCAGTGGAATATGCATTTGTTGTTATTATTATGTATTTATTATTTACTCTTTGTCTATGGTCATTGAAAAATATATTTGTGTCCAGCATGCCTCCCCCCTCCACCTCAAACCCATTTCTCATTAGATGTAGTGGAGGAAAACCCAAAATACGTGAAACATGTCAAATAGAATAATTCCCATAAGTGGTGCTGTAGTCAGACTACACATAAGAATACAAAATGATGACTTATTCCAAAGCCATCTCCTCAAAATGTATATGTAGAGTTTTGGTCAGCCACCACTTTTTCTTCCAGGATTAAGATGGGAGCAGAAAAGAAGCTTATTTATTTTGTTTTCCACAGACAAATCTACTGTGGAAATATTAATCAGTGGAAATAATGTGGCTGTGTATTTGAAATTGTGTCGTTAAAACCGTGGAAGACAGAGGCCACATTACCATTCAATTTCACATTATTCACAGAAAAATGCCAAATGACCAAGCTTTATGATCAAATTCAGTAGGATATGGAAAACATTGCCTTCCCTAAACCAAGAGTAAGAAGTGTTTGTTTATAGGAAATTCAACCATATGCATAAATATATTACATACAAAGTGAAACATTTAAGTCACCATAGCATTGTAAACTCATCGAGTGACAGTAAAGGGATATAACCCTCCTTGGTTACAGTAAATCCTAAATTCCGTTTGCAGTAACCACTGCCACACCTATTGTGTAGCAAAGAAAGATTACATATTCACAAGCCTCCTGTTGGGCAAGTCAGAACTGAACAACAATGTCTGTACCCTAAATCCAGTAGCCTTAACAGTCAAATGCCCTTGTTTAAGGTTCAGCACTCTGGATACTGAACACAAGTGGTATTACATGTTAAAACCACTCACTTACCCTGCATGTAAAATATGTTTATTTTATTTTATTTAATAATTATTGCACAGGATGCCAATCATCAATTAAATCACCAAACTTGTTGATAGGCAGAGCAATCTGCTGGATCAACTTTCATCAAAAATTGAACGTCCAATCGGCTGACATAGATGCAATTACCTTAGCGGATACAAAATCCTAGACATAAAATGTACATGTAAAAATCACAAAGGAGATTAAATGGAAGAAAATTGTACCAAACCAGGTTTTTCTGTCTCCAAAGTGCACAAACATGCAGTCCGGAGCAAAGCAAAACCAGCACAAGTGTGAGCCAGGCCAAGATCTCCCAAGAATGCAGGAGTGTGTCGAATCAAACCCTAGAATCACCAGACTGAACTGAACCCATCAATAGGTCACACTTTAAGTGTTTGGAGGGGGGGGGGCATCTCAAAGACTTACACAACCATCAGATTTGAGCATTTTAGAATGTTAGCTAGTTAACTATGATATGATAGGTGAAACATTTTTAGAATCTGAAGCAACAACCTGTGCTTGAAGCAAGTGACCCAATGACCAATGCCTGGCAGTTTATTTAAAAAAATCATTTTATTTTTACTTTATACTTTACAATTACTTCAAAATTTACTTTTATTCTCCCTACTTTTTATACTTTCAACTGCAACTACCATTACCTAGTTGTGTCAACCTAATTGTACTTCTGGAGGAGCACCTGAGACAGCGTTTTCCAGCAGCATAAAAAAACCCACTGAATGATTAACCAAATTTATCACTGAAGAATGGTGTTGCATCCCTCCAATATAATTCCTGACACTTGTAGAACCTATGCCAAGGTGCATTGAAGCTGTTCTGGTGGTTCACGGTGGCCCAACACTCTATTAAGACACTTTATGTTGGTGTTTCCTTTATTTTGTAAGTTACCTGTATGTTTCTTCATAAACCTTATTCAAACCTATTTCACCACCTTTCTAGTATTTAAAGGTAAGATGTTATTGCTTGGAGAAGAAGCACGCAGACCAGCTGACGAGAAATGTCCACCCAGAACTACAATGTGATATTATGTAACATGACATTTTGTTTCATCTGCTCTGAGAAATCCTGTTTTATTTTTCTTTGAAAAGTTGTAAATGTTTGTACTTATATTTTTATGCTCAAATCCAGTTGAATACCTTTGTGATACCATCGATGAGAGGAAGAGAGTAAGAGCTGTGTCTCTGTTGTCAGCGAACCCAGGTGCCTTTGTTTAAGGGAATCTGAACCAGTTGCCCTTGTATTAGTATTAAAACTAATATTAGACTTGGGGGGCTCAGTGAGGCTCAGAACCATTAAATGAGCAGTGGAACCACAGCTATCCTGCTGGGTATCAAAATCATAGTGTATAGTGCAAGTAGGGCAAATTAGGAAAAAATCATCACCCCCAATAAAAAAACTACTTCTGAAATGATAAGCAAGCCACCGTTTTTATGCTTGAGGAACAATATAGTGGCAGTCATAGCCACCCTTCAGCAGTTTGCGTGCTGTGTGCAGTCATGGATCTCATCAAGGCCCACCACGTCGCACCCCCCACCCCCAAATCTCCCACACCCCCAGGCACAGATCGAGTGCTCAGTCCCCCCAAAAACCCCTAATTCAAAGCATCTTTCACAGAGTGAGGCGCTGAGGAGGATGTGGCTAAAACCAATAAAAGAATCATGAAGTAGATCAAAGAGCCTGCAGATCCATTCCCTCTGGTGGAATGGTTTTACAATAAAAAAGACAGAGAGAAAATTTCCACATCCTGACAACATATCTCATGGAACGGGTCACCAGCAATACTGACATGTCGCTGATTGATAGATTGGACACCAAACAAGCCCCGCCCCCAACCTTTCCCCCTTCCTCATCCCCAAAAGACCACCCTCCTTCCAGGAAAACTCTTTCATAATGCCATCTATTTATAAAGCAAGAGGAGGAGGGGAGCGGGGTGGAAGGGCTAGGAGACAGGCACAGATGTTGGCACTAATGGATGACAATTATAAAACACAGGCCACCAGGAAGTCAGTAATTCTATCAAGGCCCTAGTGCCTCAGTAGAAACATTTGGTTTACAGAGGCTTTTCTGGAGATATCTCTCACCACAGCTGTGTTTCCCCATCCAAGGACTGCTCTTTAATCTGCAACAGTTATGCCCACAGCTGAGAAATATCACACGTTGCCACAATGGTACAACAGTGCACACACACACACACACACACACACACAGCTCTTCCACTGAGGACCAGATGGAATGAGAAGTCCTTCACTGTACATTGTTGTCCAGGGAAATGGCACCACATCAAACTCAAAAGGGCATTCTGGGTAAAGCCTGTGTGGACTAACAGTGAATCAAAATGCATACCTACGTAATGATACAGCTGTATTCATAATTCGCTGGTGCTTAAAATATGTAACATTCTGGATTTTCTTCTGTAAAAACAGAAGAAAAAAATCACTGACCGATCAAAAAAAAAAATAATCCAACCAAGCTGAAGGGTGAGACCCTGTACTGGTGCTCAGAGTGTTAGATTGATTTCACAACACATCAAAGAATCTGTGATTTTTGCAAAAAACCGCACAATGACTAATTTCCCCCAAACGGCATGCAATGTGTCAGGCGAACTGCTCAAAAGAAATACATTTGGCTTAATGATAAATGCATACTTCATATTCACAGCTGAATTCTGAACGGGCTAAAGTCCAAATCCGAGCTGCGTGTCATTAGATATTGGCACAGTCATCGGGTATTGTCTGGGGGATTGTGTGCAGGATGTATCCAGGATAAGCAGCCATCCCATATTATCATAAAACAACAGGGTTGCTATATGACAGTTTCAGCAGACGCAAAAGTAAATGTGGGCCTTTGTAATCACCATGAAGGACATACTAGTGCAGTCACCCAGTAATTCATCCAACAAACAAACTCTAGTGTCTGTAAATTATCCAGACTCCTGCACAAAACCCTATGGACCGGCATGGTTTGTGGATTGCCGAGGCCACAATGAACAATGATACAGTGTTATGATTATTTGAATCGTGCAAT
The DNA here is from genome assembly GCA_029706075.1 of Aldrovandia affinis. Lineage (NCBI taxonomy): Eukaryota > Metazoa > Chordata > Actinopteri > Notacanthiformes > Halosauridae > Aldrovandia > Aldrovandia affinis. The sequence continues at coordinate 2,035,795 of JAINUG010000005.1, forward strand.
GATTCCCAACTAAAGAGGGGGCTCACAAAGGAAGGTGCAAAAGTTTTTGCTAATCACTTAAAAATCAATGAGCCGAAAAAAAGGAAAAAAAGTTAAATGATAGAAGAAGAAAAAAAGCTCAGGTGCCACTGATGTCAAGTAGCACTGGAGTGCGGCCTACAATATCCCTGAAATTAGTCATGGAACATAATGAAAGAATCAAACAAGCAAGATTGCACCAGGCACGGGCAAAGAATGACAGTTATGGACTGAGAAAATACACGCTGGTCCTCTGGTGATGGGGGAAAATAAATGGAACATTCTGGAGATAATCAATGCAGAGATGGAAAGAGAGGACCACGTAATGAATACCAGCAGAATGAGCAAAAGGAAAACGTGATATGCTTTTTCCTTACAGTGACACGGTGATCAAGGCAGACAATGAGAGCTCCTGCACGAAAACGTCATCGGGTCATAACGATATAGCGACCTTCACAAACCCCGCTGGCCATTGGCTCCATGCATGTTACTGGAGAGTTTGTGAACGGTCTTCAAAGGAATGGCTCTTGGTCATTAAAATACCTTTGAAAATATGGGATTCTTATCAAATAATTGGAGCCACATTTTCTGTCTTCGTAGAACCTTGGCAGGGGCTTTGCAGGAGAGATATCTCCCTTTCCAGTCGCCTTTGATCTCTGACATAACGTCGCACTATGGCCGTCCGTCCGCTGGAAATGATGCAAGATTAAACGGGCTGCATGCTGCGTTAACTTCCATAAATGCTGTGACCTCACTGGGCCCACCATTGGCCTCACCACCATTTCCTCCATTATCCCCAGCCTGTTGGGGTGGGGGTAAATGGAGCACTGTCGCCTTTGCTTGTCCTGGATGAAGCCTTGTCAATAGGTGAGGAGTAACAGAACAGCCCTGGCTAGGGCACTGTGATTTTGGAGTGTCTTTGTTGAACGGTTTGCCATCGGCAGTTTCAGGCATGATGTTGCCCTGTGATATCCCGATAAAATTGACAATACTATTTTCATATGAGAAAAATTGTGCTGAGCACTGTATGTACACATATATTATGTACACATTCCAGGGCAGAGTTTTTCCAACGTTTAAGGCACCAGCTGATTCCACTAGGGATGAGGTGAGTAGACAAGGCCTGTGGAAGATCATATTTGATCAAGGCGTGACAGTGATCCTGCTTCTACTCAATACAATTACTGGCTGATTTTCTACAAGGAAACATTTGCCGGCATCACAGCTTTTCTTTCTCTATCACACCTGCCAGGCAGCAGGTGTGCAGGCATCTCCATAATTATGAACCTGATTGAGAAAAGTCACTTCCCGGCATTTGCAGCATGCAGCCCAGATTTCTGGGTATGGGAGGCTTACATTTGAGCAAGACTGAGAACGGGTGGCGGGGAAGAGTCTTCTGTCTTTGACATTTACTCCAACCCACTCAATCCTTCCTGCGTTCTTAGCATGCGGCTTATGTTCCTTCTACAGGCCCTCCCTGTTGTGCCGAAGGAAATCATTTTTCATTGTGCCCAGAGGCGTGGCCTGGGGCCAAGCAGCGCTGATCCTCCGTCTCCCTGGGCGGACTGCCAATTCCTCTCCGGATCGTTCGCTTCCCCCGGGTCAGAGGGAATGTGTGGAGGGTCACCGCCTTCGCCCGCGGCCTATATCATCATGTACCCGCACTCCCTCTCTTAATAAATCTGGTGCTATTTTATCTCGTATGTAATCCCCGTCTTCCCAAAATAAGCAGAATCCCCACATCCCTCATCAGGGGTCCGTTGGCAATACTCACATCACATATTTATGTATACGATGAAGAATGACAGGATATTTTATTGTCCTTTTTCTAATCATGTATTGTATATTTACCTCATTATTTTTTACATTTATTGTCATTTTGCACTAGAAATCAGATGCAGTGATGTAATCTTGTGATGGATAATGCCCCGGATAATAGGCGCAGTATATTCTCCGTAAAAAAATAAACAGCCACAAATGATATATTCTTAAACCCAGTACAGAATAACTCATCATTACCACAGCATAACATCTTTATAAATCATTTATAAGATTTGTGATTGAATTTTGGACAGAGGTATGACGTGATATGCTACAGGGCTGTTTCTTCAAGTGGTATAAGCGGCTGCCTAGGGCCCCCAAGCCACAAGGGGGCCCCGTAAGCATCTGATACATCATAGATGCTCATGGGGGGGGCAAAGAGAATTTTGCCTAGGGCTTCATATGTTATATCAATTATGAGGTCTGTATGTTAATATAGTTTGTGTAAATTATGACCAAATAAACTATATTTGCATATACAGTCAATGGTTGAAATGTAGGTGTTCTACAACAAACTACAAACTTATTACTGGCTTCTGTTGTGGACTTTCATTGGCATTTTAGGGATTATTGTGGATTATTGTGGTTATCTGCTCTGTTGAACTGTTGAGGTTCACACACTCACCACACGCTTTCTCAAATTTCCGGTCAAACAGCAAACCGGAGACAGTATTCTGCTCAAAGACTAGGGCTTCCACATTATATTCGAATGTCAAATCTAATTTCGAATCTGCATTCCGACATCAGTTTCGAAGATGAATGGAAAAAGGGATACATTCTACCATGGGAACAATTATCTGCTTTGTCAGAATATGTGGGTATCACTTTAAACTGTGCAAAAATGATTCTTCAGTTAAAATGTAGTTATAATACAGGACTCGTTGTATTTGGACTGGAGTTGATAAACGATCAGGCGCACAAACAAGCATTTCTCACGGTTTGCACTGAAAGCAAAACAACTTTTCCAGGAAATATTGAAGAGGTTTTTAAATAAAATTTAGGTCTGTAGCAGGCATATCTGAATACTATTTTAACAAATCTACATATTTTCTCCAAACAGGATTTTTTGGTGACAGCCCTATCTGTCTGTGTCTGTCTGAGACTGTGTGGTAGCTCACTCTGAATGGTTTGGACTGGGGGTTGATAGTAAAGGGGTTTGTCTCCATGAGTCACTTGGTTTAAGGGTAAGGAGGAAGAATGGGTGGGTAAAAGTCTTCCCCTTCAACCCAGCCAGCATGCCCTGTTCACTCTGAACCTGGAGCCCTGAATCCAGCCAAAAGTTTTAATGGCTCCGGTGAACCTGAAACCAAATCAGCGCAGCTATCCTGCAAAACATGCACAATTATAAAGAAAAACAAGCATTTTTTTTTATTTATCTATTTTAAATCAGATGTTCCTTTATGCTATGAAGCCAAAGCCAAATTCCCACGTTAAGTGGACAGTAAAATGAAGTCTAAGGCCCGAATGCTCTGGGGAAAGGATTTCATCGGCTTGACCTGTCCGCTCCAGGCACCGGGGGGCACACGCTCCTCCTTGCGTGATTCGGAGCTGCGTCCCGAGCAGGAACAGGCAGGCCCTCTGGGGAGCCTTTTGAAACAGGCGCGGGGGCAAAGGAAGAGGCCCTCAGACCGTCTGCATCTGTTCGGCTCAGTTCGCCTCTCTCTCTCTCCCCGCCCCACGAAACAAAATGAGTCACCGGTCTTATTTTCCTTTCATGCAATCACTTTCCAGGGCTTTAGAATTATATTCTCAATTTCTTCCTCTCCTCTGATTAGTGTTTATGTTTAATGATCTGTTTCTTATGATCTTTGGTGTGTGTGTGTGTATATGCGTGTGTGCATGCACATGTGTTTATGAATGACATCTTCCTAGATTGCTCAATGATTCAGTCTGCAGCCACTGGCAGCAGTTGAAAAGCACAGGAAACTCCAACACCTACAGCCTGTCATTTGATCCGGACAATAAAATGTCAGAAATTCGGATGCCTTCAATAGGAAAAGCATATGGCAAAAGCGTTGAATGGGGTTTCTGAAGTCCATTGCTGATGCATTATCTGCTGATGTACTGATATTAATATACTTCAAAAAGTATTTTTTTTTACATGTACACTCCTCTCTGCATGCATGTTCTATTTCATTGTCTTTGATGGATAAACTCATCCCAGCTTGAGCTTGCACACAATGAACTATAGCACATGCCGTATAATGTCATTTTACCGCTTTTCCATCACCTCATAAAATTGTCATCAATACAAAAATGGCTGTGACCTTTTCCTAAGATTGAAGGAATATTGGATGCAGGAGTTACAGTCACATTGTCTATATTTGTGATGTCTCTGTGTTTCTGTTTGCTTATTTCTTTGGCCTAGAATTCAACCAGGCAGAATTGACCTGGAAGTCACCTAAGAATTGCTGTTGAGAATGACAACCTCAAGCCTCCCTCACTTTCAGTTTTTTATGCAACTGAACGTCAGCCCACCTTGACCCCTTATTCGTGCAAGACAGCCACTGGTTTGCCCTTTCTGTTTGTTTACAAACAGCAAGGAAATGGAAAAAAATGCTCCATGGTGGAAACAGAACCTGGATGTAGTGTCAGAGCAAAAGTCCACTCGGAGCTCCCCTCCAGCTCCCACGTTGTTGGTCATTTTTGCATCTGTCCTTCTCATTGTGTCTGTGCCCTGCTTGTTAACGTCCCGGGGCTGGTGCTGGCACAAGCCCGTGCAGGATGCCCTGGGGGCATTGTTCTGAGACTTGGCCCAGGGTGCCCAGCTAATTGTCCCCTTTCGTAGAAAGCTGGTCCTCAATGGCTTTCAGATGTAAACGTGGGTTATAAACGACAGCGTGGCAGGCATGCTCCGGAGGCTGAATTAATTTATCGCTGTACATCAATGAGCTTGCGAAAGCCCAGCCAGTTTCGGGTTTCCAGGATGTGTGTGGGTGAGAGCTCTCTCAGAGCCGTGGAGTCGCATGCATCGGTGAGGTGCAGAGCCGTGGTATGGAGCGCGGAGGAACTGTCGAGAAAATCCATTTTGATTATAGTGCACACTGAGACTGTTTCAGCTGACAGTATATATTTACCTGTTGAGGCAACGAAAGACATTTTGCAAAAATGATATCCTCATATTTGGGATAAATACCCATATGTATTTGGACCTCTATTGATATTATTCTTAAACCAAGGGAATTTACCAATAGGTACATGTCACTTTTAAATGCAGTGGTTGGGTGGGATTGAGTTGGCCTGGGCTCCTTGAGTTTCCCTTACATTATGAGTGCGCTTGTCCCCTGTAATTGCTGCTTGCAGCTCTATTTTACATATTATTTCTCCTAGACCTGAGTGGAGTTACTGCATGAATGAATTCTGTAGAGAATTTGATTGAGCGATTAGCCTTTCAGGTGAGACATGGTTGAAATGGCTGTGTACATGTAATAGCTTGGATTCTTTTATTTTATTTTGCTCATGTAGTACGTTCTATTTGATATCTCTGGCACTGGAGTCGATTCCTTACTGGAGGTTAATGTTTTAATGTTTTGTTTCATTTTCCCCAGGTGTCAACTGATGGTCACATCACAATTTGTAAGTCCATCACCGTGCCCATATAAGGCTTTGTAATGTTCTGTGCTTAAATGTTCTCTCAATGATTCATCTTGAGTTTTAACAATTACTGGTCATGTTCGCTATGAAAGTGTAATAACAACAAATGCTATTTTATATTTGTTTCGCTCATTAATTATATTTTATATGGAAATCAATATAAAATGTCCAACCAATAAAACAAGTTTGAAACAATAGAATGGTTTTGTGGTACATCAATAAAAGGACATCAATAAAGAACACTGGTGTGTGGACATTCCTGACTCATACCTCATGAATTGGTTATTGTTGACCTCATATGGAGGGAAGGGGGTGATGACGAACTACCAGAAAGTCTCCAGGGCCACCACTAAGGCTTGTTATATAGTATTGCCAGTTACTGTGTCCACTCACTCACACAAGCCAGTACAGCTTTAAAGTCCACAGGGAATAGAACTACTGCAGGCAACGGGCAGGAAAACCCAGAAACGAACAAAAGTTCTTATAGGATTGTTTTTGGGATGGTGTGTCCTTCGTGTGTTCAAGGCAGAGACAGCCAAAGCACATTCATTTGCACATTCATGCACAAAGCATTTCACTGTGTTTAATACACATGACAATAAAGTTGAAGTTGAACTTGAAATTGAAGAAAGAAAAATGAAACAAATGTTTCGTTGTAAATGTTCCATTTAGTAGTTAATACTGTTTTCTTTTTTTCTAAAGTGAGTGAAAGTAGAAATTGCTTGGCAAGTGGCCAATACCACTGGGAATTCAGACAAACAATAGAACATTTACAGATCTCTGCTATGTAATTAATATGAATTGTTCTTTAATGAATAAAAATTGCAACAATGAATGTGTTGAATGAAAGCTACTATGTGGGCTTTGAGTATGCTTTACTGTATTTTATGAATATGTCCTACTTTTGTTAGCTAAGCATCTATAGAACATTTTCTGATAAGATACTTTGATTTCTTTTCTTCATTATTTGATTATTAGATGTTAAAACATTTAATTTATTCCCAGAACATGAGGAACGGTAGTTGTCTGGAATGAGTTGGTTCTATTCCCTGGTGTGGAGTGTGCTGTAACGTTGCACATGAACTCACGGCAGTGAGTCAGTGCTGCACAGTCAAGTACAGTTCAGATGTTGATGAGCTGTGACTCAGGCCTGCTCTCCTGAAACGACCTTGCACCACAGTCACAGAGGGAGGTGAGTCACAGGGAGGTGTTGGACAGTTTGACACAAACAATGCCTCCAGGATGATTCTATGATGTTGATAATTAGGTGGTGCAAAATTTACAACAACTTTTTCCATATCCACTTCACCTCCATTTTTGTCTTTATTCCCTAATTTGGATACTTAAGGGCCGATTTACTAAGCGTTAATTCAAATGCAAAGTTTGCACCAGTTTTTTCCTAAAAGGAATACAATTTAAAATGTTAAATAAACATTCAAGTTAAGATGAAGAAAAGAAAGAAAATATAAAGGTAAAGGTAAAGTAGGTTTTAGCTTTTAGGTTGTAGCTTTTTATTCCTTTGAGCATAAAAAGGTGCAAAATTTGCACTGGTATAAGCGCTTAGTAAATCTGTTCCTAAATCACAGTTGTAAACCCATCCCACATCCTCAGTGAATTTGGGAGGATGCAAATTAGCATGACATGCATGCAGCCACCCACAGTTTTTATTCACTCTTCAATACACCAGTTGAGCTCTACACTCTCTGAAAAAAAGGCACCGTGTTGTACCAATTAAAGTACAAATGCTTGTCATTCTGGCAGTATCCCTATAAGGTACTGAATTGTACCTTTAGACAGAAGAACATAATTGTACACCTTGCGAGAAAAAGAATGTTGCTTGCAGTACAAGCCTCATTTTCATTACAAAATGGCTGCCAGTGTCACAGTCATGACAGATCTATCAAACACCACCCAGAAGAAAAACAGTGCTCTAGCTGGATACACCACCTGTGCGCCCGTGCATTTATATATTGCCTTAATGAGTTGTTGAGTGCTGGATATACTCTCTGTGTATGCAGCATTACATAGGCTCAATCCAGGCTCTGTCTTTCACACAGATTGAAGGAAGTGAGGAACCAAACTAATGAGAAGAGGTAGTCCTCCGAATGATGGTGTCCACCCTATTTTCTGTGACATGACCTCTGGGAATTCTTATGTCATTATAAAACTGAAGAGTGATCTGCACCTGTGCAATAGGTCAAACCCACTGGCCTTTTAGTCTTGTCCTGTGAGGAGATGAGGGGACAGGGCCAGGACGATGTTTATCTGCTTCCTCAAGGACCACTTTTTGGAAGGTCACTCTTCACCTTCTGTCCAACTTCTCTTCTCTTCTGTCTCTCTCTCTCTCTCTCCTTTCAACACCCTCAAGAGCCAGAGAACTCTGACACCTCTGAACCTCTGACACACTCTCCACTGGTTGGCTTAATGGCCACGTCATACACATAGAGGACAGAATGAAAAAATGATCACCCTACACACACTATACGCACACACACAGGCAAACAAACAAACAAACAAACAATCACAGGCTCGCATTCCTGCATACATATAGTACAGTCACTGTGGCAACACGCTCTTGCACCTGACGTGTCCAGTGGGGCCTTGCCCCAGTTCTGCACCATGACTACAGCGGCTCCTATCCAAAAGCCCATCGAAATGCCGGCCCTGATTCTCAAACTACGCAATCATCCTGACCCCGTCTTCATGTCCTTTCTAGTTACTGCTCATTGGTGGCTTTTACCCCGGTTTAATTTCCCCCATCACATTCAGTAATTTGCACCAATCTGCACTCTGCTGTCAATAGCCCCAGTAGCCTACTGTCGATGGCCTGCTAGTTAAAGAGCTTAATTTGGGGTTCATGATTGGGCCTTTCGATTCATCTCTTGTTGCTGTTGGGTCATCAACAACCTTGTCCGATGGCCAGGTAAGACTAAACCTAAAACTAAATCCGTAACACAACCTTGCTTAACTATGTCCTATGTGCCAATTCATACTACTGAATTAGAGTCAAAATGATCATGTCTCACAACAACTGTCCAAAACAAACCAGCACCTTCCTCCCAGCTAATCTGTTTTCGGCCTCTGGACTCCAAACCCAAGAACTAAATCCATAACACAACTGTGCTTAAAACATTATGTCCCTTATTTCAATAAAACGTCTACTCTAAACTCACCTTTGTTGTAGAATTGTGTTGTAGAATTTCTTACTACTGGATTAAGAAAACATGTTCAAGCCAATATATGAAGTAGTGGCCATAGAGGGACCCACCCCCTATTATATTTTCATTTAACTGTACATTTTGATACTAATAATGGCACAGAAAGCAATATAATAATATATATTTAACAGGTATATGACATATGTATTTTCATATAACATGATACAGCCCCAGTGCCCTAAATCCTCCCCACCCCAGGGCTCCAGCAGGGCTCTCCCCCATATCCTCCCCACCACCTCAGAGGAGTCACATATTCAAGAGGATCAGTCTCAAAGTTCTATTCCATATGGGACCCATTCTTGACCTTTGTTGAAGGTCTAGATGACAGTACCATATTCATAATCTAGTCCCTTTTACTTTTGCTGTGGCTGTTTGTGGTATTCTTTTTCATTTAATTTCTTTTTCTTTTTCTTTTCCTTTCCTGTTTCTACTTTAATATGCAATATTTAATATTCAGTTCCTCTGGGGTGGTGGGGAGGATATAGGACAGAGCTCTGCCAGAGCCCTGGGGTGGGGAGGGTTTATATTTGAGTAATGATACTAATTATACAATGATGATAACAATAACAACAGTGCCATAATAATAATGCTTATATATAAATATGCACTTATTCTGATAATAGTTGATAAGCTACATCCCAGGTTTGAATCATAGAAGGCTTCATCAACACATTCAACAGAGATTTCAGACAAAATATTGTTTTTAAAATGGTTAAACGTTCTATAAACTTTTAAAATATTTTTTCAATAAATACCTATGGTTGCTCCCATGATGTAATTTATAGTTGTTTGTGTTATGCTGCTGTAGAAATGACTTTTTTTAAGTGTCTGTGCATGTGTTTTGTTTGTTTGTATTTTTTGATACATACTTTCCTTCTTCTGTAGTTTATTGGGGACAGGTGTTGGAAATTAGCCTTTGGCTATAACTACTTAATGCTATGCATCTGATGCTTGTTTTTTAGCATGTTGTAACAATGCCCTTTTTCCATGTCCCTGACAAACAAACAAATAAATGAATAACATAACATTGTGCCTCAAAGAAATTGCTCGTGACAATAAACATTGCATATCTGCACTGATGGAAAAGTGACATGTTTTATAGGTAGGCTGACTGAGAGAAGCATGTGCAGAACTCGTTTAGAATTTCCTAATGGGTTGAGGAAAGCCTGACTACCACATCCTGTGATTTCCCTATTATATATGTGCAGCAGTGTTGATTGTGGCCTAGGCCACCCTCACAGTGCACATAGGACTGTTCACCCAGCATAGCAGAACTTGAATGATTCTACACCATGCTGTGAGGTTATGCAAAATGTGGGAAACCATCTCACGATACCCACCGACGTTGTACCGAATTGCACCGTTGAAGCTTTCAGGGGGATTTGGGGGAAACAATTATCTGAAACTGACATTTTTGGGATGCAAAGACATTCCAGGTGTAACTGAATAGATTAAATAACTGGTTTGTGTGATTTGGATCGTGCGATAGATTACAATTTTGCAATCCTTTGTTGTGGAGGGTATGCTCAAATATGTTCATGTCAGTATAAAGAACATTTGTGATTGGATGCTTTGTTTGTATAGCTATTACTGATACTGACATTAAAAGAACATGAATTACTTAAATGTCATAATCACTGACCATAATCGGCACAAACTACACACCACAAAACACATATCATATATTCTTGTAAATGTTGGGTCCGAATGCATCTACCTGAGACCACAAGTTGAAGATAAGAATTGTTTAAGAATGATAAGATGCATGTTAAATGGACATTTAAGCACGTTTTCATTTGACTCGGAGTGGAGACTTTGAAAAGCAGTGATTAATTGCAATCATGCAGGCTTGGACTCCTTGCCCTTTTCATTTCTAGTCTGCTTTTCGGCAGTTTTCGGCTGGTTTGTTCAGTCTCCTGGCAAACTGTTCAGGCTCTATCGAACGTCTTTCTGGTATTTCTAATAGTAATGTTAAACATGTTTCCAAATTTCCGCAGCTAACTCAAATTTGCAGGCTAAAACTAACCGATTTTGCAGGCTGCTACACGCCGTATGGCTTTAGATACTTACCTGTATTTGAAAGGTTTGCGTTTGTCGGTTCACTAGAATAGAAGCATCGCTTTGACAGTGCTGTCTGCATTTGACAGCAATTAAGCTACTTCAGCTGGATAGCTGTTTGTTTATGTGGCAGACGGTTCTGACAGGCAACGTAGCCTACCCGCTGCATTTCAGTTGGAAAACAAAAAAGAAACCATTCGTTATTCTCGATGTTCGCCATAACAACACGAATATTTGAAGTAAACGCAGTTCAAGTTGCCGCGTACAATCACCTATAGGCTTTTTCCAGTCCATATCATTCCAAAATTATCCTTTGTGAATTTTGTCACGAATTTTGCGTTTTAAATCAATGATAAAAATCCTTATTCCACGATGTGGAACATTCTGTTTTATTATAGGCCTTTGCTAAAATGTAATATTTCCCGTGCCAATGTCTCCATTGCTTTGGCCTTCCAAACCAAGTATCACTAAGCTACTGTTAAATGTTGAACATATGTGAAGCACTCGTTTGGACGCGCTGTTAAACCCTGGAAACGTCGTAAATTATGTGAGCAACAATAGGCTGGGAAATCAGCCCTCAGTTGAATATCTGGAAAATGGCGTGCTTATGTTTTTAAGTAAAAAAACATGATGATGATTGTTTTTTGACGAGTATTCAGAGTGATCAACTAATGAAAGCTTCATATGGTATTATGTTAAAGGTAACAATTAAAATGGTATGTCATATGCCAGACGCTTTTAAATCTAGAATTTGGTATTACCTGTTGGATAAAAATAATGCATGAGAGATTGTGGAGGTCGTACTTTGGTGGATAATAGAATACGCCTACAGACAGACAATATGTACAATGTAAAAATAAAACACGTGCACAAAATGATGTGCTTAAATTGGCAACGTTGTGTCCTGTCTCTTAACAACAGTGACACATTTAAAACAAAACGACGTTCGGCACTTCTCATTTCGTAATTACATTTAAGAAAAGTGCAGTTTACATGTTTACACCTGCCATATCTTAAAACAATATTTGTAAAACTGGCTTTTACATTCACCATGGCAAGAATAAAAGGTATGGAATATGAACAAACTGGTGATTACGTTAATTTAGGCACTCTTTGCAGTTAACCTGTGTATAATTGTGTAGGTATAATTAATAATGAGTTGAAATTGTAATTACTATTTGTGGATATGTCTTGAACTGAGTGCATAATTCCTATTTTAAAAAACAAGTGTTCAGGTGCTGACTATGATCAGAACAGCTCGACAAAGGGATTCACTTCATGGTTCTCAATAGAACATTGGGAAATGGTTGCAGAATAATACGCCATAACACAGTTGATTGCCAGGGAGAGGACACTCATAATGGTTTCATTTAAACATGACTGTAGAACAAATAATAACAATTTAAAATAGTAGTAACTTATACCAAGCGATTTAATCTGAAAATTAATTGAACAAGTAGCTTAATTAACAGGCGCAATACTCCTCTCTGTTGAATGCCCTCCTGATACTGCAATAACATTTTGACTGTTGTCAGTTGGGAGTAATTATTCATGCCATAGCAGCAGTGTGCTTTCTTATAAATAGGCCTACATTGTAGATTTTCGCATATAATACATATTGTACGAGTAGCCTATATTTAATATTTAGAGGGGGCCAGGATTTCCAGATTAAGAAATTCCACATTGGGTAACATTAAGCACCAATGCCTCAATTTTATTAACTTCTTTACTAACATATATGAATCTAGATTTACCATTACACAACACACGCACACACACACACACACACACACACACACACACACACACACACATATATACAGTATATATATACATATACAGTATATAAACATGCTAAATTTTTGGGATTATTTTGTTGTTGTTATTTTACATGTAATTTAAATAACGCGGCTTTCTCTATTTTATGGTGCTGCACAGCAACAAGAGAGGAGAATGGCAATTATTAGCTAAAAAAACATTTCTAAATGTTTAAACCCACTAAAAAATAAAATATGTATTTTAAATATTTATTTTTGTCCTAAATGTAGAGGTTTGGGATAGCAAATGCACGACAAAATGAATTTATTTTATGTCACATTAGGCACCCCATAGGTTCAGGATGTGCACCATGTCTGTCATGATACCGTAGGAGAATCTGAGCGAGGGAATGCATGTAGCACTGGAAAATAGAGTTTACACCCCTTTTCAATAAAACCCCACTCTAAATGCAGATCTCCGAAGTGGCACAACACACGTATCCAGAAGAAAACGCTTAATTTATTCTGCATCAGAAAAACTGATTCCCAGTGTATGCACTTACTTTTCCAATTTAGATGTAGGAAGCAGACTGTTAGACATCAGAACAATGATCAACAAGGTCAAATAACGTTTTTTATTTTTTTAGAACGGGACACTCTCCAAAATCATGTTTCGCGAAACCTAGGGTTTGGCTTCATAACTGTCGGGCCTTGCACGCTCCGACTTCCCGAACTTTGCATAAACTTGCAAGGCAATCTGTCCCATGCTATCCATTCCATAGCCTTCAGCTGTCTTTCTTAAGCCGCGTTGACATATGAAGTGTTTCGTACGAGCATAGCAAATAGTCTAAACGGCAATGGTTTAGGATGGCACGAGACCGAAATCATTTGTGCTCCTGGCCTACCAGAAAGCTGCGCCGTAGATGTAGGCTAATTGCCTTTCATGGCAGATCATCTCATCTCGATGCGCGCCCTATAGCCTACAGTGATCCTGATGGAAACCTAATGACAGGAAAGATAAACAGATTTGCTAAATAGGAAACTTTGCTTTATTGCAAAAATGTAAACACGACATTTAATTAAATCAGGATTAATCACTGCGTGTACATTTTGTTTACTCTTACAGGCCCAGTCGCCATGGTATTAACAAGTTTGTACTGCAATGTGGTGACCAGGCTACAAGCATCCGGAATTAAATGACCAGTAAACACCAGCAAACGCTAGTCCGCGGAAAAAATAACTTGTAAACAGAAACAGCCTACAAATATAACGAAAGTGTTTAAGAGTCGATTGACAGTTTCAACTGCACCAAATACTCAACTTCACGTGCCATAAATAACTGCCATGAATATGTGCACGTACAAATATTATCGTATTCTCTTGGTCTGGAATGCAGAATGATTATTCATATATAAATTACGAATGGTTAGTATTTTTGTATTAATAATGGGTATGAAGAATATGGTAGGCTACGTTGTAAGAACGCAATGTGAGATGTGAGATTATAATCTTAATGGAATAATGTATTTAAATTAGCGTTATTTTACCTAATTGTGAAGCGTCTAGTAAATGGGATACAAGTGGTTTTTTCCTTAAATTAATAAATATATCGGCAGTGGATATGTGCGTGTTATAAAAACTGTAGTTTGTTTGTTAATCATTCGAGAATCGTTCAATGAAAAAACCTGCAATGAGAGTCATTATTTATTTTAATCAATTCAACGCTTTCCGACCTAACCTCGTTTTAATTTATGTTGCTTACGCGTGATACAAAGAAGTACTATCATATGTTTCTGACAGTATTGTTCGGCGTTGCTTGAGTTCTAATTAAGAGTTTAAAAAAGCGCTCCTATTCAGTCGTTGCTTGGCCAGCAACACTGCAGTAAGACCGGGCTTTTCAAAGTGTGAATGTCAAACAGGAGGTTTCCTTTTTAAATGTTGGTACACTGCGTAAGCTGTATGAGGAACAACTCAAGCGAACTTTATAATTGGACACGTGGCGTTTTCTCCTGTTGCTAATTTGTAGATCAACTGATTTCTTTGTATCAGCCACCGCTATTTAAATGCCAATGAGTGATCTATTAAGAAAGGGCACGTGTCCTAATGAGGTCCTTTTCAATCCGTTGATTAGACACAGGCATCCCCGCGGCGAGACCTGGAAGCCCTGGAGCTATTTAACCCCCGGGATGTGTCCAACCCAAGCCACTTTACTCCAAGGTGACAGGTTGATAACCCGGCGAGCTTCACTTTATTTCTAGCTGAGGGCCAACGTGTTAATACATTAACCGGTCTCATTGGCAGACCCACTAACTCTATTGCATTGCACAGATATCGGTGTGCAGTCCACCATTAATCTCTGTTAGGATGGAGGATATTTTCTTTGATTTTGATCAAGACGCTGCGTCAGATTTCGCCTTCTGGGGACAGATGGACCCCAATTTCCAGTACCAGTCTCAACCAGAGAGTATATTGGTGGACTGCATGACCCTGACAGGACAGTTGTCCCCTTGGTCCTCTTTCGGCTGCCAGTCCGTGTTCCCTGATGCACAGCTGACCTTTAGCGATTTAGACTCACAGTCCCCGCAGTTGGGCGCCGGTGCTGAAGTGGACAGCTCCTCGGTGGACGAGCCCCACGAGATCAGCAAGCGCAGGCAGCGCAGGCTCGCGCCTCATCACCCGTACAAGGTCCAGCGCCACGCGGCCAACATCCGGGAGAGGAAAAGGATGCTGAGCATCAACTCTGCATTCGAGGAACTGCGGTGCCACGTGCCCACCTTTCCCTACGAGAAGCGACTTTCAAAGATAGATACGCTGAGACTGGCAATTGCCTACATCGCCCTCCTAAGAGAAATCCTTATGTCAGGATGTGACCCCAAGACGTATGTGGACGAATGCATGAAAAATGGCTACAAAAATCAGACCAACGCGATATGGAACACAAGTGGTAAGAGTATATGATTATAAGTTTCCATCTTTTTTAGCCCGATATAGTAAAAGGTCATATATTCGTTACTAACTTTACATTACCTACCCAAGTAAAATAGATTCGTATTTTTGAAATAGCAATTGTGGGTTAGAGATTTGATTTGTGCATCTACTCGGCTATTTAAAAAGGACAATTATAACTGCATTATGCCCATTTGATCATTTTCTATAATAATGTGAAAGATTCCAAATACAAAGCTGAACAATCGTAATGAGATCGTACCTCAATTCACTTTAAGGAACTTAAAAGTGATGTAATAGCCTACCCAAATCAATTCAAACAAAAGCAAACAATTGTTGATTATGGTCAAGGCTTTTAAAGAACGTGCCATAAATTAATCTTCTTTGTCCTCTGTCAACAATTAATTGAAATTGACCAATTGTACTTAATCCTTTACAGAAAAGCTTATAGGCTATACTTGCTTATAGTAGCCACTTAAACGATCATTTTAATGTGATATAAACCGTCATGATTTAATTATGTACAATGACAAAAATGTGCAGAAACATACTCTTTTTTTTAAAACATAGTATAACCATAGTACAGTATATTCGGTCCCACTTTACAGTTGAAGCTAATATAGTAGGCTACATATGTTTTGATTTCTAAAGGGGGGATATGTTAATTTTACAAGCAAACCTCAGAGCCCATTGGTTCTGAATTGTGCCTCTGTTTATCACTTAAACAGGAGCTGTGTTAGCCTGTTAAACAGCCCCCCTTTGTTTATATTTGTTGTACGTTTTATTCCCAGCTGCCCAACCCATGGCCTTTGTGCTAAAAATCTCCCTTTGCCAAAACATAAGGATTCTCACTGTCTTCGGGGTGTACTGTGTACTTTAGTGAACCAACAGTGTGGGAGGCTCTTCAGACAGGGAGTGCTTTAATGAGTGAATACACTCCCCCGAGAGGCCCAAACGTGCCACTTGTTAAATGGCTATTAAAGTGGATTTAAAGCCTTCTGTATGCCCTGCTTTGTCTCTCTGTATCTCCAGATCTGACGGCCCGGCTCTCCTGGATAAAGTGGGATTAACTCTGTGCGCCGACTGGATAACAAGGCTGTTGAGTAGCTCGCCCTCCTTCTCCATGGGATCACATCAGGGTCGACCGACAGCTGCAGACTTCTCACCGGGTCACGGCTCTCTGCACCGCGCGCTCGCGTGGTGGACGACGTCTTTTATACTGTATCTAAACTCATTTGTCTTCGGAGATTCACCCGTGTGTTTAACTTGCCTCACAGCCTCTTGAGCGTGATGTTTAAATTAATGGGGCAGGGTGTGAGACTTCGGACATCCCATTTGTTGATGAGTTTAGGCAGTCAGAGGTGAGCGCCCCCCTCAACCCACAATCTAGCTTTTATTAATGGAACCGGGTGTTGCAGGTGTAATATTCATGATACGTAGCTGTGATCTGTGTGTTCATATTTAGAACATGTTGTTTATTTATTTATCTTATTTTAATATTTATTTATATGTTTATTTATTTATATCAGTGTGGAATAATGTAAAAGTTAGCTTGAAATATATTAGTAAGATTTCTTTTTTTTTAAACCAAATTTTCTTGATGAAGACCGGGAGTCATTTTTTATTTTACTTTATCTTCACCTGTACGTATGTAGATGCAGTCAAATGCCACATAGGAAGCGCTTTTTTATTGCCGTTTGTGTGAAGGAGAGGCTGTGAACGCATGCTTGGCTCAACCTTGTGTAACCCTTTAAGTTCCGATAATTTAGGGAATCACAAACAATGAGAAATCATAGACATGTGTGCGTTTTTCCAGTCTCCCCCTCTGTGTGCTGACAATATTCGTGAGTGTCAAAAAGGTTGAGGGGAAGGAAATTGGTCATCTCTGTAGGATCAGTGATTATTCAGACAGTGTGAGGATGATTTTACCCTTCCTTAATAAACAGCAAGCTCTTGGGTCTGAAGGAGGCTGGGTCAAATCCTGTTCAGCTTTGTCACATCGTGACTCAAAAAACGGTTTACGCGATTTCAACTGAGCAGAACCGGGAGTTCTACGCCCTTCGTCGGTGCGTTCATGCCTCCGTCTAGTGGACGGTTTGGGTACTCTTATTGATTACGCCTACTTCTTGTATTGGGCCAATATTTTTGGTAGTAGCTATCCTACAAATATATTCATGTCGCTATAAGCATACAAAATGTGCCTTGGGGTCAACATATTTGTATATTCAGTGATTAATAAATCAAATAACTTAATCTTACAAATTGATACTTTATCACCATCAACTAGTCTAGATGAGTGGTGAATGGATGCACATATTATTGTGGAAACTTACAATTGGGAGAACGTAAGCATAAATTACCCAGGGATCAAAGGCATTCCATAACAATTCAGTTAATTTCACTTATGTTCCGTTAATAATATCGAGTTACAAGTGTTTCCGTTTTCCGTAATCTTGCGCTGCTGTTACTGGCTATGTTATCGTGTCGCTACCACAATGGTGCTTGGAGAGTAGGCACGCATCTAATCAGCGTGCACTGCAGGTCTAGAATGTTTATCTGATGAGCTTTACAAATAAAACGCAGGCATTCATGACAATCACTTGCCTTGTCTTTGCATGAAGCGCGGAGTTGTTTATTTTCGCTATAGTACTGTTTATTTTATTAACATCCAAGGGACTACGCCTGACCAGCGTTCAGTGTTCATGCCATGGCTTATGGCTCACCATGGCTCACTAGCCAGCTTTTCCGCTAAGGAATGTCAGTGTTGTTTTCTTGAGTTTTCTCTAATGACACATTTACTAACGTTTGTTAATGTCAACTATCCATTAAATCCTAAACAAATTCAAATGTATTTTTGAACTATGCATAATGCAGTTATTACAGTTTTTCTTGATCGCTTACACACTATAACTGGGCTTATTACAGTTTTTCTCGATCGCTTACACACTATAACTGGGCCTATTAACTAAACATCCCAAACCATGACGCCATCTACCAAAAGACAGACCCATTTCCCAAAACTATAAACACTATTCCCCTGTTTTCACACATGATTCAGATTTGTTGAACTTTTTGTGAAAAACTCTACACACAAATCCCCTCATATATCACTGGCTGCACCATGTGCTCATTTAGAAAGCACTGGCATTCAATATCATTAACTCAAGTGATCACAAACTTCAAACTTCTATTTCAAAACCAAACTCTCCACTCAAAACCAAACTTTGCCTTCAGACATCACACAAAAGCCATCAAATACACATACGTTACAAAATAGCCATTACACACTGGTGAGATCAATTCAAAACACTACCGTAAAAACCTGTTGCTGCAATGAATAATGGCGCTTATGGTTTCCAGAACAACCTCTGTTGTATCTTTATATTGTGTTCATCATGTAAAGATGAGTGTGCAGTTATGCATTTGTGTTTAGAGTTTTGGGAAATGGAGCATCATTTCAAGAAATGTGTCTTGGCAATCAAAAAAAACTGTAAGCATATAGAACCGCGCAGTAAAGTGTTACAGTAAAACTATGTCAGAGAATGCCATTGTGCAGTATTTGTGTTGAATCAGTCCTAGACCAACAACTGTCCAGGTTTTTTTACTTAAAGGAAGCCATCACATCAAGGACAAACCACAAATCAGAATGATTCAATCTGATTAACTCAGTGATATAGGGTAATTTCCCCTATTTTTACTACAGAAGAACTCTGCCCTGATATCAGACTAGATCCCATCCCAAAATAAGCTGAATAGGGAAACTTTGTGTAATCAGGCATGTCTCTCTGGAATGAAGCCACTGTCCTCCTGGTTCCCTGTGAAACCTGTTTGCTGGGCAGTGGATTTAATAAACGCACCAGTTTATTAAGGGGGACGACGACAACGACGACGACATGTGGGTGTTCTGGTTTGTGGTTAGTATTGTCCTCTTGTTTACATCTTTGTCTCCTTCTTGTCTGCCATGCCCCCTCACTCAGCAGAATAAACAGTCTGTTTGCCCCTGGTCTTCTTGGCAGACACACACGACTATGCTCCTGGGCAACACTGATCCTGGATCAGCCACAGAGCCATCCAGGGTCAGAGAGCAGTGTCTGTGCTGGACATTACCATCCCATCAATCACCTCCAAGGACAAGCATCCCATTCAATTTAGCTGGATGGTTCTGGAAATAGCATCAGGCTGAGCCTATGCACAGATATAGGAGACCTCAGAGTTAAGTGGAGTTTGTTTATAAGCTGTCTGGGGTAATCTTTCCTCTGATTCAAATGTATTTATTTCTTTAATTGTTTCAAATGAATCCAATGTCCTATGATATTATCTTTAGAGGCATCATGGTCCCACCTCTCACTCAGAGAGCTTTATAAAACCATATGGTGCTCGCTGTCAAGACCAGAGGTTGTAGCACCTGTGTCAAAGCTAAACTCACAATCTAGCCATCAGAATGTTCTCCATTTTGTTTTATTGAGCAAATCCTTGCTCCTTCATCACATCGGATAAGTTTTGAGGGTTCTGACTCAGAATGGCCATCATATGCCACTCCTGTTGAGAGGGTAGTGTTGTCGCTAGCTGGGTTTCTGTTAATGTGAATTTATGCAACACTAAAATGTTGATTCCCAGTTTTGTTTGATTTGCCTAATTGAAACGCATAGAAATTAGTTATTCGACTACACATGAAAATGAGGTTGTTGATTTGATAACATTAGACTTTAGCATTTTCGCTAAGTTGGCACTGATATAATACACATTACTGTACATTACACACAAGTAAAAGCAATTGTTTGTAGCATTACACAAGGTAAATGTTCTGTTTTCTGTTGTGTGTAGAACTGAACACAACATGCTTGTCTCTGTTTGCCTCATGTTTCCCCCCCTTCAGCACCTGGAGCCAGGCTCTACCCTTCTCACACACCGGATTGATTGAAAAGGGGACCACAAAATCTGCATCGCATTAAATAAATTAAACTCTTCAAGCTGTTACAGTCTCCCTTATGAAACATTCATGAAGGTGCCTAGAGCGATGTGGGAAACGCCCTGTCATCAGGGCTACAGGAAACGCGTAGAGTTCAGATATATGAGTGGAGAGCAGAGTGAGAGTTTACGCAAAGAATGGCTGTTTTATTTCTATACCTGTTTCTTTATCAGACCCACCAGAACCTAACTGATATTGCTTCACCTACCAGAGGGACATACAGTAGGTATGGTTTCAGATAATGGACTTATTCCATTTTCAATAAGCAGAGTGTCATTCACATGACTCACATGAATAGTTTTGCAATGTCCAGTTACACCTGAAGACTCCAGAGTGACCTCCAAATGACCCCTGAATGACTCCTGCGTCGGCGACCCCAAGGTGACCTCTGACAGAGTAGCTTCAGTTGGGGATCCCACCAAAGAGGCAGAGGTTGTTAGCTAGCTTTGCAACTTGTTATACTCATCTGTGCATGAAGAAGGCAAATAGAAAAGACAAGGATTGGAACACAAAAAAAGACTGTTGAGGAGCAGCAGGTCTCTGTTGCAAATCACATAATCAGCTGTAATAATAGGGAATACAGGCAGTACCTGGAATTGTGAGGATAGTTGCAGCAGCTGGGGAAGTGGTAACAGAAGTAAGAGTAGAAATGGTAGAAATAGCTGTAGGCTCTGTAGCAATAGCAGCTGCAGCGAGCTGTAAAAGCAGTAACACCTATAGTAGTAGTTTCAATGGGCTATTGGTGCTTTTATTTCCAAACAGCACATATTTCACTCATCATGCTATTTCACGCATATTTCCAGGCACCCCCTGAAACACACACAGCCTTGTACTTGTGAA
Source organism: Aldrovandia affinis (assembly GCA_029706075.1). Taxonomy (NCBI): domain Eukaryota; kingdom Metazoa; phylum Chordata; class Actinopteri; order Notacanthiformes; family Halosauridae; genus Aldrovandia; species Aldrovandia affinis. Next base: position 2,057,016 of record JAINUG010000005.1, read on the forward strand.
AGGCAAATCCAAATCCAGAGATATAACCCACACCCTGTGTACAATATGGATTTGCTCAATCATAATTTCACAATAAAACAATTCAATGTTACAATCAGAAATCATAATAAAATCACCTCATTATAAAACAGTTCCAAAGTATCATGCCACACATTTTATTTAGGAGTACTTTTTGCCTTCTGAATTCTGCCCACCACAAGTAATTTTTTTTCTTTGCATACAGTTAATAAAATCAATTGGCTGCCACACAGACCAAGTCATCAATTTTCTCTCCTTTTATTCCCGCTTCTAGAATGATCTTGCAGAGTGTGGGCCGACTGACATTACAGACCACCACAGACAGGATTTCAGCTTATTAAAGAGTTCCAGCGCATGTGGCACTGGTTTGGAGGTGTCAGAGAGATATAAAAGTGCCATCTGCCCCGGGTGAAATATAACATCGTGCAACTTTGATCTGACATGAGTCCTCTCCAAACTTATGGAAGGTTCAGATCACTCCAAGGGCTCTCCCGACAGACGCTTGAGATGAAAGTGCAATGCTTTATACCTGCGGTCAGGAGAACAGAATGCAGAGCCACATGGAGTCTGTCAAAGAAAGACAGGACAACCAGGAAGAAAGGCTGATCAACATCCGAAGGTCACAAACCTGGGTGAACTCTGCCATCGCATAATTGTACTGTACCAAGACCTAATTTAATTTCCTTCAGTTTCTTAGGTCATGCACTAGAAATAAACAATGTCTATGTAAGTCTAACTCTATGTAACAAAGTCTAACAATATTAATTTGTCTATTTTAACTAATTTGTCTATACCATACATGAATACATTTCACAGATAAATACAGTACTATGTCATATTTCTGAAAGAACTAATCACAACATTTTCAGAGAAAAAAAAAATCTAGCATGGCGGGAACTCCAGCTGACATATAAAACGTTGCCAGCAGATACAAGCCACCTGTGCATGCAGTGTGCCGAGAACATGATATCAGCATCAGGAGGGAGACAAAGCACGTGTAATCATAAGCCAGAGGACTCTGAGGAAACATTAGAACCTTTCCGTTAATTTAAGGGTCCGCCTTGTTTTGTTTTTGTATTATGATGTCATTGGCAGTAGTAAAGTAGTAAATGTAGACCTTTTATTTGACTGAGCACCAGAAAAAATATTTGGAGCCAGTTTTATACAACCTGCTAAGCTTCTATGGTTCTATTTCAGTTAGCATCCCTCTAATGTAAACTCTTTCCCGGTGATTGATTTTAAACAAGTGGGCAGTATGGAAGTTTAAATCATAATGTCAGATTACAGTTTGTGGACAAGTTATAATAATATTAATAGTTGGTAAGTCAACTATCATCAGCTGCTATAGCTAGGTACAGTAGGTATTGTATTTTATCTTGATAGATTGATGGAGAGAGGGGAGTTATTTAATCATACCTGTGTCTACACTCCACATCTTATATTATCTAATGAATATTTTTTTTCTTCTCATAAATATCTAAAAAAAGGTTTAGGCAAGTCCTTTATTCTGAGATATGAAATCAATTTTCTAAGAAATTGAGGAAGTGACCACAAAAGAAGATATATATATTTTTATCTCCTAGTGAATTTAATATTTCCCTTCAAGCCCTTATTTTAAGGGGTACTTATAAGGTATATATAATGCCTGCATAACTAATACAAGACACAACAGAGACATTCATTGATAGTCATCATAATTTATCAAGTGGGCACAGAGCATCATATGGTCCAGTACGAATATTATCATATCAAAGTGATAATTAATTCCTAAATTGTATTTCATTTTTCATTTTATTTTACACATTTTTATGTGAAATTGCTAAATGAACAAGACCAAATAAATGTGATAAGATAAAATCTGCATTTCAAATCTGAGTGTGCATTTCATTTGTTCAAACACCCCCCAACACCTTTTTTCCCTGAAGATGGCAAATCCAGATAAGTATTCAATGAACAGCTCATGAAATCGAGCAAATAACGAAATACACTGCACACATTCTGTTTTTAATGGGAGAGCTCCAGGACCAGGACGAGGAAACACTGAGGTCAATCATTTGGATGGAATGTAACTTAAAACCGATCCCTCCTGTTTATTAGTGAGCCAATCAGAGTTCGAGGCTACCACCCCCTCCATTCAGAAAACTATTTAGCATCGGAAACTGGGATAAAGTTTCAAACAAAAAATTTAAGGAAAATCCTACGAGGAGAAAGCTGTGCCAAACTGTAGTTCGAGTTCAAGGTCTGATATTTTAAGCAAGCGTAAAACACGGGAAGAAAGGGGAAATCCATATCTTATGTGTAAACCCTATCCACATATACTTTCTTACCACGGATTCTAAAGTGGAGAAACGTCTCCCCTATCTCGCCTTGCATTTCTTTAAAAGAGAAATGGAAGATAGCTCTAGTTCGCCTGTTTCCCCAGTGGATAGCTTAGTGACCAGCGAGGAGGAGGTGGACAGACAACAGAAAATATTTGCAAGGAAAAGGAAGCAGAGCAAAAAAATATGCGAGGACGGCAGTCCTGGTCCCGTTAAACGGGGCAAGAAATCGAGTCCCAGCAGCACGCAGTCGTACGAGGAACTCCAAAACCAACGGGTTTTGGCGAATGTAAGGGAGAGACAGAGGACTCAGTCTCTGAACGAAGCCTTCACTTCCTTGCGGAAAATCATCCCCACGCTACCGTCGGATAAACTGAGTAAGATACAGACACTGAAGCTGGCGTCCAGATACATAGACTTTCTCTACCAGGTCCTACAAAGCGACGAGATGAACAACAAGATGTCAAGTTGCAGTTACGTTGCGCACGAAAGACTCAGTTACGCTTTCTCAGTGTGGCGGATGGAAGGCGCATGGTCCATGTCCGCGTCCCACTAGCATCGAGAACGTTCAATAATGCCACACGGGTAAGTGCCTGACAGTGGACACTGGTGCCAGTGATGCCTAGTAGTAATACAGTAGGCTATAATAAAACGATAACATATTAAGAATGTCCACATTTTCTCAAGAATGGCGACCAACCATACAATAAAAACATGCGCATCATTTGATATATCATTACATTATTACATTATTTTACTCCAATCGTTTTAAAATTTTGCTCAGTATTTTACATCAGGGTATTATTGTCACATTTTCTAGCATTGTACAACAATGCGCATCATTTAAACTAGCACGATCCACATTATTATCAATATAGCATTGTCACAACAATATGAAACTACGATTATTATCAATATGTTTGCCTGTTTGCCTGCTATAATATTTCACATAGTCTACAATAAAGTAACATGCACATCTATTTAAAAACAACATGTTAAAACCACACACACACACACACACACACACATCTATGTATATAATTATTTTCGTGATGATGACAGCAACCTCAGGACCATTTTTCAAATGCGAAAACCCCCAAAACAATGCACATCATTTTATTAATTAATTCATTGGTTCATTAATTTATTTGAGATGCAATAGTCCGTTTTAGGGTCATGACTATAGAATTATAAAATGTGGAGGGCTTCATTGGAGTAATCAGTCAAAAGTCAAAACTTGTTTTTTTAAGTTACGTAATAACACGTACTTTCGGCGGTGTAAATGATGTCTCGGAATCTTTGCTGCTTGTCGCCCAACCTCTTTATCATGCACTGTTTTAAGTCGCTCTGGATAAGAGCGCCTGCTTAATACCTAAATGTAAATATAAACGTTTTCCAAAATGTCAAATGAAACGTATGACAGCTGTCAGTCACTTTGTGGGGAGATCTTGTGAGGATATCTGACAATTACGTTTGACCCACGACCATTTTTTACTGCATTTAAAGAAACTGAAGACCATGGACGAAACTTGTACCAGGGGAAATGAACCATTAACGTCCCTCGTGAATAATTTGGATTTACAATTAAACGTTTTCCTATAAGAGGACCGCAGGAATGTAAGTGCCTGAGATTGGGCAGAAATTTCAAACCATCGTTTGATTTACGCTGCATGGGAAAACACTTCTGGCCTGCACTCAAAAATGCTTCAGTGTTACAGAGGTTTCCAAACTCCTATCGTTCCAGACTCCTATCCTAAGTGCATATTAACGAATTTTTGGGTTTCCCCTTATTGTAGGGTTTATACATTACCAACAAGCAAAACGCAATATAGCCTGGCCTATGCATCCCGGTGAGTGAATTGGTTGTATGCATATAAACGGCAAAAGGCATGTATGCAATACGATGGAATATAATAGCCTACACCATTCCCTTATTATTACAATACGACGTGGAGGTACATTTAAAAAAATGGAAACTGTTTTTTACATTTTTCGATAGGTAACACTAGGCTACATGTTGATGGCAAGACATATCAACATCCCTTAATATACCCTGACTGCCTGCCAAGAATCATTGTTCACAAATGTTTTATGAAGTCTCCAGAAGTGAACATATAGGCCTACCTTTCATCACAAGAGCGCTTTGCAGGTGCCAGCAGCCTACAAATACATATATTGTATTTGAATACAATGAATAGGCCTATAGTGTGTTCACTATCACATGACTTCCAGCACTTGAATAAGTAGGCTACAAAGGACAAAACACAACTTTTTAAATCAAAAGTGGTTCAGAAAACCCTTAAATAACAGTGATACAATAAAAACCTTAAGGCATCTCGGCCAAGTTAAACAAACAAGCTTTGGATATGCTTTGGTCTCAGAGGACAGCTAAATGTATTTTGTTGTACGCCTACACAATATAGCCTAGTTCCAGCATCGCATTTTTTCAATTTTTCCAGTTTTTTAAAAGAAAAACATAAAATAAACGATGCTAATTTGTGTAGAAGGTTTTAAGCTTTGAACTTGGTTACAAGCAGGCATTGTGCTACTTTAGGCTATATTTTAAAGTTGTTGCTTAGACAAATAGCCTACATTTCCATACTGATAGTTTGAGCTCTTATTTTTGCACAGGTCTATAATGTGTCAAATGGCTTATCTTGTCTGATCCAGTCACACTGCAGAAGAAGCGTCCATTCCTACAAACATATTATACTCTTTCCTCCTTACCCAGTAAGTTCAGCGGCGACTTAAATGAACTATACTTGCTTATTTAACGCAGTAAGGAAGTAGGGCTACTCAACGTTCAAGGCTACTGTTCTAATCTAATAGATATTGTTAAAATATAATAAATATTGCTTTGTTTAGCAGATGCAACACATCGATATGTAGGATATTTGTACCTGTACATCCAATTATGCCTTTTATTTTTTATGATAGGGTTATAATCAGTATCAGGTAGTCTGCCTCGTCCAGTGTCAAATGTACTTGTGGTCAATAATAAGAATACAAATAAGCATTCGATGGATAATTCGAGAGATAGGCGAGATATTTAAAGCCTATCTGCCAGTTAATACAGGCTGTTCTTCTCACAATATTGCTTTATAGTAGGCTACAATCGTTTTCTATTTGTAAAAAAAACTATGCAATGCATACTGTAGGCTACATCAACCTATAGGTTATATTTACTACTACGTAGCATAGCTTAAGTCTTGTCAATGAAGATGCTGAAGTGATAGATTTGTTTGCAATCCCTCTTAATTGGTATTTGACATGTGTTAAAATGTACTTGTATGTAACTTGAAAGTATTGTGAAAGTAAGCGATGTTGTACAATGCTTGTAATACGCTCGCTTTTTAGGTAGCCTAGACACCTGAAATTTAGGGGAAACAGCTGCGCACACGTAATATCTATAGAGATTGATATAGCCTATACAACAACTTGTCGGTGCTATTTACAGGTGCTTTTCCTTAGGGATACATAGGCCTACTATTTCATTAATTGTTTCCCAAGTACAGATAGACATTAACATTTATGCGAATCAAGCGAAAATGCGCAATTTGCCATGAACTTGATATTCGTTGGTAATTTCCCCACATACACGGCATTTGAATAGCACAGACATTCAATCGGTGGTGTGAACAGTAGGCGTATGTAACGTTTTACACGATTTTCCCTTGTATTTTACAGACTGATTACTTCTTCAAAGTCTAACGACGACAATGGATTTACTGAAGAACCAACGAACCTCAGAGATATGGTCAAGAGATGAAGCATGGAGGAAAGCTTTGGACAGTGGATAGTTTTCGGGGAGTACTAAGTTCGTCACAAGTGCATCTAAACAACGGCAACAAAACAAATCAAAGAGAATGGCCATATAAACGCGTCTATTTCATAATTTGCCAGTAAAAGTTATTATTTAAATGTCAGTATGCATCTTTGCAGTCTAATAGCCATCTGTTTTTAGTTTTAAAATAGAAATATGTATGAACGTTTTAATGGATTATTGTAAATATCTGTTAGTATATTCAGGTTTTTTAACGGACCAATGCAATTGGAGAAATTTCTTGAAGTACAATGCATGGATTTGTTTCCTCATACATTTGAGCTTTCTTTTCGTTAAATACCTTCCTATTCCGTCCACTGTACATTTTTTCTTATTTATTAAAACAAATATTTTTAAATGATTGAAAGGACAGAATTTCTTTATACTGTATTGACATATAATACACTGCAGCTGAAAAAGTGTTTTTATTTTTCTCAAATTCAGTTTTAATGTAGCTATAGTCTCTATTATTAAACTAGCCAACTTTTAAAGTAAGCTGTACAATTAATTTATTGTTTCATAGACAACAACATGCGTTCTGTTTATTGACAGATATTTTGTCGTTTCTGAGGTTTTATGAAGCAACTTTAAACATCAAATTCCAGATTTTTTGAAAACATACAAATATAAAACTTATTCCATTCCATCCTTCCATGAGTCACACGACCTTGGCCTCAACCCAATGCAATGCAAGAAGCCAACACATTTGTGTTCCACGTATCCTATCTATTTTTGTATTTGATGCGTAGGCCTATAGCTAAACCACAAGCGGAACAAACTGCAAAAACCTTTCTACTCTTGTTTCACAGTGAAGAAAACAAACAATGTCTCTTTTTACAGAGTGTGAGAATTTGTTTAGCTTGTTTCTTCTGCTGTGGAAAGAAAACACCAGATGAAACGGTTATGAAATCTTAGAGTTTCATTAAGAGTAGGGAGCCAGTTTTAAACCAGACCGTATAAAAGCCCTGTCTGATTTAATAACAAGTAGGCTAATCATTAAATATAGCCATGCCTCTGGGAATTATTTAACAAGCAAAGGAACCCGAACCACCGCAGATAACGACAATAACTATTTGCCTAGCTTTTAAATACTGGACCCCTATTAGACCTCTTAATATTTCCTTTCAGTGTAAACTCTTTACTCTCAAAGCATAAAATTGTTTACGGCCAATTTTCCCATACTTAAGGGCGATATATATCTAGCAACAGAAAAGCAAGATTTTCTGTAAATGCACCATTGTATTGTGGTGATACAGTAAACAATGTTCTCTGTATATTTAGGTAGTTTTAGGGACTATACTTAATGTGTTTGGTATTTGGGTTTTTAGATTTCATTTTGTCCACCATAACATAAATGCCTTCAAATGAGTGTGCAGGAATTTGTGATGCTAATGCCTGTGGGCTAAAGCGATATAAAAAGTATATGTTTCTTTTGAATGAACAAAACAAAATTAACATGTAAAGAAAAGAAAAACGATGTCAATGGCTGAATCTCCAAGATAGTATTTATTACATTGCAATTATGAATTTCAGGCTAGGCTACTATGACTATTCTATTAGTCAGAAATACATAAAATCGCAGTGATGTGGTATACGAATGTGTTTGCAAAACATGAAGGTTGAACTGGTGAGTTGAAACCAGATGGGAATAATGTCTTGTGATGTTTGGAGGAATCACCGTTGTGTTGAGGCTGACAAATTTGTTCTTATTTTTTCCACTATGTTCAAGTATCTGGAGCTTTAAGGTACAATAGAATTGAACTTCAAGTCACAGGGTAATGCATGTATAACTTTTTTTTGGCAATACCATCCCTGGCGTTTACACCATATAATAATCATTTGAAGGGAGCACAATGAGTAGATTTAGGGTTAGTGGTCTGAACACAATGAAAATGTTGAATCACTTTCATAAGCTGTGTAAGCGATAGCTTGTGGCTTGAGGCCTAGGATCAGAGCTCTACCTTGCAGCAGCCGTTTTGGCTGAACGGTCACATTTTCATTGGCAAGAAAGCCGTGACAGGGTGACTAATGATGCACAGAGCACTCCACTAATATCTTTCTCAACACCTACAGGTACCTTCTAAAATAAATGAAACACTTGAGCAAATTAAGGGTTCTGGCAAATCTGTTATGGTGTGGGGTGCATTGGCCATGGTTTAGGTCCACTAATTTTTTGGTAAAAGACAATAAATACAAAGCCATTATGAGTTATCACCTTCATCCTATGGTGAGGCATTTCTATCCTGATGGGAGTGGTCTCTTCCAGGATGGCAATGTCCCTATCCACAGGGCACAAGTGGCCACTTAATGGTTAATTGAACATGAAAACAATGTAAACCACATGCCATGCGAGATTCTGAAGCAGTACCTGAGACAGCGTTATCCACCACTACTAACAAAAAGAATTTCTAATGGAAGAATGGTGTTGCATCCCTCCAATACAGATCCAGACACTGCCAAGGCGCATTGAGGCTGCTCTGGCAGGCCAACTCCATATTAAAACATTTTATATTGATGTTTCCTTTATTTTGGCAGTTTCCTGTATCTCTGCTCTCTGTGGTCTCCAGGTAGGCAATGACTTCCTCCCATCGTAGGGATGGTATCTTAAACTGAGGTCCTGACTCACTGTCCTCATTAAAAATCCCATGGCCTGTACTGAAGAAGTTGGGGTGTTAACACCAGTGCTTTGGCCAAATGATCATCCTGATTATCCCAGCCCAGTGACCTAATCAGTCACCCTATAGTTGATTGGCTACACAATCCCCTACTCACCTTTATTACCCAAGTAATCAAATAAAAATACAAATTAGTTATAAGTTGGTCCTTCTGTTCAAATAAAGGGTAAACAAACATCTGTATATTTAGGATAACCAGTCCAATGACACAAGTTGGGGCAGAAGGATCTTGCATAGTACGTGCGGCACCTTAACTTAACCTGCCTGTAAAGCTATAATTAAATCAAGAGGCCCATTGCCAGCACTCTGCTTATATACCAAAGAACAAAGGAAAAGACTGTAGGTGGTGAACAAAAAATGGACTTTCAGTGATTAAGACAGCTCAACTTGCTGATGTTTCCTGAGCAATGGTGCTTAAAGTGATGTCAGCATGGAACTCGGAGGGAAAGACAGTATCATCACAGGGCAACACTGGGTGGAAGTACATATTCCAGGATTGTGATGTCCTGTGAGGAACCACGGATCAGTTAACTGCAAATGTCAACGTGGCAGCCAGTTTAATAAAAATGGTGGTGGCCTAACACTGTGGACTTCACATCTGTGTTTCCATTTTTATGTTCACAACTTGTAGTTTAATAAAATGTTACATTTTTAGCTCTAGTTTATAAAAATAATAAGTGATTGACACATTTCTACCAAAGTCAGTGCCTTTTGGTGGAAACATGTCTGAAACACTTATTCCTTCTGTGAACAAGAGTTCAGAAATGAATGTCATGTTGAACCAGGTGTTGCTTTGTCCTTCCTTGAGTGTGGGTCCTGGACATTTTCATTTATCAGGATGCATCCTCCAAACAATACAGATACAATTGAAGCACAGAACATAAACTTTTTAATTTAATTTTTAGTTTCAGTTTTAGAACACCCCCATTTTCCAGTTTTTACTGATATTTAAGCAGTTCAAGTCCAGTGAATAACCTAAAATGGTACAAAGTTAGTGGTAAACTTCCAGAGGTAAAAAAAAAAAAAAAAAAAAAGTTTAGGTTTGCAAAAACTGAAAAATAATGTAAATTTCAGTTATTAAAAAAAGGCCCTTTTCAGGGAACAAGTAATGGGTTTACGTGGGTTAACAGTCACTTTGTGTAAGTCGTTGACTCTAGATCCAGCAAAAGAGCCCCAGAACATCACCCTTCCTCCTCCATGTTTGACAGTTGGTGTCACACACTGAGGAACCATCCTTTCGCCTACTCGACAGCCTACAAAATTTCAATTTTGATTCATCGGTCCATAAGACCTTTTTCCAGTCTTCAGGAGTCCACTGGCCATCTTAGCAATGGCTTTCTTACTGCCACTCGACCTATCAAAATGTACATTATTTTTCTGTTTTTGGTAACCTAAACTTTTTTTTTAACCTCTGGCAGTTTACCGCTTACCTTTGTACCATTTCAGGTTATTCACTGGACTTGAACTTCTTACATTTCAGTAAAAACTGGAAAATGGGGGTGTTCTAAAACTTTTGACCGGTAGTGTATATGGAACTAGCTGAATATACACTGTACTCCAGGAGGCTGGGGGCAATTTCCATGGAGAATTCCTGTCCACAGTGAACTTGAAAATAGTTTGTGAAAATATTTTGACAATACAAACACAATGCACCACAGTATTCTGTCTCAACTACTACTACTTTAGTAACTTTATGAAACCACACTTTTCTAAAGTTTGTTTCAGAAGGTGTGTTGAGTTTAAAGGAATACTTTATAGTGTAATTTGTGGACACTCCCAGAAGTTTGTATTTAATTGGTGAGTCTGGGTAAGTTGTAGTGTGGAAATGTTTGATGCTCTTTTTGTACTGGAGTAAATTAAATTAAATGTCTTCAATAAAAAAGATGTTCAACCTCAGAACAAGTTAATCAAAAGGACATAACGCACTAACTGTGCAGGTAAAAAAGGAACAATTACGGCACAGTAAAGGTGCTGAAGTGAAAATAATGAAAAGAAAATCACATTCCAAATTAGTACACCCTCCTGTGACTTGAATACTGAAGTATTATTATATAGTACTGTATTGTACAAATGAATGAATATGCAATCAGAGAATCTTATTAAAAACAGCTTATCCCACCTTAAAACAAACAGCCAGTTTAATATGGATTCATAATTCCAGCCATTAAAGCCCCTGCTTTCCTAATAAGTTATCAGGCACCACTGAGGGCCTTGAGCCAAAGGAACTCTGCTTCCACAGACATATGGCTTCAGTAAAAAAGATACGAAAAGCTACAAAACTTTGTTGGTACAAAAAAGGAATGAAGTAAAACTTTGCTCTCCGTGGGTCTCAAATAGAACGTCCTGCTTGGTCTGTTGTCTTTATGATGCCGATGTTACTTGACCCTCTCAGTGAGGTGATTGAATTGATTTATTTAAAAAAAAAATCGTAATGTTGGCAGCACGGCAGCCCTGGTGTGTTTGCACATTGCCTTGTTCCTGACTTTGTGGGAAGACTAACAGTGTCTGTTAGCTGAGACACTGTGAAATACAGGGGGACCACATTAGCTTCCCAAAGAGGTGAAAACTCCCTGTCTTCAGCAGCCATACCACCCTTATCCTTCTCATGTCAAACTGTTGAAGCTAATTAGGGTTGGGCTTGGTTAGTACTTGGATGGGAGACATTCTAGGAAAACTAAGTTGCTGCTGGAAGAGGTGTTGGTGGGCCAGTAGGGGGGACCTTTCTCTCTGGACCAAGTGGACAATCCAATGCCCCAGCACAGTGATGTGGTGTAGTAGGTGCCATCCTTCGGATGAGACGTTAAACTGAGGGCCTAACTCATTGTGGCCATTAAAGATCCCATGGTGCTTTTTCGATAAGAGAAAGGGTGTTATCCTGGTGTCCTGGTCAAATTCCCACAGAATTCTCTTCACATCTGGCCACCTAATCATCCACTGCTTCTGATTGGCTGCACAATCCCTTGCATTCTCTACCCATTTGACTACCCAGGTTGTCACCGCAAAAAATTATTATGTTCTCAGTTGACCTACCTGGAAAAGTATAATGTAAAAAATTTATTTACATTTTTTTAAAATCAGCAGGCCAGGCATGACAGTGCAGTTGGCAGGGTGGTGGTCACGACTGTGGGCTTATGACCAGATGGTCAGCAGTTTGGATCCCTCCAGGTGGGGCGCTGCAGCTGTTCTCTGAACAAAGCGGATACTGAGCCTCTGTGAGGGGTGGGGCTCATGTAGTGGCTTGGGAAATCATATTTCATGAGGAAAACATGACTTCTAGCTGTTGACCCCTGACTGTGTTTCACAATCACGATTATAGTATTAGTCTGTTGATTCTATTGGCAGTAAGAATATACAGTGTATATAATGCACTGCATGTAATGTAATAATAACAAACACTGGCATAAAAGCATCAAATTCAAACAGACTGTTTGGATGGTAAGACCATGTTGGAAAATCAGACTGCAGAAGATGGAGTCATGGGCTGCACCTGTTAGAGTGTCTGCCATGCATTTATGAACAAATACATAGAACTATGCCACACTTGATGGCTGTTTATACAGACACTGATTAGCACGGACCAGAGCAATAACCGAATTGTAATTTCTTTCATGCCATTTTTAAACTCTACTCCATTCTGAACAGGTGCTGAATATTTGTACAGCCACGGTGTTTACAAAAGCCATCCCAAACCATTTAGAATAAAGTGCGTCACATGGAATTTCAGAGACGCTATTCAAAACACAGGATATACCAAAATATTGAGCTTGAGGGGTTTTTTGAATGGAAATGAATTGACTTGGTTCCAAGCGTCTGCTTTCTGGAGTAGGTTCTTTGAAAAACTTTGATCTTATACAAAGACGGCTCACATCAGAAGTTGGAATTAACTTGTTGGCCAGGATTTAATCCACGTATCCGGTTAAGGGTGGCTTGGCGACCCAATAGGAAATCCCCATTCAGGAGTTGAAGCCTTGAAAGGCACGCCAATCAGGCAGATGTTTGGCTCAGTTTGTGTTATATCCATGCATACTGATTGAAGATGCCTAGTCCCTGAGAACATATAGCAACCAAAGACTATCACCCACTTACTTTCAAAGTGGTCTTCCTGTCCCCTCCATAGTAAGGAGGTGTGTTCAGACATGAGAACATGGCAGTGCAGTGGGGCAGCAGTGTAGTATAATAATGTAGTATGAAAGAAATTTGAACAGTGTAAGTCACTCCGGATAAAAACGCCCACTAAATAGCTTAAATGTAATGTGGGTCAATTCACTGGGTATCAATGCACAGTAAACATGGACATCAAACAAATAGCTTCACACCTGGGGAATTTTGGGATTGTGTGCAAACGCAGCAGGATTTGACTCAACAGACAGGGGGTTTTGGTGCATCAGCTCTCTCCTGGGCGTCACAAGGAGTAAATAATGAGAAAATTAGGAGTAAACGAAGAGTAATGAGTTATCGGAAAACTGCGTGCAGAAAGAATGGGAGAAGTAGAAGGATGAACGTCTGGGGGAGATGGAGGATTTTAGCTGAATTGTAAAGCCCTTGAAATCTCCTGACTGAGGGACCACCATATTCATCCCATGGTGAGGCATTTCTTCATCAATAAAACACAAAATTATGGAATTTTGCATAGAAGAATGGTGTTGTATCCCTCCAATAGAGTTCCAGACACAGGCAAGGCACATTAAAGCTGTTTTGGCAGCCGGTGGTGGCCAAACGCCCTATTAAGACATTTTATATTGGTGTTTGCTTTATCTTGGCAGTTACTCTGTACATCCAAGTATAAATATTTATTTATATTAATAGTTGTTTTGATTTACTTTATATAGGAAGTTTATACTGGATCACAGGCTATCAGTTGTCATCAGTGGGAGCTATTCCTCTCCAGTTTCTGGAAGCTCTCCTGTGGTACTATGTGGCTTGTAGAGTGTAAAATAGTCACTGACCGGTGAGTACATTAGAGTAATACAAAGGCTTCAGCTGCAGTGCTCCTTGCAGGGGGTGATAGATTGGTAACAATAGTTGATTCCAAATTGTTGGGGAAAAGGGATACATTTGTACAGAACAAGATTTAAAAAAAGGAAATATGACACATGAAACAAAAAAAGGGGAAATTTCATCTAGCAACAGATTTTGTTGTGGTTCAAGGAGCTTGAATTCAGGGAGCTTGTCATTCTTACAAGTGAATTATTAGAAGGAGAGTGCATTCAAATGACCAGAATGAGCAAATTCATGTGAAGAATTGGCATATCAACAAACAAAACAGTGGATGTTTGGTAATGGCTTACATTAACTCTACCATCATAAATAATTCTTGAAGCATTCATAAGCATTGAAAAAATGCTTTGATTATAGTTCCATGAAGGATTCATGAATGCTTTATACAATTTTATTCATAAAGCATCATAAGGACCCCCCCAAAAAAGATTACATCATAGTTTTGTGAAGCATTCATGAATGCTTCACAAATCATCTTATAAGGCTTTTATGTAAAAAAAACAAAATAACACATTCAAGAATATATCAGGAACGATTCAAAATGAAGTCATTAGGTCAATACAAGACAGTCTGCATGCAATTGTCATCTGGTATAAATCTGACCTCAGAGGATAGTTGAGATAATAATTCACATGAATTATGAAATGATTCATGTGAATGAGTGAAAATGATTAGGCTACATTATAGTTTCATGAATATAAGAAACTGTTCTTGTTATAAGGCTCTTTTATAAAAGGCTACCTACAGATTCATGAACGTATCATGAAAGGAATTCATTATATACATTTAAACCTCAGTATTGCTGACATAATACCAAAGGCTTATGATCAATTCATAAGCACTCAAAAATATTACACTTAACTAGAACATGAAGTCGGCTCTAAATGATGTAGGATGACGTATTGAAAAGCTTCTGAAAATGATATGCAATGATATGGATATAAACCTTAATACCAGCTTGGATGATTTAAATTACGTTAATGTACAGTTAATTGTAGGCTACAGTCAGGACAATATGAATTATACATTTTAAAAACCATACTGTATAATAAGAAGCCATACAGCTTGACATGAGGCTTTAAGACACATACATCATGGCTTCATACATTATGGGCGATTTCAATGCAGTTTATAGACTCACGTCCATTCCCTAACTTATATTGTCAACGAAACCGTAAAAGTGAAGAAATACAAAAACAGCATCTTTGTAAGGCCTATTAGTAAGCAATTTCCCCTCAAATAATAATAATATCCTTTATTAACACACACAACAAGTACCAACAAAAATATCCATTTATATGGACTACATTGGTAGATCGTTTTTATAAAAAAAAAAAAAATATATATAAAAAAAAAAAAAACTCTGAACATCAAAAAGGCAATTTTGCACTGGAGTGGATCTTTTAATGTTCCACACATGATATTTTAAATAAAACAATCTCATTAACACAAAATCTTTACATGAAAGGTGAACTAATTTGAAAGTGTAACAAAAATGGTAAACAAATGACCCAAAATTCCTCACTTCTTGGGTGTCTAGATGTTTTGTTCAATAAAGCTCAATATTAGTTTTTTTTATTTCACAAGCAGCCAGCAAGGCAAATAGTATAATGAGTTAACGAGTTATATTAGGGGTGTGCAGATCTCGTCATACTCATATCTGTAATTGCACCCGTAAAATATAAATGATCCCCGTAATCGTATGATACTCGTAATCGGAAAAAGCTTCATGAAACTATAATGTAATCATTTTCAAAGTCCATTATTATCTCAGCTATCCTGAGGTCAAATTTATACCAGATGACGACTGCATACAAACCTTTGTGCTATATCTGAACTCATTTATGAATTTAGACATGGGTAGGTTCCGTGCCTTCAGCGGTATTACTTTTAAGTCTGTCATATGATTCAAGCAGGCGACGTTTTTCGTAGACAGAAATAACCTTTCTTTTAACTGCTATGTTGAAGAACTTGAATATTTTGAATATTTTATCTAAGGCGAATTATGGGATACGCAAGAGGATACACGAAATTCGAACTAAAACAAACTAAAGAAAATTCATTATTAGGAAAGGAGTAGGGGAGAGCAGGGTAAGTTGTCACACGGGTAAGTTGTCACACTGTTCATACCTCCAACCACAGGGGCGCCATCTAAAAAATGGAATAGCTGCTTTGGTGCAATTAGGGCCAGCTTGAATTACTTTGCACAGGTGGTCACAGGCCTCTTTAATTGCAGTCAAGCAGAAGGCGTTCGCCTTTTTTCCTGCAAAAGTAAGTAAATGGTGTCGTGTATTTCATGTAATAAAACCGTGTTAGGTATAAAAATGTCCTAAATTATGTTTCTGTACCGAATGAGGGAAACAATAATGTGTTTATTTATATGTTAGCTGCAGTATTTTGTCGAACTAACCGTGTTTTTTAACAAACGTTTGCCCACATGCCCGTTTGGGGCTAGTTGTCTAAATGGCTTTGAGGCAAGTTGTCACATGAGGCTAATTTAAATTTGTTTTTGAAGGAAATATGCATTGAGGGGAGGAAGGAAAGGAACAAACAAACGAAGGAACCAAAAATAAAGTGAGATGATGGTGCGAAATTATAAAAGAAAGACAGAGAATGGTAGCACAGCTCCGGATATAATGCTGAAGGCAGTCAGACAGGTGAAGCTGGAGAACATATCAATCAGAAGCACAGCAAACGATTTTAATATAAACTACCGTACTCTGGCTCGGTATTGTGAAAAGATTACCAGCGAAGAGATTGTCAGTCAGGCAGCCATGCCAACAACATTGGTTGGCTATAGAAAGCCACGGCAGATATTTCCACCTGAGTTGGAGATGCAGCTGGTTCATTATATTGCCAGGTCAGCGGACATTTATTTCGGTCTGTCGCCTAGTGAGACCAAAAGACTTGCCTACCAGTTTGCTGTGGCACACAAGCTGCAGTTCTCACCAACGTGGGCTGAAACAGAAAAGGCCAGCTCCGAATGGTTTACAGCCTTTTAAAAAGGCACCCAATGCTGTCGATAAGAAAGCCTGAGGCAACGAGCCTTGCCAGAGCTAGTAGCTTCAACCGGGAAAATGTAAATGCCTTCTTCGACAATTTAGCCAATGTGCTGGACAGGCATCGATTTGGACCGGGGACATATGGAATGTGGACGAAACTGGGGTGACCACGGTCCATAAGCCTGACAAAGTAGTGGCCAGACGCGGATTCAAACAAGTAGGGTCGCTGACCTCCGCTGAAAGGGGGACACTGGTCACACTGGCCTGTGCTGTGTCAGCCACAGGAAATAGTATACCTCCATATTTCATATTCCCCGTGTCAACTTCCGAGACCATTTTTTAAACAGCGGACCACCTGGCAGCAGGGGGCGGCAAATCCATCGGGGTGGATGAAAGATGTGCACTTTGTTGACTTTCTTAAACATTTCACTGAGCATACAAAATGCTCAAAGGAGAAACCATCTTTGCTGCTTCTGGACAACCACATATCTCATATGTCCATTGATGGACTCAATTACGCCAAAGAAAACGGCATAATTATGGTCTCGTTCCCACCCCACTGCTCTCATCGGCTTCAACCCTTAGACAGGTCTGTCTACGGCCGCTAAAAAGGCACATCAACACGGCGTGTGATGCATGGATGAGGAACAATCCTGGGAAAACAATGACTATTTATGACATTCCTGGGATTGTGGCAATCGCGTATCCTGTGGCGGCACCCCCTGAACATTCAGGCTGGCTTTAGGGTAGCTGGGGTACAGCCTTACAACAGGGACATCTTTTTGGAAACTGAGTTTGCGCCATCCTATGTCACGGATCGCCCTGCCCCATCAGGCCCCAGCACCAACCCTGCCCTGCCAGGCACAAGCACCAACCCTGCCCTGCCAGGTACAAGCACCAACCCTGCCCTGCCAGGCACAAGCACCAACCCTGCCCTGCCAGGTACAAGCACCAACCCTGCCCTGCCAGGCACAAGCACAGGCACAGAGACACACCCAGACCCGGTCAGTTCCCATGCCAGCAGACTACCAACTCCAGAGGACCTCCGGCCATTTCCAAAAGCTGGTCCCCGAAAAACAAGCTAATAACGGAAGAAAGCGGCGTAGGACCGCAATTTTAACAGACACACCCGTGAAGCAAGCACTACAAATTGAAACATCGCAATCTAAAAAAGGCTGTTTCTGGGGAATAAAAGGCAAGGGTAAAAAGAAACCTGGACGAGTCACCAGCGGATGAAGGGGAATGCTTATGCCTAGTCTGCATGGAGCCATTTTCGAACAGCCGCCCAAACGAGACTTGGGTGCAGTGTGGGAGATGCAAGAAGTGGGCCCATGATGCTTGCACCCCAGGCCACACAATTTATGTGTGCCAGAACTGTGACTCGGAAGATGAGTCTGATTAGATGAGTTCTGTAATGAAATGTACTTGGTTGTTTTTTGAATTTTAAAGTAAAAAGAAATGTTTTCTTCACAATTACTGTGTTGTGTTCTTATTTGTTGATAATCCAATGTGACAACTTACCCACTGGTGGGGTAAGTCGTCCCAAGTGCACACCCTCTATGTAACTGTCTACAACTCCATACTGAAATAATACATGAAAATGCAATTCATACAAAATATGTGCCCAAGACTTCCACCTTTCATTTGGTATGACATTTATACCACTCTGATGTATTGTGCCCAGTACAGGTAAGACACAGTGGAAAGTGTGCCAACATACCCCGCTCTCCCCTACTTAAACAGTGTTCAAGTAGGAACAATGCCATCATAGGGCATTTCATCACTAAATCTTATTTATTCCATTTCCACGTGGGTTGCACTGTACTTCATACCAGTAGACTCTGGATGATTAAAGTGTGCATAGATTTAAAGCGTAAATTGAGTCAGGAGACTCACAGAGTCACATACCTGGACTAGTCTGTCCAAGGAAACAAGGTTTGTAAGAGCTGAAAAAAAGACAACTTTTCCCTAACCCTGGCTGAAACGCGACTTGGCTTCCGTAAAAGGTCACACTGTGACATGTTTGCAAAACAGACTGCTGTGTTATTAATTAGTGCAGGGGTCATGCAGGGTCACGAGGGGTCACTCTAATAGTCACAGCTCATAGTCACCTTCTGCCACAGGAGTCCTCACTCTCCCTCATCACAGCACAGCGCAGAGGAATCACACACATCCCAAAAAGACCACAAGATAACCGACCACAAACAGGAGGCCTGACCTCCCATAGACCCTATCAGGTCCCGGCTGCACACCAGTGACCCCAGCAACCAAGAAACATGAAAGGACTCTCCGGGTAGTTAACCATAATTCCCCTTTCCTGTTTGTGAAAGCCCTGACCTACTGAAACTGAAACAGATCACTGAGGTGATTTCAGCTGTCTGTCAGGTAAGGGCCAGGAGAATGATATCACGTCTTAACTGACAAAACACAGACTTTGAGTGTAAGTAGACCATATAGGAAGGTCTTAGATGGCTACATTTGCATTCAGTTATTTCAGAAGTATGACGGTTCTTCCTTTGAAAAAGGTAAAGCATATGTACCAGACATTAATTGAGGAGGTGGAATGGTAGCGCATGTAAATCCTGTCACAAGATACAATCTCCATTAAGTAATAGCAATGATGAACACACACATTCTGAAAGGAATGGTGCTTCTGATACATAGTCAAACTCTACCAAAACAGATAATGATATGCTGTTGCAAAGCATTATCAATGATTTTCTTGATTTAACATTGCCAGGACAGAAATGGTTTGGGGGAAATTTTCACACAGTGTACACAGTTAACTGCCAAAATAAAGGAAACACTTGGGTCTTGGTGGCTCGTGCTGGCCCAACGTTCTATTAAGACATTTTATGTTGGTGTTTCCTTTATTTTGGCAGTTACCTGTACATGTCCTTAGTAATGGGCTCAGGTCTCTCTTACCCCATCACCGAGGCCCAAGAGGATGTCCATGGTGAGGAATGAGAACTCAAATTAGTATAAGCTATGAGTGGGTAAACCCTGGCCTGCCTTCTGTCTATTTTAGGTTTTTGTCTCCTGGATGGTCATCTGCCTCCTGTATATTTTGGACAAACACAATGAGCATTTTAATGTTTTTCAATGTGTGCCTTAAATACATGAGAGAAACACGTCTCAGAAAAAGGGCAGTGCGTGACGACTCTACCGCCAAGTATTCCCTCTCACTTGCTTCTTGTACCCGACACTGCGCCCCAGACTAAACAGATGGCAATGAAAGCAAATAGCACAGGTTTTTTGAATAACAGTGCTCTGACCACAATTCAGCCAGCAAGGCATTCTTCTGGGTTAGCACACATGGGGAACATTTTTCTCCTCTTGTGTTATCAAAGGTCAGGGACTGGTATTAGCTTGACACCAGAACACAAGAGGGGGTTAACGGTACTTGAGATGATTGTGGCATGCTTCACTGTGTCTGCCCTATAGCCTTTTGGACTGTAAAAATGTCCTTGCATGCCTGTAGAAAGTCCTGAAGAGGATTGCTGTTTCACAAACACACTGTTTGCGTCACCACTTTGGTTCTCAAATGTCTATTTGCAATTTGGGGCCCTGTCATGGCAGTGTCATCGTGCTGTGATTTCTCTCCGTTATGCAGGACATTGGTTCCCAAACTAGGTCCTGGGGGACCACTGTGTATGCTGGTTGTCATTCCAACCATACATTGCAACGTCCAAGCTGTTAATTGTTCATAATTAGACCATTTTAATGTCTATTGAGGGATGATTTACCCTCTTAAGGCCATATTATATCAGAAATAGCTATGCATCCCAGGAAGAATAAATGTCTCATTCCCAAATTATACACTGGCAGGTTAAATCAGTGGGGTCCTAATTGCTGTAAGTGTTGACACCTGAAAGTAAAGCATTTGTGTAAAATGAGTTCAACGGGAGAGCAAATGGCAATAAGCTAAACCTGCCTTGTGTTGAAATAAGTTTAAGGAAAAAGTTATAGTAGAATTTAAACACGTTTTCAACAACCTTTTTTTACCCCGTTTTTCTCCCAATTTGGTAGCCAATTACTCCCGCTGTGCTTAGTTCAATCCCCTCCCTCATAGTTCGCTGCCGTAGTCCTGTGACCAGCAGTGACAAAGGTGAATCACTGCCTCCTTCGAGACAGCACTCGTTGTGCCGTCGACTGTCATTCCGGTACCCCAGAACCACTCCTATGCGCAGCGAACTGTATGTCGGCTTCCCTCCCCCTTCCCTGGGGTGGACAGCCAATTGCCGCCCCGATGGCACTCCTGGCCAGAGCCGACTCTGGCGCAATGGGGAATCGAACCCTGGTCGCCGAGGCGGGACGTTGAAACCACTAGACCATGCGGGAGGCCTACGTTTTCAACAACCTTAACTGAGATTGGCTGTTACAAAAACCTGCATACACAGGACAGAGTTTGGGAACCACTGGTGTAGGACACTGAAAAAGTGGCATGCAGGTCTGAGGAAGGCAGAGGTAATGGCATAATGACTGCCTCTAACTGGGAGAAGGATGAGTAGGGAGAGGGAGAGACAGAGACCACAGACAGGAATGTCATTTCAGGGTGAAACATAGCTGGGTGGGGGATCTCTGGTTCATTTGGCCTAGGGATCTCTAGTTATTATTTTTACAGTGGGAAGGGATGCTTTGGGATTGTAATCGGAGGCTCAACGTCTCCAATTAAGCGGTGAGCCTGGCCCCCGTTTACCTAACCCCAAGCTTCACGGAGGGTCACAGAGTTCCTTCATTCGTTCGTTCGTCATCGTCGTCACACCCGTGGTCCAAGACAGGGTGTCAGAGCGCAGACACAGAGCGCCATTTTTGTTTTACGATGTACAAACCCACTGCACGATCTTTGACACATCCTTATGTTTCATGTCACCTTTGTGTAGCGTAAACCATTTTAAAGGTCTTCTGACGACTCCGAAGGCTCCACTAAAGACAGTGAATAGCAACGCTCGTGCCTCCTCTTTCTGTTTCTCGGTTTCATTCATGTCTGTTTGCTCTCTCACAGAAGGGGCTGCAACATCATGATTTACGAATGCCAAAACATCTGCCATAGCGCCCTTTGCTCATGTTATTTATTTGAACATTTTTGCTTTGTTTCTTGTTTAAAGACAAACCGCAGAAGTCAAGTGATCTCGGAAAATGGACCATTGTTACCAGCGCGGTTTCACTGTTTGGGGTTTGGCAAGCCCACAGTGAGCTCGGCTCTGTTTGCGTTTGGAATGTTTTCCTACAGCCCTCTGACCTTCTCCAGCACCAACGCCATGCTGGTGTTTATTTGCACAAACATCTGACCTTTATCTGTCCCAGTGGAGCCAGATTCGGGCCTGGGTTTCTATGTGCCCTGGCTGGGCTGGGCTGGGTCGGGAGGGGGGGCGAGGCGGGCCCCACCAGGCCTCACAGCGTTTGCTTGTTTAGACATGGGGAGATTTGGGCCAGGAGTCATGGGGGATGACGAGCGGGACTGTCCCGGGAGCTCCTCTCTGTGTGGGCTCTGAAGGCTGTGTACATTGAGCGTATGTGTGCCAGGCCCCTGATCACACAGTGGCCCCCGCAGCCCTGTGTGCCTTTAGAGGGCCAGTCAAGGCTGCAGCTACAATACAGTCACTGTCTGAATGGCAAGGTTTTTACAGCTGAGAATTAAACCCGGGAGCATGTTACATGCACTGCTGCACAATCTAACCTCCATCATCACTAAGGGCACTCCATCAATATCACTACAATAGAGCACTGTTATCTAACAATCTACAATAAGCACTCCAATATCACTACAATAGAGTGCACTGTTACACAATATCACTAAGCACTCCAATATCACTACAATAGAGCACTGTATCACTACAATAGAGCATTGTTAACCTCCAATATCACTACAATAGAGCAGTTACACAATCTAACCTCCAATATCACTACAATAGAGCACTGTTACACAATCTAACCTCTCCAATATCACTACAATAGAGCACTGTTACACAATCTAATCTCCAATATCACTACAATAGGGCACTGTTACACAATCTAATCTCCAATATCACTACAATAGAGCACTGTTACACAATCTAACCTCCAATATCACTACAATAGAGCACTGTTACACAATCTAATCTCCATCATCACTACAATAGGGCACTGTTACACAATCTAACCTCCAATATCACTACAATAGAGCAGCACTGTGCAGTTACACAATCTAACCTCCAATATCTAATAGAGCACTGTTACACAATCTAACCTCCAATATCACTACAATAGAGCACTGTTACACAATCTAACCTCCAATATCACTACAATAGAGCACTGTTACACAATCTAACCTCCAATATCACTACAATAGAGCACTGTTACACAATCTAACCTCCAATATCACTACAATAGGGCACTGTTACACAATCTAATCTCCAATATCACTACAATAGAGCACTGTTACACAATCTAACCTCCAATATCACTACAATAGGGCACTGTTACACAATCTAATCTCCAATATCACTACAATAGGGCACTGTTACACAATCTAACCTCCATCATCACTACAATAGGGCACTGTTACACAATCTAATCTCCAATATCACTACAATAGAGCACTGTTACACAATCTAACCTCCAATATCACTACAATAGAGCACTGTTACACAATCTAACCTCCAATATCACTACAATAGAGCACTGTTACACAATATCATCTCTGAAGCAGGCTTGGCACAGCAAAATGAGTAAAAGGCATCTGTGTCTGGTTCAGGTCACCCTCATTGAATGTACTCTATAAAATTACAGCCAAGAACAGTGCATGCATTTTTATGACAGAATCTTTCACTAATGAGAGAAATTGATTTGCTGAAATATTTGGTACATTTGACTGGATATCTTAAAAATAACAAAAAAGTAGAAATTTCTAGTGAAGCATTTATTTTTAGTTACAAATGCAGCCTACTATTGTGTAAAATTGTACTAAAGGAAAACTCAGACAGAGAAGAAATATTCATTAAGTAAACTCATTTTATTTACAACACAATAATAACCTGCCATAGTATGAAGCTATGAAGTCCTCAGGACTGACCTGAAGAAGCTAAATTAGTATTTAGTACATTTAGTCCATTATGGAAACGGACATGCTTCTTCCATTAATCAGGTTTAAAAAAGATTCTACAATACCATAGTTGGCAAAATAAACCCAAAATCACGTAAGTAGGAAACATAATAATTTGTTATCAGACAATTGCAGATCTAGTCTGGCAGAGCTTCATAGATGAATATGGATTTCCTAGACATCTGTTAAGAAAATAATCAGTTTAATTCATCCAATTGCACATTATTCACATTTTGGCAAATGGGAAATTGGAGCTAAATCTGAAGAATATATGCTCAGGTGTATATGTATATACAGGTAGTAAAGAAAAACATATTATCAATGTAAGGTCACTTAATACCACATACTTAATAGCCAGCGCGCCCTGCTGACATTTTTGTTGTTAATTACCTGTAGCTTGTTAAGGGCAATTCCATGCAAATGGGAACATGGTGACCCAAATTATAAAAATCATAGTGCTGTATCAAATAGGTGTTAAAAGGAACACTAAAGTCTACATTTCTAGGATATGAAGTCTCAACCACTTTCAGACCTAAACAATTATATAAATTATTTTAGAATTGAAAATGTTAAAAATGGTTAGTTACAAGTTAAGGTTATAGACGATTGAAGAGAATCTATTATGCTTTAAAACCTTGATGCCCCTCTTTTTGGCAACATCATTATGAACAATATGACATTTGAATCCATAATCATGCACTTTCTGTGTCACAGATCAGAAACCTTGATGTCACTCTGTTATGGAATATTAATTCACTTAACTCTTAAACCCCAGACTTCTATAAACATATTTGGATCATAATTTGGATCACAAAACCCAGAGTTATGGGTAATCTTAGGTCACATTATAAATGCATGTCATTTTTAGTGTCATTCCCTTACCAAACTGATCTGCCCGTTTCTTCAAGGATATAGTGTTTTTGTAAAACAAACATCAGCAGAAAATGTTGAAACTGAAAGTATTCATGAGCATATAGTAGTTATATGGCTTGTTAAACTTTAAAAAAAATGTATTTCTAATTTTTCCTGTTCTTCTCCCAATTTTGTTGCCAATTATACCCTCTATTTATCTCAATTCCCCCTCCCCCACAAGTCCGCCGCCCGTCCTCCGGGGCGAGACATTATTTCGGGGCCGAATTTATCCGCTTCTTCCAAGACTGAATTCTACCATGGACAACACTTTTTTTCCTGCTCCTGCCAACGTAATGACTGGACGCCTTTTTCCTGGCTCACTCCTCACCCCTCCCCGGAGGCGGACAGTCAAATGCCACCTCCGATCGGGCTGACGACCAGGGCCGGTCTGGTAGAGACGCGGGTTTCGGACCGCGTCCCTGACAGGCAGCGCACACCACACCGGACCAGCCAAAGTGTAGTGCGTTAGACCGCTTGTTAAACTTTTGAATCAAGTTTTTGTTTTGCATACAGTGGAAATCCATTGTAATATAACTTCATTCTGTATGCATCAGTCATGGAATGGCCCCTAACTAGCAACAAAATGCAACAACTAACTAATGCAATAAAATGAATTAGCATTTTTTGGATTTTCTATTTTTGCTGTTTATTTCAATTTTTTCTTCCAATTTAGCATCCAAATATACCCTCTTTTTCATGTCAATTATCCCCTCCCTTGTATGAGAACTTGCTGCTGTAGTCCCCAGACCAGTAGTGAGTGCTGCACCGCCTCCTCCGAGCCGGCACCTGCCCAAGCCTGTCACCGTAACACACAGGATCACTCATATATGCAGCAATCTCATTCGGCTTTTATCTGCCCCCCCCTCCCTGGGACGGACAGCCAATTGCCGCCCCCTAGTGGCACTCACGGCCAGAGCCAAAACTGGTGCGACCCGGCTGCATCGGACGTGACACCACCCAGGAGGCAGCAAAGGGATTTTTGTTGCAACAAAAGCTTACGTTCACAGGGGCGTCGTAGATTTGAGTTTGAAAAATTATTGCAGTTAACCAGCTTATCGTCATTCATATTTTCACTCTTTATCAAGTGAATCCTGTGCCTGGACACTTAAAACAATGGTACGTGTACGTGTATGCGTGCAAGTCTCTAAGGTCAGCCCAGAAGAGCACCCAGCCTGTTGGATTGAACAAATACCAAGACTTCTTTTTTATGAAAAATGATACTTTATAGTTAATGCCAAAGACAAACAACGTCAAAGCAAAGGTCCCATAAAAAAATTTAGTAACAATGAAAAGAAAAAAATAAATATGTATGTTCATAAATTTGTCAACTTGTAAACCTAGACCTGTTATTAATCCACAGTGGGAACAGCTTACAGGCTAAAGGACAGATCTGGATATGATATACCTGTCAATCATCTGAAATTAGGTCTTTGAAGGCTGCAGATGTACAAATTCCTTCCTGTCATTTCCCCTTAGAAACATGTGCAGAAGAGAGACAAAGGCGCTCTAACATGTTTCATATTCCAATTCTTTCACCTAAAGCATATTCTTAGGAAAAACAATCAAATCTATCAGTCTGTACATCACAGTTGGCAGATAAAAGTTGCAAAATATACAAATGTTGTTAGTAGTTCGGTCTTTTAACAATCAATTGCCCATCTGTTGGCTTCTTTTTCTTTTGAAGAAGTGAAAAGCACCTTGTGTTTTCACTGAAGAGAAAGTGGAAAACGAATGGCATCGCTGCTCTCTCGAAACGCAGGGGAGGAGCTATCCTCCACCTCTCCTCGCGGTTGCGTGACTATTCACACGACTGGAGTATGAGCGCTGAATTGTAAACCCTCTGCCTGGCCGAAACGGTCGTGGCCAGCATTGACACACACGCCGTACGGAAACCTCCAGAGGTGTTGTGTTGTCGTCGATGCCCTTCAGAAAATATGCGAGGAAGTGAACGCAAATAAAGCGACTGAAAAAGAAAAAATGGACTCGCCATTACCTTGACTTCAGAACATTCTCGACATCAGCCTCAAGCCACAGCTACGATGAAAAGTTATCCCACTGTTGCTGTGATGTTGTGCTGAATTTAATGTTGTGTAACATCAGAAATCATGGGTGAGGGTGAGATGTCACACAAATCTGTTTTAAAATATATGATATGCTGATTACACAATATTTAACCTTTTTTATTATTGTAAATTTGAACTGTGAAAATATAGCACAGAGACACTCACAGCAGCTCCTGTGTTCGGTTTGTGTGTGTGTGCGCGCGCATGTGTGTGTGGTAATGAATGCTGAAATATACACAAAATATACACAAATATAACACTACAGTGTGTCCTTTTTATGGCATCACCTTGAAATACTATTTTTGAACAAGATTGCACCTTTTAAATAGATTGTAATTTGTAGAAATGTTTTCATACAGTATATAAATCTACTATGAACATATAGTAAAAACACAGCGGTTTGAATTGACATACAAAGTAGAAATTCATGATTCCCAATGGCCCACGACCAATGTGTGAAATTCCAGTGAGCCTGTGTCTCGTCGCGGCCCTTAGCGACATGAAACACAGTGTCTGTACAAAAACAAAACAGATAAACAAATACAAAAGTACAAGAAAAAAGATTCAAAAAAAAAAAAAAAAAAACAGCCCCAGAAACATATTCCTTATGAAAAAAATAACACATGGAATGCCAAAAAATGTGAAAAATTAGAATGAATTAATATTTTGTCTCTTGATTTTCTGTTTTTCCAACAAAGTTTTATCAGGTTGTGATTTTAGTAAACAATGCTTCAAGTATTTGCCTAACAAGAAGCTGAACATGACTTGAGGGATCAGTGAAGTCGCAAATATCTGTTTAGAGGACATAAATGCAGTCCATACATACATGCAAACATAAATCCACATATGCTGTGATGTATGCATTTACTGTATATATGAATGCATGTATGCACTGTATTTATGTATGTAGGTACTATATGTAAGTATATATTGTATTAATTTACTGTATGTATAATGCACTATATGCATAGATTGTATGCATTTAATCTATGTATGTATGCACTATATGTAGATATTGTATGAATTTACTGTATGTATATGCAGATAACTTAATTTACTGTTTAGTACAGTAGAATACGTATCCATGCAGACTGCACGGTTTTGCCAACTGTATCCAATATTTTAATGGAGTCAGATGACTTTCTTGTGGTGTATAATATGATCGACACAGGCTCTGCAGTACCTGAAACTTGTCAGACTCCACTTGATTATTTTGTTGTTGTCTGGATCAAATATGCAGATGCTGCTCAGATCCACTGATACGCATTGTATGTGGATTGGCTGATACAGAGGGAGATCCATATGGATGGTTTAATGATCGGTGGAACTGCTCCGCATCTGCGCAACACTGAGCCAAAAAAACTATCGCCTTGGTTCCCCAGTTGTGGCTGCCGGGGCTCTGCAGGGGGGTGCACTGAAAGCTCCTGGCCCAAAAACAAGAGGAGACTTACAAACCTACAGGAGTGTATTTCACAGTGACATCCAACATATTTGAAAGACTAACATATGTACTAATATCAGGAAAAGCGTCAATAGCAGGTTGCATGCGTAAGTGCGTCATTAGAACTAAATAAACTTTTGAACAATGGTTTCGGTTACTGTGAAAGCCAGGACGACCTGACATAAGTTTAACTTTTTTTTTTCTTCTCCACTTTCACAAACCACAAACTTTGCTTGCAATTCACGTAAGCGTAGGGGAGGGGGAACTTGCAAAAAGTAATCTCGCAAAAACGGACGAGCTGGAAGCAAAATCATGCTTTGGTTGTTTGTTTTTCTACAAATTTTGATCAACATTCTTAGTCTGCAGACAGGGGGTTGCTCTGGTACAGTGCATGCAATTTAAATCATTCGATAAACATTTATCTGGTAGAGTTTATATGATACTAGGCAGTGCTAACTGTCACCAGCACAGCAGGACTTGGTTTAAAATCGTTTCAATGGCGCTTGCCCCCTGCTGGAGTTGGCAGCTACGTCACATACCTGTTCTAACAGCAAAGTAAAAGAAACAAAAGCGAAAACCTTGAGACTGAGACAGCAGCACCCTCCCACCAGCTCTTAAAGCAAGGCACACAATGAAACGTCAGTCTTCCTCCCTCGTTAGGACAGGTCCCGGATACCTGGGTTCTCAGCTGATTGTACCCATCTCGGTGAAATCCGAGCTAGACAGTTCCTCCGTTTGGTCACCTTGGGGTCTCTGGATTGTCCATACGTTCTTCAACAGTAAAGGTCAGTGGAGTGAGATTCGGTTTTCAGGTTGTTTTGTTTGCTTTACTAGTAAGGATAAAACATGAAATGTTAGGAAACAGCCAAACCCGCCTCATGACAGTGAGTCTGTTCGAAATCAGACCTTTGCATTCTCAGTGGTACACTTCCTCTTTCCGCTCAGAAAGAGGCTATTCAGTCCACGGACTTGGCCTCAAGCTTCTACAGGTCACTCTTTAATGCACCAGGAACCACAATCGTCAGTCATAGTCTGTAAACCAGTGTGACCAGACCAGACCAGAACCAACCAGAGCATATCAGACCAAATTGGACTAGACCAGACCAGACCAGACCAGACCGGACCGGACCGGACAACCAGACCTGTGGGTCCTCCCATTCAGAGACGTTACGTCCACCCCTTGGAAGGCTTCACCAGCTGGACGTAACTTGGGGGTAAAGCTGAAGTAGAGATGGAGGGCAAGAGTGTAAGCAAAGACTGATACAAGTCTCTGTGCACTGAACTTCCCTACAATGGTGGCTCCTGCTCCATGGGTTCAACCTCCAGCCTGGAGACATCAAGAAAGAAAGGAAGAAAGACAGACAGACACAAACAGACAGACAAACACAGTTAACCTGGAGGGGTCAAGGGTTAAAAACCATAGAATTCAGAGGACCATAGGCACAGATGCTATATACCAGGGGTATTGAAATCCAGGCCTCGAGGTCCGCAGTGTCTGCAGGTATTTGCTCCAACCACGCACTACACCACCTGATTTCACTAATTAGCTTGCTTCCTGAACCAAGGAGGTACATTAATTATTCAAAATCAGGTGGTGTAGTGCATGGTTGGAGCAAATACCTGAAGACACTGTGGACCTCAAGGGCTGGATTTCAATACCCCCGCTATATACCAAGCACATGGCCATCTCCATATCCTCAACATTAATGAGTCTGCAACTGTTTAAGAAGGGAAATTACAATTTGATGCCTCATTATGAATATAAACATAAATAATCATGAACTATAATACAGCACCAGAAACACAAACTGAGAAAGCTCTGATTTTTCCGATTCCATTATTGGCGAGTCACCAGCAACCATAGTCCAATGTTTGCCTGGGGCCAGAGCTACTGATGTGAAGGCAAACTTAAAGGTGCTAGCTAAGAATAATCGTAAATATTCTAAAATTATTATCCACGATGTTCGACTTAGGCAGTCGGAGATCACTAAAAATAATTTAGTTTCAGTGTGTAAACTCGCTAAAACACTCAGTCGGGAAGTAATCATCTCTGGCCCTATCCCAGCCCGTAGGAGTGACGAAGTCTACAGTACACTCACGTCGCTAAATCGCTGGCTAGCTAACTGGTGTACTGACAACGACTTGGGCTTCATAAACGTTTGGCCTACTTTTTGGGGAAAGCCTGGCTTACTGAAGAGAGACGGACTCCACCCGAGCTGGAGAGGTGCTCTTCTACTATCTCGACATTTTTCCTGTAGTCTAATCTCGCAAAAATTGTGACCTCTCAGAGCGCTAGCCAGGCAGCAGACTTCTGGTCCTAAACTACTGTCTGCTAGCTTCCAAAAACCTGTGACTAGCTTAGCTATTGAGACTGTGTCTGTCCCTCGTTTTGGAAATGGTTTTAGAAATATAAAGCTATCTGAGCACACTGGCATTTGTGTACATAATCTTATTTATATTAAAACCTATCAGCCTGCTGTAAGTGTTGCCTGTAATAAGACATATCTTAAATGTGGATTGTTAAATGTTAGATCACTTTCCCCCATGGCGGTTCTTGTGAACAAACCATAGTTTTGACCTGATTAGTTTCACTGAAACCTGGCTTAGGCCTGACAAATACAGTGCACTTAATGAGGCATCTCCTGATGGTTATGCTAGCTGTCAAGCGCCGCATCTATCCGGTAGAGGGGGTGGTGTTGCTGCTTTTTGCGACAAAATGTAGTTTCACACCTAAATGTGGGGATAAGTTCTCCTCTTTTGAATGACTTGTTATGGTTTCTGGACGGTCAAAAGATAAAGTTACCTCAGTGCAATCCTTCCTCTTAGTAACTATTTATAGACCACCTGGACCGTATAACTGTCTTTCTTTCTGAGTTTGCAGAGTTTTTATCAAGCTTGACAACTATGGCAGATAAAGTTGTGATTGTTGGAGATTTCAACATACATGTTGATAATGACAGTGACCCTTTAGGATTGGCTTTTGTAGCTATTATTGACTCTGTTGGTTTTATTGAAAATATGTCTGAACCAACCCACTGCCACAACCATACCTTAGACTTAGTGTTATCCTATGGTATCAATGTCGAGAATATCATTGTGTCTCCCCATAATCCTGTACTATCGGATCACTTTTTGATTACTTTCAAAATTCAGGTAAATATTCGTATTAAATCAGAACCTAGATACTATTCCAGCCGCTCTATAAATTAATTGACGGCTTCAAAATGTATAAACATACTTCCCGAATCGTTAGTATCAAGTCAGAACCCAAATAGCTTTTTGTCAATTGATCATCAAACAGATGCGGTAAATCATATTTTACGGAATACACTTGATGCTGTCACACCCCTCAAGAGGAAAAAATGCACTCAGAAGAAACTTGCACCCTGGTTTAATAATAATAATAATAGCTTCAATTTATATAAAGCGCCTGATTCTGAAATAGACGTGGGGGAAAAACCCAAGGTCGGCTTTTTTTTTGAAATTTTTAAGAGGTTGTGGGCTTAGGGGTATGGTTTACTGATTTTAGGTCTAAATGGGTTAAACAAGTTTCCAGGAAATTAGAATGCACTTGAGGAATATTGCCAAAATGAGGGGCTTCCTGTCATTAATAGATGCAGAAAAATTGGTACATGCCTTTGTTACATCTAGATTAGATTATTGCAATGCATTACTGTCTGGCTGTTTCAATACCTCACTCAGGAGCCTACAACTCATACAGAATGCTGCTGCAAGGATCCTGACTAGAACAAAGAAGTATGAGCACATTAGTCCTGTGTTAGCGTCACTTCACTGGCTTCCTATAAACTATCGTGTAGACTATAAGGTACTTCTCTTAACTTATAAGGTGTTACATGGACTTGCACCCTCTTATTTGATGGATCTACTTCATCCCTACAATCCCCCACGTTCACAAGATGCAGGAAACTTGGTAGTCCCTAGAATATCAAAAAATACAGAACGTGGCAGAGCTTTCTCCTATAGAGCTCCTTTACTGTGGAACAGTCTACCCGTCTCTGTGAAGGAGTGAGACACGGTCTCAATTTTCAAGACTAGGTTAAAAACACATCTCTTTAGTCTCTCTTATAGTCATTAGGTACAGATGTGGAGGGGGCGTAGTAATAGAGCCTTCTGGTGCAATGAGCTTTCCTTACTGTCACCAATCATAAGTGATGATCCGCCCCTATCAGGACTGCTGATGATGTGGTGGGATGGTCTCTGAGTGCCCTCATGGCTGCGTGCTCCCTGTGCCACTCAGCTAATTAGTTATGCTGCCCTAGATTACTTCTGCTGGTGCAAAAGTGTTATCACTCTAGTCTCTCCCCTGATCCGGTGTGATATTTATCATAGTCATAATTGCACCTTTCCTCTTTTCTCCCTGGCTTCGTGGCACCTGCCTGGAGCTCACCTGCCTCAGAGTCAACCCCCCACCCCTGCCATGTGTTAGCCGGATGCCGCTGGCCCAGACCCTAGCTGCTGGTTCCATCCCCTGCCCTGCCCTGGTATCTGGAGGGATGAGGTCCACCCCACCCCTACACTTAGAATGCCCTTCCGGTGGTCTGTTAAGCCTCATGAGCCTCAAGGACTATTTCTTTTGTTTTTCTCTGTAACCCACAATTTTCCAGGAGTTCATCTCGACCGCCTTTTAAGGGGTCAGGGAATAATTTTCCAGTCTCCCACATTGGTTCCATTGGTTTTCTGGTTTTTTGATTCCCTCTGGAAAATGCCAATTGTGAAGCGCTGTGTGACAACCTGTTTGTAAATGGCACAATACAAAAATAAAGATTGATTGATTGATTAAAGATGGCGCTCTACCAATTAAGAGGGTTTTCGCTCTGCTTGGAAGGACAGCCTCATAGAATACAAGCACGCCCTTACTACAGCTAGGTCATCGTACTTCTCAAAATTAATTTACCAGAATAAAAACAACCCAAGATTTCTATTTAACATGGTAGCTAAACTGACAAAAAATCAGTCTTCAGATTACAGCAGTTATCCTTCTGACTATAATTTGAATGACTTCATGAACTTGTTTACTGATAAGATTGAGACAATCAGAGAACAAATTATGAAAATAACTCCAATATCTAGCACTCCTACTCCCGAGATGGCACAGGGCTATTAGGAGCAGGGTTGTGTAGAGACCCTTGAGTTTTTCACTCCCTTGGATCTGGACAAATTGAGCAAACTGGTTATGTCCTCCAAATCATCTACATGTCTGTTAGACCCCATACCAACAAAGCTAATTAAAGAGCTTTTGCCTGTGCTAGGCCAGCCCATGTTAGATATCATAAATACATCCCTATTATTGGGTTGCGTACCTAAGTCTTTAAAAGTGGCAGTAATCAAGCCTCTTCTAAAGAAACCAAATCTTGATCCTGTTAATCTGAAGAACTATAGGCCCATTTCAAATCTAGAGAAATTTTAGAGAAATTGTAGAGAAATTTTAGAGAAATTGTAGAGAAATCTGTAGCTCAACAATTAACTGCTTTCCTAAAAACTAATAATCTGTATGAAACACTACAATCAGGTTTTAGACCAAACCATAGCACTGAGACGGCACTTATTAAAGTTGTAAACGACTTACTGTTAGCATCGGATACTGGTTGTGTTTCTATTCTAGTGCTCCATAACATAAGTGCTGCTTTTGACACTATTGACCACCAGATTCTCCTTCACAGGCTAGAAAACCTGGTTGGTTTGCGTGGATGGGCACTGTCATGGTTTAAATAATACTTATCAGACAGGTTTCAATTTGTGCAATTAGATCAAGAGTTCTCTGACTACTCTCAGGTTAAATATGGTATTCCACAAGGCTCAGTGCTAGGACCATTACTGTTCTCATTATACTCGCTACCACTCGGTAATGTTATTCGTAAACTTGGTGTGAATTTCCATTGCTATGCAGATGATACACAGCTGTACATATCGATTAAACCAGGTGAAAAACTTCAACTCACTCAATTAGAGGCTTGTATCTCTGATATAAAGAATTGGATGACAGTAAAATTCCTGCTTTTGAATTCAGATAAAACAGATGATGGTTTTGGGCCCCAAAAAATGAAGGAACAAGTTGGATCTGCAGTTAAATGCAGGTGCTTACATAGTTGCATCAAGTCTAATGGTCAAGAACCTTGGTTTTATTATTGATCAGGATCTTACATTTGACACTCATATTACTTCCAGAGTAGCCTTCTTTCACCTAAGAAACATAGCTAAAATTAGGCACATTCTGTCATTAGAGGATGCAAAAACCTTGATGCATGCTCATCGAGGATAGACTATTGTAATGCCTTATTATCTGGCTCCTCTAGTAGCTCTCTAAGAGTCTTCAACTAGTACAGAATACAGCAGCATGTATTTTGACTAGATCCAAGAAGTATGAGCACATTACTCCTGTGTTCTCTCCATCACTACATTGGCTTCCTGTTAAATATCGGGCTGATTATAAAGTACTGTTGCTAACTTTTAAAGCAGTGAACACCTATATATTTGACCGAAATAATTGCCCCTTATAAGCCGACACGACTGCTTTGTTCACAAGAAGCCGGCCATCTATTACTCCCTAGAATTTTGAAAAGCACAGCTGGTGGCAGAGCCTTCTCTTTTTGAGCTCCTCTGTTGTGGAATGGTTTACCAAAGCATGTTAGGGATTTGGACACAGTTAAAAATTTTAAGTCTAGATTAAAAACATATATTTTCAGCCTAGCCGACTGCCAAACATAGTCTAGGTGGAGAGATGGAGAAGGCCGTGCCCTAGTGTCTTATGGAGTGAGAAACTTTCCATAGTTTATCCTTGATCGGGTGTGGATGGTTTGGAACTCTCTCGGCTGCGTGTATTCGCTGCCATAGCTTACACCTGTCGGGGCTATCTGTATATTTCCTACGCTTGTGCTCGCCTGCTCTTAAATAATGCTACTGGCTATAGCACTGCTTTTTTTTCTGACTGCATGTTCTCTTCTCTGCCTCAGCCCTAGATCCTGCAAGAAGTGTGAGCTGCCCCCATCAACCCTCACCACCACGCCTACCCCAGTTCCTGGATCTGGACCCCCTTCACATGGCTTAGCCCCCCCCCACTGACTACCTAACTCAGGAGGCGCAAAGTCATTGAGCCCACCTTGGAGTCACCTTGGACTGACCATGATATGGTCTTTTTTGGACACACCCTGTGCTGGCCAGAAGAGGATGGGCTCCTCCCCTTTTAGTCTGGTTCCTCCCAAGGTTTCTCCCTGTCAAGGGAGTTTTTCCTTGCCACTGTTGCCTTTAGGCTTGCTTTTGGCGGGGTCTAGGCCTGGGTTCCCCCTCTGTTAAGCGTTTTGTGACAATACAATTGTGAAAAGCGCTATACAAATAAAATTGATTTGATTTGATTTGATTTGATGTTACCAAGAGGAGTTAGAACACAGAAATAACACAGGAGCTGACCATCTGGTTAGTTGAATGAATCTGTGGTATTGGACTCTCTACACATTCTGGGATTAAACAGTCTACAATATATGGATCTGGGTTGAACAGTCATAATCTGAGACATTACACATCTAGACAAACATACTACATAGCAGTGTGCCCCTGAGGGGATGTCTCTGGCACATTAAAGAGGGGACAGGTGGGACTAGGAGGGACTCACCGGCTTGCCATCTGCTTGTTGGCTACAGACAGGGAGGCCATGGCAGTGACAGTCTCTGTCTCCTCTGTCTCACACCTTTGAGCCTCAATAAGAGAATATCCTACTGTGGAGGCCCGGCGCTGTAATGCACACCAGTATTTACCTGAGAGTGAAGGGGAAGGGGAGAGAGAGACAAAGAGAGATAATATACAGATTCAGTGACACTGTGATTTGGGAGACATTGAGATAAAGGAGCACTTCCTACTCTTTTATAAAAAAATATGCAAAATGAGATAAACCCAATTCCAGGATTGACTACACACTGACACTACTCAGCCCACAGTGCACAAGGGAACACCATAACAGTGAGAAACTTACTCTGGACCTCCAGAATTTTCTCCATGGACAGTACAGCATTGGGATTGGGCCTCTGCTGCACCACTGCCTGAGAGAGTGGCTCCAGCTGTGGGGCAAGGAGACATGGTCACACCACTGCATTTCAGTCAGGTACAGTCACACTGCTGCATTTCAGTCAGATACAGTCACAACACTGCATTTCAGTCAGATACAGTCACACCAGCTGTCACACCATTGAATCATTGTTTATTATTTTAATTATATTTGGACTCTTAAAGTTGGACTTTTATTGGACTCTATATTTGGATTTTAAAGAAAAAATAATTGTTGACAATATTCTCTTTATTTGCCGAGAGATGTACTACTCCCAACATTTTTTGTAACATTTACAACATTCAGATAATTTGATTGCACTGTGCCTTCACCGACTGACAATTTGTTGACTCAACTCCATGGGGTCAGTCCTAACACCAGCATTTCAGTCAGACACAGTGAAAGATATAATTAAAGATAGAACCATTCCACCCTGTATTGCAGTCAAAAGCACAGTCACAGTCTTAATGGGTGCGTGTGACAGTTAGGATCACTGGAGATGCCATAAGGTCTTGGTAGATGTCTCCATATGTGAAGCACTTTGGGTTGCTGAACATTATATGAAAGGTGCTATACAAATAAAATGTATTATTATAATTATTATTATTATTATGTATGTGGAACCTCTCTGCTCTTGGACAATCTAGCAAACAGTGAAACACAGAAGCTGACTGTCAGTGACTAAAACTACATTCTCTATTCCAAAATGATTCAATTTCATCCAGAGTGCTGTGGACTACACATTTTCACCCCAAAGTGAAAGGAAAAAGTTAAATTCACAGGGTACCCATTAAAAGTAGAGGCATGCCTTCCTTCTTCATCTCTCTAAAACCCGAAACATCAGTGGGTGTGAAACTTTGTACGGGCCACCTCACTGTGCAGGAGAGAGAAAGGCAGGACAGTCTGAAAGGCAGACAGTATAATCCCACTGTGGCATTTACATGCTACAAAATCAAACCAAACCAGTTCTGTCTATTTAGTGAGACCCCCTTGGACCCTTTACAGTGCTTGTCCCTCTGTCCCGCCCTTATTCTATCATTGCCCCTCCCATTCTCCATTTGCCCCTCCCTCTTTTGACCATTGCCCCTCCCATTCTCCACATGCCCCTCCCTCTATCCACCACTGCCACATGCCCCTCTTTCTTTCTACCCCTGCCCATCCCTCGTTCTCTGTTGTCCTGTCTCCCTCCACGTTGACCCTCACATCTTTCTTCTTGTCGCAACCTCCCTCCTTTCCATCGCTCTATTTGCTGCTATCTGTTCACAGGAGCACCGCACACAATGCACAGTAAGGACAAAAGCGTTCAGAAAATCATACAATGTCTGCATCAATTAAAAGTAACAAATGTTAAATCGCAAAGCTTTCCTTGCGGATGATTAATTTCCACCATATTCTAATTCCAATACAAGACCTTTATAAACCCGAGAGGAGCTCAGGGTGAAATTCTCCATTGACAGAGACCATTGTATAAACATGAGACACTGGTGTCTGGGAGCCTTTAACATATTACCAAATAACTGCTGCCCACTGCAGTTTGGAGAGCCACATCTGTTTAAACGCTCATGTCTGCTACTCAGAGCTGAGTTCAGAGCTGACTAACGTCACAGCAAATGCATCATTCAAGAGTGGCAGAGTAAGAGCTTAGTCACTCTGGTTCTAAAGCTGTAAAGTCTACCCACACTTCCCATTAACAGTCTTTCTGACTTTCTATCTGTCAAAAAAAACTAAATGGGTGTCCCCCAGCCCAGTTAAGCACTCTACCCATGGATGCTAAATCAGTTAAAAAGTAAAAAGTAAAATCTGGTCTAAATGCCAAATGCAGAAACAATCATAAACAAATCATGCACTTTCTCCCTGGCACATCCTTCATATACAGAAGGACTGTCTGCTCTATCTGTCTTTGTCAAGTGGTTACCTTCCTTCTTGCTATGATTGTGACCTTATGTTGCTAATCTCTCATTATGTCACTTTAATGACTGAACTTCCACAAAACTGAGGTACTACTGTATTAACTATGTTATATTATGTTGGGGTAGCATATACTACCTGGATATACTACCTGTCAGGTAGTATATGCATCTAAATCACTGGTTCAGCCAGGTAAGAATGGAGCAAAAGGGGCAGCTGATGCAGCCATATTGTGTGTGCGTGTCCATCTCGGTCTGTCTCTCCGCCCTAACTGCTTCGTTGTGAAATTATGCTGGTACAGGGTCACTGCGCTACATTCTGGCTTCATGACATCACAGGTTCAGAGAGATTATCGTAAAACACTCACTTCCTGTTCTTTCATTAAGGATGTTCTGCTTTCCTTTTGATCTGTTATCAGGCTCCAGTTTGTCTTTCATTTGTTCAGCGCGGTTTGAGTGGGCCATCAGACGTATCAGCAGCAGTCGACCTGCACTGTTCATGAATAATGACGAGAGCCCGGTCTAAGCTATCCTTCCGGAACGGCCCACAAAACACACAAGTGTTTTAAATGCAGATAAATTCAACAAAGGATTTTGTGAAATATTTACAGATGCAGTGAAGTGATCCAACATGCAATAGTGTCAAGCTTGTAATTGTGTATTGTGTTGAATAGCTGACACATTGCATGTGTGTGTGTGTGTGTGTGTGTGTGTGTGTGTGTGTGTGTTGTGTGTGTGTGAGTGAGTGAGTGTGAGTGTGTGTACAGGTAACTGCTAAAATAAAGGAAACACTTGAGTAAATGAGGGATACTGGCTCTGTTATGGTGCGGGGTGCATTTTCCCAACATAGTTTAGGTCCACTCAAGCCCCTTAGAGGGCTTAAATACTGAGGCATTCTGAGTGATCACCTTCTTCCTATGGTGAAGCATTTCTATCCTGATGTGAGTGGTCTCTTCCAGGATGACATGTATGACATGTATGACATGATCCTTTACCTGTATGTGTTCTGTGTGTGTGTGCATACCAGACTCAGAAGCTGACTTCAGTCTCAGAAGCTGGTTTACAATAACAGCTTCCTTTCTCTTCAAATTTGTCCAAGCTGGCTGAGGTGTAGGGGATAAATCAATGGCGGAGCCTTGGCTGTGGCCTGACGACTGGGCTGGTATGTGCCTGAGGTCTAAGGACTGCTTCCAACATCTGGGGTGAAACCACCTTATCCTGTCTTATGGACTGTGGAAGCTGTCTGGTCCGTGTTTTGGTTTATCTGTCCGTATACTCATTTGTTAGACCTTACCCTTTTGGTAGACAGACCTGTAAGGCACACATTTTGGGGTCAAAGGGGATGGTCGTAACAACAGTCCAAACACCAGGCAACAGAACAGTAATCTTCACAATTATCCTACACCGCTTCATACAACATTTATTCTCAAGGCCAGAGTTACTAAAGGATCGCGACTGCTTTTCAAACAAAAAGCAGTCGCTACAAGGTCACAATATCTACACTGGATTTACTAAACGGTCGCAATGAGTCAAATAGCTATTTGGATGTAATTTGTGGGAGTTATGTAAATCTGCATCTTTACTTAGATGCATAGGGTGCACAGGGTGAAGATTTTGTAAATTAGGCTGATTAAGTATTAATTGTGACTCTCCTCTTTAAGTGGGAATTTTGGGAAGAACAGGTGGGAGGATCACCTGAAAGCAGGATGTATTTTGCTGAGTGCTGATATAGCCTAGCTCACGTTCTATAAAATCTATGTCAATAAGGAGTTCTCTCCCAAACATAGCAGCAGTCATCAGAGCTGGGAGAAGACACAGAGGCAAAACAGAATATGACAGGAGAGGATCTTTCATCCAAGAATGATTTTCTTTTGATTAACTGAAGAGCAAACAGTGAAGCGATACAGGTTACACAGCCACACATTCATTGCACTACTGGAGGATATAAAAGAGGCACGTGAGTCATGCACTGATCTAATTCCTTGCCGGTTAAGGTAAGGTTGCTCTCAACTTTACATTTCTTGTAGTTGCTTGGGTTGCAGGAGTTTTACAATCCGCATTTTGTATTGCGCTCTCCAAGGTGCCATTGATGGCCCAGTGATGAAAAGCTAATAATCACAAATGTTTTTGCAAAGTACCCTGGTTCATATCACGACAGCTTTATTTTCAGAAATAGCTGTATCTACACAGAGCTAAGCAATGGGGAGGGACTATGAAGAAACCTGGCTGTTAGGTAGGGTCTTGAATGTATTGTTTCAGAATTGTAAATATATAACCTACATAGCATACATATTGTTTACTATAACTTATGATTTATTTTCAGATATAATGTTTTACATATGTTCGGACGCAGTAATTCTATTGACTAATCTGTCATCAGTTGGCATTCAGTATAAAAGTTCAGAACTTGAACAATCGTCTTATTGTGCATATGCGATCAGTATATAATTCATTTATTATGATATTTATTATGCACATCACACTGAAACATACTGAGCACACTGGACATTACACAGGGGACATGTTTGTGTAATCTACCAAACATCTAATCAAAACATCTACCGGTCTACTAATGTTTTTTTCTGATATCACAATGTTTTCTTATCTAGGCCACATTTTATAGCACCACTACTGTTTTTCATATATTAGTTTAAGCTCTTTTTCCAAGCATTTGCACTCTTACTGTGGTGAATGTTGTAATTTCCACCCACACATCTCACAGGTTTGACCAATTTTTGTTATAAATAAAAGCTGTTAAATTACATGTGGTTTCTGTTTTATAGTTTTAGTCAAAGCAATCCTCTAATAAAGTTGACCAAAAAAGTACACTGTATTTTCTATCCTTACAAAAACAAGTATATGAAGCATAAATAGAACATGTGCTGGCAAGCACTAAACTCCTAAAATATAGAATTCTGCTCATGGAAATACAAAGTTCAGGTGGACTAATGTTTCTTAAGACCTGCATAAAGTGAACTAAACAGCTATGTGTTTAAAATACACGGAATGGACTTATTACTAATTT
Organism: Aldrovandia affinis; assembly: GCA_029706075.1. Lineage (NCBI taxonomy): Eukaryota > Metazoa > Chordata > Actinopteri > Notacanthiformes > Halosauridae > Aldrovandia > Aldrovandia affinis. The sequence continues at coordinate 2,098,338 of JAINUG010000005.1, forward strand.
AAAATCTTAACCGTTTTAGTGGCTGTTCTTTGCCAGGCTGTATGCATGCCTGTGTGAGTGTGCGTCTATGAGACCTTGCTTCTATGCCAACGTTTATATGTATAAATGTGTGTGGAATATGTGCGTGCGGTTGTGGGGTTTGTGTGTGTGTGCGCACACTACTTTGCCAATGCTTGCATGACCATATTCCGGTGCGTTTGTGTGCATGCGCATGTGCGCGTCTTCTGTATAAACACACGGCCTCTGCGCAAGAAAGTTATTTTCTTCTATAATCCCTTTGCTTACCCCGCCCTCCCCCTCTTTTCCATCCATACCTCATTTCCCAGCAGGGCCGAAACACACGCTTCGGAGGCGTCACAGATGGCAGTGAGGTCATGACCCCCCTCCAGCGCCAGCACTACGCGGCCCCCGGCCAGCCCCATCAGCTGCTGGGTCAGGTGGCCGAAACCTGTGGCGGGAAAACAGGAAGTACACGAGAGGTCAGAGTCCGCATGGACGCTGATCAAACGGGTTGAGACGGGGAAGAAAAAGGAGACAGGCTACATCGTGTTTTGTCTTCGGAGGACAGCATTCTGGATTTACGGAGACGTAACCCAGACCAGGTTTGATATTAATAGACGTACTGTGCTGTTTTAACTCTGTTCTTTTGATCGTTATTTTAATGTGTGTATCCATCACCACCCCCCACCAAGAAGGGTACAGCAGACAGGTAGGCCCCAAACAGGGGGAAGTCTCTCCCAGCACCGGAGAGGTGATGGCACCCCCTGAACATACTGTTCAAACTGGGGAGACAGACCCCTGCTGAGCTGAGAGTGAGCCAGATCCGCTTTGAACTGAACCCAATCTCGGTTCTGGATCAATGCCAGCATCTGGGGGGGAATGGGGGTTAATGCGGGGCAGGGGCTGCAGCATGGTCATTAACACTGAACTTGTGATGGGCTGCACTGGAGGTAGACACGAGCATGGGTTCAGGCAAATTTAAACAGGCTTTACTCCGATGGGGCGACACTTATGTTTGCCAGACGTACACTTTCTTTATTTGTGATTTGAAGAATGTTTAAACTGTGGCTCAACACCACCACCAGATGTCCAGGGTTTATCTTTCCTTATCAAATTTACAAGAGTACAACATTCTAATATTTTTTTCCCCAAACCTTTTCAAATAAAATAAGTCAATATGTCACATGCTATGTACTGGAAACAGTACCGCTGGTATCCAATCCATTCACGAACAGAGGTGGGGGCATAGCCTCTTCTGAGTGGACACGCCAGTTTATCTCCCAGCATTCCCTCTCTGAGGGAGCAGGACCAACTTACATTTAGCGGTCAGCTTGTATCCTCCGAGCGGGGATGGGTGTCCCTCGACAGCGTCGAACCCTGAAGACACCAGGACCACGTCTGGAGCGAACTCGTGGGCAATGGGCATCACCACGGTCCTGCAAAGGAGATGGTTTAACTGGTCAGTCAACCACTATTCTGCAGGTGCAGCATTTAGCCAACCACCATCTTGCAGGGACAGCGTTTAGTCCGCCAATACCCTGCAAGGAGAGTATTTGATCACGTCATCATCATCATCACCACATTCTTGCAGGGACGGCGGTAAATCACGAGTTCCAGCCCCCCTGCCTATGAGCTAGAGGTCAGCTGATACAGGGCCGACACCTAAACCGATAATTTAGCCAAGCAAGGAGGCCAATGGGCCTATATTGACAGATTATTTATTCCTTTATTTTCTCCTAGTTAAATAGCATGTTACCATTTAATTACTTCTGAGAAATTAGATTTTACACCAAATAATGCACTTAAATGCACTGAGGTGTAATGATGTCTTCTGTTGGTCAAGCTAGTAATTAGCGGCTAATCAGCCAATGACTCTGAACATAGCAATTTTGTCCTATCCTAGCAGTAACCCTAGTAATCCTTGTCCTATCCTAGTAGTAATCTAGCAATCCTTTTCAGCTCTTTATGTCTCAAACTTTGTTGCAACATACATGCTCATTGAATTATTAAACACATCACCCTACCAGCTGGATAATATAGCCACATAAACAATGTAATTGACAGGATTTTGTTTCAACCATGCTTAGCTAGCTATCATTAGCAAGCTAGTCAGCTCCGGCTGTTTGACAATGGATGCAGCAGGCTTTAAGGGTGGTTAGCACACGAGCTTACCAAACACGAAGGTACATATAAAATAGTATCAATAACGTCATATTATATCAGCCTTGATTAATAGACTTGCACTGCTAACGTTCCCACTCATCTCATACCGCACTGCTAATGTTCCCACTCATCTCACACTCCGAAGCCTCCACTGCTTGCGCCCAAGACCTTCCTGTGGGTCTACTTTCTGCAGCCACTCTCATCCGTTTACTTACTTCTGACTAAACAAACACCAGCAGACTCAGCTTTGGAGTGTGCGCTGAAAAGTCACCCACTGGTGAATGATACGATCCTGCAGCCTCCTGACCTCAAGGGGATGGCAGTGTTTTCAGACTGCGGCCAGGCTTTGGGCCAAAGCCTGTGGCCACGGCTGTGGTTCTTGCCTTTCCGCTCTCTGCAGGGCCGACCTCTCCGCAATTACAGGCCTGGAGGGGTGCACTGCTCTCCCCACCTGTCTGGGCCAGATCTGTGTTTGGGGGCAGTATTTTGGGGGGGACCTGGACCCAGAGGGCTTACAGCCAGGGCTGAGTCTGTGGGAACTGTTGGGGAACTGTCACGAGGAGCAGCATAGGCTGTGCAGGTACAAGCCTTCGAACACAGCTAACGGAGCTGCTGGAACACTCGGAGCAGCCAAAGTAGCGGGAGCAGCTGGAACGGTCACAGCTGTTGGAACAGTCCAAAGCAGCCGGAGCAGCCAGAGCAGTCAGAACATCTGGAGCAGCTAGAGAGACAGAGCAGCCAAAGCAGTCAGATTGGCGAGGTGACTACGATTGTGCTTTATATCATCAAACTGCACACAGGCTTAGAAGATTCACTGACTTTTACAGTATTGGAGGGCACAGGGAATGAGACGTGCCATCTGCACAATGAGATGCCATGACCAGTGAAACCGTGCACTGTATTATTTCAGACTTCCTGTCTGCTGTGTGAGAAATCGGAATTTAAAGTGTTTACTCAAGGACACCCAGGGTAGTTCTCTGGGAAAAGAGAAACTGCTTTGGTTGGACGCACTGAGAATTTCAGTCTCCAAGATCCACCTACGTACTGCAATCTTTGCCCATTTTACCAAACCAAACATTACGAAACACTTATTACTTACTCCGCTTATTTCAAGCTCCATATGCATGAGTGTGCCAGAAAATGTGCTTTTGTGCTACTCTGCTTGCATGTTAATGCGTGTTGGTGTGTGTGTTCTTTCTTTAACCCTCCACAGCCCCTTGCAAAATGCAGATATTTGAACAGTTCTGCCATAGCCCTTAGAGGTCTTGGGCTATTTTGTCTCGTTGTCGAGGACAAAAGACGGGTCATCAATTTCGTTGTCAGCATCACTCTCGATGTCAGACTCCTTACCAATAATTTCTTCAAGTTCGTCATCCTCGACGTACAAAATCAAGGTTTGTGGTACATTTAGCATTCGCCTCACACGAGGCTAAAGTCGCCTCATTTCTCCTACTCCAAAAACTAGCTAGGCATTTTTTTCCGTTTCATAATATGACAAAAAACGCAGAAGATGCGATGCCTGCCTCACATACTGTATGCGCTTTTACGCACGCGTAAATATAATTTTTATATCAAATTAAAATGATAATATCTCCGTTTTTACTTGGTCTTTCAACATCATTAAAAAAACTAGCATGGGGTTTCAAGCCAGCACTTTCGAGTGAAGTTGACGGCACAATGCACAAAGTGACTTCGTTTTAAAGCTACGGCGTCTTGAACCAGTTACTGATTTGATCACGCCGGCGTGATCGGCAACTCCTAAGGGTTAAATAACATCAGGATTATAGACGCAGATAAAAATAAGAGGAATGAAAGCCTCACTGCTGCCATTTTCACTGTTGTGGTGTGTGTGTGTAGCTAACTCGGATCTCAAATATCACTTTCTTTATTTCATAAATTAAAAAAGCTTTATTATCCATAACATTTAGATGGAAAACTGCCTTGGCTATATTGGCTCAATTAAAATGGATACACAATAACAAAATACAATAACAACATTAAGAGGAAAATGTTAAAAGTTATCAGTAGCACATGACAACAAAATAACGTGATAATTTAAAATGAATATTGCAAAGGCAATAAGACACATTTATTTCTGCAAAGAGCAAAACATTATTTCGTTATTAATATAATACAGTGATGACTAAAGGAACACGTTAAGGGCACTTCACATGGTGTGCTGTGATGTGTGGACAACCAATCACGTAATACAGAGCCCTGTAAAGGCTACTGACTGAGGTTAATTTTGAAGTACTTGTTACTGTGACTAGCACCTTTACGTTGCCCAGGAAGGGAGGGTTTCGGTCGATGGGGTTGTCCTCCACTCATTGCACAAGAGCGATGTTTGTTGTTTTCTTGTTGATTGGGCACCTGTGGCCTGCCTGCACCAACTGTGCATGAAGTGCACTCCTTCAATGCAATGACTGCGCAGCTGAGCTGGTAAACTGCAAAAAAGATGTGGTCGCATGGAGGCATGTGCTTTGCAGGAGAGTGTTTGCTTGTCTGCGCTCTGCTGAATTAATTAAAATCCTGATGTTACAGAGGCGAGATGGGCCTATGAAGACAACTGTGCATTCCAAAAAAGATTGGTTAAAAACATTTTTTCAGGGATCTCAAGAATAAAGGTTCCTTTTAGATATGGTGCATGATAGTTTTAAAGTCAGATATTCACACGAGAGGCCTGTAGGGGGCAGCACACACTGCTGATGGAGCACTCTGAGGAACGGACTCAGAGGAAGGGATCTGCCGGGATCCCTCTGCCCCTGAGAGAGTGATCACCAAATAGAGAGTGGGCCCACCTCATGCCTCCCCCTGCAGGGCACTACCCACGATGACCTGCTCTTCATCTCAGGGAAAAAAAAGCCCCAAAAATGTTGGCCTGCGAGTGGCACAACCGGTAAAGACATTTGTTGTGCAGGTTGCCAACTGCAGCCTGGGTTTGGCCCCTGGCTGTGCCAGCCCAGCTCTGGCCAGGAGTCCCTTTCGGGGGTGGCAATTGGCTGTCCACCCCCAAGGGGAGGGGAGAGGGAGGAACACTGGCATGAGCCCACCAAGTGCAGGCCGCTCTGTGTGTGTGTCTGGGTTATGGTTGACAGCTTGGCAGGTTCCATCTTGGAGGAGGCGGTTCAGTTCGCCTTTGTCACTGCCGGTCCCAGAGTTGCAGCGGTGAACTCATAATACAGGGGTGGGGATAGTTGAAATAATAGATGGTCACCAAGTTGGGAGAAAAAATGTATAAAAAATTTAAAAAATACGTAGTGGTGGAGTGCAAGCCCTGGGCTTCATGACCTGACGTTCTTGCAAAGATGTGTGGAGCCTCTCAGCAGCTGTCTCATAATATATCATGACTTCCTGCATGCTAAAAAGCCTAAAACCATGTGATGCCCTGCTAATTGTTTCTACTGAGGTCACCACAAGCAGACAGACCCTCTCAAAGAGAAGTCTTTCTAACCCACAGCCCTGGCAAAACTTGGAGCTGAAATACATTTTCTTTCCTTCCTTATTTCCTCCATGCCTAGGACACTTGCTGTGCGGTTTCAATTGTGATGCATGAACAGAGATAAGAGACTGGCTGCTTTAAGTTGAATAATCGGACAGAATCCATGTTCACCTGCAGTGCTTTTTCCAATCTCAGCAGTCTCTCTTATCTTCTGATTTCCGATGCAAATAGGAAGGAACCAACCTTTAAGTCTATATTGTACAATACCTGAAATTTATTGACCATATTCTGTGACACTCAAACCAGTATTTCAGAGCGCGCTTATGGTTGTGACTCTCCAAGGGTTTGTCCTTCTCCCACCTGTGCGTCTTTACAACCGTGTGACGAACCAGCCAGGGGAGACCTCTACCGGAGGCACCGCTTGGCAGATGCTGCAAGGAAAAGCTAGAGATCGTGGTGAAGCTGCTCCAAATAACGTCCGAACAAAGGGAGACCTTTTGCTACTCACTCTCTTGGAACGAAGGCCAGTTTCCATTTGGAAAACACCATGCCGGCTTCCCCTTTCACAAATCCCTCCTCTGCTCCCCTCCATAATCCCTCACTTTAAAAGGTTCTTCCTTTCCCCCGGGGAGACCTGGGCCCTGTTTTGATTGGGAGACCCACGCAGTAGAGACTGTGGAAGGAGACGCAAACATCGCTGGGCGCGCTTAGCGTGGATTTACGACCGGTAATTAGCAGGAGCCCACACGGATTTCCCTGCAATAGACTATGACAAATTGTGAGCGCCGGGAGTGGAAACTGTGACCGCAAGGCATCCGAGAAGCAATCCGTCCTTCCACGCTTCTCGACATCCCCGACAGACGTGCGTCAGGAAAAGGTACGCCACAGCTGCCAAAAAACGCAAGACCCACGAAGGGTTAACGCCGAAGGCCCTGGCTATCTGTCAGAAGGCTTTCCCGATAGTTCCCTTCACAGAAAATGTAGAGGATGAAAAGAAAAGAAAGAACGAAAAAGAAAAAAAAATACTTCAAAGCCTTGTCATCTGGCGGAGCGGAGAGCTGGTTTGAATTAAGCTCAATTCTCCTCTACTTTTCCAAGTTCATGGTGAGAGCGCCTGGGCTTCTGCTTTTCATTACACCCAATTTTCTTATCTTTTTTTTTTTCGTCCTTCTCTCCATCTTGGGTTCGATGCCCTGAAAATGCAAACGTGGCACTGGCTGGTGCTGCCCCCAGGCGTGCGGCATCCAGCAGACGCCATGGTCCGCCAGGATGAATGGTGGGGTGAAGGACGGAGGAGATGAGGCAAATAGACAGAAACAGGGGGAGAGAGAGAGCGAGATCATTGTGGATTTAGCCTGTTTTGTTCTGCTGCCCCAGCCCCAGAGGGGGAGGGGGTGTTTGGGGGGCTGTAAATCAGAGTGTTGAAAACAGAGCTGCTCACTGGGACTAATGATCAGGTGGGTGGGGGGTGATGCTATGGTAACAGAGGGCACTGGGGTCATGGGGTCACTGCTGCAGCCCCCATCCCTTCCTCCCTACAGCTAGATAAAGCCATAAGCATGCAGGCCGCGCGGTTCAGACACCTGACCCACGGTTTCAGAGGCACGTTCACGGGGTCTGCAATGCTGCCGGGACACGTGGTGTCAGAGGGGGGCTTCAAGGCAGGCTTCTGTCTCTGAGTCTCCTGTCAGAGCTCATTTCTGTCACAGAATGCTTTGGAACTTCACCTGCCACAATGCACTGCGAGGCAGCGCTGTGAAGGCTAGTCGCACCATTCGAGGTCAAAGGCACTTCCTGTTCCACTGTCCTAGCCAATAAAATACAAGCCCAAACATCAGTCCAATGATCAGTACAAACCCGCACTTAATAACATGCAAGTAAGAACTATACTACGTGGGGGACGGCAAAGATTGTAAGATGAGCGCTGGGACCCTGAGAAAAGCTCCAATATGGATATTGGTCTTTAAAATAAAATCTTCCATTAAGGAGGAGCCACCCCGCTTCTGATTTGATTACATTACGGGCTGCTATCAGGTTGCCATTATTGATGGAGGCAGATAAATACTTTTATAGCAAGGTAGACAAGGCAGTCTAAGAGAATGTAGATAATACTCCATTCATAAATATGACAGACAGTGCCGTTGCTGAATGTGTGTGCATTTAAAGCAGACTGAGATCACAATCGCTAACAGGACAGGACAGTCCTCACCAACTCTCCATAAAAAACTAAATGACTAGATTCCTCCCCCCATGTCCCTAAATGCTTGCAACTCTTGATTTATTTGTGGGGAAAAAAAGTATTCATTAATAAAAAATCCCGTGGGGGCTTTCCATTAAATACTTGTGTCGATTTCTAGTGCTAATGCAGACACAACCATTTCTGTTACAGCACACACACATCAGTAACAGCCATGCTCTGATTAGAATGCTGAACAGAAAATTAAACCACATTCTAACCTGCACAGACAATGACCTGCATCTTGCTTGTGCGTGGGAAGTCCTAATGCATGTATCATATAGTGTGTTGTTTGATTAATTTAACATTACAGGAATTTAGCAGATGATCTTATGCAGTGTGACAGTTACACAGTTTACATTTCTTTACATACAATCCATTTACACAGCTGGATATTTTTTACGGAAGCAATTCAGGTTATGTACCTTGCTCAAGGCTACAGTGGCAGTGCACCCACCTGGGAATTGAACCTGCAACGTTTGGGTTACAAGTCCAGTTGCCTAACCATTATACTACACTGCTGCCCAATGCCAAATTTAAGCAGTGGTCTGGAGCAATCAAATGGGACAGCAGCACTTGAGGTGTGAATACAGTGAGTGCAGCGGGCTACGAGTGTACAGGAGAAGTTCCAGGGGATGGCAACAGGGACAGGTAGTACAGAGCGGCAGGTTACAGGGACCGGCGACAGGAACAGGTTGCATGCAGGGACATGGCACATGGACAGGTAGCTGGGGGCGGTCAGTTAGAGAGGGCGGCTTTCACCCAGCTGGTATCACTCACACCTTGCGTGAGACCAGGGGAAGGGGCGGAGGGGTGGGTTTATCCAGGACGCGCTCCGAGTCCGGGGGAGATTTACAGCCGGCGAGGAGGAGAGGGGCCCGCCCGCGGGGCCGCTATTAATTCGGTACCTGGAGACGCGCAGCCTGAACCCCACGGGACGTGTACCCCTCTTCAAAGTTCCCCCTCGGAGAGCCGTCACGAATCGGCCATCGGCCCCGTGTTATTAATGGGCCCGGACAGCGCCGCGGCAGACGGCGGGGATAATGCGCTGCAGTCCCGTTGGCACGCTTTGAAAGCCGGTGCTCGGCGGAGGTGCCAGATGAAAGGGTCCGTGCGGGAGTTGAGGAGGGATTTGCTAAATTGCTACAAGGCATTGGGGTTTTATCCTCCTCCTTGGGTGCAGATGAATATCTCAAAATCTCAGTGAAATGAGGTTATGAACGGGTTATTTGTGCACTTTTGGAGCTGGGCCTTTCGACGGAGGCAGAGCGTATCCCGGATGGCCTACTGCAAAGCTCTCTCTCTCTCCCCAGGAGAAAGTTCCAGAGCTGCCAGAGTCCTATGTGAGGTGTGCGGTCCCCAACGAGGTGTCGTGTGCGGAGGTCCGGGGGTCTATCCCGTCACCGTCTCTTCTAAGGAGAGGGGTAATCAGGGCAGTCTTGGAGGCTGCGTAGGCGGCATCTCCTCAGACCCCAGGATGCTGAAGACCTGTCTGTAGTTTAACAGCATGGCGGGTCGCTTCCAGAGCTCTTGTCTGTCATGTCCCCATGGAGATACTAAACAACATGCGGCCATCTTGGCTGTACCCGCTGACACCTCGGTGCGCCACAATGTGACAGCCCTGAACGGACTTCTCTCTCTCTCCCCCCAGACCGGCTGTCACCAGGGAAACGTAAGTTAGGCATTTTCACTTCCTGAGGGATGGTAACCCACAATCCTCTCTGCCAGGTGAAAGCAGGGTGCATCTTACCTGAAAGCCGCCAGGTACTCGGCGTCCCCCATCGGGGGATCCAGACCCCCAGTGAAGGCCACGTTAACGGTGAAGCCCTCGCCTGGGCCACTGCCGACCTGCGGAGAACAGGGCTGATAGTCTGAGACACACACGTGCACACACACACACACACATGTGCACACACACACACACACACACACACACACACACACACACACACACACACACACTCACACACACACACACACACACACACACACACACACACACACACACACACACACACACACACACACTGGGGATTTGAAGAACAACAACGCTCTGAGCTAGGCTGTAGTTAAGACTAATCCAGTCAACACTAACAGTTTTCAGTCATTTGGTTCTACGTCGGCTTTCCAAGCAATACATCTAATTTTTAAGTTACACCACACACTGTTGATTTTACCCAGTGTTCTTTAGCAATAGTGACATGACATGTCCCTTTGTCCAATTTTGATAGTATTATGCTTTTTTAAAAATCAATGCAAAGTGCGACTCACTTTTGTTTAATGCTCACATTTTTGCATCCGTGATCATAGGGATCTTGATAAGGAGTAACTGAATACGACACTTCTGCTTTCAGTGAGGTCTGTATTCCTGAGGTTCGACTGCATTTGCTTTTCTTTGCCTTGTCATTTTGTCTCGGAGGGAGTGCAATGATGATGCTTACACTCCAGCCAATTAAAATATCATTTTAATTGTATTCATAGCTGTGCTTCATTAAATTGCGCCGTGGAATCGTGGACACAAATCGCATAAAATCCAATAAAAGTTAAATTGTGTAAAAAAAATTGTGTATGAAATAAATATGACCTCACCCTGGCAGTGAGGTCTGTGGTCATGTAGTCTACCGCAATTCATGCAATTTCCTGTGATTGTGCAGCAAGCTTTATTTAATGGCAGAGTGGCTAATGATGGCAAATCTTAAATTTTCTCCCAATTTGGTAGCCAATTACACCCGCTATTTTCAAGTCAATCCCCCCACTTGTAATGTGAGTTCGCTGCCGTAGCCCTGTGACCAGTAGTGACAAAGACAAAGTATCATCTCCTCCAAGATGGCACTCGCCAGGCCCTCGACCGTAGACCTCGGGTCTAAACTAGACTTCAATAATAAAATAAAATAAAATAAAAAAGAAGAATACATCTTGGGTGGGCAAGAAGACCCTTACCTCATCAGGTGCTCCACTGCCAGGGAAGAAATTACCGTCATCATAGCGATGGAGCGACAGGTAGAGAACGCTGGGGTCACTGTAAAAGGCCTGCTGGGTCCCGTTGCCATGGTGAACGTCCTATACAGAAGGCATACTCAAATTACTTTGAAGACTTTAACACCACTGGACAGCTATCCCTTCCCTCGACCATGATTTGTGGCTTATAAATCTGTATTTCATTAATGCCAATATCAGACGTTGTTCTGGAAAAATATTTATTCCCTATGCCAAGTGGCAGACATATTCGTACAAAATGACCCTGGCCATATGCAAGAGTTTTCCATCAAGTCTATAAAATGACGTGTATCTTTTTTTTTTTTATACAGGAAATGTTATCTCTATGTTATCTCTCTGTGTTAAAGCTGTTTTGTCTGCAAAGTGGGCCATCCCGTGTCCAGGGGGACTCACCCAGTCCACGATCAGGATCTTGTTGACGTTGAGTCTTTGCTGCAGCAGTCTTGTTGCAATGGCCACCGAGTTGAAGTAGCAGAATCCCCTGGGGTTTGAGACGCAGAGAAAAGGGGAGAGGAAACAGGGAGTCTCACTGGGTTCTCTCCATTCGACTGATGACCCTCGCCCTGAGAGCTGTGGGCTGACATCACAAGTGTGACGTCGATCAACGCAGGCTGGTCTCTCTACTGCAGAGGGCTTTTAAATCTCAAACTTAAAAGTTCTGTCTCTGCTATTGTCTAACCTCTAAGTGGCCTTAGTTCACGGATTGTTAGGAATATTCATGAAGAGGGGCGGAGATCCATAGTTATCATAGCAACACCGAGGGCAACATTCCGGAACATTCCTGTAACCAATCGGAACCTCGTAGAATAAGGAACTACAGAGGGTGGAAGGAACACAGGTGCTGCTCATCTGGTTTGCATATAGAACATCTGTGTTTTGTCCTGGCTCTGTAATGCTGTAAGTTCATCATCATCTCAGTGGCCTCACTGTGGGGCTTCTCTCATTTAGTTCTCGGGGGGCAGGAGATGATAGTTGCTTACACACATCTACATGGGCCTGCTTACAGCGCCAGCACCTTCATCTTCTGGCTGAGGTGTGGGTCCAGATAGACTTATATAGACGTAATACAGAAAAGGTTGTGTTCTGTGGATGCGGTCCAGCTCAAACAACTTACTCAATGACACAGCTGCATACAACTAACCACCACAGTACTGCCAATAACAAATCAACAGCAGAAGTAGGGAAAATACAGTACAGGAGTTATACAGCACAGAGGTTGTATATATACAGCACAGGCACATGGCACAGAGTGAACACAAACATAGCAAAGACACAGCACAGAACCACTGCACAGAGCAAACTCACAAAAAGCAAAGTAAACAAGCACCATACAAAGAGACACAGCACAGAGAAACACACACACACACACACACACACACACACACACACACACACACACACACACACACACACACACACACACACACACACACACACACACACACACACACACACACACACACACACACACACAAGACACAGCAAAGAAACATGCACAACAAAGACACAGCACAGAGACACAGCAAAGATAAACACACACAGCACTGAGACACACAAACACACACACACACACACACACAAAGAAACACACACACACACACACACACACACACACACACACACACACACACACACACACACACCACAAAGAAACACACACAGTACAGAGACACAGCAAAGAAACATGCACAACAAAGACACAGCACAGAGACACAGCAAAGATAAACACACACAGCACTGAGACACATCACAAAGAAACACACACACACACACACACACACACACACACACACACACACACACACACAACACACACACAACACAGATAAACACAAACAGCACAGAAGCACAGCACAGATAAACACAGCACAGAGAAAGACAGAGACACGCACATAGAAACACACACAACACAGAGAAAGACAGAGACACAGCACATACACCCAGGACAGAGGCAACCTCAATGAGGGCGGCGGTCATGCGACCACCGAGCAGGACTTCAGCCAATCAAGCCCTGGAACATCCCAGGACACAGACTTACATTGGGGTGTTTTCCTCCGCATGGTGTCCAGGGGGCCGCACCACAGCGAAGCCGTTCTGTAGGAAAGAGAGAGCGCCAGGGCTGGATTACCCACACTGCCTCTCACATACTCGTCTTGTAGTGTTTGAGCTCAAAGCTGCAGTGCTCCAACCCACTTTTGAATTATAGGACAGGATTTATTAATGCATGCAACAGAACGTTCAGACAAAAGTGTTTTTAAAATGGTTAAGAACTTTTGTACTTTTTAATAATGTTTTTACAAGTATCTATGGTTGCTCTATGCTCTATGGTTACTCCATGTGATTTACAGTTGCTTGTGTTTTGCTTAGCTTTTTTATTTGCTATTTTGCTGTATTGAGTGGGTGTACTTTTTGTGCAGTGTTTGTGCATGTATTTTGTTTTGTTGGTTTATATTTTTCAATACACACTTTTATTTGTCTTGTAGTTTATTGGGGACAAGTGTTGGAAATTAGCCTTTGGCTATAAACACTTAATGCAATGCATCTGATGCTAACATTCAAACAATGCTTTTGCTATGTCCCTGACAAACAAATAAATAAATGAATAAAATAAATAGAAGTCTAACGCAGGCAATCTGCCAGCCAGCAAGTCAGCTGGTTCAGTACAGAGCTTCGACATAAGTTGCACACGTTGCAACTCATCTCTTTAGACTGCACCTCAGATCTTAACCCACTCATCCCTATATTTTATATATATATAAAAACATTGTTAATTTCCTTTATAATTAGCACTTGCGTTGTTTATGTGGCGTACTTGACGAATTATGTGCTAAGACATTATCGCATCAAGTGGTTGTTCATTTACTCGAGCTGAATGCACTTTTTGTAAGTCGCTTTGGATAAAAGCGTCTGCTAAATTATTGCATTGTATTGTATTGTATTGTATTGTACTGGGGACCCTGTTATTTAACAGGGGCGAGACTGCAGAGTGGCATTTTGAGGACAGAAAGTTCTGGCTCTTGACCGCACTGTTTGTTTAAAGAGCCGAATCCAAAGAGACTCCTGCTGTCCCTTCCCTGACGCTGCTGTGCTCTATCGCTTTTCCGTCTAGTCTTACGGGAGATGATTTTAGCAGGAGGAAAGGGCTGCGGAGTCTCTCTGGAAAGGGACACAGACCCGCGGCCGTGGAACTGTTACTGCGAAGGTCTTTTCGTGATTCCGGAGAAGGGCTGGCCTTCAGAGCGCTGAAGGCTACTCAGAGGGAGGCGTTGCTCCCTGGGTTTGTGTGAGCTGCCACTGGGCCTTCTCTCCTGAGTGCATGGAGCCTCCAGGGCCCATCTACTCCTTTCAGACAGCACTGAGGAACACTTGACTGTTTGACAGTTATTACAACCCTCTCTATAAAGAAAAAAGCCAGAGGCCATGAGTAGAAAACATCCTTATAAACAAAACTGTCCTTATAAACACTGAACAATACCGTTGTGTTACAAAGCCGTTCCTTTCGCAGATCTCACGACCTTCCCACAATAACCTTGTGCGGTAAACGATTTGGAGGGGAGGGAGGGAGGGGAGGGGAGATGAGGTTAGTGGGGGGCAGAAATGGAGGGAGGAGGAGAGGTGGATGGGTTGGGGAGAGACGGATGGAGGGGGAGGATAAAGGGTGGACAAGAGAGGGAGAGATGGGGATGTGGAGAGCAGAGATAAGGGATGAAGTAGAGATGGATGAAGGGGGAAGAGGGATGAGAGAAAGGGAGCAGGGATTAGGAGACGGAGTGAAGGAGGGTAGGAATGAGGGATGGCGGAGAAGAGATGGAGCAAGGGGAGGAGAGATGGAAAGGAGGAGGGGGAGGTGGGAATGAAACTGAAGCAGCTCTGAAGCCCACCTTCAGCTCTCCCGACGCCACTTTAAAGACGAGCTCGACGACAGAGCCCACGGCCAGACGTGCAGCGCTGGAGGAGTGCACCTCATTCCAGATGGTGTCACTGTCCACCTGCATTTACACACACACACACACACACACATACAGATTAAAAAGCATACAGTGCACAGAGAAAAGGCACAGAGGTAGCAATATGGAGATGCCAGCTCGGCATATTCAAATAAGCCAGGGTAGAACTCGTACATGACTATGACTGAGGCCTACTACTAAAGTACCATCCATAATTATTCACACCCTTGATAAAGATGAGCAAAGATTGTGTAAAATAAACAATACAGGTAATGAGCTATACTGTACACTCAAAAAAATACATTATTTTACAATTGCTCTCAATTGCTCAGAGAAAAAGACTTTGTTGAACAATTATTATTTTTTTCACCAAAAAGATGCATCACAATTATTTACTACACCACTATTTTCTGTGCTTTATGCACCCTGCCCTCACAAGGATAACACTGTCGAATCATCTTTTATAGTGTTTTATGATATTGGCAAACATATACGGGGGATCTTTGACCATTCCTCCGTGGTCCATTCCTCCAGTACCTTTCAAGATCCTTCATTTTCCTTGCCTCCCAAACCATCTGCCTCCAAGATGGGGACAAGATTATTTGCATCCTTTACCAGGCAGGCGTACCACTGTTCCAATGGTTTTAAACTTCTTAATCATTGGCCTTGTAGTAGAAAGTAGTATCTTTTGTTTTTTCATTTATGTGTGTGCAACCATCTCCTGATTTGTGAAGGTCAACAACCCTTTGTCTTGTTTCTTCTGAGAATTATTTGCCTTTCCCCATGGTGAAGAATGATAAATGGATTTTACATGTGTTACCTCATTTTTATACCCCAGTGAAAAAGAAGCCATGGGGAGTCGGGGGCACAATGCAGTTCCCTAAGAGTACGATTAACTTAAAAAGTAGCACGTTACTGAAAATGTATTGTTGTTGAATTTTATTACAAAAATAATTATGTGGGTTTTTGAATAACTGTGGCATATCTTTTTTGGGGAAAAAAACTACTTGTTAAACAAACTGCTTATTCTCTGAGCAACTGCAGTAGTATGAATGAATATCATTTTGCCATTTTGTCATTTGAGCACACAATATATAAGAATAATTTGTGCTGTAAGCTCAGAAACTAGGTTTGAGAGTTGTACTGACTCCGCTCAGCGAGTGACATGCCATGAACCAATCACATCACAGGCTCAACAGACAGCTGACATTCCAATGGCAAATACACACCCGCCCCCGCCCCTCCCAGGGACTTTCACACCACCAACCCTGCGCTGGCACAACAACAAGATCTGGAGCCAATAGGAAAGAAAGAGAATGCAGAATGGATTCATTGGACACTTCATTTTAAATAAACAGGCAAGAGGGTAGCCCATGGAGTCCCTCAGGGAGCAGAGCGGCATGCTGGGAGCTTGTTCCCAGTGAGTGAGTACCATGTGAATGCGCATTTATTCCCAATGTTAGGAACAAACATTTTGCCTTAGCATGGGTTTCTGGTGGGGAACTCACACATTGCCTATTCATTGGGTAGCTAAAATACAGATAACTAGAAATAAAGCAAACAACAACATGAAGTGTCTTAACAGGGTGTTGGGCCACCACAAGCCAGAACAGTTTCAATGCACCTAGGCATAGACTATAATGTCTGGGGGGATGCAATACCATTCTTCCATTAGAAATTCCATAATTCGATGTTTTGTTGATGGTCGTAGAAACGCTGTCCCAGGCACTGCTCCAGAATCTTCCATAAGTGTTCAATTTGTTTGAGATCTGGTCACTGAGACGGCCATGGCATATGGTTTACATAATTTTCATGCTCATTAAACCATAACCTCTCGTGCCCTGTGGATGGGGGCATTGTTATCCTGGAGGAGACCACTCCCATCAGGATGCAAATGCTTCAACTGGGCCTGCCCAGCATTTTTATACATGACCCTAAGCATGATGGGATGTTAACTGCTTCATTGACTCCGGAACCACACCTGTCTGGAAGCACCTGCTTTCAAGACACTTTGCATCCCTCATTTACTCAAGTGTTTCCTTTATTTTGGCAGATACCTTTAAGTCTCCACCCAATCACTCCGGCTTGGTCGATCCTACAGACCTGTGGTCGGCAGACGAGGAATTCTTTATATTACAGAATATACAGCTCTTCTGGGTGGTACTTGATGGAGTGCTAATTCGAGGAGTGATTGTAACCGAGAGAAACAACTGCTATGAGGGGAAATTGGGGCAGGAATAATTTTGGAAACTGCTGGGTTGCCTGTAGCGCTTCGGGGAGCCAAGGGTCCCCAGGCCACCCTTTTTCGCGGGATAAAATTTCCCTTACGATTTATGAATTTAGGTTTCATGAATCGCTCAAGGGCAGAGTAAAAAAAAAACTTTTCCTTTTAAACGCCTTTTAATGTCCAGCCAAGAATGACTTGTCAAGGCTGTGGTACGTTTATAGGGAGAGAGAGAAGGAAAGAGACATCGAAGAAAGTCTACAGGGGAGTAGCTTGAGGGGCAGAGCGTGATGGAATGAGTAAACTGCGTTTCTCCTGCTTCTGACAGGGTCGTTAACAGAGCACAGGACCTGAGCGGAGAGGTTGGAAGACAACAGTTTACTTCCATTTTCCATAAGAGAGTCCAGAGTCCTTCTGTTGCTCAGCAGCACAGAGCCACGGCCTGTATCCCTTCAACCCCCAAAACTATTGCAACCCTGGGGCCAGCACGTGCCATTCTACACACACGCACGCACGCACACACACACACACACACACACACACACACACACACACACACACACACACACACACACACACACACACACACAAACATACATGTAGAAACACGCATGCACACATATACCCAACTGTACACACACACACAAACACACAACACACACACACACACACACACACACACACACACACACACACACACACACACACATAAACCTAGAAACATGCACACACATACACACACGTATACACACACGTATACACACACATACGCACAAGCACACACAAACATGTACACACACATACACATGTACACTCACACGTGTGCAGACACATACACATACTGCACATACAAATTCACACAACGACATAAAAACAGAAACACACATGGGCAAATACACTCAAACACAAACTCATACACAAACCAATAAACATGCATGCACACACATACACAACACATACACACACACACACACACACACACACACACAGGCGCACGCATATACACACATACACACAAGCACACACATAAACATGTACACACACATACACATGTACACTCACACATGTGTGCAGACACATACATACTGCACACATACAAACACACATCTACACAAAATGTATACACAGTTTATATTCTGTTGGATCATTCAGTGTGGTCAGTGTAGTCAGCTATGACCTCAGACCTGCATCTAAACAAATGTTATAACCAGCACCAGAGCTCATACACCCTCCTCAAAGCCACACCTGAGCTCACACCCCCTCCCACACACACAAATGCACGCATGCACGCACGCACACACACACACACACAGACTGAACGCTTACCCCAACTCCACCGCATGGCAGCCTCACAAGCACAGAGCCTGCGGAGAGAGAGAGAGAGAGAGAGAGAGAGAGAGAGAGAGAGAGAGAGAGAGAGAGAGAGAGAGAGAGAGAGAGAGAGAGAGAGAGAGAGAGAGAGACAGAGGCAGAGGTCACACAGTCCATCCAAACACTGCAGGGCCATGACACCTGCGTACATCTTCATCACAGTTTCGCCGAGGAACAACGACCACTGCACTCCAACACACCCACCTCCACCATTTACCAGGAACCTAATTTACATGGTCACGACCCAATTAGAGACCTCACACACACACACACACACACACACACACACACACACACACACACACACACACACACACACACACACACACACACACACACACACACACACACACACACACACACACAGTGAAAACACACACACACACACAAGTGCTCAGAAAACATAGTTACAAGCCAAATTAGGGATCTCATACACAGATGCTCAGTAAAAACAGTTACAGGGCAAATTAGGGCAGGGCCTTACTGTCCAGTTTCTGCCGCAGGGGGTTGGTGCCATAGAGCAGGACATGGGCCTCCGAGTGGACTGTCCGCAGCTCCTCCAGGGAAGCCTTACGCCCCCGAATATACTACAGAGAGAGAGAGAGAAAGAGAGAGAGAGTGATTAAGAGAAAGGACTCCACACTCGTAAGACAGAAATGGAGGACAGCTGCAATGCTGTCTGTTTGGAATATTGAACATTTAATCTAATTACAGACAACAAACCTGCTTTAACCGAGGATGCCATGGTAAAAATGAATAATGACTTCCTGCAGATATAGAGGAGATGTACAGGTAACTGCCGAAAATAAAGACAACAGTAAGTAAATTAGGAATCCTTTAAACAGGTGCAGTACCGTGAGCCTCCCCCAGCCAAAATGGGGACAACAGGTTAAAACAGCACCCCCAGCTGTGGATAAAGAGTAACTGAATTGTATTTCAATCTTCCTGCTGAACAACAGTTTACACCCCCACTGAGATTCTACAAGGGGAGGGGGTGTCTAATGGGCCAGACCAGCAAAATTGTTTTGTTTTCTAGCTTGTGTGAGTCTGGAAAACACTGACGCTCTAAAGAACAAGATGATAGATCAGTGTGAGCGTTGGACGGCTTGGGCAGATTTAGTCAGAACAGATCAAGGGGAAAAAGGAGGGAGGAATTTCAGGCAACAGGTGCTGACTCTGATAAGATGTGCTTCTTTGACCCTTGATCTTATCAAACTGAAGCAGTGCACATTTCCCAGTACTCTTGGATAATGACCCATTCCACCACAGAAAAACAATCATTCAGTCATTCAGTCAATATAAGGATAAAATGCCTGTTTTATACGGGTTACCACCACCACCTGCTGGTCAGAAATGAAACAACTTGTCACTTTGTTGACAACCAAATATATGATATACTGTATAACTGAATACAATTTAAACAATGGATACTCTGGAATCCAACTCACAAGTGGTATGTGGCAAATGGCTTATACTTCTGGCCACTGAAAAAGCTAGAGATAAAAAAATGATTATCAGTGGAAGAATTGGCCCAGGGCAGCACGGTGGTGCAGTGGATAGCACTGTCACCGCACAGCAAGGAGGTCCCAGGTTCGAATC
Source organism: Aldrovandia affinis (assembly GCA_029706075.1). NCBI lineage: Eukaryota > Metazoa > Chordata > Actinopteri > Notacanthiformes > Halosauridae > Aldrovandia > Aldrovandia affinis. Next base: position 2,118,314 of record JAINUG010000005.1, read on the forward strand.
CGGGCCGGGCCTTTCTGTGTGGAGTTTGCATGTTCTCCCCGTGTCCGCGTGGGTTTCCTCCGGGTACTCTGGTTTCCTCCCACAGTCCAAAGACATGCACATTAGGCTAATTGGAGAGTCTAAATTGCCTGTAGGTATGAGTGTGTGAGTGAATGGTGTATGTGCCCTGCAATGGATTGTCAACCTGTCCAGGGTTTATTCCTGCCTCTCGCCCAATGTATGCTGGGAAAGGCTCCAGCCCCCCCACAACCCTGACCAGGAATAAGCGGGTTAGATAATGAATGAATGAGAATTAGCCCAATCCCTTCCTTTCACACCCTTCCCCTATCCCTGCTTGTCCCGCCCTCTAACTCTGTCGGTCCCACACCCCCCACACACATATATATATATGTACATACATACACACACACACACACAGTGATACATACATACATACACATACACACACACACACACACACACACACATATACATACATGCATACATGCACACACACACACACACACACACATGCACACACACACACACACACACACACACACACACACACACACACACACACACACACACACACACACACACACACACACACACATAAAAACACACACACACATACATACATACATACATACATACATACACACACACACACACACACACACACACACACACACACATACACATAAAAACACACACGCACATACACATACACATACACATACACATACACATACACATACACATACACACACACACACACACACACACACACACACACACACACACAAAAACGACAGATGAACTCTCTGTGTCCCGCTCCCCAGCACTACCTCACACTGGTTGCGCAGGCCTGTCTCCTGCAGCCTGGACCAGATGCTCTGGATGCGTCCAGCATGCTCTGGGTGCGTGTTGGCGTTCCCACACACACAGTGGTGCTTCAGCATCAAGGTGTCGTACACCAGCCCTGCAGGGGAGACACACACACAAACACACATTTGAATTCTTTATCTGGGTCCACCACAAAGGAAAGACACAAAGGCCCAAATATATACAAAGGTTATAGCCGTCAGGTCACTTAATCGACGTGATTCCCAGAGGTCGCTGTCACGGGGTACCAGAGTGCAAGCAAGCACAACCAAGAAGACAACTCACAAAGTCACAGGGCCAAACCTAGAGCACTAAACCTCAGAAGCAAGACAGCAGCCCGCATCCAAAGTACTTATGATTTCACAAATGGAACTAACATGCTGCTTAATAGCACATTAAACACATAGAACCTGAACACCAACTTAACCCGAGGGAAATTCCATTCAGATTAAAAAAGGACTTGATAGGATAGAAATGTAAGAGATTGAATGAGATTCATACAAATTAATAGAATAAAACAGATTAATATCTACGCTGCCCAAAAGGCTTTTTTCCTGAATTAGAAAATTGTCTTTGGCTTCTCCCAAACAAAAACAACGTCAAGACGTGAATTTAGACATTTATTTATAAACCTTGTGGATCGGAGATCACGGAGATGAACTTTTGATCGACTCTGAAGAAAAAGGCCGCTCACGCAGACACAGTACGGGCAGAGGGAACAGGGGCAGAGGAGAATGGGTGCAGGGGGGGCGTTGACCTGTAGTGAAGCGTGGCTTGGTGGGCGGGTCCTGCGCGGAAACGGGGAAAGTGGCCGAGGCCGGAGACGATTGGGCCCTGGAGAGGGGGCGGTGCTCCGTGAAGGTGACGGACAGGCCGGCTGCCTCCATGGAGGCCTGATAGTTTCTCAGCTGGATTACCCTCTGCTGCTCCAGGAGGAGAGCCTGCTGCTCAGAGACCAGGAGAGGAGTCACACATTCCATAACAGAGTAAATAACACGCCTCTGTGTGGTGGACTGGGTTAAAGTAACAATAACAATAATATCGTTATTACGGTTAAACATAAATATGCAATTATTAAAATAATATTTGATAAGTTACATCGGGTTTTGAATTATAGGACACAATGTATTAATACATTCAGCAGAGCTTTCAGACAATTTTGTTAGGGAATGGTCTATGACCTTTTGTACTTTTAAAATAGTTTTAATAAGTATCTATAGTTGTTCTCATTATCTCACTTACAGTGGCTTGTGTTTTGTATTATTTTATTATTTGCTATTTTGCTGTATTGAGTGGATACAGCCCTTTTTCTAATGTGTTTGTGCATGCACTTTGTTTTGTTTGTTTTCATTTTTTATTTGATTGATTCAATTTGAATGCTTTTGCTATGAATGTGACCAGTACTCCCCTTGGGGTGCAACAGGGCATTTATTTGTAAGATTTGAATTGCGTAATCTTTATCTTAGTTACCCACTTTCATCAAAATTGAGTTTGAACTGTCGCCTACATGTATACATTTTTCATTCTAAGGGGGAAACTTCTTTGTTGCAAAACAGCTTGCACCCTGTAGTGCGGCAGTGTAGTGTAATGGTTAGAGAACTGGGCTTCAATTCCCAGGTGAAGCACTGCCGTTGTACCCTTGAGCACGGTACTTAGCCTGAATTTCAGTAAAATATCCAGCTGTATAAATGGATTGTATGTAAAGAAATATAAACTGTAAGTCGCTCTGGATAAGAGTGTCTCCTAAATGGTAAAATGTAAAATGTAAATGTACCTTGTTAAAAAGGTCCATCATAATTGCTGAAGTGAATTGACATGTAGTAGATAACTTTATTAACATAACTGTGTAAATCGATCGACCCACAATCAATCGGTAATCAGTGGCCTAATGATGCATCCATTACAATGAACTGGAAACCGGAGGGATGCTAGTTCACTTCCTGGGGCACTGCCAAAGTGCCCTTGAGCAAGACACTGAACCACTAAACCACTCCAGGGGTGCCGTACTATGGCTGACCCTGCGCTCGGACCTCTCTGATGGAATACGTATGTAAAGTGGCCTAGGTGTGCGTGTATCTAGGAGAGATATGCGAAAATACAAATTCCTATTACCTTGTGTAACATGGCTAATAAAGTATATTCCTATTCCTATTACATTGAAGGCTCCTTTCTGATTTTTTTAAATAATTTGTACCTAGGGGAAAATTACATTACCGACCACTGACTTAAATGGACAAGAATTTCTTCAGCAAAATGCATACGCACCAAAGAGGGACAGTGAACAGCCAGGTTTATTCCACCCCATATTCAAATGTTTTATGGCGTTATTCATTCTGGTGCTCTCTCTCTCGTTCACCTGTCTAAACAGCAGCTCCTGTTCGGTCTGCATATCTCTGTGAAGCAGCGCCTCTTCCTGATCGTCGGGAGGCTCCTGCTTGACAACGACCTCGCGGGCCAGCCCCTCCTGCTCCCTTAGCTCCTCCTCCGTCTCCTCCGGGTGGCTCTCGTGCTGACGGCCGGGCTCGCCGGGCTTGACCATCATCTGGGGGGTGGAGAGAGAGGGGGGGGCAGGGCATATTAGGTTGGACGTCTGTGAGACTCAAAAAGCAGAGTATGTCAATGTCCCTTGGCAGTCTCGGGACTCAGCAGTCTCCTAGTGTGAATTTCTCAACTCTTCATGACTCACGCCATCCATTAACTGCCCTGTTGCGGAGAAACTTTTTATTTTTCCGATTTTACCCCGTTTTTCTCCCAATTTGGTAGCCAATTACTCCCGCTGTGCTTAGTTCAATCCCCTCCCTCGTATTTCGCTGCCATAGCCCTGTGACCGGCAGTGACAATGGCGAATCGCTGCCTCCTCTGAGACAGCACTCGTCGTGATGTCGATTGTAATTCCGGCACCCCAGAACCACTCCAGTGTGCAGCAAACTGGCGCGACGGGGAATCGAACTCCGGTCGCCGTGGCCAGCGCTGGACGTTGAAACCACTAGACCACGTGGGAGGCCACGACAACATGCACTTTTAACGGATCCCTCAATCACAGCTCAGAGGGAAGAAGGGGGGGAAGGAGGGACTGCGGACTGTTCAATTAGCGTTCCTCCCGGGGCGCATAAGGTGGTGTCACCATGACAACCGCAGCCTCGTGCTACGTCCCGCTAAAGGGGGCCAGCACTGGTGGCCGAGTAGGCCCATGTCACTCCCTTCTCCAAACAAGGTTTTGTTATTGTTGTTTTTTCAATTTCCTCTCCATTTCGCTAACCCTCTCCTCTTTTCTCTTTTTTAAAGAGAAAATTCACCTAACCAGCCTGCTTAACTGCTCTGTGCCTAGTTGGTGTAGAGATAGAAAAAATATATAAAGATAAACACTTAAAAAAAAAAAAAAAAAAAATCTGAATGAGAGCAAAACAACAATAGATTTCAATCCAGCGGCGATGGAATTCTGTCACCGATGCCTTCAGAAGATTGCTCACATAACTTCAAGGCCCAGAGGCAAACTTTGACCTTCACATCAAAGAAATGACCTGCTTCTAGAACAGGGGTGTCAAACTCACTCCATCGAGAGCCGAGTGTATGCAGGTTTCTGTTGCAACCAGTGCACTGCACTAGGTGATTCCAAATAGTTATCCTCCTCGGTTGAAGGAAGTGAGCTAATTAGTGAAATCATCTGGTGTAGTGCATTGGTTGCACCAAAAACCCGGATACAAAAACCTTGTTTCACACCCCTGTCCTAGAACATTCAATATCCGTACGCCCCGAATCGGTGGGGTGGTGGGAGAGGAGTATGGAGGCCGTTCGTGTGGGGGGGGCAAAGACCCACCTTGCTCATGTGCAGCTGCTGCTGCTGGAACTGCTGCTTGTGTTTCTCCAGGAAGTGCTGGTGCTGCTGCTGGACCACCATCTGCTGCAGAGCCTGGGGGCTCTGGGGGAGGGGGGCCGACTGCGTGCGCCCCAGTGGCCGGTGATGGCGCAGCTTCTGGACGGAGGAGGACTGCAGGGACAAGCCTCCCAGGCCTGGAACACAACAGGACCCCAGGGAGAGGGGGACGCCGTTCAGCGCAAAGACCCACAACTCACTGCTCTTCTGGACATCGACGTCCCCACCTACAACCTCGTGTCCTGGAGCTGAACCGAACTGTAGCGTGAGACTAACTGACCCGTCTCCTGGCAGATGACTATGGACAGCGTACAGCATTATTTAACACAACCGCTTAAGTCACTTTGGATAAGAGCGTCTGCTAAATGCTTGTAAAATATATATATTGCCGGCATTTAGCAGACGCTCTTATCCAAAGTGGCTTAAACGGTTTACGTGATAAATTCCTGTTTTTTGCTTCAGTTGCATATCCAGGACACTCAGTGGAGGGAATGGTGTAGAGGTCCAATCCTCCTCTCTGTTTTTTTGTTTTTGGAAATGCTTCCTATAGTACATTACAGGCATTTAGCAGACACTCTCATCCAGAGCGATTTACAAAGTTGACAGTTCTTTACAGACGATCTATTTATACAGCTGTATATTTACTGAAGCAGTTCAGGTTAAGTACTTTGCTCAGGAGTACAACGGCAATACTCCTACTGCCGCTCTATACTAACAGTAACCCTGAGGGGTGTCGGCTTATGAGTCTGAATCCTGAGCACAACAACAACCAAACTGCTGTCTTTGCACTTTTCAAATTGAGTCTATACCTTTAAGATATTTTAAGATCCTTTAAGATCTTTTTTAACATTCAGTAGAGAAGAAAAAGGTGTTGCATTGTGTCTGTAATGGCACTCTGTGTACCTGGCACTGGGGGGTTCTGGGTAATGGACTGCTCCAGCAGGGCCATCCGTTGCAGGAGGGGGTTATGGGCAGGGCCCCGGTCCCGCTCCAGGTATGAGGCCAGATGGGGCCCGGGGATGAAGGCAGCAGTTATGGGCAGGCCCTGCTGCAGGGAGGGCACCGTCACTCCATCGCCGTTCTGCTGGCTGGATGCCGCCTGCAGGCAGGAGGGTTACATAGCACCCGGTCAACAAAAACATGGATTGTTGAGACGCACAAGCATGCAGTGGTGCCAGCTTTGGCCTTTTCCAGACAAATTGGCTGAGCTGTCACTGATTTAGAGACAAGCCAACTGACATCTTAACTTTTTCCCCTAAAATGATGGCAACTTCATGTGGACCCACGTCAAAATCGCGGCAACACAAAAACAGCTAAATTAGTTCCCGACTCATTCTTTGTTCTCGTTAATCATCCGTGTACTCGTTTGTGCAGAAATATATAAAAAAGAGAAAGTGCTTGTCAAGCAAGAGAGAGAGAGAGAGAGAGAGACTCACACTGGAAGGCCCGGAGGCTGGCAGGCCCAGGGTGATGTTGGGGAGGGAGGGGGAGGTGTAGAGGGACAGCTGGCTCAACGGGCCCTCCCTTGAAGACAGTCTGTGGGCCAAAGATGGCTGGAACACACAAAGAAGAACACACAAGTGTCCTGGGATGCCTGCATGCATCCCTCTCATGCTGTGTCTGGATCTTACCCATCTTACCCATCACCTGAAATTGCAACACAATCACTAAAATTCATACACAAAAAGTAACAGGAAAAGTATGTCTGAAACTGAAACTACTTCAGATCTGAACTGTGTGGTCATTTTCCCATCTTTCCCTTCGAGCAGACACAGAGAAGGCCACATTTGATGGTCTTGTATTGAACTGGGTGCACTATGGGTCTGTGTGAAACATGGCTGCTGTGCTTGGTCCCGGATGTGAGCAGGTGTGGGGCGGCTCACCTCGAGTGGGCTGCCAGAGGCGGAGCCAATGATGCCGTTCTCGTTGGTGATGCTGCTGGAGCTGTTGCTGGGTGAGCTCGGACCAGAGCCAGGCGCACTGCTGCATGCCGAATCTACAAACCAATCAGAGTGGAAATGCACCACCAATCAGAGAAAATGTACCACAAATCACCAATCAGATAGAAAATGTACCACCAATCAGAGAGAAAATATACTACCAATCAGAGTGGACATATCCCACCAATCAGAATGGAAATATACCACCAACCAGAGTGGAAATATACCACCAAACATACTGAAAATATACCACCAATCAGAGTAGAAATATACCACCAATCACAGTTGAAATATACCACCAATCAGTGTGAAAACAGACCAGCCAGTACTGAAAGTATATACCACCAATCAAAGTGACAATATATACAAGAAAAGCGTGACATTTCAACCAAGCACATGTACACACTTTCAATACACACAAAATCACAACAAAAAAAAGAAAATAAACACACACACTGAAAAACGCACATACTACACACTTTCATAGACACAAAAGCTAAAAACTAACTGATACAAATACTTATATGCACTCTTGTGTACACCCTCAGGGACACGCGGGGCACAGGGGCAACAGTGTACCTGGCATGTCCAATGAGCGCTTCTTTGTGCTAGAGAAGGGACCGTCCTTCCTGCGCAACAGCGGGCTGCTCCTCTGCTCTGTCACCTTCTGCTTCAGCCGCGAACGCAGCTTCAGATTGGGCTCTGAGGCTGTGGAGAGAGCACAGATGTATATCCAACCATCCATCCATCAATCCATCCATATGCAGCACATTCATAAACATGTTCTTGTCGTGACTTGTCATGAATCACAGCGAGTCATCGATAAAAATGTGTTTATTGCATCTGATAAACAATGGGACAAACCAAAATGCCCAACAAAAATCACCCTCACCTAACAGGAAAAAAAATATGTACGGTATGAACAATTCACTGCCAAACCAAATAGAAACAAAACAAACACATAATGCTACAGGCAGGTAGCTATCTTTTTGAAGATCCCTACATTGCACAATTTATAAGGAATAATTAGCTATGTTTGTTCAGGTGGTGCATTTCACAGTATGAGCTCATATTTTTCATACTCACCCGATTTTCTCCAAAGTCTTAGAAAAGGTTGTAGCACAACAACTGATTACATACTTGGAGGATAATAATCTGTTGTATTCAAATAAATTTGGTTTTAGACCTAAGCACTCAACAGAACTAGCAAGCTGCTATCTGCTAGAAAATATCAAAACTTCTTAGATAGGGGGAATGTAGTTGGTGCAGTCTTTTTAGATCTGAAGAAAGAATTTGATACTATCAATCATGACATTATATTGTCCAAATTAACTCAATTTAATTTATCTTCTCAGGCAAAGACATGGTTTAATTCATATTTACGAAACAGGAGTCAACAGGTCACCACTGATCATTCTAAATCTGAATGCCGTGAAAGTAAAATGGGTAAACCATTTGTCCTCACACTGAAGGTTTCTGGGGCCGGGAACTTTCTAATTCAGAAACACATAGAGACAGTTTCTTTACATTCAGGTAGGAAGTCTCAAACCATTCTAAATCTGAATGCCGTGAAAGTAAAATGGGTATACCCATTTTACTTTCACGGCATTCAGATTTAGACAGGGATCAGTGCTTAGACCTTTGTTGTTTATATATCAATGACATCCCTGAGTGTTGCACAGGAGTTGGGTTAGAAATGTATGTTGATGACACAGTTTTGTTTGTGGCGGCAAAAAATACCTACTATTGCTGAAGTTAAGCTAACAGACTGCTTGGTCAAGGTGGCACACTGGTTTGAGACTTTCCTAACCTGAATGTAAAGAAACTGTCTCTATGTGTTTCTGAATTAGAAAGTTCCCAGCCACAGAAACCTTCAGTGTGAGGACAAAGGACAATGAACAGGATTTTAAGTACCTTGGAATTGTTTTGGATTCTCAGTTAAGGTTTGACAAACACATAAAATAAATCAGTAGAACTGTTAGGTCCAATCTTCAAACCTTTAGGCAAATCAGACAGTGCTTACCATTCTACACAGCTCTGACATTTTGATTTTCTCTCATCTCTCATACAGCATAACCTCTTGGTCCCAGGCATCAGCCTCTGCCACCAGACCACTAACATCCCTCTATAACCAAGTCCTGGCCAAGAATCCGCTAAGACTCCATCACTGCAATATCCTAAAGAAGTACAATCTGCTCAGTTCTGACAATTTAATTCATTACTCCAACCGAACACTTACACCACCCATTATAAATACATTCATAGCTAGACTTCACTATACTGCCACTAACACCTGAAGCATATCGGAAGGAAACTGCAGAATCAGACATTGCAGATCTTCCTTTTGCATTTTCAATTAAAGGCACAACACTGGAATTCTCTACCTGGCAGTTCAAAACAAATCCAAGATTTTAATGTTTTCCACAACAATTAAGTCCTGGCTAAAACATGGCCAAAATTGTAATCATGACACCAACTAATCATTACTGTATTTGAGCTCATGTATTTGAGCTCATATACACATGTTACAGTGCACATCGGGCACTGCTTCTACGGCTGTCAATGTTCTCTGTGCTTGTTCCTTACAAATAAACTAATAAATAAAAATATTGATTGAACACCGAACGATGCTAAAAGCACACCGCACTGCCGGTCATCTATTCTGAGAGTGACGCTGAGAGTGAAATGGCGAAACGCATCAAACACGACCAAGTTACCACAGCGATCAACAGTAAGTTGGAGGTGATTAATACACTGATCAACCTACACACATCAATCAACTCTGACACATTGATCACCTCTAATACACTGATCAGTGTGTCAAAGGATATCACCGTATTAGAGGTGATCAGTGTATTAGAAGTGATCAGTGTGTCAGAGGTGATCAGTGTATTAGAGGTGATCAGTGTATTAGAGGTGAGCAGTGTGTCAGAGGAAATCAGTGTATTAGAGGTGAGCAGTGTGTCAGAGGAAATCAGTGTATTATAATAATAATAATAATAATAATAACCCTCATTTATATAGCACTTTTCATCGCAGAGCGATCTCAAAGTGCTTAACAGAAAAGCAGAAGAAAAGAAAAACTGAAAACATAGCAAAACTAAAATTTTATTCGAATTAATATAATTTTTAAAACTGTGTATGTGTGTGCGTGCGCATATGTACGCCAAACTCAGCCATACAATTTAGTGAATAATAAGGTGATCAGTGTGTTAGAGGTTAGGGAGTGTGTCAGAGGTGATTAATGCATATGGGGTGATTAGTGTAATGGAGGTCATCCGTGTCAGAGGAGATCAGTGTGTCAGAGGTTAAAACAGCACATTAAAACAGCACATTGCAAACAAATCGACCATAGGAGGGTGTGTCCGGAGAGGGGATCCTGGGATGTTACCCGTTTTGCGAAGCGGGAAGTCATCTTTGGGGTCGTACACCCCCAGGAACGGGTGCTTGTAAATGGCCGACAGTCCTGACTGGGGAGGAAAACTCTGGTCCAGCGAGCTGTGAGGAAATGGGGGGGTGGGCAGCATATGAGAGAGGACACAAACATGGAAATTAGTGGTCAAACCAACCTGTTTAAACAGCGAGTGAAGGGAACTAGTGCCTCCACCCAGAAAAATAACATGATGCACCTGGGTTTTCTTATTCCTCCTGCAGTCCAGCAACACAGACCCAAAAATGCCACCACAGCACAGCTGCCAGGTGGTGACAGGCACAGCATCTCAGCCAGAGGCCCTGCTCACGTACCCATACAAAATACTTTCCAATCCTATAAGGTGCCGCTAGAGATCTCCCTCAAAAGTGCCACAACGGGACTCTGGAACCCAAATTGTATCAGGTCCGAGTGCCCATTAGTTCCAGGCCCAGGCGCAGATGTTTTTTTAAACATCCTGGATCATTGTCTCTACAGGTGGTCATCTACAGACAACTCACTTACAGCGTCACGCTTCGCATGCCCCCTCCTGGTGCAACTGCAGGTCTGGGGCCAATGCTTTGTTTAAAGTCAACTGTGTAAAAAGAGACTTTTAGAATACAACCACTGTGGCTCTCAGACTGAAATACTCCTTCATCCCATATGCAATAAATATGCTTAATTTGCACAGATGGACTCTCCCCCCCACCTTCTCCACAACACTTCAACCTATTGTTCTTTTTTATGTGTTGTTTTTGCATTTTGTATTATTTATTTTGTCTTGTATCATTCCTCGCGGCAAGCCAAGTTTCCCACCAGGGACAATAAAAGCCTCGAATCTCCTGTCCCCGCCCCGAGCCTCACGCTTTAAACGCAGCAGGAGGTCGGTGTCGCGAAAACGACAAAAACAATCCCCGCCATGGGGGTGCGTCAGGGCGACCACCATCGTCTCCACTGAGACATTTTCGCGTGAAACACCGCGAGTCTGTTGTGCCGAGTAATGTCTGGAGTCAGACGGCCCCAGCGAGACGGCGTTGGCTCAGATGGTGGCCTTATGCCCTTCGTAGCGGCTTTGTTTTCAGTCTCGGACCGCTGCCATCAAAGTTGCGATTAATAAATGATATTCCAATTGCTTTGTTTTCCCATCTCTGTCTTGAGCCTTCTGTCGGAACAAGAACGCTGCCTCGTTAAAAAAATGGCTGCGAACAGAGGCCCCTAAAGGATCACCCCCTAAAGCAGGGGTGTCAAACTCATTCCACCGAGGGCCGAGTGTGTGCAGGTTTCTGTTGTAACCAATGCATTACACCAGGTGATTTCAATTAGGTTCCCTCCTTAGTTGAAGAAGTGAGCTAATTAGTGAAATCACCTGGTGTAGTGCATTGGTTGCAACAAAAACCTGCATACACTCGGCCCTCGATGGAATGAGTTTGACACCTGTGCCCTAAAGGATCATCCCTAAAGGAAATTTCCAAAGGAAGTTCTGCTAATCTGTTCTAAACGTGTCCTTTGAAAAATGACACTGGAGAGGATGGATGCAATTGATCAATGTTCCCTTTAGATGTTGAGGGAGATTCTAAAATGTTTCATCATTCTTTCAATCACATTTTATTCGAATAACAATTGGACTATTGTTTGAAGTAGAAGACTTGGTAGTGCTGAATGGTTCTGAGTTACGTAACCCGACAGAGAAACAATTACGGCCTAATCGGTCCTGGGAGACTGGGTAAAACGGCATTCCTGCACCCGGTTGGCTCACCCATTGCTGCAACAAAATCTATTTCTGCCCCTGTTGGCAGATCACTCCTTTGTCAACACACCTTCAATAACGCTAACATACCCTCACTAACAATATCAACACTGTGATTCAGCAACCTTCACAAAAATTGTTTTATTCGCAAGCTAAAATAACTTTCATTCCCACACTATCATGAACACGCCTTCACAGAAACGCTTTTACATGTACAACCTCATTGGCACAATTTAATTCATGCGCCTTCGTTGGCATACTTTTGCTCACACACTTTCAATGAAACCCCTCATAATAATGCACAGGTGACTGCCAAAATAAAGGAAACACTTGCGTAAAAGAGGGATAAAAAGTATATTGGGAGCAGTTGCTTCCACACAGGTGCAGCTCCTGTTTTAATTAATTGCTTAATTAAGCAATTAACATCCCATCATGCTTCGGGTCATGTTTAAAATGCTGGGCAGGCCCAATTGGCCATTATTTTGGCTACCATAGATAGAAGAAGAAATCTCAGTGACTGCAGGATCTTCAGTGATGAGGACTGCTCAACTTGCTGATGTTTCACGTGACACAGTGGCTAAGGTGATGGCATGGAAGTCTGAGGGCAAGACATCATCAACTAGGGGCAACTGTGGTCCAAAGCGCATACTCCTAGACCTTAATGTCCTTGCATTGGTTTGAGATGCAATGCAAAACAGACGAGCTGAGAAGCGTGTAAGGGTGTCTCCAGAACGTGGGTGGGCAAATTCCGTCTCACAGGAAGTGGAGTTCGCTGCCCTCGAAGAATTAGCTTGCCTCGTAGAGATGGGCGGCGAGTTTGTGGGGGAGGGAGAATAGAAATAAATAGAGGGTATAATCGGCCACTAAATTCGTAAAAAAATGTTATGAAAAAAAAATAAAGTGGTTCTTTGTGTTTTATCAGGGAGAGACAGCAGAGGTCCAGGGCTCCCTGGGTGTAATATATAACGAGGTGGACTCTGGTTTCTCACAAAGAGCACTCATTCACGTATTTGCCACCTGGAAACATGACTGTTTGTAGATTATAAAGTCTTATATCGGTTTTTTTTACCTCAGCACAATACATTTCAGACTTGTTTGAGGGAGCAGACTTGCCAATCATAACAGGAATTAAAAGCAAAAGAGTGAGAGAACCACACTTTCAATTATTGCATAAATGAAAAGTTCACACTTCGTTGTCTGTGTGTATTTGATATTCAATTCTAAGTTTGCAAACACCGGGCCTCAAACTTGTCAAAATGTGTGTACAGATTAGGCGGATTAGGCAAATGCAGCAAGCAATAATTTCCAACAAGAAAAAAATAACAGCACCACTTTCAACTGAGGAAACATTGTGTTGCCATGGTAACTGCCAGAATATACGGTAACGGTTACTAACCCGTGCCAGAGACGAGGGCCGTTGGGCATGCAGTGGTTCAGATTCCGCTGGGCCAGGGCCTTCTTCTTGTTCAGCACAAACTCCTGGAGCCTCATCTTCACCTCCGTGCTGGCAACCGCACCTGAGCGGAGGGAGGAAATGCCCTTTAGCGACACGACAGCCAAATCCAGAGATTACTGCCAAAGGATTTCTCAGCAAGCCTTGGGAAGACCAACAGGTTGCTTTGTGTTTGAGGTGTTCAGCAAGATGCCTTCTCGGAGTAAATATTCGCTTTACATTTGGCATTTTGCAGAGGGCTTAAAAATAATTTCCAGCAATCCTCAAGATATTTAATGCTCATGACTACATTATGAATGCTTTATATAGATGGAGTTAATGTAAAGCCTTACCAGATATTCTAATTAGATGCGGATGAATGTAATGCATGAGATTTGATCTTTTTCACACAAAAAAGTTCTGATCTTTAAAAAAAACACGCCTTCGTGCTCTTGAATTCTATTGGTGACGAGAGAACCTGTCGCTCATCTTTCATGTGGCTTCTGTGTCAACGGGACAGAAGTGTCAGTTCTGTTTTTCACTGCCTGACAACTCCAGCAACCACTCAGTCGTTTGAACACAGAGTTGAAAAGCAACACTTCGGTGGTTGTTGTCTCAGGCAGATCCGTCCTAAGTTGACAAATCTGCAAAGGGCTCCAGCGGCAGTATTAAGAGTGTTAACACGGTGGGGGGGACTCACTCTCCTGGCCCCGCTCCTTGTTCTTGAGCAGCAGGAGCTTCTGTTCCCGTTGCTGCTTCTCCAGCTCCTGCTCCATCCGGTGCTGCTCCATCTTACGCTGGTGCTCCAGCAGCTCCTGCTGGTGCTTCAGGGCTAGCACGTCCTGCTGATGCTGGGAGACAAAGCGACAAGGCAAGAGGTTACAGCTCACAACAAATGAGGGTGATTGGGTGAGAAGGTTACAGCTCAAAGCACAGGAGGGTGATTGGGTGAGAAGGTTACAGCTCACAGCACAGGAGGGTTATTGGGTGAGAAGGTTACAGCTCACAGCACAGGAGGGTGATTGGGTGAGAAGGTTACAGCTCACAGCAAAGGAGGGTGATTGGGTGAGAAGGTTACAGCTCACAGCACAGGAGGGTGATTGGGTGAGAAGGTTACAGCTCACAGCAGAGGAGGGTGATTGGGTGAGAAGGTTACAGCTCACAGCAAAGGAGGGTGATTGGGTGAGAAGGTTACAGCTCACAGCAGAGGAGGGTGATTGGGTGAGAAGGTTACAGCTCACAGCAGATAACGGTTAGTGGGTGAGAAATGTACAGCTCACAGCAAAGGAAGGTGATTGGGTGAGAAGCCTATGGGTCAGAGTGAGAGGCTAAAAATCCAAGAGCTCCAGAGGGTGATATGATAGATTAAACTGTGGGACTTTAACTGAGCCACAGGATGAGAACATGTCCCATACTGTCTATCAACACAGACACTGTACACACACCAACAAGCATCTAAAAGACCCAATATGTAATTATTAGATACTTACAACCTGAGCATTTTATCATGGGCTTGCACTGGTTTGTACCAAAGATCATATTAAGGGCTTGATTCTTTGAGCGAGTAGTCTCATGCTCTAACCTTATGACAATAACTGCAACTGGATTTAACCGACAGTTGAACTCGATTTTCAGTGTTTATACTGATAGCGGCCCCTCTATGGTTAACTCACGCCAAGCAAGAACATGACAGACCGATACTATCATTCCCACATGAACTTCCAGCCAGAACTAAAAAAAAATTGTTACTCCCTGCGTACCTATTCTGCAGATTAGCTTTGGTCTGCTAATCGGCCCCCCGACAGCCACAGCGGAAGCGCACAATGCGCCGATTGTGGTTTAACTGGCAGCACTCCCTCTCGGAGCCGAGACTCAGATAGGACAGTGCACGTAAGGACACGGCGCACCTCCCGCCCGCCCTGCCGAAGGACCGGGAGAGGGGCGGGGTGATCGGGGGCACGCGGGTGGAGGTGGAGAGACGACTCAGGAATTATACTCATCTCGGGGCAATCCTTTCAGAGGACTCCCACCGCCCCACAGAAAGAGGGGAAAGGGGGATGAGCAGGATGACCACTGGCAGAGGCTGAAGAGTGGGGAAGGGCAGAGAGAGAGTGAATAAACTTTTGGGGAGGGGGAGGAAGAAAAGGAGGAGAGCGCTGTGAGAGGGGGAAGGACAGTGAGAGAGTGAGTACGGTTGTGGGGATGGAGAGAGGAATGGGGGGAGGGAAGGAGGAAGGGCGGAGGGCAGTGGGAGTGAATATGGTTATGGGGATGGAGAGGCGGAGGGGGGAGGGCAGTGGGAGTGAATACAGTTGCAGGGAGGGAGAGAGGGACGGAGGAAGGGGAGAGGGGGGCGGCAGCTCTACCTTGATGTACTCCTGCAGCTGTGCCTCGTGTTGGCGGGACAGCTGCTCGTGCTGAAGCTGGAACTCCGCCACCAGCAGCTGCCTCTGAGCGCACTGCTTCTGTTTGAGCGCCAGCAGCTCCTGCTGCAGGTCCAGATCCCGTGCACCCAGCTCGCGCACCGCCTGATCTGCTCCCAGGGACCCAGGGACGGCAGCTGGGGGCACGTGCAACGGCAGCATGGCGCTCACGTCAACTGCAGGGAGAACACGGGAGAGAGAGCAGTTACAGGCAGGCAAACTACTAGGCCTGTCGCTTTAACAAAGAAAATCCTGTTCGAAAACATGTAGATTTGTTTTAATAGTATTTGAATATGCGTGTTACAGACCTGCCAACATTGGGAAATAGTTTTGAATGCAACTTGCGGGAGAAAATGTTGAGCAGGGGGGGTAGATTCATTTCCTCTTTAGTTAAGAATATTTCCACAAAAAGTCAACTCATGAAATTGTAGTTCTAGTGAACAAACTTTTATTGGCTCCGGTCCAAATATGAGTTCTGTATAACTATGTTTTAACTAAAGCCTTATCTTTGTTTGTTTGTTTTGTTCTTAGTTTAAAGTGATACTTACGTACCCATGTGCTTTGACAAGGCAGATCATCTTTCCAATAGTAGAATTTATGGATTTTTTCACATTTTATTTTCTTGCTTCATGGAATCAAAATGGATGTAAATTAAATACAATTTAATTTAATATGATGTCCATCATAAGGAAATGGGAGAGAATATGGCACAACTGGACATTTGCAGAACAGGCTGTCCTGTCCTGTCCAAAACTGAGCATCTCTGCGAGAGGGGCACTTGCCACCAAGAGGTCTATGGCAACTCTAACGGAGTTACAGTCTTCCATGGCAGAGATGGGAGAAACTGTCCATGGGACAACGATAGCCCGGGCGCTTTATGTTAGGGTGGCAAAAAGAAAACCATTGTTGAAGAAAACTCATGTGAAATCTTGCCTAGTTTGCCAGAAGGCATGAGGGAGACTCTCAAACCAAGTGGAGGAAGATTCTATCGTCTTATGAGACCCAGATTGACCTTTTTGGCCTCAACGTTAGGCTCTACGCATGGCGCAAGCGCAATATAGTGTTCTTCATCCGAACAAAACTATCCCTACCGTGAAACATGGTGGCTGGAGCCTAATGCTATGGGGAAGCTTCTCTGTTTCAGGGACAGGAACACTTGTCAAAATAGAGGGCAAAATGGATGGAGCAAGATCTAGACAAATCTTGGAGGAAAACCTGCTGCAGTATGCAACAGACCTGGGACTTGGGAAACTTATATTCCAGCAGGACAACAACCCGAAGCAAATTGCGTAGCCTACATGTAGGCAGGTCTGGGATTTCGGGTGATGAATATCGTCACCGTGTGACATGCATGACTTGACTGCGTACAGAAACACTGCCCACATTCAGCAAGATGCCCTGCCCGCCCCCACCCCCCGCCTTACACATGTCATACCACTCTAAATGCCACAAGTTGAAGTGAGGAGGAGCATGTCAAGCACTGGCCAGTGGAGTACATTGGTGAACAAAAGCGCCTCACAAGCGCAAAGAGTTACGTCGTGCAACGGCTCCGTATCGGCTAAGAGAACACCCTTTTCATCCCGGCCTGACAAGTAACCGAAATCAGATTCGTGACGCAAATGGAGGCCACAAAGACTGCATTGAAGCGAGGGAGGTGAATCACCCACCCACAACTCAATGGGCAGGAAGTCTTCCCAAATTAAGTACCTCCTTCCAAATACAGCAGCAACCGCTAGCATATCATTCGTTTTCATTTTTAACGATGACACAAGAAAATTGTGTGCACATGTACACAGACACTCGTAAACCCACACAAACACATGCACACACATTCATACATACATACATACATACATACAACAAGCACACATACATGTGTAAGCACACACACAACAGTATATGCACACAATATTTTCTTGTTGGTATCAGTCTATGCAGATTGGCCTACATATAATTTGTAATCATAATTTGTCTTGTCAACTAAAAGCAAATTGATCAAATGTTAATGTCTTGTTTAAGGGGAACATCTATACAATCAATTGTAATATAATTGTAATATTAACCCATGACTTTTGAACATTATATTACTCACAGTTATGTTTTCAAACAGATCTAGTTTACTTTTGTGGCCTAATAGTGCACTACAGTACAGTACAGTATGTGCAGTATAGAATGAGTCTATCTGATCCCCGACATACAGGATTATTCATCATCATTTGGATGTCAATGCGTTCTCCCTACTACAGATTAACATCCCCAAATTTTAAAAAGCTTAAGCAATCAGGCAAGTTCTGTGATAAAATGTTCTTGCTGTATATAAATATATAAATGTATATGAATAAGGGCCCTTGAGTGGTGCAACCACTGCAGATTAGGCACTACAGCCCGGGTTCGAATCAGCCTGGCTCTGGTCGGGTGTCCCTTTCGGGGGGTGCAAGCGGCTCTGTACGTCGGAGTTATGGTCGACGGCTTGGTGAATTCCATCTTGGAGGAGGCGATTCAGTTTGCCTTTGTCACTGCTGGTCCCAGAGTTGTGGCGGTGGACTCGCAGTACGGAGGGGGGACTAGAAGAGGGTATAATTGGCCACCAAACTGGGAGAAAATGGGGAAAAGTATATATAAATGAAATGGAAACACCGCAATTTAAGTTAGAAAGAGAAAGAAAGTAAATTTTTGAAGTTGTATTTTATCGGTTATGTTTGATAACTCTAACTCTTAGGCATTGCTAGTTCATGAGTACAAAAACTGAGGAGGAGGCCCTGAAAGCCACAACACAGTCTGTGTGCTGTTAAAGGTCAGATCGCACAATAAAATGTCATAACACTGGCTTAAAAATAGGCTATTAAAAAGCATATCGGCTGATGGATTTCGCATTTTAAGCCGATATTGGGCCGACTCTGATGTTAAGCTGATTGATTGGTGCACCCCTACTCATCATACACACACAGCATCATATGCACACACACTCATAAACACACCCATCACCACACACACCAGCTCACGAACACACACCAGCAGGCACACACACACAGTAAACGTACAAGTACAAGCCCACACAAGCACATGCGCACACACACACAAAAAGGGCAATTACCCACTGCAAAGTCATTACCAAGCCAGCTAATACCTTCTGTTAAATACCCTCTACAACCAATAAAATCTATCAAATTAAAGTAACTTGTGAAATAAACTGCGTATCAAATCTGGTTTGACAGATGCTTCAGTGAAAATAAATTAAGCCCACAGAAATGCAGGACTGAGCTGAGATCGGCAGCATTCAAGAAGTGTACATTAACTAAAAAATATACCAAGAAAAAAAAAATATATATATCAGGGTTCTGGTATAAATATCTTCAGAGCAATTCCCTTTTGAACAACTGGAAGGCTTTCTAAATGTATATCAGTTTTTAAAGCATATTTTAGATTTTCTCCTGTTTTTCTCCAAGATGGGTGGGCCAATTATACCCTTGTCTAAGTCAACAATTCCCCCCCCACTCTCAAACTACGACTTTCCATCTGCAACTCTGGGACCAGCAGTGACATAGATGAACTAAACCGCCTTCTCCAAGAAGGAACCCAGCAAGCTGTGACCATAAATCCGACACACACAGAGCCCCGTGCATGCGGCAAACTCATCTGCCAATCGCTGCCCCTGAACGGTGCTCCCAGCCAGAGCCTGGCTGGCGTAGCCTGGGCTTGAACCCCATGTTTCATTTTTGACCATTTTTGAACCTTTGGACAAATTGGTTGATTATAAATGGAATGACCCATTCATCAGACAAGACAGTACGTGACAGTAAGGTCTTCAGTGTGTGCAGTAAGACTATGGTACCAGCAGGGGCAGTGTGGGTCTGAGAGACATAGGTAGTAGGAAGAGAGGAGAGAGGAAGAGATGAGGCAGAAATCCACAGGCCCCAGCTCTGCTTCAATCCCTGCCTAGCTTGTACACGCCCTTGCCCTCATGTCTTTCATGCAAAAAGCATCCCTTCTGACCTCAGCCTTTCTGATTACAATTATAATTTTTTGATTAATAAACATATCCGCAAATGTTCTCCCACCAAATAAAATCTCACAGTTCATATATCTAACCTGCATGAACCTCTATTCAAGAGATACCAGCAGCAAACCCTGACCAAAACAGGTCCGCCAACCCACCTGTCAATTTTCGAGAATCATCGAGAGATGATTCTGGTTTCACTTTAGGGTTAATAAACATCATGTAAAGTCAATTCCACCCAGAAGCCCAAAGCCCCCTCTCCCTCTTTAGCCATGACCTCTTAGGCTCACCAAACAGATTTCACAACGGCGGGTGGCTTTGATAGCAGTGGACACCCTACAACTACCTCCAAGACCTCAGTCGACCAGACAGCAAAAGCAAACGAAAGAAGGCCATAGCCAGAAACATTGATCAGATAACAGAGCTCCAAACGGCTCCACACCTTCATTTAGACCGGCTGATCGAAAATCGGGTCACACATTCATAAGGCCTGAAGCTTTAGGTTCTCTCACCTTGAGCAGCCTTACAGTCAATCTGCCACTCCCGGCAATGGGTCCACTTGTATCTCAGCATGCCTTGCAGTAACACACTGGATCGGTGGTGAACTGCACAGAAGCATGTCTCCAGCCTCTGGAGGAGTCTCAGTTGGTCTGACCTCAGTTTGCCTGCCCTCCAGCCTCGGCATTGGGAATTAAACCCTCCTGTAACATCCCCCCCCTCCCTCCCGGGCATGCCAGAGAAGACTTGTTCTCTTTCATGGACAAAAGGGACTGCTGGCATCCAGCAGATGGACGGGAGTGCGTCGGGACATATTGATCCGTCTCGACGTCCCCCAGGGCATCGCTGTGGCCACCGTGTACGCCAGGAAGGCAGCCCCTTGGAGGGACGGCTGCGATTGGGCGCTTTGCAAATGCTGAGAGGCCAGGGAAGGTTCTAATGAGTCTGGCCGTCATTAGGAGAGGGGGGCAGGGTGGGTCGTGCGCTATAAATAAATAGGGCCTTGTTAAAAGGCCTGTTCACAAACACGGGGTGTAAATCGCAGAACCACTAATTCTTTATCAGCAAATTAATAGGTCTCTTTGAGACGGGCACAGCATGTTCTATTGAAGTCCTGCATTCGTGGAAGACAGTGCCTCGGTACATGTAACCCCTCGTTAGGTGATCCGACAGCGTCCGCACTCTTCAGCGTCCAACGACTTGTCCCTGTGGCCACGGACAAGCCTGTTCCCCCTAATGGTTTACAAACAAAGATTCCTTCTTACATCAGACACAGGACTTGTTTCAAAAAATGACTTTTCTGACTAAAAGTGCACTCATTTACAGCAGTCTGTGTGAATCAAGTCAACTCCATGTAGAAAAAAAACAAGACAGGGACAAATTCTCAGTCTTTCCCCAGATCTTCCTATGGCTGTGGCCAGGGCTTAGCAATCATTCACATTTACCTCCTTCAACTTTGACTTTGACTTCTAATGTTTATCCGTAAAAATCCGGATTAAGACAGATGAGACTCTTTAGTGTTCTCCTGTCACAGAGGTGAGGACTGTCACTGCTGTGAGGGGACCGTGCTGACCCGGTCTGCCCTCCACCTCGTCCACCCGCCCCACCTCCTACATTAACCTGCCTTCCTTATTACTATGGCCAGAAATGACTGAGATTTACTCTCTACTGCCAACCATCACTGCCTCTTCTTCACGTCACGTCGCCTGCAACTCGCACTGTTGTGTGTAATGCTCTGTGTGAGATTTCCTTTTCAAAGAGCACTATATCAAAAACAAAGATTGATTGAATGGTTGGTTGACTGATTGATTGATGGATTGAACTGGGAACGCTGGCAGTCAGGTCAACAGAAGCAGCAGACAAGCAGCCAAGTAAAAACTTCAGCGAATTGACTTTAAACACATTTCTATCTTATGGAAAGAGTACATGCTACAGTCTACAGCTAGAATATGAATAAAGTACAAACAGCACCTGAATTCACGCACATAATATCTCATTTAATTTGCTTGTGTAACGGTGCAGTCTGTGCAGTTTTTCACTAAATATCAATAGTTGTCATGTTTACTCTTCTCTGGTGTGTGTAGTTACCCTTGTTATTTGCAGGGGGTGTTGTTTGACATAATGTCTGTGCAAGTTACTTTGGACAAAAGTGTCTGCCAAATTAATACAGGTAAACAGCATATGCAGGTTATGAATACCAAGAGAAGAGTATGATGTAGAGTATCATCTAGAGTAGGAAAAGAGAATTAATAGAATATGAATAGCTAGAGCAGCATATAACTACAGTATGAACATATAGTATGAAGAAAGTATGAATAGCTAGACAAGAGTGGATTTCCTGGCCTGGACCATTCTTCTGAAGGCCGTTCAAGTTTATTCCATCAATAAAAGTGTAGTGGAGCGCAGTGATTGATGAAATTCTGGATTGCCAATTTCAGACGCATGGATTCGATGTTCAGTTTTCCCGTTTTACAGTATGGGGAAAAAACCTTATAGGTTT
Organism: Aldrovandia affinis; assembly: GCA_029706075.1. NCBI lineage: Eukaryota > Metazoa > Chordata > Actinopteri > Notacanthiformes > Halosauridae > Aldrovandia > Aldrovandia affinis. The sequence continues at coordinate 2,140,500 of JAINUG010000005.1, forward strand.
AACGTGTATAGGTTTAAAAGTATAACGTGCAAAAACAGTGATGCTAATTTCACATGCTAATGGTAAATGCATGCAAATGTTCAACAACCTCTGCAATATTACCATCAGATTGTTATCCAGGCCTGTATTCATGTTACATTTGAAAAACTAGTAATCTGAATAAGTTACTTTAATAAACCTGAAGTGAATACAGTGTGGTGAGTTTTCCTTACAAACATTAATGCTGTTATTCAATCACAACGAAACCTGAACCAAAAACTGCGTTAAAAAAATGCGTTTAAAAAAGCAAGACAAACATTGTAACAAGATAACTTTTGTCGACACAACTCTGTCGGTCCAGTGTACCTTGTGTCTTCCAGGAATAAAGATGTTACGGTGAATCTTAAAAACACTTGGAGTAAGTGCGTTAGCTAACAGTTTTCAACATTTGCTGTTATCCTTCCTGTTACACTTTCTTTATTGGGTGACATTTTAATTCTTTTTATTTTTCCCAGTTTTCTCCCAATTTGGTAGACAATTGTACTCTACTATACGTCAATTGCGTTATGCACTGCCGAGAGAACAGTGCCAAAACAGTTTGTTATTACATTGTTTTAGATGCTGTGTTTGTTATGCTAATGATGAGCCATCAAAACAGACTGTTCTTTCTTTTTATTATGATTAATTTAGAATCTGTCCATTCTAATTCCAAATTACAGACTACAACAAAAAACCACTAGACATCTCAAATTTATTAGTATTTATTATTAAATGAACAGAAGCTGATGATGCATTTGAACATGACATCCTTTTTCAAATAATAAATAACTATTTAAATAAACAAATGCATCAATTAAGCATCTGAGTTAGTACCCCAAAACATACCCATCTGTTGATTAATCCAAAAGTATTCTAAAAGTAATCTGAGCTTTTTTGGCATTTAACCGTGTAATCAGTAATCAGGCACTAATTACATTTACAAAGAAACCCTCCCAACCCTGGCCATAATTTTAATTATTTGTTATGATTGATTGGCCTTCTTAAACAGTTTGGTTTCAGAAGAATATATAGATTTTTGAATGAGCTATTGATTTCACAACGAGCTGGCATTTAACCTGTAGGCAAAATAATTATTTGTTATGATTAGCCAGTTTGGGAAGTGATTTTTGAATGAGCTTTGCGAAAATGCAGTAGCCTGGGGTGGATGCATGCTGCTTTATGAGCGTTTTAATTTTGTCTACATCAGTGTGTGCCCTAACCTGACTGTTATTACTGCAGTTTGTTTTCTCTCCATTTTGGTGTTTTAATGCTATTATGCCTCAAAACCTGCACAATGAATTGGACTACACAAATAAAATGCATTACAAATCCACAGGATAGCCTGCCATTCACAGAGTATCGGATATGTTCGAGAGTCAGTTCATCTATTTGCTAGTTATCTAGCCAGCAGGATATTAGTAATCAAGTAAGCTAACTACCTTAATTCCAAATCCTTGAAGTTCAACTTATTTTGAGATGTGCGAACACAGACGGTAGATGCGGCTTTGCAACATGCACAGCCCATAAACTGCCATGGTTGCATATTTGTTCACCCGAATGTGCATTACTTATGCCAGACATAACTACGACCAGGCTTATTTTCAGATGGTGCAACCAGTGTGAAATCAAACCACAAAGTTTGACATACAAATTTCCAATGTAGCACTTACAACAAACTTTTTAAAGCCCAGCCAGTGCAGCAAACCCCTGGTGTGTTGCTGTGCCCGCATAGTGAGTGCTTCCCACACGCAGTGCTGGGTCTCAGGACCTGAGTTTGGCAGTGAGGGGGCACCTCTGACCGCCTGTTATTTTACAACCCACCCTGTCCTCTTAGAGCCTCCTCTGAAAATGTGCGTAATGTCCCCAAAGTTATGCACAAACCAGACAACAAGCTGCCTTTTGCTTTTATGGGCCAAAATTATGGAACACATTGCCCCAGGATCTTAGAGAGGGGGATACAGTGGGTAGATTTAAGAAGCAGCTAAAAAGTCATCTTAGTTTCTGTTTATTTTTTCTGCATCTTTTTTATTATTATCTTATCTTATCTTTTTACTCCCTTCCACCCATGTTGATTCTACCTACTTATGTTTTTATTTCACACATATACTGTATATATATATATTGCTATTGTTTGTATGTTTTAATATTCTTATGCAATGACCATGTGCTTTTACTTTAGCCTATTGTGAAACACTTGAAGCTGTGCTGTGTATATGAAAGGTGCTATACAAATAATACCAATAATAATAATAATAATAATAATAATAATAATAATAATAATAATAATTATTATTATTATTATGTAGAGAAGAAATCCCCCCCCCCATGATCTCTGTTCCACAGCCTGGCACACAAACACTAAACATGAAGAAATGAGAATGGAAGGTACAGTCCCCTCCAAAATGATTAATAAATATGAGCAAAGAAGGCTGTATAAAATACATAATACAGATAATGAGCTATACTGTATGCTCAAGAAAGTGATGGAATTATATACTTCTAGACTAATACAACTGCTCAGAGAGTCCCCAAAAAGTTGTCACAATTATTCACACCCTATTTCAGTGCTTTTTTGGCCAACATGCCTTGGTAATTGCTGCAGTTCATGATTTTATTGACCGTAACAAGAGCCCCAGGACCAGTAGATATATAACAACCCCATAACAGCAAATATCCACCACCATAGTTCTTTTTGTAATTAAAAAAAATTATAAACCAAAGGCTGTGAATACTTTTGGAGGGTATGGTATATGCCTATGCCTCCCTCAGTCTTCTCAGTCTTTACAAAGCCAATCAGAGCTTACTGCAGCTTGAAGGAGTGATCACTGCTCCTCTCTCTCGCTTCCTTCTAAACACATGCACACACACACACACACACACACACACACACACACACACACACACACACACACACACACACACACACACACACACACACACACACACACACACACACACACACAAACACACACTGCCTGTTGTATACACACACTCTCACATATATAAATGTATGCACACTATGATGGATGCAAACACACAAATCCCAAAAATACACGCAAAAGCACACACTCAAATACAGAGCAGTACTGCATGACATCCTCAGTGCTGTCACTGCCCACTTCCTACACCTTTGCCACACACACACACACACACACACACACACACACACACCAAAATACTCTTCCTGCACCTTTAACACAAACACACAAATACACAAACACAAACATTCTGCCTGCACACACACACACACACACACACACACACACACACACACACACACACACACACACACACACAACCATTCTGCCTTCACCTTTATCACACACACACACACAAACATTCTGCCTGCACTTTTACCATACACAACAGCAGGAGAGAATGAAGGATAAACGCTCACAGCCTTACCCATCAGTCCTGGGGTCTGGCCAGGGAAATCTCTAGGAGAGCTGGAGACTGCAAGCAGGGAGTGCAGGTCCAATCAGCAGCATGGAGCTCTCTCACTATCACAGTCTCCCTCTCTTTCTCTCTCCCCCTCGGTTTCTCTCTCTCTTTTTCTCCCTCTCTCTCTTTCTTTCCTTGCTCTCTCGCCCTCGGCCTCTATCTCTCAGCCTCCCTCATGCTCTGTGCTCTTCCAGCTGGTGAAATCCACTCACTCTCTCGGCTGGTGACATCAGAGAGAGAGCCTCCTCAAACACGCAGTGTTTATACACACTGCTACTCAATTTCCTGGAACAGTCAACGTCCACAGAGAGTCCCGACTTGCTCTCAGCCACCAGTCTCTCCCTCTCCCTCTCTCTCTCTCTCTCTCTCTCTCTCTCTCTCTCTCTCTCTCTCTCCCTCTCCCAGGTTTAATCCCTCGCTCCAAACCGTCTCTCTCGCTCCCTCCCTTATTAACACTACACTACAGGGATCGCACTGCCAGCCACAGGGAGCTGCCTGTTAAAGCCAGCAGTGCTATATGAAAGACTTAAGAGATAAATCTTGATCGCCGTCGAGATCTTGAGCTGCCACAGTCAACAGCGCGTCCACCACGCACACTCCTGCGTCAAAATCAGTCCCCTGGTAGGAAAACCTTGAGCCACCTGGGCTACCTACCCTGGGCTCCTTGACTCATTCTTTTTCACTTTCACTTCCAGTAACAAATGGTGTGTGGGCTCATTATGTCATTCGACCTGTTTGCATAGCAGAAGCCTTCATCCAGGTTTAAATGTATACACATTTTACACTGGCACAGCTCGATATTTACTGATGCAGCTCGGCTTGAGTGTCTTACTCCACGGCACAACAAAAATGCACCCTGCGGGAACTGATTCGGCAGCCAACAGCCCACAGTCATAGAAATGCATCACATCTAAAGAATTTCACGTTTACTTAAAATTGAACTCCGTATTAGCAGAGATTTTCCCAGGACAACCAGGTTTCCTCACCCTGCCATGCTGGCCCAGTGATGTCGCGCATCAGCTTGGTGAAGGCATAAATACTCAGATATGAAATAATATGAGTGCGATTTGAGTTCTGAAATTTGAACATGATGGCCTAATTTTTGTGAATTGTCAAACACAATTAAATATTGCAATGTAACAAGTAGAATGTACAGGGGAAAAATATTGATAATAATATATAAATATATAAACAAAAATGTATTTCTGCAATGTGTTCAGTTGTCATAAAAACACAACCAGAGAAATCGATTTTGTTTCATAGTGCACTTAATCAATTACCCATTTTGTGAGTCTTGGGCTAGGATTCCATCATTCCATCTGACTTACAAATAAATATAGCTTAATTGTTTGATTATTTTCTTCATAAACAGTTAATAAACTCTACATAACTGTGCATCCTAAAGATTAAACACAAAAAGAATCACGGCCTTAGTTTTGTTAAAAAAAATCATTTTGCTCAACTTGTTCTAAGGACTGGCATTCTAAGCCTGCGATGGGAGGAAGGAAAATTGAGTCATTTATGCTGGGATGTGTGCCGCCCTCGGAACAGGGGGTCATCGGCAGTGAACCCCACTATGAGGGGCAGAGCTTTACAGAGGAAGTGGCTCTGGCATGGTCAGAATTCAGAACCACAGTATGGTGCTTCACAGGGTCACAGAAATGTGTGAGACACAGAGTATTAGCAGGAAGAACTGCCTGATGACCTAGAGTCCGGACCTTTCTGAAATATGCAGTTAACTACCAAAATAAAGGAAACACAAACATAAAGTCTTAATAGGGTGTTGGGCCACCATGAGCTGCCAGAACAGCTTCAATACACCTTGGCATAGATTGTGTGTCTGGAACTCTATTGGAGGGAACATTCTTCCACGAGAAATTCCATAATTCTGTGTTTTGTTGATGGTCATAGAAAACGCTGCATCTGACACCGTTCCAGAATCTCCCATAAGTATTCAATTGGTTTGAGATCTGGTGACTGAGATGGCCATGGCATATGGTATCTTTTTCATGCTCATCAAACCATTCAGTAACCACTTGTGCCCTTTGGATTTGGATAGAGCATTGTAATCCCGGAAGAGAACACACATCAGGAGAGAAATTCTTCACCATAGGATGAAGGTGATCAATCAGAATGGTGTTGTATTTACTGCCATTTACCTTGCCACCTATGGGGTTGAGTGGGCCTAAATCATGCCAGGAAAATGCACCCCACACCATAACAGAGACAGAACCCTTCATTTACTCAAGTGTTTCCCTTATTTTGGCAGTTACCTGTATGTCCTTATCACAGATATTTGCAGCTGCAGTTGACGTCAGCTCCTACCTCAAGCTTATATTAATGTGCCAGATAGTAAAATGGGCTTCGCTTCGTAAAAAAAAAAAAAAAAAGAAGGAAATAAACCTGTCTCATACAGGAAATGTAGGTTCTGGTAACACTTTCATTATCCTACCTCGGCTCACAAACCCCTGTAGCACTATTGACTGCACTGACAAATATCTTCCAAATGCCCACAGGTGGAGCATATGCAAAGAGTGGGGATATGAAGTGGTTTCCAATTAAATAAGACCTGTAAAACTGCAATAAGGTGGTTATAAGTGAGGAGACAATTTCAGAAAACTACTAAACTATGTTTCTCAGTACGGAGGACAAAATGTGCCACATTAAATAAATAAATTAAAAAATTAAAAAATAAAAAAAAATTAAAAATGTAAACAAAATTAAAAATGTAAACAAAAAAAAAAATTACATTACATTAAAAATAAAAATAAATAAATGATGAAATAATTGTGAAATAGATGAATAAATGTAGATATCGCAGTTCATTTATTATTTATCTAAGTATTTATTTAAGTGTTTATTGAGGCACTTTTTTAGTAACATGGGCCATTTCGTCCTGCATGCAATGAAAACGAAAACGAAATAGGTTGGATTCAGATTCAGATTCAGATTCAGATTTTGATTGTCAACATCACAATTTTACACCAAGTATAAAAGAGTGCGTGAAATTCTTTATGAGCAAGCTCCACCGAATGCAGTTACATGACATTAAATAAGAATAATAAGAAGTAAATAAGAAGAAGAAGTAATAGTAAGTAGACTTTGTTAGCTTGCGCTGTTCTGATTGGACTGCAGTGCTGTATGCTGAGAGAACTGTGATTGGACACTTGGTAGTTCAACCCAACTGCTCTACGTTTCCTCTCAACTTCTTGACAGATAAGTTGCAAGTTGTTCCAAACAACCTCATCCAAATCAGTATTTGTTAACGCTGTAATTTCCCCAACACTGCCCAGAAATTCCTCCACGGTTATGAGATCATTATCAGGTGGAATATTACCACCATCAGTGTCGTCTGCCAGTCGCAACATTCCGGTTGTCAGTTGCACCATGAGTTCATTATGGCTAACAAACCATGTCCTTCCCCCATGTTGCTACCTTGTCGTGGTGGGAAGGCTTGTGTGCTTCTGTGACTCTGAAGGCTATACCGGGCAGGTACAACCAAGCCGGGCAGGTTTCAGGGTAGAGGCCAGATGGAAAGCAACACCTGGCCCTCCAGGTTGGGGGTTGGGCGTGGGGCCAACAACCCCACCCCATAAAAAAGAAAGAAGTTACGGAAACTATGAGAAATGCAAAAATTGCCACGGGCCACGTAGTAGACTCGCGCCAACCCGTTGGCAGTATGACCACTCCTAGTGAAAGCCCTCAACGGGAAGCTAGGAGTGCGACAGACTACTCGGGCCCAAAACAAAGGTCTGCCTGGGAACATGGAATGTCCGCACCATGTATGAGACGTCAAAACTAGCCCAGGTCACTAGAGAGATGGAAAGATACAGGCTGGATATTCTGGGAATTAGTGAATGTCGATGGACTGGTTCTGGACGCCAAACAACCAGCAAGGGATCGGTTGTCCTCTACTCAGGGCATGAAGACAAGCACATACACGGGGTGGCTCTCGTAGTCTCCAAAGAAAAGGCGAAAACCTTGGTAGAATGGGAACCTGTGAGTGACAGAATGATCAAGGCTCGCTTTAACTCCAAACACTGCAAACTGACCATCATACAATGTTATGCACCAACAAATGAAGCTGAGAGAAAGGACAAGGATGACTGGTATGAGGAGCTACAACGAACCGTCTCCAAGGTCCCTCAACACGATGTGTTACTGATCATGGGTGACATGAATGCCAAGGTTGGAGCCGAAAATGACAGCTGCGACAGAGCTATAGGGAGACATGGCTGTGGTGTGCGGAACAACAACGGTCAGCGCTTTGTTGACTTCTGCCTTGAAAACAACTGCGTAGTTGGTGGTACCATCTTCCCACATAAGACCATACACAAACTCACTTGGAAGTCACCTGATGGACTTACAACTAACCAGATTGACCACATCCTAATCAATGGGAAGTGGCGTAGGTCCCTCCAAGATGTCAGAGTTTGCCGTGGTGGGGATACCAACAGCGACCACTATCTGTTGACGGCTAACATCAAGCTGAAGCTCAGAAAAGTTAAACAGCAGGGTCAACGAGGGAGACAACTCGACATCGGCAAGCTGAAATGTCAGAACATCAACAAGGAGTTTGTGTTGGAGCTGAGAAATCGCTTTGGTGCTCTTGGCGCCCTGGCTGACTCAACTGACGAGGACCCCGATATCCACACCAAATGGGAAACCATCAAGAATACCTATGTTGAGGCAGCTACTAAGATCCTGGCCTACAAAGACAAGAAGAACAAGGAGTTGCTGACACCTGGCACTTGGCAGAAAATAGAACAAAGAAAACAACTTAAGGCCAGGATACTGAACACTAAGTCACTGAGGCTCCAGAAACAGGTCCAAGAAGCCTATAAGACCAAGGATAAGGAGGTCAAAAACAGTGCAAGGAATGAAAAGGGGCTTTTGTCGAGATGCTAGCCTGCAAAGCAGAAGGGGCAGCAAGAAGAGGTGAAATGGGTGTTGTATATAAAATCACCAAACAGCTCTGTGGCAAAAACACCAGCTAATCTGCTCCTGTAAAAGACAAGGATGGTAACAACCTATTAACAGAGAGTGAACAGGCAGTGAGATGGGTGGAGCACTTTCGTGAAGTCCTCAAGTGCCCTGAACCAGAACATCCTGCTAACCCCACACCTGCAGATAACATAGGCCTACTCAACATCAACACCAGCCCCCCTACTGAAACAGAAGTCAGAAATGCTATCCAAATAACAAAGGACGGGAAAGCTGCAGGCTCTGACTGCATCCATGCAGAGATGCTGAAAGCCAACCTCAACACCTCAGTTAAGGTGCTTACAGACCTGTTCAGAAACATCTGGGACAGAAATGTCATTCCTGTCGATTGGGCCAAAGGTTTGATAGCTAAAATCCCAAAGAAAGGCAATCTGCAGAACTGCAAAAACTGGCGAGGCATCAAATTGCAATCCATACAATCCAAGGTCTTCTGCAGAATCCTGCTAGGCAGAATTGATACCACAATTGACATCAAACTGAGACAGAAACAGGCAGGCTTCAGGAAAGGAAGAGGGTGCACAGACCAGATCTCCACACTAAGGAACATCATTGAACAATGCCTGGAGTGGAACTACCCATTATACATCAATTTCATCGACTTCCAGAAAGCTTTTGACAGCTTACACCGTGACACTCTGTGGAAGATCGTGCAATCCTATGGAGTTCCTCCAAAGATAATTGCACTGATAAAGATGTTTTACCACCGATTTGAGTGTAATGTGATCACAAACGGCAACCTCACTGACTGGTTCCCTGTGAAATCTGGCGTACGCCAGGGATGTATCATCTCTCCCATTCTCTTCCTGATTGCCATCGACTGGTCCATGCGAAAAACCATCTCAGACAAACCTAGAGGCATCCAGTGGACTCTCTTCACCCACCTGGAAGATCTCTATGCTATGCTGATGACCTAGCCATCCTCTCCACAAATCATACTCATCTGCAAGAGAAAACAGATAGGACTGACAGATTTGCCAAACAGATGGGTTTGAACATAAACACCTCTAAAATCCAAGTGATGTACATAAATTCAACACCACATGTACCAATCACCGTGGATGGCAACTCTCTCGATTATGTCGAAGAGTTTACATATCTGGGAAGTCTACTCAGTAAGGACAATGCATGCAGTAAAGACATCAACATAAGGCTCGGGAAAGCCTGCAGTGCATTCGCAATGCTTCATACCATCTGGAAGTCAAAGCAGTACAGCCTAAGAACCAAGATCCGACTGTATAACAGCAATGTTAAGTCAGTTCTGCTGTACGGCTCAGAATGCTGGGCGAGTCGTCGAGAGTGACATGCAGAAAATCAATGCATTCCACAATGGATGTCTCCGGAGGATATGTCAAATATTCTGTCCAGGTCAAATGAGGACCTGTACAAAAACACAAACTGCCGCAATGTGGTGTTGGAGATCAAACAATGCCGACTCCAATGGCTAGGACATGTCCTCAAAATGGACCAGAACTGCATCCCTAAAGTAGCCTTGAGATGGACACCTGGAAAGAGGAAGCAAGGGAGGCCAAAAACAAGCCGGCGGAGAACTGTGACCTCGGAACTGAAAACAGCAAACCTAACCTGGGGCGAGGCACAACATGCTGCACAGGATAGGACCAGATGGAAGCAGATCGTCGCAGCCTTATGTTCCTCAAGGAATGAAGAGGATTAACTAACTAACTAACTAACTAACAAACCATGTATTCACTCACATTCATCCAGTGGGGTAACAGCTAATGAGAAGCACGGCATCACTCAAAAATGGAGATGGGAATGACAGCTCTGTTGCGGCCATCAGGTGCAAGCCCCTTCTCTACAGACAAAATTGCCTTATTCTCCCCTAAAACACAACCAGTTCCAAGAATGTAAGTGCTGTTATGTATTATTTGTTCTTGCCATCAATGGGAAAGTGGCATAACTCTGGCCACATTTACAGAGCACCATAGTCAGAAGTTTGGCCATTTTACCCTAAACATACCACACTAAGAAAAAAAAGGAACAAAGTACAGATTGGCTTAATTTATTCTACAGTGGCAAGTTAATAACACAGAACAAATGTTCCCATAACATCCATTTAATGAGATCAGGATAATGAGGCTTAATGCTATCTGATCACAATTTAGGAATAAACAATGGAGCAAAAACACCAAGACAGAGATTCGGGGGAAAAGGTGTTTGAAATAGTCGGATCTGCTTATGGGTTGGGGATGCTTTGAATACAGCACCCTCGAGCCTATCCGCCAGTACTGGCTGAGGCATCTGCGCAGTACTGCACTCGGTTAAAGGCTAAACTAAGCCATCCCGTTTCAGTAGAAGTCAATGCACATTAACAGCTCCCTTTAATATTGATGATATTATGATTTTTTTCCTGTTTTTAATCCAAATTTATGTCCATAATCTCATTATTTCCTTGTCCAACCTCATAAACCTCAGAATTTCCTTTGACATTTGTATGTCATTATTGACAATGACATTGTTTTGTTTATACACTGCCCGTCCCCAAAAAAAGTCACACACACTAATATTTCGTTGGACCGCCTTTAGCTTTGATTACGGCACGCATTCGCCGTGGCATTGTTTCAATAAGCTTCTGCAATGTCACAATATTTATTTCCGTCCAGAGTTGCATTAATTTTTCGCCAAGATCTTGTATTGATGATGGGAGAGCCGGACCGCTGCACAAAGTCTTCTCCAGCACATCCCAAAGATTCTCAATGGGGTTAAGGTCTGGACTCTGTGGTGGCCAATCCATGTGTGAAAATGATGTCTCATGCTCCCTGAACCACTCTTTCACAATTTGAGCCTGATGAATTGTGGCATTGTCATCTTGGACTATGCCCATGCCATCAGGGAAGAAAAAATCCATTGATGGAAAAACCTGGTCATTCAGTATATTCAGGTAGTCAGCTGACCTCATTCTTTGGGCACATAATGTTGCTGAACCTAGACCTGATCACCTGCAGCAACCCCAGATTAGAACACTGCCCCCACAGGCTTGTACGGTAGGCACTAGGCATGATGGGTGCATCACTTCATCCGCCTCTCTTCTTACCCTGATGCGCCCATCACTCTGGAACAGGGTAAATCTGGACTCATTAGACCACATGACCTTCTTCCATTGCTCCAGAGTCCAACCTTTATGCTCCCTAGCAAATTGAAGCCTTTTTTTCTCCGATTAGCCTCACTGACAAGTGGTTTTCTTAAGGCTACACAGCTGTTTAGTCCCAATCCCTTGAGTTCCCTTCGCATTGTGCGTGTGCAAATGCTCTTGCTTTCACTATTAAACATAGCCATGAGTTCTACTGTTGATTTTTTACGATATGATTTCACCGAACGTTTAAGTGGTCACCGATCACGATCTTTCCAGATTTTTTTCCGACCACATTTCTTCCTTGAAGATGATGGTTCACCACTATCCTTCCAGGTTTTAATAATGCGTTGGACAGTTCTTAACCCAATTTTTGTAGTTTCAGCAATCTCCTTAGTTGTTTTCTTTGCTTGATGCAGGCTAATAATTTGACCCTTCTGAAACAGATCTTTTCCACGACCACAGGATATGTCTTCCGACATGGTTGTTTAAGATAAGAGAAGCTACTCACTGCATCAGTTAGGGTTAAATAACTTGTTGCCAGCTAAAACATATTAATCACTGCAGTAATTATCCAATGGAAGGCTCTTACCTATTTGCTTAGTTAAATCCAGGTGGGCCAGGCAGTGTATAACAAAAATAGGCTATGTTCACCTACTGGGACCTATTCTCTGGGAATGGAGTGTATTGAGTGTTCACGTGTACGCCCACTCATTGCCATTATGATAAACCAAGGCAGGCAGAACGGCTGCTGGGATAATGATTGCCCAGCAACCAATTTCTCTCATAACAACTTTGCAAGATGCATTTGTGGAAAGAAATTGATGGCAAATCTCATCTTCTTGTGTTTTGTACCAGAGCTAAATCTCACATATGGCTACTCTTTAAAGGGGCTGTAACGTTCCGAACTATGGATGGTCCGAGACCCTAACCGAACCCCTCTGGCGTGTCCCACCACAGCCGCCCCTGGACAGGGTTGGAGGGATGGAGGAAGAGGCCCATTAGCCATTAGGCCTAGAGCACTTAGAGTCTGCTGGTCAGGCCTGGGGCCTGCGGGCACTCAACGGCAACACAGGAATGCTGACTCGGGCCTTTCAAGGCCCAGTGGTCAGGCCGCCAGTCTCTTTGTAATGGACACAATGGAAGTAACCATGCCTCGCCCTTAGTGCCCCCGCCTCTCTCTGGTCACAGCGTGGTGGTGTCCAGGAGCGCTTTGCAGGACAAACACCATGCCTTCCACAAGTCACCTATAAGGCACCCACTGTTGGCTACTCACGGTATTGCATCCAATTAAAGGACCCCTCATTTATTCAAATTTTGCCTTTATTTGACCTGTATAAGCCACGTGTTAAAATGCTGCAAACAGAACCCATCATTACAGTTACAAAGACAGCTAAAATAAGCCATCCTATGTTAAGTGACATTGAAAGGATGGTGACATGGGTGCTGTAAAAGCATTAAGAAATGAGGGGCTTTCTAGCACACCAGTCTTGGGGGTTTTTCCTCCACCTTTTCAGAGGTGGTGTCCCCTAGGCCAGTGTGCTGGGAGACAAGTCTACTGTTCTGAGATCAATGCCAACCAGCATCATCCGTCCTCATCCGTCAGGAGTGGATCAGAGGCAGCTGGGATTGAAGGAAGATTGTGCAGGAGGACATTGGGCAATGCATTATTTGAGATATGCACCACACGGCCAGAACTGCTGATTAGCTAGTGGTTGTCCTTGCATAGAATAGCCTGCTACTGTCCATCTCAGCCTTGTGATCATTAGTCTTGTGGTAGTAGCTAGCCTCATGCTGTGCAGAATCACTGGTGTTGTATGAAGCTGAAAATAATGGTTTCACTCATATGGTCCACGAGAAGTTGATTAGTTGTGGCAAAAAAAATCTCCAAAAAACAATGGCAACAATTTTTTGCTGATTGAAGAACAAAATCTTGGAATAGAAATGCTATTTTGAAGTAGTTCAACACAACATAAATGTGAAGCATAGCTCTGTGCTGCTTCATGACATCCAAAATGTGATAGAAATGACAGAAATACAGGAAACTGCCAAAATAAAGGAAACACCAACATAAAGTGTATTAATGGGGTGTTGGGCCACCACGAGCTGTCAGAACAGCTTCAATGCGCCTTGGAATAGATTCTACAAGAGTCTGGAACTCTATTGGAAGGATGCAACACCATTTTTCCACAAGAAATTCCATTATTTGGTGTTTTGTTGATGGTGGTGGATAACGCTGTCCCAGGCGCCGCTCCCGAATCTCCCATAAGCAATTAGTTGCCTTGGCTGGGGACCTCGGTCTTTGACTCAGCATGCGAATCATATCTCTTGTCGCGTGAAGCAGCCAGCAAGGGCCGTAGTTCGAAACCCGCAGCAGACCTACCCCCGTTACACTGGCAGAAGTGGCGCTTCTTTCCACGCAAGTGTAAAACCATCCTCATGCTGTCCAAAAGCAACCTTGCTGCCATTGAGAGAACTACATGTGTGCTGTGCGAGGCGAGGCGAGGTGAAGCAAGGCACCTCCCCGGTATCCTTCCATTTCCTGTACCGTTTGACCGTGGTTTGACCGTTTGTATCATACGTTTGGAAATGGTCCTGGGGCGACCCCGTGAAGGGGGAGTGAATGAAGGAAGGAGGAGGACAGAGTCCAATGCAGTTGAGGCTCTTTTTTTGGTGTAAGATGCATTCAGACATTTTTCAAACGAACCACAAAAGTTGGGCCCATTTACCATCCCTGTACAAGCCTTAACCAGGCCAAGCTCCTCACAGAGAGGGAGAGATGTCATCATAAACAAACTGAACCGCAGGACTTACGCTGGAGAGGAGAGATGTTTATTAGAGAGCAGAAACACTGTGCAGGTCTGAGCACAAACTCCATTCAAGTCACGTTCTCCCCTTCTGGTGAATTCAGTGAATCAATGACTCTGCAGCCAAACTGTGCTCTCCTCAATGGGAGTGACTTGTGTGAGTCACTACACAGAGGCTACCATCACCTGCCATGAGCCTGAAACATTATCTTGGGGTACTGGAATAAATGCACACACACACACACACACATTTGCATGGCCATGTGTAGGTACAAACATGTCTATGCAGACACACACATTCATACACACGTATATGACCGGACATAAACACACACAGACACATTCCCATGCATCTGCACACACATGCAGATGCATAGAAACACACACTATGTTTTATTTGCTGGATTTTATTTTACTCAGTTGTTTTGGAAGAGGTTTTATATTCCATACCATTGCAAAATAAATGAAGATGGAAAGCACAAAGCAAATTCTGGTCTCTTCATTCCATATCCAAAACGTTTGTACAAAGGCATCAACGTTTCGGCCTCAAGTGGCCTAACTTAGCTCAACCTAAACAATCTTTGGTAGTTCACTTTGTTAATCCCTTTTATGAGTTTAAAAAGCTCAATCAAATCCACCCTTTGTCTCCTGCCAAAACCACATGTTTTCATGTTCTCAATATGGTTGGGACCTGTCCATGCACTGATCTGAGGTCAGTGACACACAGCTGATAGAACGAGGGGAGAGGGGTGCCTACCGGCGGGCATGTTCAGACCAGATGGTCTCAGAAGCTCCAGGAGCTGCTCTTTGGTTTGGGGTCCATCTGCAAGAGACAGAGAGAGAACTCAGGTTCAAATACTGTCCGTAGCACTGACAGGGTGTCTCTCTGACCTCTGAGGGGCAAGCGAGTGGGGCTATGTGGATAGAGAGGGCTGAGCAGAAACGCTCAATCGAGCAGCATGTTTCAGGCACTCATGTGTCTACGTTAAGCGCACCTGTTTCACTCAGAGCAGTAAATATGTGTGTGCGGGGGTTGGAGGAGGGGGGCAGAGAGAGAATAAAAGATGCATTTCAGGAGAGGCAAGCCACAAAAAACAAAAAGACAAAAGAAGCTTCTTCTGTTGCACTCAGCTTTCGGAAGGTTATCAGTTCCCATCTTCGCCAATCACAGTTTGCCCCATTTGTTGCTCACTTGTATTTGAGGTCTTCTGTTCTTGTTCTGTTTAAAGAGCATCCTCAAGCAGCCTCAGCCTTGACAGTATAATTTTCCTAACAATTATCAAGGTTATTGCTGCGTCATGTATTCCCTGTCAATCCTAGCTAGCCTTACGGGATTTGTAGACGGCTTGATTTGCTTTGTAAAACATGAAACGAGCTAGTATGCACAGGTATTTTTCATTTGAAATAACAGTGTTGAATTAACTTCAGCAATGGATATTTTTAACGCCTCAAAAACTGTCCGTAGCCTTAGACACTCAGGAAGTTGTCTTCTATACGGCTGAAAAAGCAGTCCAGATTGCACATGGGAGCAACATTGTCGATAGGAATTATACCATCAAGTACCCTGCACCAAAGGTCACCGATGGCGTGGGGGAAGAAGTGGGCTGCAGGGTAGTACAATGGTTAGGGATATGGGCTTGTAACGCAAAGGTTGCAGGTTCGATTTTTGGGTGGAGGAAAAGTACTTAACCTGAACTGCTTCAGTAAATATCCAGCTGTATAAATAGACCGTAGGTAAAGAAATGTCAACTTTGTAAATCGCTTTAGATGAAAGCGTCTGCTAAATGCCTGTAATGTACTGTAGGAAGCATTTCCAAAAACAAAAAAACCTCAACACTGTTCCCTCCACTGAGTGTCCTGGATATGCAACTGAACAAAAAATAGGAATTTATCGCATAGCAAGTAGGCTGGATCTGTTTTTCAACATTGTTGAAAAAAAATAGATATATTCATATCTCTGAGGCCCTATTGTGTCATAATTTACTGTACTGTCCATCAGAATTGGGTGTCAGTCCAGTCCCAATCCAATAAAAAATGCCTGCTGCCTTCCACGGTAAAGATATCGCTATGGGTCTGTAACAGGAGTCTGGTTTGTGTTCTCCTATAATACAAAAACATAAAGGACACGTGGAGAGGAGTTTTCTTTCTTTCTTTTTTTATATTTTGTTTCAGATTTTTCCATTTTTTTCTCCCAATTTAGTAGCCAATTACACCCTCCTCTGAGACGGAACTCGCCCACCTACTTCTGGAGATAGCCTTCGCGCTTCTCGGCGAGTTTGTGCCGGCTCACCCTCCCCCTGGGGCGGGCAGCCAAATGCCACCCCCGATTGGGGCTCCTGGCCAGGGCTGGTCTGGCACTGTCGGGTTTTGAACCACAACCAGAATAGGCAGCTCCCTCTCGCACCAGTCAATGCGAGTGCGTTAGTTGTGTGCAGTGCACCTGCTGCTAGTGCTGGGGAGAGGGGAGAGGGGAGCAGGTCCATGATGCAGCTCTGCCAAAAGAGCTGGGACACCTGTAGAGTGTCCACCTGAGCCAGAGGGAGCAGAACACACCTCCGCAAGACCAGAGGGTAATGAAGGGTAAGTCCGTAAGACGAACGCTGGGGCTACGGAGTCTGTGGTGCTGCCTACCACTGTGCGAGGCAATTTGGCTGGTTTTATCTTTCCTGCCCACTCCCACATGGGTTGGAGGAAGAGATCCATGTGACCTCGTTGCACTGAATAAGACAACTCTCCCCCGCCCATCCAGAATCCACCCACACCAGATTCACAATGTTCTTCTCTCACATGTGATGACAGCTCTAATATTATTTGTCATTACAGGCATTGCTATTATTTCAATTGAAGAGATGACAGAGAGTGTGACAGCAGACAGACATGCACTGGCTAGCTCCTGCAATTGCTACGGGTGGGAGGCGGTGGGGGGGTGAAATGTGTGGTGGAACACATGGGGTTAAATGTGGGACAGCAGAGGGCAGATAATCCGTCCACCTGACCCTGTTTCCAGAACTCTCCAAGCATGCAGGCCACTTCCTCCACCAGGGATCAAGAAACAACTCATAGAGATTCAAATCATCCTTGAAACACACACACACGCATACGCACGCACACATACAAACTCAAAACAGCTTTTATTAGTGCACCATTTGCAGAAGGTGGGGAGGCGCCTCCTCTGAACATTTGTGCAGCCGGGACACGTTCACAGTGCCTCGCCGCTCAGCGCTCTATTTCTGGAACCTTCCCTGGACCCGGGGGCCCGACGACGCCTGCTCCGCTGCATTGTTTTAATCAGCCAGGAGAGCGAGAAAGCGCCACGCATCACTGCACAACACCACTTCTGGGAGAGAAAACCGACAAGGAGACAGAGAGGGGACACCTTACCTGCTGTATGAGACGTGCACGTACGTGTATATGCCTGTGCTGCCTGTGTGTCACAATTCCTTGGTATGCAATTTCAATGCATCTCTCTCCTTCCCTTAATCTTTTTGGTGCCAGCCAGAAGAGGATTGACTCCCCCTGAGGTCTGGTTCCTCTCAAGGTTCCTTCCTATGTCCTTTAGGGAGTTTTTCCTTGCCACTGTTAGCCTTGGCGTGCTCCTAGGGGCGTTTAAGGCTCCATAGCCTGTAAAACCGCTTTGTGATAATGTATCTGTTAAAAGCGCTATACGAATACACTGAATTGAATTGAATAGTGTTTAACTGTAGCAGCCCCCTCACAGTAGGATGCCCCAGGCTAATTCAGGACAGGGCCCAAGGGAGGACGTGCAGAGACGAGCTTGCCCCCCAGGGTCTGGTTTGCGCCTATCTGACCTCTGTGCCGGTCAATGGCGGAACGCAGCCAGTGAAAGACTGCAGGGCTTTTCTCCGCATTTGAATCACAAACCTTTTGCCTCTGCTCTGACCTGGTGAAGCATTATGCATTCTGACACAACGTGACAGCGAAGAAAGGCTTACACATCCGCAAACCCCCACCACCAACTCTTTACTGGAATTCAGCTAAACCAGAGAGTTTGGCTGTCTTTTATTCCCAGTAACACAACAGGAGATTAGCATCTCTTACATAACCAATGAATTGACAGAAACACCACCAGTCTGACCACAGTCATGAACTTCACACTGTGCCCAGAAACCAGGCATTTGGATTGGCCAGGATTGTGGAGCCCATCGTTTGGAGCTCTTGACACAAGGACTTCTGGGAGTTCCAGAAGTGTAGGCGTCGTCTGTGGGTACAGTCAAGACTGCCAGTCCTCGAGAGCCAGGTGGCTGATAGCACCTACAGCCCCAAAACACCCGTTTCATAATCAGACAGACAGAGCCTGTTGTTTAGGAACACAAGTGGCCGTTTCAAACCAAACTGAGGAGCTGAGTAGAGACCCGACGCCTAGAAGCCTGTAAAAATCTTTAGCCTTATTTGAGACCTCAGTTGACAGAACATGAAGGTCACCATGGGGGAATGAACTCTAAAATCAACCTAAACAGAGCCACTGGCAACCAGTCCCTTTAAGGCAGGGGTGGGCAATTCCGGTCCTGGAGGGCCGGTGTGTATGCAGGTTTTCGTTTCTACCAATTACCCTGCTTAATTAGCTAATTACTTGGATACGCCAATGCTGGTTCACTTGTAGATTAGATCACAGTAACATGTTTCATATGGGAACACAAGGACAGTCTTCAGCTGTCACTCATGGGCATATCAAGAAATGTAGCTAAAATGTCAGATCACGTAAATGATTGGGCTAATTAAATAATTAAGAGCAGAAGTTCTGCCATGAAATCCAGAAACAGATGCGTTCCCTCCTTGTCCACCCCTGCTTTAAGGACATCTCTATCAGCTCTGAGAAAAGACTCAGCTTCATGGCCCCAGCTGAAACATAATAGTACTCGTCCCTCACTAAAGGCAACATTAGTGCTGGGTGAACCTCAGCAAGGCCACCCACTAACCGCCGGACATCCGGGCAATGGGCAGAGAGAGGCTCTTGCAGTCACTTGGGTCAAGCTGGTGAGGGAGCATTATGCGTAGGTTTTTTTAAGACTGCAGCTCATCTGCACTTTAATACCAAACAGTTGACGGAATCTATTGATCTGCTGTGTCTGTTATACACACCGCTCTGCATATCCGTGATCTGTTCATGCTTTTAAAAATAATAATTACGACTGACAAAATACCATGTCCACAATTATGTCCTTTATTGACAGGACACTCTTTCTGAAAAAGGTTACTGCCAAAAGACCCACTCAGAGACAGACATGCAGTCTTGATGCCCTCCCCTTCCCCCACTTACGCCTGCTGGTACAGAGAAACCACCAGCTCTCTCGCTTTCATCAGAGAGACATACATGCCATTTAGCAGACGCTTTTATCCAAAGCGACCTACAGTAGTGAATGCATACATTTTTCAGTATATGTGGTCCCAATGGGAACCCACAACCTGAGCATTGTTAGCGCCATTCTCTACCTACTGAGCCACACAGAACCACCATCCAACTCTCTCCCTTCCAGCAGACACCATCGAATAACCTTCATTTTCAGCAGAGAGACCATCCATCAGCTCTCCCAGGTTCATCAAGCACAATTTAATGTCTCCTAATTAAATTAGTTGTCCTTAATTGTACCCTATTCTAATTCAACTACCCCTTCCCTCGTACTGCCACTGTGACTCTGGTACTGGCAGTGACCAAAACGCTGAACCGCCTCCTCTGTGACGGAACAGAACGGAACTCTCCAAGCCGTCGACAGTAACTCCGATACACACAGAGCCACTTGTGCACGTCAAACTCAGGCCAGCTTCCCTCCCCCCCTCTCCCCTCCCCCTAGGGGTGGACGGCCAAACACCACCCCCAAAAGGGACTCCCGGCTATAGCCAGGCTTGCGCAGCCTGGACTCGAACCCAGGCTGCAGTGGGCAACCTCCATTTAGAACAAGTGCCTTTACTGGCTGTGCCACATGGGGGCCCATGTCTCTCATTGTAACCAAAAGTTTTTAAAGTTTTAGGCAATTCCCTCCACTACAAGCCTTTTATATGTTTATTCCCTACTAACTAAATGCTGCTGACCTGAAATGAAAGACATTGCTCTTGCCCCCGCTGGAAGCTGGGAGAGAGTGACACGGTCCCCTGCATACTGTCAGCCGGCGGACAAACTTGCTGCCTTCAAACAGCAGCCATTGCGACTTCTAGCTGTGATCATCAGACTCCTTCCCTGTATCACTCTGCCCTGGCCTTCACACTCCCTCTAATCTCAGTACCAACTGAGATGCTGAAATACAAATTCTGCAGAAGTGATTTCAGCAAACCGGTGCCATCAGGCCTGGTCCCATGTTGACAAGGGGCATCCACGTGGGGGCCTGCCAGCAGGCCAGTGGGTGGCCTTCTGGGATACGTTCCATCCTACTATCCCTACATTGTACACCCCACCCTACACCTAGAGCAAGGTACATATCCTGAACTGCTTCAAGCTGTAAACCACAATGCTCATTAACAGCCCATAAGAGCTTACCGTCACCACAACAATTAACACTGCAGAGTGTCAGGCATGCACTGTGGCCCCACCCTCGCCCACCAGCCTGACCCTCACTCTAAAGCCCCATCACACTGCACTCTGAAATGGCAAGAACTTTCAGAGCATAATATGGCTGGAATGACAGCTCTCACCAACAATACTCTGTCCAATGATCTATTGAATCACTAATGTTTTCAAGTACCCACATTATAATAATACCCAGATGTCTGAAAGCCACTCAAACAATTTAAATCCTGCCACAAAAACCATAAACACAATTACAGAATGCATTGGCTTGTTGTGGACATGAGGTCCAGACAGGCATCTTAATGCCTTTATTTTGCCCGGTCAGACCGCACTGCTCATCCAACACACAGAGCCCCCGGGTGCCCTTGGCAGTCATTTCTGAATTTTGTCTGATGACTGGTGAAGTCGGGAGAAGTGGCAGGTGAAAACAAGTCAGGCTCAGGCTCCAGCACATCAACACTAGCTGCTATAGCTCTAAACCCCTGAGCCCCACCCTGCTACTCCACTCCCTGCTACACAACCCCCTGATCCACACCCTGCTACTCCACCCCCTGCTACACCAACCCCCTGAGCCAGACCCTGCTACTCCACACCCTGCCACACCGCCCCCCTCAGCCACCCCCTGCTACACCACCCCCCTGAGCCACACCCTGCTACACCACCCCCCAATCTCTGCCTGCTACACCACCCTCCTGATCTCTGCCGTTCTACAGACATTCTACTTTTTTTCCTAGTAGCGCTTGCTCTACCAAAAAATGTGGTAGTGCAAGCAAAGTCTTCAGTCGCAACATGGAAATTGACTTTTATTGGTACATTCCAGATAGATTTACAACAAGTCGTCACTTTCATCAATAGCCTGTGACCATGGCCTGTAGTTTGGCCTCCTGGCCCTCTACAAACTTGGCATTGCCAGCCCCATCATTGCCGCAGTTTTTACTAGAGCTGTCCCCGACTAAACCAACAGTAGTCCGTTTTTTTGGATTGGTCAAACTTTTTTTCTATATGACACACCCTATTTGTTTGAATAAATACAACTATATGCACACTGCGCTTGTCTCGTGTTTTATAACTTTCTTAAGTGACTTTCTTCTAATGACTTTATGGAGCCGGAGTTCAAGACTACCTGAAAGGAGAAAAAAAACTCTCCGTTCTGAGCCTCCTCTTCATGCTGCCCTTGCAGATTCTGCCGTGGCGCTTGTGAAGTTGGGGTATGCATTCTAATGCATAGGCTATGTTTTATTTCATTAACCAGGTTGGTCTCATTGGGGTTTAAAATCTATTTTGCGAATGATCACACATAGCCTAATGTCTTCAATTGTAGCCTAAAGCTGAACATAAAGTGGCTATAGCCTATCGAAAATAACTTACTCGAGTTGGAGACCATCCAATGGCCTACTACCCCAGTCGTTTCATGTTATGGCACAGGAACATTAGCTTGTCCACATTTTTTGGCATAAGGCTGCTCCTCGTTTTATTAACGATGAACCCTGCCTTGGAAAACACGCTTGCAAAGTTTACATTCCACTTTTTTTGGATCGTCCGCAACTAAAACGAAATGCTGCCATACTCCAGATTTTATTAGTTTTGCAGAATTATTCACAACATTACTATTACCTTAACTGCCTAATATAATTTAAAGAGAACATATATAGGCCTAGCTATGTTAAGAGTGAAGGACTGTCACTGCCATACCCGCAGCATCCAGAATGGATTATTCTACTGATAAGCGTGCCGAACTGTGGTGCGAATCCAGGTGTCTCATGCTGCGTGGATATTTTTTTAACATTTTTTATTTTGTGCGACCAAAACAAATCTCGGTCGACTAAATGGGGTCAGCCCCAGTTTTTACAATGCACACAGTGCATTGCGTTATCCCTATCCTTATCGTGCCTTAACCACATTAACTACTTCAGCCATTCCATAGGGCAGGGGTTCCCAAACTCGGTCCTGGGGGACCCCATGTATGCTGGCTTTAGTTCCAACCATAATTGTATTTCCTGAAGTTTACTGAGCTGCTAATTGTTTTTAATTAGACAATTTTTACAGAAATAAAGTGGCAGCTTATTGCCACATTATGTCAGAAACAGATATTCATGTTACACAGAATGAATATTCTATATTAATTTAAGGATGTTTAATCAGTCAGATATGTGCTGAAACTAATGCTTCATTCTCTGTAATGCGCTACATTGGTAAATGATTTCTTTTGAAAGAGTGTACATTTTTAATTGATTTATTGATTGACCTACAGCTGACATCAGTGAATATCCTAAAGTGTGGACACCTGGTCTTTAAAACTAAACAATTTGTGGAAAAATTACTTCAAAGACAATGCAAGGTGGTCCAGGACCGAGTTTGGGAACCCTGCAGCATTGGAATGCATAGACCCTTTTCTTTACTGCTGGTTCAGGTGACGTCGTGGGACAGCAAACAGCAATCTGATGATAATCTGGCTAGCTAGCTCTTTCGTTACTGGCTTGCTACACATTAAATTAAACTACTCAGCTAGCTATCTTGTAAACGGTGCTCTCTGTAAGAACATAAGAATGCATAATGGCCGTTCAGCCCATCTAGGCTCGTCACTTCCTAGTCTAAAGAATATCCAGTACTGCATCAAGCCTGGACTTGAATACCCCAAGTGTTTCTGTCTCAACTACCTGACCTGGAGAGCTGTTCCAGGCATTGACAACTCTCTGGATAAAAAAATTAAAACTTCCTGATATCCGTGCACAATTTGCCTTTAACTAATTTCCACCTCTTGTTCTGCTAACTAAACTGAGTTAAAAAAATCTTTGGTAGTTCACTTTGTTAATCCCTTTCATGAATTTAAAAACCTCAAACAAATCCCCCCTTAGTCTCTATTTGCCAAGCATCTTAAGTCTTTCCTCATAACCTTTACCTTTCATACCAGGTACCAATTTAGTTTCCCTTCTTTGTACTTTTTCAAGAGCTTCTATATCTTTTTGTAGTGTGGTGCCCAGCACTGCAAACAGTACTCTAAGTGAGGTCTGACAAAGGCATTGTATACAAATATATAAATATATAAACCAAAAAAATATCCTTCTTTGATTTATACTCAATACATTTATATATATCCCAGCATCCTGTTGGCCTTTTTCACTGCTACAGCACACTGCTTAGATGCGGATAGACTTTGAACAACTACAGCTCCTTTGTCAAATTGAACACATTTTTATTTTTATCCTCCCATAAAATACTCCTGTCTTATATTTTTGTTTATTTACATTTAGCAATATTGAATGTAATCTGACATTGACATGCCCATTTATGGATTTTGTTTAAATTATCTTGGATAACCTTTGTCAATTCCAACTTGTTTGCTTAACCCCCAAGTTTCATCTGCAAATGTAACTATTTTGATACCAACATCTCTATGAAGATCATTTATGAAAATTCAGATGCAGGTCCTAGCACTGATCCCTGTAGGACTCCACTGCCCACAGCCACTAGGTGAGATATGACCCCTCCTACTGTTACTCTTTGTATTCGACTTTGCAGCCAATTATGAACCCACTCTGAAATAACTCCTGCAATTCCTACTGAATTCATTTTGACAATGAGTCTCTCATGTGGTACCTTGCCAAATGCTTTTTAAAAGTCCAAATGTATAATATCATAAGCCTGGTTCAAGTCAAAATACTTTGTAGCTTCCTCAAACAAGTCCTGAAGTACTGTTTGTCCATGGACTTCATGTGCATGGTTAGTGCAGGCATGGCATAGACCCCTTGACCTTTTGTTGCTCAGGGGAAATGTGTGCACATTTTTGGTTGCACTGCAAATATTTTGGGTCCCAAATGCAATTCAAATTGGTTGCAGTCTACAGCCCAGTCAACCACTCCCTGCTACACTCCCTTTCACATCGCTGAGCTGAAATGGAGTTTAATCATAGCTAAATCAGAGAAAAACAGAACCTAAATCAGAGGGATCATAACTAAATGAGAGCTAAATCAGATATAACAGAACTAAATCAAAAAGCAAACCTGGACTAGATCAGTTTATTCAAACTTAAACCCTAACTGAATCAGATTCATGGCAATCACAATGCAATAGCTCATACGTACAAACAAGTGCCGCCCTGCCAATACACAGCACAACTGGAAAAGATTGTGAAGATATTTACATTTGATGGCAAATGAACCAACACCCACATGTATCGAGGATAAGGAAGGAAGAAAAAAATACAAATGCTTATACACAAACACACACACACAGACGACACAAACACAAACACACACACACACACAGATGCACAATCACACACATGAGAGTAACATGGAACTACACTGCAGAGTGCAGTTGTGTTTGTTATTGGAAAACAGAATGCATGTACTTGCATATATTATTCATGTCGACTCAGTTTCTCTTTATGTCCTGACCCAAGCTGTACCGGGGTCTGCAGCCTGCTGGGTGTGTGGAGACAAAGCCGCTGGCTCAGGCCGTGTTTACTGATACGCAGCGCTGACAGCATTATCGAACCGGCCGTAAAAATGAATAGCTCTTTAAATACTGCGTGGGAGAGGGAACCAAAAAAAAAAACAATGGGCTGATGCCAAACTGAAAGAAATTCAACAGAACAGAATATAGATGAGTCACTGTTGGGCAACACATTCAAGGCTCTCCCTTCTCCTTCCACTTTTACTGAAGACAAAATGCATCATTCATAAAGATTCACCATGGGGGGGTCACTGTCTGCCTCACGATTTGGGGCCTCTCACTCCCCAAAATCTTGACATTTGCAATGTCTGTCCGCCCCAACCTCGAGTGAAGCCGTCCTTACTGAACAAAGAGATGCCTTTCCAAAACGGTCCAAGCTGCGGCGTTCTTCTGTAAGCCATCGCATTCCTAATTTCTTACATGTGGGTCTTCCTGACGTCAATTCTGTACCTCCCCAGAGTTCCTCTGTCCCTCTTTTTTTACGCAATTCTCTTTTTAGCATCTCCTCTGGGGGTGGTGGAAGGCATTGGGGTGGAGTGTGAGGGGGATCAGCACTGGTCTGAGAGAGGTTCCGTTTGTTCTGTCTGTCTCACGGACACGACAAAGTCACAGATCTGGATGTGATGCGCAAATCCCCGCGACTGCAAGACCACGGGGACCCTTGAAAGGTGAACTCACCTCGGAGCGGTGTTTCACATTCAAAGCCGTTTTAACATCCCCACTTCAGCTCGGCTCGCCTTATCAAGGACAATCAAACTGCACCGATTGCACATAGTTTCCGTGGCGACAGGGTCAGCTCAAATAACCAAGGAACCCCAGGTAATCACTGACCATATACTTCGCCCTGGACTGATATAAGGGACTGACTGACGGCCATACGAACTAGACGCACTGGTAAATACGAGACTAGAGCAGCTCCAAACCCAGTGCACAATAAAGGGCTTTGATCTGCAAGCATTTCATCTGGACACCAGAACCTGAATCTTATAGAACAGATGCTTTATGTTTAATGGTGTGCCATTTTGGGATGACCTGTTCCTATCTGACGGTGAAGGCCTTGTGACAATGTTATTACTCTTATTTTTTTACATGATTATTCAGTGTAATAATTTGATGCTTTGACAATTGCAGAGCCCACAGCAAACCCAGATAAGCATTCTGTAGAATCCCTTAATTAAAAAAATAATAATTAAAAAGGTGGGGGAATTGTAACGCAAGAGTTGCAGTTCAATTCCCAGGTGGGGCACTGCCATTGTACCCTTGAGCAAGGTACTTAACCTGAATTGCATCACCTGTATATATGGATTGTATGCAAAGAAATGTAAAACTGTAAGTAGCTCTGGATAAGGGCGTCTGCTAAATGCTTGTAACATGAATGTAATGTAATGGTTTGTTGCCTGAGCCGCAAAAAGAGACTCGCTTCAGCCTTCCCATAATATCTTAGCACCCGTGCTAACGAGTCGTGGAATGTCCAGTTATGCATCAGCTGTTCTCCCCATCTCTTTCCAGCGGGATCTGACCGCATTTGCACTGTGTCCCGGGAAGGGAGGGGCGTAACACTCCTCATGAAAGAAGGAAATAAATTGCTGCTGCAGCCTCGAAGAGAGGAGAGATGAAGCCAGCAGGATAAACTCGCGCATGCTCCCTGACTACGTTCATCCCTACAGGGCTTCAGCTGAGCTTCTCTGTCGATCAAGGCGCTCTCGCCCCATCTGATGTCAACAGCCACTTCTGCTGCTGTCATTTGCACAAGGGAGTTGATGAACGAGAGTACGATGGCAGGAGTGAATGATGCCTCGAGTGAGCGAGTTGGGTAAGGTTATAAGTGAACGCATGAAAAAACAGCAAGAGTGGATGAGCGCAAAAGTGAAGGGTGCAAGAGTGAAGTGAATCATTTTTAAAATGGTGTGGATAACGACAGCTAGCCTACACTCTTGTCTCGCACCGATACGGTTCTCTCGTTAACGCCATTTCCTTCACCAGCTATGTTCCCACGATGAGCAGACTGATAAAGGTTACAACTGGGACAATAAAAGGTATCAGACAGGGGGAAATATGGCTCTTATGCTACAAGAAGGGTGTCCTCAAGGGTCAATGCTGATGCAGTAACAATGAGCAGTCAAACATCAGTGAGAAACAAGACTCACCAGTCCTGATGTCCATTCCTTATGTTGCAACTCCTCCTATTTTCCACTCCACCACAGACGTTTCTGACACGTGTTTTTTTCTCATGAACCATTTATAAAACAAAGGAGGTTTCCGCTGCTTGCAGTTCATGGCAGAGTGAGGGCGAGGAATGGTTATATGCAGATGACCGAGACCCGTGGGTCTTGGGGTCAGAAGGGGGTGTTATGCTCTTATGCATAAGAGTACACCATTTCTTTGGACTTTTCCCCCTGTGCCTTTTACTGTGACTGCCCAGGAAAGGGAAATAAAATGGCTGTTGACCTACTGGAACACTTCTCCTTACGTTTTCGACTCACCACCTGGCAAGGTGGTCACGCCTGCCACAGCCCCGACAATATTCGATATTCCGTCATTAATTTTAATAGCATAAGGCGGGATCCTCAAGAGTAGAAGGTTAGTTTGATGGAATCCGGATGAAACTTAAGTCACTTATCACTTTGAATTGCAGTTGTCCTTACTTAGTCTGAAGTCATTAGATTGAATCCCTGCCAGTGTTTTGCCCATTTAAACAAATATAAAATCTCAATGATCCCAATGATAGCCATTATCATCATTTTTATAGTTATGGTTGCGATGCGATCGGCTCCATTCATTACAACCTGAGAGATTTATACATTTTTATTGTCATGGCTCTCAGTGGGACAAGGGCTTATCACCATCTCCCACCCAGCTCTAGAGTGAAAGAGGCAGAAAATGAATTCACACTGGGAGTTATTTTGTCATTTACATGGAGGCCTACAAGTAACTGCCAAAATAAAGGAAACACTTGAGTAAATGATGGGTTCTGGCAGCTCTGTTATGTTGTGGGGTGCAGATGCTTGTAGAATCAATGTGAAGGCGCATTGAAGCTGTTCTGGTGGCTCAACGCCCTACTAAGACACTTTATGCTGGTGTTTCCTTTATTTTGGCAGTTGACCAATCCACCATCGGTCAGAAGTCAACACTGACCAGCAGAGTACTGCTGATTGTGCGTTCCCATTTCCACAAAAAGGCATTCATTTTGTAACGTTTTGTACAAAGTAATAATATCAGACAAAAAGAAGAAGATCAAAGACAGTGGAAGAGTTTTGTACAGCACTATGGTGTACCCTTCTTCCGTACAAATGTCTGCACTCTGCTGGCGGCTATTAAAAAATGAGGTTCCGGGTCCCCTGGTTTCATTTGCTTGATTTTTCTACGCTCTGTCACTAAACATCAAGAGGATGAACAGCATGACTGGGATTAGCACAGAGGTAGGGAAAAGGCAGCACAGATGTTTCAGGACCCGTTTGTTAGTTTGTTTGTTTTGGTCATCTATGTAAAAGATTAATATCCACAGTAATCCCCATAATCTGTGTGATGGAAAACAGAGATACAGAATGGAACTTGTAGAGCCAATTAGTGTGTGTGTGTGTGTGTGGGGGTTATGTGATGGATGGGGCTGGCTCGCAGTGACTGCCCCTGATCCCAGAGTGACCTCATCGCAGTAGAGCTGGGATGCCCATGTCTGCAGCCCTGCCTGGGTTCACGCGACTGGACGCTGGCCTTGATACAACCAGGCAGAACCAGCGCAGACCCTGACGTTCCCCCACACCCCTGAGTATTGGCATACAGGGAGATGGTGACACATTCTGCTGCTCATCCCCAGTCCATCAAAAAGCAGTATCGTCACTTGCAGTTTAAACCATATACAGGAAACTCCAATATAAAGTGTCTTAATAGGGTGTTGGGACACCACAAGCTACCAGAACAGCTTCAATGGGCCTTGACATAGATTCTGCAGGTGTCTGGATCTCTATTGAAGGGATGCAAAACCAGTATTGCATGAAATATTACATCATTTAATGTTTTGTTGATGGTGATCGAAAACACTGTCTTAGGTGCCACTCCAGAATCTCCCATAAGTGTCAATAGGGTTAAGATCTGGTGACAGAGATGGCCATTGGCAGATGGTTTAAATCATTTTCATGCTCATCCAACCATTCAGTGACACTCGTGCCCTGTGGATGGGGGCACTGTCATCCTGGAAGAGACCACTCACATCAGGATAGAAATGCTACAACATAGTATGAACAACTCAGAATGGCTTTGTATGTATTGGCATTTACCTTGCCTTCAAAGGGGTTGAGTGGACCTAGACCATACCAGGAAAATGCACCCCACACCATATAAGAGCTGCCAGAACCCTTCATTTACTCAAGTGTTTCCTCTATTTTGGCAGTTACCTGTATGTGACATATTAATTTGCATGGGCGGTTGCATTGAAGAAGTTCCACTGTAACACAAACACCTCACACAAAAACACCCACCATGTTAAGAGCCATGTGACCTACAGGTGGGCTATATGGCCTAAAAATAATACCCAATACCAATAATATAGTGCATGGCTCGAGGAAGATGGGCTTCTTTATGTTTCATGCAAACAATTTGAAACGTTCGTCAAGCTTCACCGTTCAAAGAACAGTTCACCGCAAACATTCTGGGCTGTTCGCTGAATTTGAAAGCACCTCCGGTTTTTACCGGAATGTAAAATGGTGCATGTCAACCCACATTAGGGGACTGTCCTGGGGCCAACATTAGTCAATGGAAAAGACAAAATCAGAAAAGTGTTAAAAATAACAACCTGGTGCCACAATCAACATATTACATCAGAAAAAGTAATTTTTAATACCTGTCTGTGGGAAGTCAACTCAGCCGAGGACAGGGAGCTGCAAGGAGGAGATTGTTCCAAGGAAACAATTGTCCTCCTTTCCAAAGAATTTGAGTTATGCTGCCAAGCTTACCCGAGTTATCTGAGCCAGGACCTACTTGTTTGGGTGCTAATCCTTGGATATGCTGTCAAACAGAAACCTTGCAGGTCCTCAGCCCACAGCTCACTCAATATAACAAGTTGTATAGCAGTAACGCACTATTCTGGTTGTACCCGAGGCGGTAAGATGAAAGCATGAATTAGCAGGCAGAGCAATGTACTAATTTCCTGGAACTTTACTTGTGGTAGCAATCACTGAATGCTATTGTCAGGAAAGTACTTCCAAATTTCAATCAATCTCAACAGGCAACTTCATAGTATGCCTTATTATTCATACGAACTAACTCATGGGACAGTAGTCTGTCATTTTTCTTTTTCTTCTTTTTTTTTTGGGGGAGGGGGTGTTGGTACCCTGTCAGTTAGCTTTTGAACAGTAAAAGACTTTTATGTGCAAAATGAAAAGGTTTAAGTGTGAAACTAGTGCAATATGTGCATTGTTTTCTGACAAATGTATTGCGGGTGGTAAAAAAAATCATGTGGCTAGTAAATATCTTTATCCAGCAGCCACACTTGTTTGTTCTCAAAAAAAGTTTGACACTAATTTAACAGCCAGTAATAACGTTTTCCTCATTTCATTCGTTTAAAGAGAACAGTGCATGTGGGACTGGATGAAAATCCAACTGGGGCGCTGTTCAAATTCCTTGGGTTTAATTACCTTCCCGGTCTTAATTTCCCCAGCATTAAAAGATGACCCTGTTAATATCAAATCCACTGACCTCCAAAGCATCTATCAATTAACTTTCCACAGAGCCCTTTCTCCCAGCATCCCTCCTTCCACTGGTGGAGGTTAAGCCTCTCTTTGACGATTACAATTCGCCATACATTTCGCAGTCCCCGCAACCAGCCGGACTGCTTAATCCCATGGAACAGGATTTTGATAGCTGCTGGGGAAAGTGATTATTCATCCACGGAACAGAAAAGAGAGGGGCACGCTTTAATGCCCGCCCTGTGAAGGATTGCGGATCCTCGCCCTTTCCAACCGCAGCCTGCGGCAGAGAAACGGCCACTTGCCGACCAGCGTCTACGGGGGGTTCATTCGGCCAAAATAATTCAAGCTACATTAGTTATCGTTAATCCAAACTCTGTGCAGATTAAACACCGTGTTAGACTACTTTTTAGAGTCAGATCTCAATAAGGTGCAGAGATGCTGAAAACCTGAGTGGGTGCTCAGGCTCAGGTTATAGCAGGGCTAGTGTTTTCCCTCAATTACCCACTGTGCCTGACAGATACTTATTTCGTGGGATGTGAGCTTGACTGAAGTCATGGCGCTTGCTTTTCATCAGACAGTTTTGCCATAGGTATAGCTTCTCACTCTGGAAACATAATTCCTAACGCAATGTTTACTCTGACTGAAAAATGAGTCTTCTGAACAATGAGCAATTTATTTTTCATTGCCAGTTCACTGTGGCATTAGCACACTGGTATTAAGGGTGAAAAAAATGGGTGATCTGATTGGCCATAGTAAAACCAAACCCTCACCACACCCACAGGTCATTTATTTTTCCTAAACAAACCTATTTTACAACTGCGCCATGGTTACACCACTGTTGCTTATCACAAAATTACCGGAAAGGCTTTGGAAATGCCTAAACGTGCCTCCATCCTAGATTAGCACTAGCATTTTGACATTGCACCTTGACAACAGAACTAGAGCCCAGACACTAAAACAGGCTGTAGCCCTGAGCTGTGGAGGCCAGGACAGCTCAGGATGGTGCCGCAGTCTTATTTGGTGAGAGAACAGTATGTCCCTCATAAAGGCCTCAATGTCAACCATTCCAAGCCAGCAAAACTCCCCACAAACCATGGTTTAAACAAAACCATTCTGGGAGGAATTAGGTCTAATTGTTGCTGTTGAGGATTTAGGAAGAGACTGCACAATGACAATCATAGAGCAGAACTAAATTTGTATAACTCAATGTCACTTTTTTTGTTATTATTATTAAGATTCTTTTGGTTATCATTATCATTATCATCATCATCATCAGCATCACTATTATTTAGTAGTAGCAGTAGTAGTATTGCCGTATTACCATAGTAATAGTAGTTATAAACCCAATTTGAAATCTATGGGTTCAATTTCTATAGGTTCATTTGTGGGCATGCTACAGTTGTGCCTTTGAACTAGAAAAGTTATTCATGAAGTTGCATCATAGAAAATACACTGCTATAAAAGTGAGGTGGTACAGAATTTAAAATCTGACCAATATGTTTTTGAAGATCAATAGAGTACTGCAAGTGCATCTGCATATTTGTTTTGCATACAGCATGGACTCATTGATCATTGACCACTGTAGGTCATTACAAACTCAGACCCCAAGCCAGCCAGAGGAAGATGGAGGAGGATGGTTCCTCCAAAGGTTTCTTCTTATTTATTCCACCTAGGAAGTTTTCCTGGCCACTGTTGCCCTAGGCTTGCCTTTATGGGGGTTCAGGCCAGGCAGGGTCTGCTGTAAAGCGTATTGTGACAAATGTATTGTAAAATGCACAACACAAATACATTTTGATTGATTGATTGCATAAGCCGTCACTGCACAAAGCCAGGCAGTGGGTGCAGGTGGTAGGGGTAACATCTGTGTTGCTATAAAAAGACTGCTGTAGGAGTTTGTGTTGCTGGTGTGCGTAATACCTGGCTGCGCAAACAGCCCAGATTCGTTAAACAGATAGCCACCTTCGCCACACAAATGTGCTCTTTGCAATCGCCACATCTCACATCATCGGCAAGGCAGCCTAGCGAGCACGCTCCTTTCCTGGAAAGACGCAAAACGAGCAAGAGCGCCTTCTTCTCAGAAGAGATCCACAGTGGGTGATATTTGATCAGAGCAAAGTTGTTTTTGCACAGATGACGCATGGCACCAGACAGCACGCCTATGCAGAGCAGGCAGAAAAACAGACACACCTTTCACATCCAGTGCCCAGTGCAATGCCTTTATGGCAGCCGTGATCTTCTCATTGCGTGTACATAACTGGATCGTGGACAGACACTGATTTTGGGGCTGAAGAGTGGGTCGGTCAATAAATACTAATAAATAAGATTACTACCACTGAAGTGTCCATATCTGTTTGTGTATGTGTGTGTGTGTGGAAGGGAGTTCAGTATGCATGTTTGTTGTATATGGTGTGTGTGTGTGTGTGCAAGGGAGTTACTGGTGTGTGTATATAGGGAAGTGTTCATGGTAACAATGACTCAACACAAAGGGATTACTAATGCTAACTAATGATGTGATGTTTATTGATACAGTATATATTATATTAAGGCTGTAATTATGAATCTTTCAATTGGACTGATTAATCAACTAAAGCATTAGTTAACAACTCACTTTTGCTCACTTTAATTGGATTTTAATCCAATTTTAAAATATAAAATAAAAAAGATATTTTTTAACCCAAGACTATTTGTATACATAAGCAAATCCATCAAAACACATTAAAAACAGCTCTCTTTTAAGCCTATTTTCACCCAGGAAATACAGCATCCTACTGGATGGTGTGGCAATGATATTCTCAAAGAAATTATGTCTAGCCTCATTGATAAACAGCCCCCACAACTCCCACCCCTCCTATACCATCGTGTCAACTACTGGCTACTATGGGCACTGTTGCCAGATTGGGTGGTTTCCTGCCCAATCGTGCTTCTTTTTATGACACTGTGCACCCAAAAATGGCTTTGGACAGGCAGAGATATTTTGGGATTATTTTAGCAACATTGTGTGGGTTCTAGAAAAGTTTATGAAATAGAATACCAATCCCTCTCCCTTATTAAATGGTTGCAAACCACCCGTTCAATAACAATCAATAACAGTTCATTCTCCCTTAAGACCATCCAGTGAACAAGATAAGTGGGCGTTACGAGTATCTTGAGTGCACCCATTAGTTGTTGCCAGGTCAGAGGTTATGGTCATCTGTCATTTCATATGAGAACGAATTGATTAACATGTATTCCGGTTAGTAAGACAGGGGTGGGAGTTAACTAAATACATAATGTGCATGCAGTCTACTAGCGGGAAAGCTAACAAGATGTCGAAAGGGGAAAAATACTAATTTATCGATAGGAATGGGAATCCAATCCCAAACTAAAACAGTGGATCGCATCTGTCCCCGGGGATGACTCCAAAGCTTGATTAAAACCATGCAATACTCAGATGCGGGCACATCTCAAGGACTTGAAGGTCCCACGCTGAGACCAGTTAGCACAGAGGGCATATGTGCCCTGCGTACGGGATGTGAGGGCATTCATGGTGCCAACTACATCGGGGGCAGCGGGTGTGGTGAGGGACGAACAGAGATGTAGAGAATTAAGAGCTGCAGCTTACATTGTCTGCCATACATCCATCAGTGCTGTGGAAGATTTGCTGGATATATTAAAGGGGGTGGCTCATGAAAATCTACCAGGTTCAGTTATTATGTTCAATCAAAATACATGGAAATAATGACCCTTTCTTTATAAATTTCACTGAAGAGTGAATACTTCAATTATCATGCCAAACATTTTCACTCTCAAATGCCTTTCTGGGAAAAATGGGTCTAAACATCCAAATATGTTCCGGTGTTTAGTTACGTCATTAAACACAACATTTAAATGTGCATGTGATTTGTCCTGTGCCACAGACTCATTGCCATAACAGATCTTGAGTTGCCTTGGAAATGTGCTATAAGTGGTTGCAATAACAGTCTTTATACTGCTTACAGTCTATGGTATACATGTTAATGATATGTCATATTTAGGTTGTATTGTAAAGAGTATTGTAAAGGTGCATTTTCTTGGCATGGTTTAGATCCACTCAACCCCATGGAGGGCAAGGTAAACGGCAATAAATACAAAGCCATTCTGAGTGATCACCTTCATTGTGAAGCATTTCGATCCTGATGGGGGTGGTCTCTTCCAGGATAACAATGCCCCATCCACAGGTTTGGATGGTCACTGGATCGTTTGATGAGCATGAAAACAATATAAACCATATACCATGGTCTTCTCAGTCACCAGATCTCAACCCAATTGAACACTTATGGGAGAACTTGGAGCGGTGCCTGAGACAGCCTTTTCCCCCCACCATCAACAAAACACCAAATATTGTTATTTCTCATGGAAGAATGGTGTTGCATGTCTCCAACAGAGTTCCAGACACTGAGTCTATGCCATGGTGCATTGAAGCTGCTCGTGGTGTCCCAACGCCCTATTAAGACACTTTATGTTGGCATTTCCTTTATTTTGGCAGTTCCCTATATACATGCCGTTCCTTCGTGGTCAGAGGGAGTAGTGCTGAATCACATTGTTAACAATTCAGACTGAATTAATCACCAAATGGGTAAATAATTAGATGTGCCAAATGCTGTGCCTGTGCCGATTTCAACACGGGCTGATTATTCACTGCTGCTGCCAACGGACTGGCTTGTCGTCAGGTTGGGGATTAAGGAAGGAATGAGATGCAGCTTTTGGGGGGGGCCTGAGCTCAGAGCACACACACGGGTTGGTGACTGTGAAACGCCTTCGAAAAAAACCATAACGCCACCTGCAGCTCCACCCAAGAAGATCCAGGCATGAGTCACACCACTTCAGATCCTCTCTGCGTAGATTTTATAGAGCAGCGACAGCAACCATATCCTCATAAGGTCTCGACCTCAACTCAATGTGGGAAAGGCTGTTGCGTCGTTAGATCGAGTCTGGATCAGTGGAGCACACTGCCGGACTCCGAGTGTTGTCGGGGAAGATTAATTGGCGGACATTCACTTAAATAGCAGACGAATGGTGATTAATTAAGACATGCCGCCAGGAGGTCCCTCAGGAGCCCACGTTCCTGAAGCAGCCTAGCCCCACGCGTGGCCAGCCTGACAATACATCTGGTGGCAACTGTGGCTCTAAACTGAGATAATGTATGCGCAAAGGCTAAGCACTTAAAAGCAGAGGGTCGTCTACCTGCATAGTCAGTGCACAGTTGCGTCTGTACATAAGGGACAGGTGGATGATAGACAACCCTCCTACCTCCACAATCAATCAACCAATCAATCAATCAATCCAAATTTATTTGTATAGCAACAATTCATACATAAAATGCAATCCAAAGTGCTGAACATGAGCAGAATTAAAAACTCGAAATAAAACATAAATACAAACACAATAAATAAAGCAATAAAAGGTAGTCGGAACCAAGATGAAACTAATGCACGTAATGAAAAGATCAAATAAATAAAACTAGTAAAGGAGGCAGGACAATAATTTTAACAAATATAAAAATTAAAAAAATACAATAAAGTAAAAAAATACAGTAAAACGTCATAGTAGAGGTAAAAGTGACCTAAGTAAAAGATTGGCTTATTAGTGGTAGTCCATGCATACTAATCTCAGTGCAGGGTTGTAAAAATGTGTCACTGGACATGCACAAAGCTGGCTGAATGAGGCAGACCTGATATGCAGGTAACTGGGGCTAGGTATAGCTTCTCACTCTGGAAACATAGTTCCAAACGGAATGTTTACTCTGACCGGAAAATGACCCCGAGAGAAAAAGAATGAATTATGAGCAAATTTTAGAGACCCTCCAAATTAAATATGTCATTCCTTAAATGAAAGCCACAAGAAACCAAAAAAGAAACCTGAGAATATACAGTAAATGAACGCTTTCTGACCAATGTGTAATCAGCCTGACTTGTGACATTCCTGGAGGTCTCATGGTTGTGCATGAAATGGGGGACCTCCATCCTAACGTACTCAATCCATAAGTATTTCGACATGTCCTCCTCTTCGATCATTCTTATTTTTTCTTTCGGTCTGATTTGTAAATGTATTCAAGTGATTTATCAATCGCATGTGGAGCTTTTGTTGTTACACACGAGGCAAATGTACAACTACAGTATTACTTCCTATAATTTACACAGCAAGGGGTTACAGCGAGGGTGACAAGTTTGGTCCTGGGGATCTACTGGGTGCGCAGGCTTCTGTTCCAGCCCTTCAGTAACACATCTGATTTCATGAATAAACTGCTCATCAAGGCAATGAACATTGAAATCAGGTGTGTTAGTGCTGGGCTGGAACAAAAGCCTGCGTACCCTGTAGACCAAAACCGAACTTGGGCACCCCTGCCTTACAGGGTACTTAGCAGATGTTGGTTTGTCTTACCCGTGTGGCTGTTGGAGGTCATTATTCAGGGGGTGTTCTTTCTTTGTGGGCTGTGTGATCCAAGGGGGGCGGGGGCAGTGGAGAAGGGGAAGAGGATGAGTTTGAGAGAGCCTCACAGCCCCCTGGAGGAGAGGGGGTCAAACACCATCCACTGGGAGAATTCTGGGGGGGTCATGCACTCATTCCAGGCTCCAGTAGCTGTGAGGTAAACCAATCCTGTCCACTTCCTGTTCCACTTCTGTCCACTTCCTCCTTCCCCACCTGTTAGGGAAAAATCAGACAAATAAGCATGAAGAGGTTTGGGGGGAGCGGTTATTCAGTAACATTGGCAGTCACGTGGGAGACGGCCACTCCGCGTGGTTACCATGAGAACTCAGAGCATGTTAGCCGAGGCCAGCAGGATCAGCACTCCGGTCTCAAATCCAATACTGGCTTGGTAATTCCAAGCAAGTCAGGTTCAAACAGAGCACAATGGAAACAGAGTGAGTATTTACATATATTTACTCCCTGTCACAGCACCAAGGTGATTCACAAAGTGCAGAGACATTTTCAAGGTTGTTCAGCACCACTTAGGAAACAAATAATATAGTGTACATAAACATTATTGTACAACAAAACTAGCTTTGCCAAATAATACTAAAAATGCCTTGGGAATAATGCTTGCCTTTGTCTCTGGGCTTCATTCACTGTGGCAGTCATCAAACGTAACATTATAATTATTTGGAATATTAATCAAAATTGATCACATATTTTCGGGAGGACAGCTGTGTGTAAAATGGACACGACCAATTCACACCTCCACTCCTCGCACCTGCCTCCACTCATAAGCCACCCACGTAGTGTATTAACACTTCCTTGTATCTCTGATACCACAAGCAGCTGCCCGTTGTGTCCCACCACCTCCCCGCTCTCCTCCTTAGTTTCCCTAATTTATTCATGCCTGAGGGTGCCAGCACAACTTCGGTCCACGATCAGGGGGTTGGTATCAAATTACACACAACCTCAGACCACGTTTTGCCTAGGGGGTGTTGTCATAACCAGAGGTCGGCCTTCCCAATGCAATACCCAAGCCAAACCTACAATAAATCCATACCCATCTCTACCTTACAGTCATCAGATGAGCAAGCGGCCAAACTAGTAAATATAGCCACAGCCCAAATTCCCATCCTAACCAGAGATGGAGCGCTGAATAACCTGGCAACCTCTGAACAACCAGGCCACCGCTGAATAAATCAGCACCAGGTCTAGGTCTGACAATTGCTGTAAGTCAGAAGCTACTGTTAATTATAAGCCCAGAGGACAGAAATTGATTAGCAATAGCTCTAGCTTTATTCAGAGCTACATAAGCAATGGCCCTTTGGAGCACCGGGGTACTCTGACCTCCGAGGATAAGGTCATTATTTAAGCAGAGTCCTCAGTGCCAATTCCTGGAAGGCGATTATGACCTTCCTCTTACGATGATGGGAATTCTTGAGATGCGAGCTGCGGTCCCCGGGATTTGGAACGTGGAAGACTAGACTAGAAGCAAGTTACCTCACGCCTCCAAGACCAAGAGCTGGCGGAAAGACGGCATTATCACCCTAACATGCTAATTTTCATCAAACGAGATGGTCATGTTTACTTTTGGTCCTATCAAAATTCAAGTACGCAACAGAACATAAACTTTGCCAAGCTGAAATATAATTTAAGACCAGGGTTCAGATTTAGAACAAAGATGGATGCAATCACTTTTCCTATATTAATCATTAGTCCCTTTACTGAGCTATCTGACAGGAAAAGTCAATACATTGAGCTTAGAGACGCAATCACTGAGACAAAAACTACAGAAAGAGAATGAAACAAAAATTGTGTATAGCCATGGGACGAGTGTGTGTGTGTAGGTGTGCTTTTCTATACATAAGTAACAATTACAGTTATATAGCTACTCAATAGGAAAGACTGGAAAACATACTCTCATAGGGAGCAACTTTCTTTACTTCACTATAGTAAACTGAACACAAAATAGAAGACCGATGGAATCACAATCGGAAATGGAGGCAATACTGATTCACAAGGTACTCATTCACAAAAAACCCCATTATCACCCGCCCATTTAAAAATAGTCACGTTGTATTAGGTAATACGCATCCCCCCTTTTTTTATTTGTGAATATCAATTGGTCAAAGAGGGACTCACTCCTTTGACATCCAACGAGCAACAAAAATAGTATTTGGATTGGCCAGAGCTGAGGCCAATCAGATGTTTGACTTGCTAAATCTCCCTACATTGGTCCCCATAGGTAAATATACCTTTCCATCACAAATATAACTAGCATACCTTGGAACATACTGGCGCCGACCGAAAAATACTATCATCCTGTCTCTGTTTTCGGCCGATTCTAAGCGCTAACCACACACCGGTCTCAGCTTTTTCACTTGATGGTTGGATTTAGGGTTAGGAGTGGGTAAACTGATTTAAGGATTGTTCTGGATGGAAGAATGTTTTCGGAGTACACTTGGTAGTTACCTAGCTAGTTACGCAAGTTAGGTGTAATGAACGCGATCGCGAAATGTTGAACACGAGAGCGCGATTAAAAACGTTGTTGCAATAATACAAAGGTGGCTAGCCAGATAACTGCCTGCGTAAGAACAACAACATTGTTTTAGTTTTCCTCATATCGTAATGCATTGCTCCCTATATAAACGTGCTTTCTCAAATGTAAGGTATCTGAACCAAAAAAACACCACGGACACAAATGCGTGCTCACCTATCTGTGTTGGGAGGCGGTAACTCCACTCTGAAAATCGCGATGTATTTAATTCCCGTTGGGGAGACAGCCAGCAACAGAATCATTCACTGACAGATTCCGCCATTCTAGATTTTGGCTAAGGATCACGTGTCGCGCCCCTACTTCTCCCGGGGAGGCGGAGTTTACCGAGCTGAAGGATGAAGCTGCTGGACGCTTATTGATATCGAGAAATGACGGAATCCGACATTGAATTTGTTAACAAATAGAACACTATCACAAGCACATGTAACACTGTCCATTACACGTTTGCCAGGAATAATTTAATACGTTTGCAAGGTGGAGCGCTAGTTATTTGCGATGTAGTACGCGTATCTTTCTGATCTTTGAATAAATAATACCCTACTAACGTTCGCTAGTCTTCTCGTTGTCTATGCATGGGTCTGTGAATGATATGTCCAAATACTGTATATGCAGCAATATTAATCAAATGCTGCGAAATGCATAGGGCAGTGCACGTTGCTGCGTGCACGCAAATTGTGGAGATTAAGTTTGCCTTTGAAACGGTCTCACAACTTCCCAACGCGCAAATTTCCAGGTCAGAGAGGTGTGACTGATCAGAAAAGTGCAAATGGCAAAGAAGCACAAATCAGAAAATCGACACCGTTTTGTTTGACGAATGACACATTCATGTCAGTTTGCTGCAAAATGCTGGACAGCCTG
Organism: Aldrovandia affinis; assembly: GCA_029706075.1. Taxonomy (NCBI): domain Eukaryota; kingdom Metazoa; phylum Chordata; class Actinopteri; order Notacanthiformes; family Halosauridae; genus Aldrovandia; species Aldrovandia affinis. Next base: position 2,181,364 of record JAINUG010000005.1, read on the forward strand.
CTTTTTTTTATTACTACGAATACTGTGTTACGGTATATTATGCAATACTGATGCATGTAACGACTTGAAATGCATCTGAGTCTTGGTTTTCAAAATGTTATCTTTAACATCTCCTCATCTCTAGAACAGGTGAAACTAAAGAGCTCATAGTAAATCATGCAGTAACGGACTTTACCGTACTATTTCTACATATAGCAGCTGTCTGATGTGGAGTAGCCTAACACTGCAAAATACTGATCAGGACATATTAGTGCGGGGTGGTGTCCGACGCCTCACATATAATTAGAAAATGTAATTCAGTTAATTCATTTAAAAATACTAATAGAATATTATGGGATTTTTTTCAATTCATTAATTGAATTGCAATTAATTTCCTGATTTAACCCAAACCCTGAATTATATTGATGAGTTGGCTTCTGTCCAACAAAGTCCTGTTGGTTTAGGTTTTCCACCAAAACCAACTTCTGGCATTCATTCTTACTCTTGAGTCTTCCATCACGAGTGTTTGACTGAACTCATAAGTTAGTCCCATGGCCTGTGTATTGTGTGTACACAGAGTTTGTGTGATTAACTGTTGCTGGCAGGGCTTTTATATGTTTTTTATTTATTGTCTGAGGATTCCAGTCCTGCTTCCCTATAAAATAAAGCAGACCTGCAGTACCTGGCTATAAAGCACTGAAGTGATTGAATCATACTCTTCCGTGAGCACCAGAAGTCCCACAGGAGTCAGTGACAGAGGACTGAGACAAAATTGGACAGTGTTAGCAAGGCACTGTTGAATCTACTGGACTTGCGGTGCAGTCTTCATTCTTAAGCGCTGCTTAAAATCTCCTGTGTCTTTCTTGCATTTAATTTACTGAACTGGGCCTGTCACTCATCGCATTCCTTTTTTTTTTGTGTGTATTTTAGCGTCAGCCATTTCAGCCAAGACCATGAGCATCCACTTCACTGAGGCGCAGGGAAACGAGAATCCAAAAGAAACCTCAGAAAGAACTGAATGTTAATCTAATATTTTCAAAGCAAAGGCCACTGGCACACTCACATCTCACATTTAACGCAAATCCAAGGCTGTCCTGAAACTCGAACATCCCCTGACAAAAAATGTAACCTAATTCTCTTGAAAAATAACAAATAGTCTTGATCCCATGGACGGACCTGTAGATGATATGACCGCATGGCCTCAAGTGCACAAACAGGATCTTGTTTACATATCTTAGCTTCGTCTCTCCTGCCATGTTTTTGTCTGGCTGAATTCAATTCACAATTAAAGAAGTCCTGAACTGTCCTCTACACACAACGCTGCTTACAATGAACTGAATGAGACATACTTTGGAAAAAAGCCAACCTCTCATATTGTCGTGTTTTGAGTGAAACCTGTTGGAAAGCACATGAGATGGCAACCAGGCAACATTAAACTCTGTGAAAACTGTGCAGCTAATAAAGGAAAAATAGTAGGGGGTAAACAATTGATTTGAGAGCTGTGGGTGGCAATTTTATTGCAGCAAACGTAAGATGGTATTGTGTACCTCAAATAACAGCAAAGCAAGGCTCTCTCCTGGTCTCAGTTTACCGAGCTAGGAAACTGAGGACTGTATATATACATCTGCAGTATGTTAAATATGAGGTTTGTGCCTGAAGGCAGCAAGAGACAGTTGCCTACTGTATTAGAACACCTCATAACAAAAGGCCAAGCAGAACAGCAGGTGAAAGACTGAAGCATTGGTACATTTCTGTGCACATAGTTCTGTTCATCTACACTCTACCACAAACTGTCATGCAAAGGACCTGTTTATTCAGATCTAACTGAGAGACTGCTGTGCCAACTGTGTTGATGTAGAGTGATATACAGAAACCACAGTGATTGAGTCTGAACTGAGCCAGAATCAGCCTCAGCCCCAGGCCTGTTACGTCATTGATGTAAATGACTATTGTTACACTCTAATGACTGTTCAATGAGAATAAACTGTCCTCTGAAAAATTAAGCACATTGAATATGAAATGTGAATTGCATATTGGATGTGTTTATCTAATACCAGGTTAGTGATAGATTTGTTACTCTTAGAGACTTGTTTTTTAATTGCATAAAATTATCTTGTGTTTCTTTAAAGGTGGTTGAACTCATTTTTTGTTGTTGCTTGCCACACTCATCCAAAATGGATTGCTTTTGGCTATTACGCCCTTCTGTGTCACAGGGATGCAGTACTGTTATTTCACCACTAGATGGTAGAGATTGACTCAAAGGGATCAGGGTCTGCGATTGTATTTTCTCACTGTCTGTAAATTTCCCCGGAAAAGGGCGTCTGCTAAACTCAGTAATAATAATAGGGCTGTACATAGGCAGATGTGTTGATTAGAATCTTCCTGGATGTTTAATGGAGACACACAGACACACAATCTGTGCCATAATTATCTGTGCAAGTGTGTGCCTGTGTGCATACTGAAATAACCCTCTCTCTGTTCACCAGATCATTTCCCCTCTGAAGACAGGAAGATTTTGTATTTCCTTCATTTGTGACACTCCCCTAAATCTTCACCCTGCAGGGAGAACAGGTTGACCTAAATGTGTTGGATGTTGATTCTAAGTAGTGCTTCCTCAGAAACACCTTATGTGTAGGTCAGTCATACCAGAGAAAAGCTAGGGGTGATTCCACAGACCCAACCTAACACATAACTGGTCAGCCAGGACATACAACAAATTCATGGTAACCAGTCACAGAATACAATTTGTCAATTGCTGATTTTAGAACTTTTTAAGAGAAAGGAAATACCCCAACATGTCCATTGACACTAGCTAAATATTATAAAAGGACATCTCTTATCATCAATTAACTATAAAATGGTATTTTGTAGTTATTTTGTTTTTTAAAACAAAATATATGAAAATATATGAAATTATTCAAGAAAGCAATTGAAAAACTCTAGAAATATGTAATGCAATGTATCTTCTTGCTATAACATTTATAAACATCCCTACAACAGGGGTGCTAAACTCATTCCATAGAGGGCCGAGCGTATGCAGGTTTTTGTTGCAACCAGTGCACTAAACCAGTTCCCCTCATGATTGAAGAAGTGAGCTAATTAGTGAAATCGCCTAGTGTAGTCCATTGGTTGCAACAAAAACCTGCATAAACTCAGTCCTCGATGGAATGAGTTCAACACCTGTGCCCTACAATGTAAACAGAGTATTTTTTTTTTTTTAAGTTTGACTTATTTTTTAAATGTTATTCCATTCTCAGAATTATTCTCTATGCCTTAAAAGACAAAATTAATCGAGCATAACATTTTTAGTTTTTGTTCTTGAGTGCAGACCCCCATATTATCTTATGCTTATTATTTTTTTATATCTGACACAGTAACTGAAATATAGAGGGCTTCTGGTACTTATAGCAATCTTTTTAATGTTACAAAAGAGCCATTTCTCTCCTGCAGGCCATATCAGCACTTCCTCATTCAAAGCCTCATCTTCCACAGGTCTACAAGTGGCCAGTCAACAGAAAGGCTCTAAACAACAAACAGGGCCGCTTCAACACTGCTGCGCTCCTCGGCTTATGTCAATCAATCAATCAATCAAAATGTATTTGTATACAATAAGCTTTTGTCACAATAAGTTTTACAGCAACCCCCGGCCCATACCCCCATAAAGGCAAGCCTAGGGCAACAGTGGCAAGGAAAAACTCCCTAGGTGAAACAAAATGGAAGAAACCTTATATCCAGGTGTTTTGTGTTGGGCTTTAGATTACATATAAATGTAACATGTCACTACAACACCTTAATGCACAGAATATTCAACTAACAAAACAAAGAAAAAGCAGGATGCATATACATTTTTTAAAGCATATAGCAGACGCTCTTATCCAGAGCAACTTACAAGATGTGCATTAATATATGGTAAAAACAATCATAGTTCACACAAGAGATCAGTGCAGTAATACAGCGATAGACATCGGTGTTGGCAGCTGCATACCATACCTGTATATATCTATGTTAACGTTAGCTAAGCAAAACTATCAATATCTAGCTAGCTAGCTAGCTAGCAACCTGGTATCACGGCCAAGTTTGTAATGACCAACAGTGGTCAATGAGTCCATATGCCAAACAATTAGGGACTCAATTTAGGTCAAAGCAGCTGGAAGCAGCGGTCCTGTGGTGCGGTTGCGGGCTGGGTCAGGTGCCAGTGGGTAGATGGCAGGTTCCGAAGGTGGAGTAGGCACTGGACACAGGGCAGGTGCCCCAGCGGTGAGAGAGGGAGACGGAAACAAATACACCCAATTTGGGAAAAGCAATGCCTTATGTGAGTCTGGCTTTACAAGTCTGTAGCCCTCAGCAAGAATACAGATGTAAGGGAACGGTCCGGTTGAGCCTCTGCAGCCAGACTCTGAACTTTACTTGGACTACTCTTTTAACGAGGTCTTTCATTCTTAAAATGGTCCTTGAATCTGTATGTGGCTTTGGAGTATATTGCTGATAGAATGTTTGATTATGCTGACTAAGTCCTATACTGACCAACTTCTAGAATAAAGCCTCTCTTTCGGCCAAGATGCTAATATGACAAGCAAGGTCTTGGAAGCTGTACATCTCTCTGCGTTCAATAGCGCCATGTGATTCGGTAACCGATTAAGATCCCAAGCTTTCGAACCCAATGACCCTGGGAGAAAACTTCTTCTCACTTTTGTCATGAGGACTTAATCGTAATCTGTTTACTGTATGAGACACATCGAAATGATGGATAGGGAACGCTTTTCCACGAGCTTATTCCCTGGTCAAAGCATTTAAGTGGCATGGATTTTTTGTGATGCTGTCCAATACCTTCATTTGATGCATTTTATGTCAGCCTATTGGGACACTAATATTCAGGAGCCGGTAATGTGTCCAGCAGTGTCTGTCTCTTAATGGGATTATTTGATTCTCTTGATGCCAGAGCTGATACCTTTTGTTCAAGTTGATGTGCACTCCACACACCATTCTCTGTTTTTGAAACTCTGTTTTGGCTCAGTGTGTTTTCGCAAACGTTACCTGACAGTTTCAAATTTCACATCTTCACTTGTCAAACTCTGTTTCTGGGACTGGTTTAGACAAGTTTAGACAATCATACAAATAAATGTTTACAGATCCGTTCATTAATCCCCGGTTGTTCTATGTTCATGCTGGCAGGTAGGAAAGCAGGCAGGTAAACACAAAACCAGCAAGTAGGTGGGCATGCAGGTATGGCGATGGCAGGTATGCAGATAGGAAAGTATGGTGCAAGCAGTCTGGCAGGTTAGATATATAAAGGCCTAGATTAAAGCAACGTTTGTTCTTAACCTTGATTTACAATTAAATGCATTAAATGTTTTTTTTCCTTCGCAAACACAGTTTGGCGAGTTCAGCAATCACAAAGATCAACTCGCCAAACTGTTTGTGAGAAAAAAATTTCATTTAATCATTTCAATGCTTGGTTAGTGGTTAAGTGGTACGTTATGATGTTGCCCAAAAAGTAAACTTTGGTGTCCAGAGAAGAGACTGCTACTATCCAAGACTCATTTTACTTTCCTGGACAGTTTAATGCCCAAACGTGGTCCCCTGGACGTGGTCCCCTGTGTTTTTATAAAGCTCTGCTGTAACTCAGTCCAAGTTCCCTCCTGCCTCTGTGTTTACTCGATAAGAGGGTCATCACACACCCCATGTGATCCCACAGAAAGACCGGAGGATCAAACGGGGGAACAAACAGCATGTCGACCTGTCAGGCTGTCATTGTTAAGCTGTCACAATGTTGCCCACTGTGGCAAGGGGCATCAAACTCAGGGGCGTCAAACTCATTCCATCGACAGGCAAGTGTATGCAGGTTTTTGTTGTAACCAATGTGCAAACCAATACGTGCCAATGACAAACCAATATGTGTAGATGAAAAATCAACACATGTATCAGCGGCAAACGAATACCTTTGCATATGTATGATGTTCTGGAGAATTCTGGACCCTGCTACCTAAGGTTTAGTCTCTGTGTGCTCATTGCTCAGTGTTGTATCAGTAATTAACTCTTGTTTGATTAGTGCTGTTTGGTATTCTGTATTACGTGCAAGTAAAAAAATGTCAATATATGTTTAATACGAGAATAACACGTTATATGTGGCCTGCCAAACATTTCACACCATCCTTGTAGGCTTGTACTAATACAAATCAAGCCCTGTGGAAATAACAAACAAACTGAAAAGCCAATGGGGTATACAGTCCCAAACTCCAAAAGAGAGAGTAGTCACAACTAAGCAGTGGAGCTGTAGAATGGTTTAATGTTATAGGTTCATGTTGCTGCTATAGCCATACTCACACATTCCTTGGAGACTGACACAGGAGCATTTCTGAGACAGAAATGAGGAAACGGATCACATCGCAACAGACCACGACTAATCCAATAACTACACAGATGGACTTTGGCACTAGACAGGTGTGCATTTGTGAGACTGACAGCTTCCAGTAATATTTCTCAGCACAAAAACAGCCTGTCAGGATGGCCATATCCATGGCAACAGGGGATTATCACGTTTTACAGAACCATGCCTATGTGCGCAAGTTCCCAGGATGGGCTATTGCGTGCGTCTGTTGTGCAAATGGAACCAGTCGAAAGCTTAACATTACAGGGTTCTCTATGAAGGTATTATAGTCTGGTTATATCAAGTTTAAGATTTTTTTTGTTATGCTTTTACCGCTTTTTTTCCCCAATATGGAATGACCAATCATATTCTAAGCCACGCTCGCTGCACCTCCGCTGTCAATTCGGGAGAGCGTAGAGAAGCACACGCTCTCCTCCGAAACACGTGATGTCAGCAGCTGCTTCTTTTCACACTGCAGTCTACAAATTAAGCTTGCACAGACATATGATGGAGGAAGACACTTTGTATGCAGCTTTATACTGGCAGAGTGTGGGTGCCTGATTGACCTGTGGGGGTTGCTGGTGTACGACGAGACACGTACAACCCGTCCAACCAAATTCCTCCCTCCCTGGGCAAAGTTACTTGGAATTATGCATCGGCACTGTCTTTTTTCTTCTGTCATGGACTGTTGTAGCAGTGTAAAAACTTGTCCATAGGAGAAAACACTCCTCTCTGCATCAACAGAATCATTGACAACTGATTAATATAACTTTTATCACGCCATTTGTGTCAGGTTGGGAAGTAATTGTCCTATTTCAGAACTGATGTGTAATTGAAGTATAGAAATTGCATAGCTGCCACTCTTTAACTCGCATATGTTATTCTGGGTGTGTGTCACTCCAATCATTGTGATAAATGAATGATTATTTCAGATCATAATATGTTCATTGCTTAACAAGTAGCGACCCCTTGGTGTTGGAGGACAGAACTGCAGGTTAATGGGAGAACTGAGGAATTTTGCATGGCCCTTCATATAATTCTTTTTTTTTACAAGATATTTCCTGAAAATTCATGTTAAGAACCTTGCTCAAGCTTGCTCAACAGCACTGTCCTTGCTGGGGTTTAAACACACAACTTTCTGGTTGTAGGTCCTGTCCCTAATTATCGGACTAACTTATTAAGAGAGAGTGGAGCTTCATGAACCCCAAAATGAGTGGAACTATCATCAGTAACTCAGTAATTTCATATTGTTTTGCTATGGAAAGCAAACGTCTGGTTCAGGTGGTTCAAATAAGCCAGTGATTGACAGAATACATATACAGTATGGTAGCTCCACCTATTATGAGATTCATAAAACCTCATTCTAAAATCACTATGATTAAGCACAACATCACACAGCTGCTACTAATGTGACTGTTTGGTTGAAGCAGCTGTTGCTTTGACGTTTGTGTCTGTCTGAGCTCCTTCCAGACCATACCATCTGTTGGCATTTGCTCATTATACAGTACTGAACACAATATAATCTTTAATTTTGCACCAGGAATGCATAATCTTTGTTGAGGCACTGAAAGCAAAGGTTGCCCAGCATCCATTGCGTCAGTCATTTGGAGAAAACACAGCCCACACATTGGAAAGATAAAGGTAGCAGTGACAGAGTGTAGCATCTGTCTGTGCCTAACACCTGCAGTCCAGAGTTTTACACTCTCAGAAAAAAAGGTACCATGTTTTACCTAATAAAGTAAACATGCTTATCACTGTGGCAGTACCCCTATAGGGCACTGGATTGTAAGTTTCTTCTGAAGAACCCAATTATACCCTTGCAAGAAAAATAAATTTGCTTGCAGTACAAACCTCATTTTCATTTCAATATGGCTGCCAGTGTGTATAAGGATACCTACCTTGGTACATATCTGTATCTTTCCTTAATTTGTACCATTTTTACTGGGAAAAGGTACAAAGCTGGATCATGAAGGATTTTATGTGTAGGCTACCTTTGAAGGTACAAGGAACTGCAACAAACACATTTGTACCCTGAGGAACAAATGTGTACCCTAATTGTATCTTTATTTTTGAGAGTGTATTAAGCATAGTGAGTAGAAATTTTGTTGTATAATAATTATTTTATTTTATTTTGTGCGTGGGGAGCCCCAGTATAAAAAAAAAAAGACAAGCCCCAGTATAACACTTTCTATTTTCTACTCATTCATCCTCAGATTTTCCAAAATGCTAGATGGGCTGTGGGCAGCTATGAGATTGAAAGAATAAAGTAGTGAACCTGTCTTATCGGTGTTCCTATATTATTGAATTATGTCTGTTTAAAGATGTAAAGGCATAAGAGACTACTAAACAGACCACCCATTTAGAGAAGCATGCTATGCTAAGGAACCTATTAGCTGCATGTATATGAGAGAGCTATTTGTATTAGAAAATACTCAGTTTCCACACAAAGCAAAATGCAATCTTTGCAATCTCCAGACAAAACCCTCCAATTCAGTGAGTACATACTAGAAATGTAGTTTGCCTGTAATCCAAGCCAAACGGGAGGTCATTTTCCCTTCAGATTAAATAAGAACATCAGCAACATCAGCAACAATTTCAGATACAAAATGTTCCGAAATTTACTTCAGAATTTAATTATCATTATTCTTTATTTTTAACATAAAATGAAATTATGCTTTTGAAGGAAAAATCACGTTTTAAGAAGATGGCTAATGAGTCTGCTCTGTCATACATTCAGTTGGCTGACCTTTTTTACAAAATATGTTTTCCCGAGCACTGAGGTTAGGGTTAGGGTTATATATTATACCCAATTATACCCTCTATTTATTCCAATTTGGCCTCCCCACACAAATTCTCCGCTCATCTCTACAAGGCAAGCTCTGAGGGCAGCGAACTCTGCTTCCTTCGAGAAGGAATTCAGGTCTGACACAGACAGGTTTCAAACCGCGTCCCTGATAGGCAGCTCACGCTTGTATCGGACCAGCCAAGATACAGGTGCGTTAGACCGCTGCCCTTTTTAAACAGTACTTCCTTACTCATGTTGCTCAAATGTGAATGTTAAGCTGGTTGCTAGAACAGCAAAAAGCATGCCATACCTTCCATGAACTCTTCTGTCCCACTGTTACGGAACACTCTCTGTGTCCCGGGACTGTCAATGGGACAGTGCTGTGTCCTGTCCTATGGAAATACAGCACAGTGGTGCTTCTTTTTTTTTCTTTTGTGTTCAGTGCAGTACAATCTTTTGTGGTCTCCTCAAGGCACACTAGGGGAGTACCGGGACAAAACGTAACAGCACAGTACAATCTTGGTTACACCCACTACTGGCTTATACCGGGGCTCCTGTGGGGTGCCTGATTGACCAGAGGGAGTCGCTGGTGTGTGAGGAGACACAGACAACCCAGCCGACTGACTGCATCATCCCAATAATTTGTTTTTCTTGTGGTTGCTGGCCAGAGTAGGCACTGGCACAGTTTGGATTCAATACCAGATTGTGAGGCTCAACTACACACTAGAACAAGTTTTATGTCTGATCATTTGTGTGTTAACTCAAACACTGGCGTTATGTGCTAGTTTGGTGATGTTACTTATGCGCACATATGAACAGATAGGGCAGACAAGCGAGAAATCCCCCATCACACAAAACTGATTTGTGCATTTTCTGTATTTCACCTCTATTTAACCGAGTTATGAGGCAAATCGCTTAATAAATGGTTATTTTAAATGCAATATGACTTCAACTAAGCATTTCAAAGTATTGTGGGTTCAATCCCCACTGGGGCCACATATACTGAAAATGTATGCATTCACTACTGTAAGTCGCTTTGGATAAAAGCGTCTGCTAAATGGCGTATATTATTATTATATTTAAGCATTTCAATGTATTTCTTGCTCCAATAATGCAGAGTTCTCACACAAGTTTGGCTTGAAGAATACAAGCACTTAGGCTCACACGAACATCCGGTGTGTCTTTGGCTGGAACGAGTCCCCCATCAAAATGGACAACAAGAGGCCAGATTCAGCCTTTCAGTCTTAGAGCTGCACATGTGCAAGGAAGGTATGGAGAGTGTATATCTGGAAAAAAAACCTGTCTCATCTGAGCTGCCTTGTCGCTTTATGTTTCCTTGTATTGCAGGTTTGTTTTTTTGTATGACTGTCACACGCCACGTGACAAACCCTGAACGGGAACAGAGCAGCCAGGAGACACGGAGTGGAGTTTGTCGGTCTACGGACCGGATTTTATTTATTCGTTTTTCTGTCTCTCACCCCAGACATGGGAGAGAGACAGTGGGAGTAGCAGGTTAAGATATAACAAAGACCAACACAAACAGACAAAATCTTCACCCTACTCGCCGCGAAGCTTTCGGGTAAAAACAACAAACTAAAATAACAAGTTAAAATAACCAAACTTATGGGACACCGCGCCTCTTCCTCCGGAGTTCTCCTGGAACCTCCTCAGGCACACACATATCCAGTGACCTTTCAAGTGCTTCCCACCTATTCATACTGAGACACTCAAACATTTCAGTTTGAGTTATCTTACCCATTCATACAGAGACACTCAAACTTTTCAGTTCGAGTTCTCTTACTCATTCATCCAGAGATGCTCGCCACTCCCCACAGTGAGAGTTCTGGCAACCAGCCCCAAGACACTCCACTCTTTCAGTGAGTTATAATATACGCCATTTAGCAGACGCTTTTATCCAAAGTGACTTACAGTAGTGAATGCATACATTTTCAGTATATGTGTTCTTGGGCTGTTGCTCAGAAACACTCTCCACTGTCGAGTGCGAGCTCTCTTTTACTAAAACCGAGGGTGAGAGGCGGACCCTCTTCCAGGGCACCCTCTCACTCCTCCATAATCACACCGAGGGAGAGAGGCGGACACTCTTAGTGCACCCTCTCTCCCTCTTCCCCACTCACACAGGACTCACTCTACAGTGGAACCTTGACCCGCGAACGCCCCTACTCACGAACAAATCGGCCCACGAACACACTTTCCGAACAAATTTTCACTCGGCCCGCGAACAAGCCCTCGGTGCACGAATGCACAAACACACAAACTCGCGGGCTTCTCGCCGTAGCGCGTCGTGGATAGCGTCAGTTGTGCTTAGTACTCAGCGTTGTTTACATCATTCGTCGTTGTGTTCTCCTTTGATACACATTCTTTTTGTGCTATTTCCATTAAATTTGCCCTCATTATGGCTCCCAAGAAAGTGAAAAGTGCTACTGATAGTGGTGTTAAGAAGCCTAAGCGTATTACAGTAGAAACAAAGAAGGAAATAATAGCTAAACATGAGAGTGGTTTACCACAAAGGTAAAGTGTACAATTATTATGTTTTATTTTAGTATTAATGTATTTTTCTATAATTAAGTTTATCTTTAATTCCTTTCTATATTTTTGCCACACATAAACCCATAAAAAAGTTTTAAAAAAGTGTTTCTGGGGCTGGAGAACGGATTAATTGGATTTACATTAATTTCAATGGGAAAAATTATTTCGGTTCGCGAACATTTCGGTTTGCGAACGGAGTCAACGAACAAATTAAGTTCGTGGGCCGAGGTGCCACTGTACTCAGTCACTTTCGACAAACGCACACAAAACTCCACAAACATTTAACATCCAACATTTAACATCCAACATTCCACAACATCCAACATTCCACAACATGCGTCGCTTTTCACACGCACTTTTCACTTTTCGCACCTTTCCTTTTCGCACTCGCACTCGCACACACACATCAAGACAAGACTGACTGATTCCCCACTTGCCCCACCTGCTCTTAAATAGGCTTAATTTCTACCTGGCTCAGGTGGGACTCGTGAGGCAATCACCCAATCACAATCACTCAACTCACATTCTCACTCAGACACCCAATCAGCCAATTGACTTTCCTATCAATTGACTGATTGACACCAATTAAATAATTAAATAATAATTAAACTAATTATGGCCTTTGGAGCTCCCTTCCGGGTGACAGTTCACTCTCACACCCTGTGAGAGTGCCAAACCTGCCCCCGGAAAGTCTCACTGCTCCAAAGGCCTCTACCACATGAAACAAGACAGGCAACCATGCCACTCCCACGTGGCCGAGACCGACGTCCTCCACAATGACCAATATTCTTCACGTGATCATCAGTTGTATTGAGCCCATTAGGACAGGAGTCAACGATGACTGAGAAAGGCCCCATAAACTCCCTGCACCTGGTTCGGCAATGACACGCACACCTCCAGGAGGTTTTGGATGCGTCCTCCAAATCACACCTCTCAAATCACCGTGGTGGCAGCAGAACTGCCAATGCACCAACACATGCTATGTAGCAACAATGAACAACCATCATTTTCATTTCAAAGCTCATCTTCTTCAGCCGATTATTCCTAGTTAGGGTCGCGGGGGGGCTGGAGCCTATCCCAGCATGCATTGGGGCGAGAGGCAGGAATACACCCTGGACAGGTCGCCAATCCATCGCAGGGCACTACATACACCATTCACTCACACACTCATACCTACGGGAATTTAGACTCTCCAATTAGCCTAACGTGCATGTCTTTGGACTGTGGGAAGAAACCAGAGTACCCGGAGGAAACCCACGCGGACACGGGGAGAACATGCAAACTCCACACAGAAAGGCCCCTGGCCTGGATTCGAACCCGAGACCTTCTTGCTGTGAGCGACAGTGCTATCCACTGCACCACCGTGCCGCCCATTTCAAAGCTGTGGTTTAAAATACAAAACTTCCCCCATTTTTGGGGAGAAATTAGCCAGCTAGGGCAAATGAGGTATGGCTTGATTTTAATACACACATACTTTTCTGGTATAAAAGGACAAGATGAACATAAGCAGCAATGAAAGGAGAAACATTAATCAGCCTCTGTATTAGAAATAATTGTTTCATTTATCACCGATAAATACATCAGGTCTACTTGTGTACTGAACACAAGATTGATACGGTATGTTCTATATTGATCAGGTTAAAAGCCGGGCTTGGGGGCATGTATTGCTGATGGCCCTGTCATTTGTGGAGAGGTGCAGATGTGATTTAGTGCAGAGCAGCAACCAATATATACAGTAAATATGAGAACAAGCCATTCGGCCCATCTAGGCTGGCCTTCACCTACAGACTAGAGCACTGTGTCAAGTCTGGGTTTAAATGCCCCAAGGGTCTAAAATGACTTGGTAAGCTATTCCACGCATTGACATCTCTCTGTGTAAAATAAAAACGTCCTAATATCAGTGTGGAATTTACCTTAATTTTAATTAATTTCCACCTATGTCCACCCTTCATCTGTTGACAGAACTAAAGCTGAAACATATTTTTAGTTCACTCAGTTAATCCCTTTCATGAATTTAAAAACCTCAATCAACCCCCACCACCCTCCTAAGTGTGTTAAGTAACTTTTGCATTTAAAACCTGGAACCAATGTACCTTCTTTGTACTTTTTCAATATCATTCTTATATTGTGGTGTCCTGAATTGTACACTCACACACTGGTCTGATGAAGTCAATATAGCCTCCTTTGCTTTTTACTAAATACATTTTGTCATATATCCCAGCAACCTGTTGGCCTTTTTTTACTGGAACAACATAATGCCAAGATCCTGTCAGACTTCAGACAACTATTATTATTCCCAAATATTTTTCAAACTGAACACATCCAAATGTTTCTCTTCCTATAAGGTATACTTGTCTTAATTGTTTTATTACTCACATGCATAACTTTGCATTTAGCTATAGTATATGTAATTTGCCAGGTTTCTGCCCAGTTCTGGATTCTGTTTTAATCTTCTTGGATTACCTTAGAGGAAGGTCATTAACTGTTTGCTAAACCCCCAAGTTTTGTGTTGTCTGCTGTCTGTAACTATTTTCCTGGTGATTTCATGTTACCAGGACTATGCCTGGTCACACTTTATTTTTCATGTTTGTCATGCTTTTTATGTTGTTGTCATAGATATGCGGTTCCTTTCTAACCCTATCTTTTTGTGCAAAACCAGAAGTCACCTTCAGAGAAGCAGACAGGAATAGTATGGAGTATTGAACAACAGTGAGGAGCAGAAGGGGACAGAGAGGCAGTATGTCAAAGTGCAGAACAATGTGAAACAGTGAATAGCAGTGAGGAGCAGTCTGAAACAGTGGAACAGGAGCGAGGAGGAACAGTGAATCACAGTGAGAAGCAGTAGAGAGCAGGGGATGAAGTGCTCCAGTATGGAACAGCGATGAACAGCAAATATCAGTGAGGACCAGTATGGAACAGCAATAAATGGCAAATATCAGTGAGGATCAGTATGGAACAGAGATAAATGGCAAATATCAGTGAGGATCAGTATGGAACAGCGATGAACAGTGAATATCAGTGAGCTGCAAAGGGGAGCAGAGAGGCAGTATGGAGCAGTGCAGGACAATAAGGAACAGTGAATCTTAGCGAGGAGCAGTATGGAGCAGTGTTGAACAGTGAATAACAATGAAGAGCATAATGGAACAGAGAAGAACAGTGAGGAGCAGTGAGGAGCAGTATGGAGCCGTGATGAAGTGCATAGCAGTGAGGAGCAGTGTGGAGCCGTGATGAACAGTGAATAGCAGTGAGGAGCCGGGATGAGCAATGAACAGCAGAGGGGAAATATGGGGCAGTGAGAAATAATTAAGCAGTCACAGAAATGCTCTCAGTAACAGTCCTCATAGGGAAGTTCAAATAGCCTCACTAACTTTAACATAATTAAGGCAGTGCTGCATATTTTTTAGTATAATTGACAACTGATAATAAAACAAAATTTCCATGCAAATTATGGCAAAAAATAATTTCTCATGTGTAAAATTAGTCATTGAAATTTAAGGCCAAACCTAAAAACCTGAATTCTGGAATGAACTGCCTTCTTGTCGTGCAAATTACATACAGTTCTGAAAGGTTTTGTGAATATAAACAGATGGCAGGTTTTGTAATACTCTTTCAGCAATGCTACATGTGAATATCTGAATCACTTGACAAAGAATACATTTTTCTGCCACCGTCTTGCTGGTTTTGAAAATGTGGTATCTATTTTATTTTGTATTTGGTGACTTTATGATATGTTATTGCCTCAGCTTGTTCCATTAGATACATCATCATCCATATTCGGCAGTACCACATCACCCCCTAGAGGATAGCACAGTAAGTGCTATAATGATAAACACTTTTATTTTCATGCTGGTCGTACACTGAAGCAGAAAACTTCATTCCCACAGTCTATGCAAACTAACAAACAACTTTACAGACAACATAAATGTCAACATGAAAGCCATATAGACTTATAAATAATCTCAAACTATATCAAACATTCCTAAATGTTTTATTTTTAAAATGTATTTAAACAAAGAATTATTGCTATTTACAACGGCTTTATCAGCTGAGAGAAAGTGATTTAACATTTAAATTTGAATATAGAAAATATATTTTCAGAATTTAAAAAATTGTTTAAAAAAGGATTCAGTAAACAATCTTATTTTAGTTGGTTCTCTGTGGCTCAGTTGGTAGAGCACGGCGTTAGCCACGCTTAGGGTTGTGGGTTCAATCCCCACTGGGGCCACATATACTGAAAAATGTATGCATTCACTACTGTAAGTCGCTTTGGATAAAAGCGTCTGCTAAATGGCATATTATTATTATTATTATATAAAATCAAAAATGTACATCATACAAAATATACATATATAATAAAACAAATCAAATTGTGTTGGAGAAGACGTGCTCTGTCAGCTATTAAAATCTTTTCTCGAGGCTGAGGCTCTGTTCTGTGCTGGGAGAGGATGCCTTCCTGTATCGGAAGGCCAGGAATGTGGCTGCAATGGTGCCAATGAGAGAGAGGGAGAAGAGGATGTACAAAGCCACTTCGGCATCTGCGGGGGACACCTCCAAGCCCAAAAACTGGACCCTCACTGGTGGAAGTGGAGAAGGTGAGGGAGAGCTGGTACCTGTGGAAAGAAAAGTCAGTGATGAACACACTTACTTACACTCTCACACGCACACGCAAACACAGCCACACACTGCTCACATGTTACTCTGCCAGGCTTACATTCTGAAGTCCCTGTTTCAGGGTAATATGGACCAGGAAAGACACTAGCAGGAATGTAGCAGGTTTTTCTATCTGTAAACCAGAAACCACCTTACTGGGGTAAAAGGAATAACATTTACAGGGGAATACTTTGTTTAAACTTACACAGAAAAACTAAAAGGATTGAGTAAGTTATAGATTGCCAATAAGTGGCACTGAAAGGTATGCTGTAAGTTCATTTAAGGAAAGTATTTTCTTATTTAGGGAAAGAGGCGTCTGGTAACAAGAAGTGGTTCCAGTTTAATTTAATTTGTATGACACTTTGTGACCCCTCCACCTCCTCAGCCATGTCTCAAAAATACAATCATGCTTACCACATTGCACATTGCAAATGGACTGTGGATATGAAACTGCATGCAATCATTCAATGTACAGGTGAATGTCAATAAAAGAAAATGGGTTCATTTTGAAAAATGGCACCAAATAACAGGAAATGGAGACAGTAGCCTCTTATGGATGGGTTTGGTTTTATACATATTGCTAGTGATGCAATCCCAAACTGTAACACTCTTGTCTATTTTCTGTTGTTCCACAGGTACAGGTAACTGCCAAAATAAAGAAAACAACAACAAAAAGCATCATAATAGGTTGATGGGACACCATAAGCCCCCAGAACAGCTTAAATGCCCCTTTGGATAGATCCTACAAGTACAACTCTATTGGAGGAACGCAACACCATTCTTCCACAAGAAATTCCATCATTTGCTGTTTTGTTGATGGTGGTAGAAAACTCCCGCTCCAGAATTTCAGTTTTCAGTTGGGATGTGATCTGGTGACTGATATGGCCATGGCATATGGCTTACATAATTTTCATTCTCATCAAACCATTCACTGACCACTCCTGCCCTGTGGATGGGGCATTGTCGTCCTGGAAGAGATCACTCCCATCAGGATAGAAATGCTTCACCAAAGGATGAAAGTGACCACTCAGAATGGCTTTGTATTTATTGCCATTTACCTTGCCCTCTAAAGCATTGAGTGGACCTAAACCATGCCAGGAACCTGTCATTTACTCAAGTGGTGTAATAGGCTACTACTTGAAATGTAATGTAATAGGTTACTTTCCCTCTATCTGTTAATCTGGCTGCTACCTGAGACAATGTTCATGTTCACACTACCGTTAATTCTGAATACACGCCGTATCCACTCATCCACAAAGGTTTCAGCAATGTTACGCAAGAGTTATTTGCAATCCGGGTGTCTTTACCTTCAGGCTCCGGGGCTAGACACTCGTGGGGGCCGAGGGCGGGATCAGGGAAGCCGTTGCAGGTGATGATGGTGGCGTAGCGCGCGGCTGACTGCTTGGCCACACGCGGCAGTGCAGGGTCAGAGTGGTTGACGTAGAAGAGGCCAAACCTCTCAGCAAACCCAGTGGCCCACTCCAGATTATCCATCAGAGACCATGCCGTGTAGCCCCGAATGTCCACTCCGTCTAGCACGTTCGCTGAGGCACACATTTTTCATCTTTTAATCATACACTTCACGTGAAACACGCAGTGCTTTTAAGCATAGGGGACAGCTAATAACTATTGAAAACAACGGTTCAGAAAGCACTCTTTGTGCAAGTCTGTAAAGGAGTAAACCGGCATGCAATATTCCCAGGCAACAACACAAATAGGAGGACGGTAACGTTAGTGTAACATTGCAGCAACGTCGAGAGAACATTGTGTAACCAGGTAGAAGGTTGCCAACCCGATGCTGTACCTTTCAGGGCCTGGTTGATGTAGTTCTCATAGTAATGGATCCTGTGGACGTCGTTCAGGTTGATCTGGCCCCGCTCCGAGATGCCGTTCTCGGTGATGTAAATGGGAGGGTCCCCGTACTCGTCCTTGATGAAATTCAGGATCTTTCTGAACCCGGGGGGGGTGACCTTCAGCCAGGAGGAACCCGAATCCAGCCAGCTGCGGTCCGCAATGGTCCCAGCTCCCCTAAGAGAGCACGTGCAATCGCCCTTTACACAATTACATTAAAAAAAGCATACCAGCAGAGATTGTGCAGAAAAAGCCCTGAGATCACCAGGTGACAGCTTCGAATCCCTCGTGAGACACCCTTGTTGTACCCTTGAGCAAGGTACTTAACCCAAATTAAGGCTTAGGGATTGCATAAAAAGTGGTATTTGCCTTAAGTATTTGTAATGGTTCCAGTTCTGCGCATTGGATGTACTTCTCAGGCATATTCATAACCTCTTCTCTGGTAAAGCTTTCAACAAAGTAACTGTTTAGGGTGTTAGCAATGCACTTAATATTATAAAGCAATGCTCCTTCCTTATTCTTAATGCACTTCCTAATGCACTTCCTTAACATGTTATCCAATTTGATGAATCACATGTAAAAAATACTTTTTGCCAGATAACATGTTGACTAAGCCAGTTATTGGCCCTCTAGCTATCACCTTACCTTGCCTTTCTGTCGCCATGTAAAGCAAGGTACTTCTGGTAAATAAATTAAAAAGGACTCAGTGTTTACCTATCTCCATCGTAGTGCTGGAGGTTCTTATAATCCAAGTTGAAAGCCAGAACGGTGGTGTAGTGGTTAAATCCGAAGTAGTCATAGCTGCCTTTGATTTTCTGTATCTCCTGGGGGGTGAATTCCGGCAGTCTGTAAAAGGGTAGAGGAGGGGAAATCATCTCTATCATTTGTAAATCCAAATGTTACGTCGGGGAGTATCATGGACCTTCATGAGATTTATTTCCTTTGTTTTCTCTTTGCACGCAGTTCTGAAGGCTGGTGTTCTTACTCACCGGGATTTGTTAAGGCCAGCGGCCAAGCTCCTCTCTCGAATGATTGTCTTCATGACATCACTGTAATCACCATTATACACGGGATGTGCGAACCAGCCAATGTAGAACTAGAGCGAGATGGGAGATCCAGCCCAGACATCACTTATTATAAAGACATCTGTACAGTGTAGCACTAATACTCTTAACCTTGTACAGTAGATACACACATGCTGCAGCTGAGACAGTACAGAGAGACTGCGCAGGTTTTTATTTTTTTCCGAATTTAGTAGCCAATTGCACCCTCTATTTATTTCGATTTACCCTCCCCACATGGGTCCGCCGCTCGTCTCTATGAGGCAAGTTAATTCTCAGAGGGCAGTGAACTCCGCTTCCTTCAAGATGGAATTTGACCACCCACGTTCTTCACTGCGGAGCCGAGCCGGCTCACCCTCCCCACTCCCCCTGGGGTGGACAGCCAAATACAACCCCCGATCGGGGCTGACGACCGGGGCCGGCCTCGTAGAAAGGGGTTTCGAACCGTGTCCCTGAAAGGCAGCACACACTATATCGGAGCAGCCAAAATATGATGCGTTAGACCGCTACGCTATCCACCGCCCCCGACTGCGCAGGTTTAATGTGCTGAAGCTGGCACAGTACGGAGAGACTGTGCAGGTTTAATGTGCTGCAGCTCGGACAGAGCAGAGAGACTGCGCAGGTGTGCTTACCTGCACAACCCGCCGGGCAGCATCGATGTCTTCCTGCTTGTAGGGGTTGCAAGGCTCTGCCCAATCCGAGTTGATGGTGATGGAGATGAGGCCTCCCTGCTTGGCACGGTACTTGTCGTTGTACAGGTGCCAGGCCTCCGCGTGGGCCTTCAGCAGGTTGTGACCCACGATGTAGGGCAGCGTGCCAGGCCTGAAGCTGATACCTGTAACAGGTGTGCTGTTTGTCACTCTGTTCTCTCTGCTGTATTTATCCTGTCCACCTAAACACATTCTTAGAATGCCATCAGCATTTTACATAAACATTTGTATTTATTCATGCTAATGAACAGTCCAAAAATCACTATGAGCCATTGTTATTGAGGAAATGCTGTCTAACAGCACCATAATGTATCACTGGTTAGAAATGGTGGTTTCTATTATCCACACTCCAGTTTGTATCAGAAGAAGTGACTTGTCTTACATGTTTTATCTATCCCATGATACAATAAAATAGGTAAAAAAGGGATGTCTGAGAACATTTCCATCAGAAAGAGGTCTAGGCCTGACATCATTTAACTGGAGACTCCATCTCATGCCTCCTACCTCAAAACACCTACTGCTGTCCCTGCTCATTTTCTGTAGATCAAGCTTGCTAGGTTTCCACAAACTTTGAGAATGGATATTTCCTTCCACTTTATTCTATGCTATGCACCAAGCTATGTAGTAGTTAGATAGCAATATATCCTGGTACAGCTAGAGTTTGCTCTAGCTAGCATTATAATAAGATTTGTTATCACATTTGTCTCCATGCATGCAAGTTAGCTAGCTAGTACTAATTTAAGAACGTAAGAATGCATAAAGACGAGAACGGGTCTTTCGGCCCATCTAGGATCATCATCTACCTGCAGTCTAGAGAATATCCAGCACTGCATTCAGCCTGGTGCCTCTGCCTCTACTATGTGACCTAATAAGCTGTTTCACACATTGACAGGTCTGTGTAAAAAATACTTTTTGCCAGATAACACCTTGACTAAGCCAGTTAATGGCGCTCTAGCTAGCACCCTATCTTTTCTTCCTGTCACCATGACAAATTAATCGGTTTGCAGTAACAATTTCGCCCATAATATGCTAAGCAGAAAGAAAAAATGCAGAAACTTCTGGGACAGATCTCTATACCACTATTTATTCATTTTCAAATAGATCAACTTCATCAAATTGAAGAAAATAACAATATAAATGTTTAATACATGTTTGGAGGCTTATCCTTTGATGTATTTGGTGATAATAGACAGTTTTTATTAATGATCCACATAAAAGTAAAACACCTAAACTCATATCAATCTACAACTCCCATGAGGCATTAGTTAGAAACTGATGGGACCTGCAGGTTTTTTTTAACTTTCCATGATGTTCACCCAATTCCTTAATAACACTGCTTTCTCATCACCAAAGGATAAGCCCCTAAACATTTTTTCAATGTTTTAATTTATACCTCTACATCCTCAACCTCATTTTGAAGGGAAAAAGTAGAAGTTGACTTTTTACCCAGTGCTTTGGTATTAGCTTAGCAAAGTAAAAACTGTAACCTAATTGTAGTTGATAGGACTGTACAGAAAATAGCATTTTAAGTCGTCAGGGTTTAGAGTAAAGCACAATAAAGGGTTACACACATCCATTTTGTTTTTTAAATCTGATCAAAAATCATCAGAAAACGATTTTCCACTGCATTCCAATTTCTTTGATATTTTGAGTTTTTATACACAAGTTCTCATCCTACTCTATGTAATGCAAAGGTTTCACCACTTAATACAATTGTGACTAAACCATAATCCTATGTGACTACACCACCATATTATGTTGATGAATAAGAATAAATATAAACATACAGGGAACTGTCTGTCTTAATCAACTGTTTGACCACCATGAGCCACCAAAACAGTTTCAATGCGCCTTTGTAAAGATTCTTAAACTGTCTCATGTTTTCATGCTCAACAAACCGTTCAGTGACCACTCGTTCCCTGTGGATGGGGGCGTTGCTGCTAGAACCCTTAATTTACTCAACAATGTCCTTTATTTTGGCAGTTGCCTGTACATGGTTGTTGTGTGACACAGATGAATGACTTGACGGTTCACTAAGCCCAACCATGCTGTGAGCAGTGGCTCATACCTGGTGCAGCACTGCCGTAGCCATGGCCAATGTTGGCCACGTTGTAGGGCTCGTTGATGGTGATCCAAAACTTGACTTTGTCTCCCAGGCTACTGAAGATGACATCAGCATAGTCCCTGAACCTCTGGACGATGGTGTCATTCTCCCAGCCCGCTTGGTCTTGCAGGGCTTGGGGGAGGTCCCAGTGGTACAGGGTGACCTGGGGGGGGCACGGAGACAGAGTAGATTATAGGTTCAGTCCAATCAAGTAATATTGTAATATTGTAGAGGTAACTGCCAAAATAAGGGCAACACTTAACACGTAAATGACAGATCCTTTAAATGGGTGCAGTACCGTAAGTGCCCGGCCATCCCCTTTCCAATAAGACTCTCCCAGCCTGGGCCAGGGCCGTTTGAGTGTCCCCTTGGTTACCAAAATGTTGCCTTTATTTTATAACAGTGTTACCTGTAACTTGGGTATTACTGATTATTCTAGGTCATTGTTTCTCAACCGGGGGTACGCGTACGTGGGGGAATTGCAGGGGGTACTTGGAAATGTTTTTTGAAACCTCTAAATAAATATAAATTAATTGTATTTTGCAAAATAAATAAATAAATAAATAAATAAAATAAAAAAGAATAATGAATGTTGAAATAATATTCTATATAAGGCCATCAAAATTAAGACAACGTGTTTTTAAAATGAACCAACCGGTCCTCCATATTTGCGCCACAACTAACGTAACGTTAAAATAGCAACAATATATAGGCCTATATATATATTATGGGTAGGGGGTACTTGGGGATTGTTGAAAATATTTTAGTGGTACAGAGCACAAAAAAGGTTGAGAACCACTGTTCTAGGTATTGTCAAAGTACTATTCCTTTTTTTTGCTTTCTGTAATATGTTCCACAATGCATGCACCTTTGAAAGGCAAAAGTGTGACTAGTTGGGGCTTCCGGGTGAGCTGAGGCACATGATGTTTAGTAAAGTGCTATGCCTCATTGTCTGGATCGAGTCCTGACTGTGTCAGTGTTGGGAGTCCTGCAGGGCAATGGGTAATTGGCCATAGGTTAACCCGGGGAGGGAGTGTATTCCTTGCCTCATCATGCCAGTGTGACTCCTCTGGTCAATTTGAAAAATAAAAAGGAAAACAGCAAACTGCTCACGTTTTTGAAGGAACCGTGTGCTTGTGTACCAAATTTTCAAATAAGTTGTTGAAGAGATTTGACTAATAAAAATGCTGTGTATATTCATTTAAAGAAAATGTAAAATGGTGCATTTTTCTTATTGGTTTAATATGCATGTGTGTGTAGGTTGCCACACCTGATTTTATCATTTTTAGTATAAAATCAGATGGTCATCTTCATAACACTCTCTTAAAATGGTGGCATTACAGGGAAAGAAAAGCCTATGCACCATGCTGTGAATGTTATATTTTAGACTCTGAAGGCTGCTGTGTTCACTCAAAGTGAAGATAATCATTTGATTTGTTCATGGACTCTTCATTAGAAAAGGACATAACAAAAAAAATTCAGCATTTGGAAAAATTAGAGAAAAGAGTACAATCATTAAACCATATAAGAGGCCAGACAGACTGATGCAGTGTGTGTGATCCAGTCTCTCACCTGTGGCTGTATGTTAGCCGCTAACAGCGCATCCACCAGCCTGTGGTAGTAGTTGAGCCCGGCCTCATTGACTGCCCTTGGCGTACCGTCAGGCAGAACTCTGGGCCAGGAGATGGAAAATCGGTAGTGGGTGACCCTCAGCCTCTTGAGGATGGCCACATCCTCCTCTACCTTGTTGTAGCTGTTGCAGGCGATGTCACCGTTGTCATCATTGAAGACCCTCAGCGGGGTGTGCGCAAACCTGTCCCAGATACTCAGACCCTTCCCGTCTTCCCTCCAGCCCCCCTCAATCTGTCAGTGAAGAACAGCAATGGTGGTTGATTGGCCAGTTTGTTAATAATAGTAAAAATAATGCAAACAAAGCATGATCACTGCCTATGAGAGAATGACACAGGGTCACCTGATATGAGGCACAAGGTCACCTGATAGGCCGCAGTCGCTGTGCTCCAAAAGAAGCCCTTCTGGAAGTGGCCATATATTGGCCTCTCCTCCTCTGGCATGGGGAATCCGTTGTCCCTCATGATGTGGTGGTAGTAATGAGCTGAGCGTTTGGGGGTTCGGGGGCGCATTGTGTTCTGGAAGTCAACGTGGTGAAGCCCAAAGCCGACACTGTAGCCATGGAGCCACTCAAAGGAGTCCAAAAGAGAACTAGCTACATATCCTCTTAGCCTCACCGCATCCAGATTCTGAGCTGCGGGGGAGGTGGACACAAGAGAGAGAGGAATTTATGCCCACTTCCGTTATTGATTCATATTGAAATAATGGCATAATATTTTGGAAACACCTAAATATGAGTGACCCCCAAACTTATCACTTTAAACTTCTGAAAAGCCAAGAAATGATCCACTCAGCCAACTGGTCCTGAGGCTCAATACATTAACACCTACTAGAATGACTAACAACAACCAGCCTCAGGACAGTGACAAGATCGCTCAGAGACCCAAACAAATTATTAATAAACAAAAAAAGACATAACCTATTGGAATGAAATGACAAAAACTAAAAATAAACTTCAATGCTATTTGGCTCTAAACAGACAGTTACATGGTAGACTAACAGACCATGGTGACTGATATGAAGATGAGAAAAACCGTGACAATGTACAGTGAGCTCTCACTGCAGTCAGGGAGCAGTGGAGACAGAGCTCCACTTTTTTAACCACCTGTGACAATATTGGGCAAAATATGTAGCCTCCTTGAGTCCTCTTGTCATGTGAATAAAGCTATTTTAATTTGATAGAGAGAGAGGCTTGCATTCACTTGCATCATTGGTGAGGAATGCAGGCTTCATTTGTTCATTTCATTTAATCTTCAAAACGTGTTGGGTGCATTGCTTCTGCAAATATAGCCAATAACTATTTTGTCTCTCTGTCATTGCAAGCAGTTTTGTGTCATCTGTTCTAATTTCAATGAGTACACATAAATTAACTCTAATAAAATATATATATATATTAGTACATATGGTTGCATCTGTATCACTCCATTGAGTGCTTTTATTCTGCTTCCCCTTTCCTCATTTGTAACTAATCAATTGACAAAATTGACAAAAGTGACTGCTGTCAAAAAGCTGGAGTGGAGTGTTAAGCCACTTGTCCCTTCATTATTCAACATTAAGAAACAAAAAACTTAAATGGGCTGAGAATCAAACAATCCTTTTCATGGGGCCTCCAATCCATCACGCACACGGTCTCACACACTCATACTTACGGGCAATTTGTGAGCTACCTATCACGTGCATGTCTTTGGACTGTGGTTCAAAACCCAACTGTGCCAGACCGGCCCTGGTGGGGACCCCCAATCAGGGGCAGCATTTGGCTTTCCACCCCAGGAGGAGGGGGGAGGGTGAGCCGGCACAAACAAGCTGAGAAGCATGTAAGGGTGTCTCCAGAACGTGGGTGGTCTCACACACTCCTTTCCGTCTTGAAGGAAGTGGAGTTTGTGCCCTCAGAGAATTAGCTTGCCTCATAGAGATGGGCAGCGTGTTCATGTGGGGAGGGTTAATCGAAATAGAGGGTATAATTGGCCACTAAATTGTGAGAAAAACGGGATAAAATCAAAAACAAATTTTAAACAAACAATACAACCCTTTTTATATGCTGTGACCTTTTAGATTGTAAAGACAAACAAGACATGTCCTACCTTTCAGAGCCTCGTTGATGTAGGTTTTAAAGAAGAATATCCTGTCCGTATCATCCACAGTAGTCTTGGAGTTGGTGGCCACCCCGTTTTCTGTGACGTAGATCTCGGGGTCACCATACTCCTCCTTGATCCAGTTCAGAAGTCTCCTCAGGCCCCAAGCCACAGCTCTCTGGCCTTCAATGTCCGTCTCGGGGGAGTCGCTCTCCTCCGCTTCGCCCAGATCCCGGTCATCCTCGTACGATGGTGGGGTGAGCCTGCGGGTCACATGACGCACTATTTTTGTGCTGTATGCATTGATGCAGAATATGTCGGCCGTGCCCTGGATGTAGGCCTTCTCCTGCTCAGTGAACACTGGGAGCCTGGACTCCGGCATGCCCTGCAGTTCGCTTTTGTTTCCCACCATCCACTTCATCGCGTCAGGGTAGTCACCATTCTTAAAGATGGGGTGTGCAAACCAGCCCAGCTGGAACTGCATGGCGCGGTCAGCGGCCACCACCTCTCGCAGGATGTCGACATCCTCGGGCTCCACCCAGTCTGCGTTGAGGCCGATGGAGACAACACCACCCTGGGCTTTGCGGTAATACTCGTCGTATGTGTGGTACACCATAGCGTGAGCTTGCAGCAGGTTGTGGGCCACCCTGTAAGGAGCGACTGCAGGATCACGGATATTAGGGGGAATTGCTCCGAGTCCATACCCTGACCACGCTATGGTGTACGGCTCGTTGAAGGTCAGCCAGAACTTCACTCTGTCCCCAAAGGTGTCAAAGCAGAAGTCGCTGAACTCATTGAACAAGGTTATCATAGAGATATTTTCCCAGCCTCCGATGCTCATCAGGGCCTGTGGAAGGTCCCAGTGGTACAGAGTCACCATGGGGGTGATGTTGTAGGCTAGGAGACCATCAATGAGCCTATTGTAATAGTCCACACCTTTCTGGTTGGGGGTCCCCCTCTGGCCATCTGGGAAGATTCTGGACCAGGACACCGAGAACCTGTAGGATGTCACCCCCAAGGCTCTCAGCATATAGAGGTCCTCCTCTGTCCGGTGGTAGCTGTCACATGCTATGTTTCCATTGGCATTGTTGGGGATGCTACCGGGCTTTTGGGTGAACGTGTCCCACACGCTCATGCCTTTTCCATCTGCATCCCAGCCACCTTCTACCTGATAGGCTGAGGACGAGACTCCCCATTGAAATCCCTCTGGAAAGGTCCCGTAGTGATACAGCTTCTTTTCAAACTTTGACTGGCGGGAGAATTTCTCCCAGACCACCTTAGCTCTGGACGGGACCTCAGACGGTGTCAGGCTAGACTGCCATGTCGACCAGAACTGTGGGGCAGGGCTGTTCCTCCTCTGTCTTGTGGTAGAGAAACCATTCCTATTTATGATTTGGGAGTAGAAATGGGCTGAGTCCTTTGGGGTCCTTGGCCTATCCGCACTCTCAAAGTCGACGTAATGCAAACCAAAACGTTGGCTATAGCCCTGCGGGCCCTCAAACCCATCCATCAAAGACTGGACAGTGAACCCCTGCAGGTCCACATGATCCAAAACAATAGCTGTTTCAAAACAATAAAAGGATAATTCAGTTATTGATTCTACAATTCTTACAAAGCAATTGTGTAGACAATATTTAAAAGCATTCAAAGGATTTCATACCAAAATACAGATGAATATGAATATGTATATATATATATACTGTATATATTGTGCCCCCCCCTCTGTCTTTTGACCTTTTGTTGCCTTACAGCCTGAAATTAAAACATATTAAATCTGACTATTTCCACCTTTATTTACACATTTTACCCTGCAACTTCCAAGTAAAAACAAATTCTCAAAATTTCAGAACATTAATTAAAAGATCACACCAAGCTAAGTGGCCTCCACCTGTGTTCAATTGTGATTCTGATTACTTCAGAATTAAATCAGGATGATTCCACTGCTGGCTGGATTCCACCACACTGTCAAATTAAGACCATACACCCTGAGGCTCTGGGAACTGACCTTTCAGGGCCTCATTGATGTAGCCTCTGAGATAGAGCACGCGCTCCTCGTCATTGAGTGACTCCATGCCACCCTCTGTGGGCATGCCATTTCCTGTGACATAGATGGGAACCTTGGTGATGGATGTGTACTCTGCTGCAACAAAGTTTAGAAGGCGTCGGATTCCCCACGGCACCGAGTAGATCCAATCAGAGGCTGTGGTGTTCCAGGCAGGATCTGTGTGTGACACAAAATCCCCTACCCCGGCCGGCCCGGGGACGCAGCCCCCCTTGGTCTCGTTCACCAGCCGGGACGTGTAGTGGTTCAGCCCGAAGAAGTCCGCCGTCCCCTGGATGCGCTTTTTCTCCGTGTCGGAGAAGACGGGTAGCTTGGCTGGCTCCTCCCCAACACACTCCTGCCGCTTTGCCTCAATCTGGCCCTTCAGAAGGGGGGGGTAGTCTCCATCCACAAATATTGGGTGGGCAAACCAGCCAAGCATAAACTGCAGATACCGCTCCGCTGCCTCCACCTCCTGGATGGGGCTGGATGAGTCCTGAGGCTCAGCCCAGTCCGAGTTCAGGGCGATGCCAACTTTGCCCCCCTGCAGCTGGCGGTATTTGTCATTGTAAATGTGCCAGGCCTCTGCATGGGATTTCAGGATGGTGTGAGTCACCTTGTAGGAAGACAGGAAATCAGAGAGGTCAGGCTCTCAACAAAAACAAATGCAATGTCCATCCGAGCACAAGCTCAATAAAGTCAAGAGATTATTGAAATGGGCTTGTAACCAAAAGGTTGTGAGTGTGATGTCCAGGTAGTCTACTCCTGTTGTCCACTTGAGTAAAACTGAGTTCCCTGAAATAACTGTTTCAGTAAATATCTAGCTGTATGAATGATGGATGGTATCATGGATGGTATAGCTAGCTGTATGCAAAATATTTAAAAACTTATCCAATATAAATTGCCCTGTATAAATAAGATTCTAATAATTTTACATTTATGAAGTGCTTTTCACATACCCAAAGTACTGTACAGGGTACACAAAGATTAAAAACAAAGCATCTCATAAAAATAAAAAAGTGCAAACTGGACTACAAAGTTAATAAAGGCTAAAAGCTAAAATAAAATACAATAAATACAGACGGTACTCATTTAAATGAACAAAGATTGAGACAATTCCTTAAAAGCTTGCACCCACCTTGTAGGAGACAATGACAGGGTCTTTGATACCTGGAGGGTGTTCTCCCGTGCCGTGCCCTGCATGGCTCACAACCCAGGGACTGCTGAAGGTGTTCCAGGTCTTCACACGATCTCCAAACCTGGAGAAGCAGAAGTCTGCATACTCTTTGAAGGCCCCTATGATTGAGTCATTTGTCCAGCCCCCGTAGTCCTGCAGAGCCTGAGGGTGGTCCCAATGATACAGCGTGACCACAGGATGAATGTTGGACTGAATGAGAGCATCAATGAGCTTGTCATAATATAGGACACCATCCTCGCTCACACTCTCCCGGTGGCCAGAGGGGAAAATGCGGGCCCAAGAGAGGGAAAACTGGTAGGTCTTGGAGAGAAGGCCTCTCAGGAGGTAAACATCGTAGTCCACCTTGTTATAGCTGTCACAGGCCAGGTCAGCGGTCTGGTTGCCGAAGACGTGGCCCTCGTGGGCGAACCGGTCCCAGATGGTCTCCCCTTTCCCATGCTCAGCCCAGCCGCCCTCAACTTTGAAGGACTCACTCGAGGCTCCCCACGCAAACCCCTCTGGGAATGACTCGGGCAGGAACTGGTCCCTTTCCAATGGTGTCTCCACTTTGAACTTCTCCCACACCTGCTTGTATGAGGAGGATGAGGAGGGGCGTGCGGAATTGCCCGTCCAATTAGGAGGGCTGAGCACAAGGAAAAAAAAGAGGAAGAGGCAATTTATCTTAAAATAATCTTATACATTCAGCAGTTTTAGCATGGGAGCCATTTGACTCAGCGAGTGCCACGTGCATTTCTCAATACAGGGTGACATATTTTGTTCTAAAGCATGGAGAATAGATTGCAAACATGTCAGTACTCTTAAGAGTGACATTGTCATAACATTTTCATTAGCTTCTCATAATTTCAATGAGGCATAGGAAAATACCTCTCAGGGCTGAGGCCCACACTCAGCTGGTCAAACAGGTCAACAATGTCACAGCCCAGGATCTTCAAGTCAGCGCTTCTAAGGACTGACAGAAGATCACAAATGGTTATCTATACTCATCTATACACATGCACACACTCACACGTATTCATACATGCACATACATATGCATGCTCACACACATACCTACACACTCCTACACACAATGCACACACACAACCCTAAACATACACAACCACATGAATACACACATGCATACATTTACATATCAAATTCTCCCTGGTATTACCAAAGCTTTATCTGATTATAATATTACATTTTATGCATTGAAGTGCGACCCATTTGATGCTAACATCACAGTTCTAACTAAACACTGCTCAAGGTAAAATGTCTGCAATTGCTATACTCCCATAAAATAGGCATCATAAAAATATGTCTTGTGATTTATCTTAGCATTAACCTTATAGATAACTTCATAATAACCTGGTCATGAATTCAGAGATAAGACCCATCACTGATCATAAATCTGTTGTTATTGCACTATAAATGGGCAGAAATAGAGGCTCATTTACAATATCAGTTGTATCAGATCAAAGTAAATATATTGTTCTGTAGATTAAACATATTGTGATACAGACATATGCTTATCAATTGACCTCTGACACACTGAAGTCACAGGTTTGAAGCTTTGTTCCAGTGTTACACAGGTCATGTCTCATGTCCTGGAGTAGATTGGCAGTACATGGCAGCATATAACAGGAAATGGATGCTAGTGATACAATCCCGCTCTTGTCTATATTCTGTTGTTCCACAGGTGCAGGTAACTGCCAAAATAAAATAAACACCAACATAAAGTGTGTTACTGGGGTGTTGGACCACCACAAGCCACCAGAACAGTTTCAATGCGGCTTGCATTGATTCTACAAGTTTCTAGAACTGTATTTGAGGGATGCCAGACAATTCTCCCATGATAAATTCCATAATTTGGTGTTTTGTTGATGGTGGCGGAAAACGCTGGCTCAGGCGCCACTCCAGAATTTCCCATAAGTGTTGGGTTGAGATCTGGTGACTGGTTTTCATGCTTATCAAACCATTCAGTGACCACTCATGTCCTGTGGGTGGGGTATTGTCATCCTGGAAGAGACCACTCCCATCAGGATAGAAATGCATCACCATAGAATGAAAATGATCACTCAGAATGGCTTTGTATATATTGGCATTCACCTTACAATCTAAGGGGTTGAGTGGGTCTAAACTATGCCAGGAAAATGTACCCCATACCGTTACAGAGCTGCCAGAACCTTTCATTTACTCAAGTGTTCCCTTTATTTTGGCAGTTACCTGTATATCCAGTCAGTATGTCACTGCAGGTGTGTGGGTCTTACCTTGCAGGACACTGGTGAGGCGCTGGTAGTTGTTATGGTCCGAGGCACAGCCCTTGATACTTAACTGGTAGATTAAAACTGGAAGGCCACCACCGGCTCCCTGAAAGAGAGGTCAGTGTCAATATTGAGATTGACAAGTGAACCTATCCCTGTATCATTCCTTCGATCCTCTATTGTTCCTTCCTTCGGTCTCTCAGTCATGGAGTATAAGTAGTCAAACTGTGGTGAAACAACACGGCGGTTGTTAGTTTAGCTGAAACTTTTCCCAACTCTCATATTATCTCCATAATCTATAATTACTTTGTGTAAAAGCGCAATCCTAAAATTTTGAAAGGGTCATTAAGTTTTAAATCAACTTTTTCTAACTGTACATTAAGAAACTCAAAGATGGCTTCTCCACAGAAAGAATAGTACACATTGATTTCAATGCTTTGTTTTAGTGACCATAGGTGGCAGCACTGCGCCTGGTCTGCTGGTCTTCAGTTTGTAAACCACTGAACTGTAGAAGAACAACAGTGGAAGCCATTTTAGGATTTTTTTTACGTACAGTTGAAAAGGTTTGATTTTAAATTGTACTCACCAAAATGAGTATGAGGAGAGCAGAGCAAGGGTAAGCATTGTGAGATGTCATAAGCTGTGTGATGGACAGTGAGTGTAAGTAACTAGTGGAGAAGTGGAAGATTTACCGAACCCCTGGAACAGAGAATTAACCCCGCATGTGATCACCTGTACATTCCTCAGTTCTTCCAACAGACTTGCTTCCCCGCTGCAGTTGTATTGGAGTTGCACAGAAAGGAAATCAAACAGTCCCTGTGTGAGAGATCAAAGGGATAGATTGTGTAGCAGCCCTTGCAAATTGTTGCTGAACATTAGAAACACCTCAGTGAATTGTTTATTTTTCATAGTGTCAATTTTGTGCATAATAAAATATTTGATATAAATGCCACAACAAATCAGCACAATGGTCACTCTCATGTCTTGTGTGATTTTGTTTACAGATGATCTCACCCTCCTTACCGTGCTGGTTGTCTCACTCTGAGACAAGATGGAGACATGACTGGCACCCAACCCAAGTGAGATTCGGCCTCCTGGAGGAGAAACAGAGGTGCATGTTAGGCTCTCAACAAAATGCTGGGCCTTTGTATAGGTCCACCTTTCCATAACTTCCTGATTTCCTAACAAACCCTGATTGTTTTAAATAACTTAACATATGACAGCAGCTGCAGGGGTAGATACATTTTATTCAGTCAATTTCCAGTCTCACTTAGATTACCAGCAATTACAGCAAACAGGAACTGCAATTAATCACCAGGGGTGTGTAAGGGTTTGTATACTCTCAGAAAAAAAGATGCCATATTGTACTTATTTAATTACAAATGCTTGTCACTGTGGCAGTACCCCTGTAGGGCACTGAATTGTACCTTTTGTCAGAAGAAATTAATTGTACCCTCGTGAGAAAAATAATGTTGCTTGCAGTACAAGCCTAATTTTCATTACAATATGGCAGTCAGTGTGAATAAGGCTTCATTACCCTACCCTGGTACATATCTGTACCTTTCCTCAACTTGTACCTTTTTAACTGGGAAAAGATACAAAACCATATCATGAAGGATATTATGCATACCTTTGACAGTACAATGAACTGCAACACATTTATACCCTAAGGAATAAGAGTGTACCCTAATTATATCTTTCTTTTTGAGAGTATATGTCTGTGCATGTGTGTGTGCATGTGTATGTGTGTGTGTGTGAGATTTCTTGATTTGAAGTGACCCAGTGGGACATTTTCTGCACACCACATGCTGCCTTGAGTGATAAGCTGTGAACTTTGCTGTGCAATGAATTTACAGTCCAATTTACTCTGAGATAAAAATCTAAATGCAACAATTGCATTTATAAAGGGTGATATTGCTGAAAATAATTGCAGATTAGATAACTGTTGTTTATGAATAAAGATACATTACTTGGAGATGGAATGAATTAATACTGCTTACTTTGAAAACAACAAGATCTAAAATTTACTATGAAATATATATCAGCCATGACAGGTCAAAACAATAAAATGTTTCTGCTGAAGTTTGCTATCTAATTATTTCCTCTGCAGGTTTACATTTGAATGAATAACATGATCCTCATCAGACAACTGAGGGAGAGGGGAGAAGCCTCAAAACAATGATCGATGTATAGATGAAGTCAGCTCAAATGCACTTCCAACTTTTTTGGACTTACAGCATTACAGTATAATGCATCACTCGACTACTAATCAAAACTTTCATGCCTTGCTAAGGAAGCCAAAATTCTACATGTATGACAGTATGCTCACATACTGTCTTTTGAGCAAAAAAGCCCCATTTAAATACACTTAGGGCCCCTTCTATATGATCATATGCACCAGCATCAAAGTCACTGTGGTCATTCAGTTCAACAAATTATGTAATTTGCTCCCCTAAAAAATCTCAAATGTATGCATGCATTTGTGTGTGGCATGTGTATGCATTTACACATGCATGTGTATAGGACTTACACACAGTGGAAGTTCCTATAAGACAATAGGTGAAGCAGTGCTTCACCTAAAAACAAACAGACCAAAAAACATAACGCACATATCACATAAAACATATTTTTTAAATGCCTAAGTATCATCACAACAACTATTTCTGTGAATCAAAAAAGTGTCACTTAAAAAACCATGCAATCTCACTGCCACTGAGTGACAAATCAAAATTATATTTCTGTTTAAGAACATCTTTAACACACTTTAAACATATGTTGGACAATTCCAGCATAAGTTCATAAAAGGTATGACCTGCTAAATGCTTAAAATGTAAATGTAAAAAATGGATGGCAAACTTTATCTGACTTACTGAATTCTTACTGAGGTGCGACTACAAGTCTCTAAATACATTGAGGAAATAATGGCCATACCTGAAAACAGGCGGTGGTATAGGTGGTAGACCTTGTTGTGAGCCAGGACAGCATTAGTCAGTTCTGGCACTGCGTGGTGTGATGAAGCCTTGTCCTTGGGCCTCTCCTCGATCAGCTCACTGACATGGCTGAGTGTGACCCAAGAGTCTGCCAGGTCCCCAAACACAGAGAATACAAATTCGGCATAATGTTCAAAGAGGTCCACAATGGCCTGGTTCTCCCAGCCTCCGTATCTGGCTCTGAAGACTTCTGGGATCACAGAGTGATGCAGGGTCACAAGAGGTTCTAGGCCTCCTTCAGTCAGCTGCTTCAGCAGGGTCTGGTAGCACGCCACTGTGTCCCAATGAGGCTGGCTGGAGTCCCCTGTGGGCAAGAGTTGTGACCAGGACAGAGGAACTTTGAAATGTGTCACACCCATGGTGTGGAGGTATTGGAAATAGTCCCTGGATTGCTCCGGTAGGGGACCCTTGCAATTGTAGTCACTGAACTGGACCTCAGTTCCAGGACCTCCTGAAGACAAAGGCTGGGCCGCTGCAGTGCGTACATTGAAGTCATGCAGGGAAGGATCAGTCAAGGGCCCTGCTAGTAGCATGAAGTCCAGTCGGCTGTCATCCACACTGCTGCAGCCCCTGCAACAGAGCAGGAACACAGAGAGAACCCCACACAGGCTCTTCATCATCGCTGTCAGTGGGCACTCAAGGCGAACCTCCTCTATATGCTTCAATTTATAACTTTGCAAGCCTCAGACCTTTAAACATGGTTTACAGTTTCATAATCAGGCGATGCCAAGCTTTCTGCTGACACCAGAGTTTTATGGCAGTTATACTGATAATGGCCCTGCAGATCTGATAATAGCTTTAAAAACTTTAAATACTCGAACTCTCCAATTTAATGGCATAGTCTCGATATGACTGATAACAGAATATCTTACAAGTTGTTTTTTTCCCTTGAAACCCTTTCAAGGTTGCACGATTTCTTTGCAATATAATACACAGGACTAGATCTGTTCGATCCTTGGTTGATCGATCTTTGGTTGAAGATCTGTTCTGTCCTTGGTTGAAGAAGGTAATTAGTGAAATCACCTTGACCCTCAGTGGAATGAGTTTGACAGCAGTGGGCTAAAGGGTATTGATCAATAACAACAGGGGTGCACAACGAGGGCAGATCTGTTTCGGCATTTCATGCCAATTTTTGTTCTTAACTATTTAATTAGCCCAATCATTTATCCCATCTGACATTTTTGATGAAGTCTTTGATGAGCTACAGGTGCAGACTGAACATGTATCCTTGCTGAAAATGTTTTAATGCGATCCAATATTGGAGTGAACCAGTATTGATGTATACAGCTATTTGGAAAATTAGGCCAGAGTAATTGGTTGGAGCAAAAGCCAGCATGCACACTGGGACTGGAGTTGTGTACCTCTGAATAACAACTTCATTAAACATTAAGTTAGTCATCTTTGCTGTTGTTGGCATTACGAAGCGCATAGAAAACATTGGAACTCTCTCAATTTGGTTTGCTCTTCTGAAAAAAAAGGGTCACTACTTTTGTTCGTTAAATCTGTGCATATAACACATGTCCATATTTTCGGTGAGATATTTAACCATGATATATAAAGGGGGGGGGCACTGAAGGGGAAAGAGACAGAGATACGAAATTTCAAACAAGCGAGAGTGTAGCAACAATCTAGCAATCAAAAAAGGTTTGACAACTTGACACGCTTTTAACACCGGGGACCGATCCTTGGGATCGATTGGGAGCTAGAATCAGCTGCTAATGATGAATTATGAATGATGAGGGATGATAGTTCAATCACAAGATGATACCTGGAAATGTCAGGATAGCAAGAGGAAAGATATATGTATACACAAGCACCCCCACCCCCACCCCTACCTGCTCGATGTTTGGCTAGGCCGTCCATGATTCTGCATAGGATGGATCGAAAATATGATTACATGTTGCCATGATAACACTGTGAAAATTCTGTACGTAAACCCAGATGCAGACACTCGTAAAGTGAAAGTAATATGTAGGTACAGAGCGCGTTAAACGTAAACATAAATGCACTCGTAAAATGAGAGGCCAACATACGTAAAGATTTTTCTTTTGCGTTTTCAAAGTGTGATTTACGATTACAAACCACAATTTACGTTTACAAATCTGTTTTGCTTATATACATATTTTTGACAGAAAATATGTATATCATTTTGTAATAATATGTATGTACATATTTTTGACAGACAGTATTTTAATTTTGTTAGGGTTGAATATCCTTAGACAATCTTTGAAACTATACGAAGTAATTGGGACTTATTATGGCAAATCCTTATAGTGACAATTGAATTCCAACAAGTTGCAATAAATTTGCAGCTAGTTTGAATTAAATTACAACTAGTTCAAATTGAATTGCAATTACTTTCAATGCAATTGAAACTATAGAAAGATTTAAATTACAGTGAGTAAGAATTAAATTACAAAAGGATTCAATGGGACATATTAATGCAACGTAATGCAACTGGAATTGAATTGCAACCAATTCAAACAGAATTTAAACTAGTTTGAAACTGTGAATAAATTATAAAACGGCTTGCTGTAGGCCCATAACAGTGTATTTCAAGTAATTCCCCAATATGTCCCCTGATGTTGGATGGATTATCTAGATTATCCCTACTTAGCACTTTCCCTGAGGATGGCACCCCGTCTTACTCCTCGGTGACTTCAACCTGCCGCTGGAGACCTCTCAGGCCTCTGCATTCCTCCCCCTGCTTCAGTCCTTCGACTTCACCCTGGCTGAATCCCCATCCACCCACAAGGACGGTAACCAACTGGACCTGATCTTCACTAGGAACTGCGCATTACCCAACATTACGGTATCTCCCCTACATGTGTCTGACCATTGCTTTCTGTCTTTCTCTCCCCCCCCCCTCTGTGCCTAAACCATCCTCACCTGCTCCCACTGTCCTTGTCCGTCGCAACCTCCACTCTCTCTCCCCCGCTGCCCTGTCGGCTACTGTTCTATCTTCCCTTCCCCCTACTGACGCCTTCTCTCAGCTACCTGCTGAGGAAGCATCGTCCACCCTACTTTCCTCTCTCTCCTCCTCCTTTGACTCAGACTGTCCTCTATCCACTAAACCTGCACGCCTCCGACCCCCCGCCCCCTGGCTAACCGACTCCATTCGGGCTAACAGACTGAAACTGTGAGCGGCAGAAAGGAAATGGAGAAAATCCAAATCCCCTGTAGCTCTGACTGATTTCCACACACTCCTGGCTTCCTTCTCCTCTAACCTCTCCTCTGCTAAGTCTGCATTTTTCCTTTCCAAAATTCAATCTTCAGTTTCTAACCCTCGTAAACTCTACTCTACGTTTTCCTCTCTCCTCATCCCTCCTCCTCCCCCACCTCCCTCCTCTCTAACCACGGATGACTTTGCATCCTTCTTTCACGAGCAGGTTGATGTCATTCGCAACTCCTTCCCCCCAACCTCTCCCTCACCCATCCCGCTACCTAAACCTCTCACCCCTCTGTCCTCCTTCTCGCCCCTCCCTGACTCAGACATCCTTCAACTTGTCCTCTCCCACCGTCCCACCACCTGCCCTCTTGATCCCATTCCTTCCCCCCTCTTCCAGTCCATTGCTATGGACATCCTCCCCTTTGTCTCCAATGTCATTAACTCCTCTCTTTCCTCTGGCTCTGTCCCCTCTTCCCTTAAATGTGCTCATGTTGTCCCCCTCCTCAGAAAACCCTCTCTGAATCCTGCTGTTATTTCAAACTACCGACCTGTCTCTCTCCTCCCATTCCTTTCCAAAACGTTAGAGCGGGCTGTCTATAACTAACTGTCTGCTCATCTCTTACAGAACAACTTGCTTGATCCCAACCAATCTGGGTTCAGAGCAGGCCACTCCACAGAGACAGCTCTCCTTGCTGTCACTGAGGCTCTTCATGGGGCTAAGTCCCAATCCCTTAGCTCCGCCCTACTCCTCCTTGACCTGTCGGTGGCATTCAACACCGTGGACCACCGGATCCTGCTCTCATCTCTCGTCGAGATGGGAATCTCTGGATCTGCGTTGACATGGTTCGAGTCCTACCTCGCTGACCGGTCCTACCAGGTGGCCTGTAGAGGATCCCTCTCCTCTCCCCACACCCTCTCTACCGGAGTCCCGCAGGGCTCGGTGCTAGGCCCCGTCCTATTTTCTCTGTACACCAAGCCACTTGGCTTTGTTATTTCTGCTCATGGTTTTTCCTATCACTGTTATGCTGATGACACACAACTGTTCCTCTCCTTCTATCCATCTGATACCCAGGTCCCGGCACGGATCTCTGCATGCCTGGCTGACATCTCCGCTTGGATGTCCACCCACCACCTGAAGCTGAACCTGGGGAAGACTGAGCTGCTCTTCCTCCCAGCGAAGGGCTCCCCGATGATTGATGCGTCAATCACCGTGGAAGGCTCCATAGTGTCTCCGTCCCAGTTGGCCAGGAGTCTTGGGGTAACCCTGGACAACCAGCTGTGCTTCTCGAGCCATATTGCAGCGATCACTCGGACCTGCCGTTTCTCCCTCCACAACATCCGGAGGATCTGACCGTTCCTCACCCAAGAGGCCACTCAACTCCTGGTTCAGGCCCTGGTGATCTCACGTCTGGACTACTGCAATTCCTTGCTGGCAGGCCTTCCGGCCTGCGCCATCAAGCCACTGCAACTAGTCCAGAACGCTGCCGCTCGTCTGTTGTTCAACCAGCCGAAGTTCACCCACGTCACCCCTCTACTCTCCTCTCTGCACTGGCTCTCCATTGCAGCACGCATCAGATTCAAGTCACTGGTGCTTGCTTTTCAAGCGGCCAGAGGTACTGCTCCCCCATACCTCCAGTCACTCATCACTCCCTACACACCTCCCAGACCCCTCCGTTCCGCAAACTGAATGTCCCTTCCCTCCGGGCGCCTGGCAGCCGCTCCTCGCGGTCTCGCCTCTTCTCTGTCCTGATCCCTCGCTGGTGGAACGACCTTCCGCAATCGGTCAGGACCGCAGAGTCACTTGCGATCTTCCGCAAGAGACTCAAAACCCACCTCTTCAGACTCTACTACACTACCACTGAACTCTGTCCATCTAGCTAAATTGTCTTCACCACTGTTTACTTGTTCAACACTATACTCCCCAAAAAAAAAAAATTCACTAACCTTTTCCTTCCCGGTGTTACAGGTATGGTACGCAGATGCCTGCAATGATGTCTATTGCTGTATTCCTGCACTGATCTTGTGCGCTAACTATGATTGTTCCTACCATGTATTAATGCACATCTTGTAAGTTGCTCTGGATAAGAGCGTCTGCTAAATGCTTAAAATGTAAAATGTAAATGATGCTGATAGTGCACCTTAACTCTGCTTGTAGGCTGGCATCATTGACCTGCTGTGGGAAGTGGGCCCCTGTTTGGCTGCACTGCCAAAATTCTAATCATCAACTGTACTTCTATCCTTCCAGGCAATTGTCCACACATACACTGCCCTAGCCTTCAATTCTAATATAGCTGAACTTACGTGAATATGTTTGTCTAGAAAATAAATAGTTTACATGGTCTGGCCTGTGAAGAGAGAAACCACGGAGCACTTCATCCACAAGGAAAGTCATCAAGGAATCGCAAAATATGAAAAAAGGTGTTCTTTAGGGGCTGCGGATCTTTCATATAAAGCTATTGGAGAAACAGCCTTTTGTGGCTTTACAATTGTAAGAGATCAATATATCTGTGTTGTTCAAACAGCCACAGTCAAAGACCTAGGGCACTCCTTTTTGTGATTTTATTTGATTTAAAAAGCTTTTATTTACCTTGGCTCACACCAATGCATTTTGGCAAACACATGCCAACATCGGGGTGCGGGCTGTCTCATTTCCCTCCCGCTCATGGCTCATTTCCCTCCCACTTTCCCATAAACTCAGGACACAATTTAAACTAGTCCCAAAAGGGTTTGTTTTTTGTCATCAAAAAAGATGTGCCTCTCCCTGGATTGGAGTTAGCTCTGTCATACTTGGGAACGGAAGTGTAGAAAATAGTCACTGGCCCAGAAGTGAGTGCTTTAAGAGGAGACTACACCCTGCAGGGGTCTGGCACGGGGATTAACTCACTTGCCGATGCCAAATTTGGGATCTGACAAATCACACATTCTGTCTTCCTGCGGATTATTGCGTTTAGATAATACCCACTGAGAACGTATTTATTGGTGCATCCCTTTGACTCTTTAAGAGCGCTTGCTTTTCATTTTCTGTTTTAAGTAATTAGTTTGTACATTTGTTGTAAACACACTCTCCCTCCTGTGCTTCACCCTTTGTCACTTTATTTGTTGTTTAATGTATGCAAGCTTAAAAGAAAGAGCTAACAATGCATTTAAGTCTAGTATCCACTCAGAAGGATAATGAAGACCACTGTTGCCGTGTTAAAAGCATGAAGACAGAG
The DNA here is from genome assembly GCA_029706075.1 of Aldrovandia affinis. Classification (NCBI taxonomy): domain Eukaryota; kingdom Metazoa; phylum Chordata; class Actinopteri; order Notacanthiformes; family Halosauridae; genus Aldrovandia; species Aldrovandia affinis. The sequence goes on from JAINUG010000005.1 coordinate 2,221,972, forward strand.
CTATAATTTGAGAATAATTTGAGCTGAAACACTTGCAATATGGTAGATCTTCATCATTGTTGCCCTGTACATAATTTCATCAACATGTCATGTGCAGGAAATGTGCCAGGGTCATTTTTTTATGAAATGGTGATTTTACAGTTATGGCCTATAAATTCTGTTACCAGGAAGTAAACTTCAACAAGCGGGGCAGTTAGTCACTGGTTGCCAGGCCAACCCTTGTGAAGAGGTCACTGTGTTTAGAGTTTCCGGTCTTTAGCACTGATGTGTGTGGGATGGGCTTGTAGAAATATAGAGCTGCAAACAACACTTTATAGGTGTGTGTGCCATTTGTTCATCAGGCTACGTCAGTTCTTATACAGCATAAATGCAGTACTTACCATTAAATATGAGTCAATCTTTTCTTTGTGGCATGTTTCTAGACATTCTGCTGTCTTGTTTGTCTTGTCTCTTCTCAGTTGTCCTGACTTTGATGCCTCTGGAGGCTCTAAGTATCATTTGTAAGTATTTATAGAATAGGTTTTGTAGTCAAACCCAACAGTAAGGCACCTGGTGCAGTTTTTTTGTTTTATTCTAATTCAGTAGAATATTTTCCATAGAAAACATATGAATTTAAAATGATTTTATTAAGACAAAACATTACATTATACATTGCATTTGGAACATTATCTTGGGCTTGTATTCCGAAGATTGGATCACAACTGGCCATTAGGACAAGGTTGTCCTAACATCCCCGAAGACTACCAGCCAAGATTTAAAGACCTGCCTGGCGATTAGGACAAGGAAGTGACATCTACTGACATGGCCATTAGGACAAGGTGGTAACGTCTTAATTTAGTTAATATTAATGTGCCAAGGCAGTGGCCAGAGTTTTTTTAAATTCAGACTACAATTTTAATTCAATAAAATCAATTGAAACCTGTTCAGATTAATCCAGCACTGTATTTCAATAAAGTCTGTAACACGTCATATCTCTCTATGGTGGTGGAAGGGATTGTAGCCAATGAAAATCTCAACTCACTGAGTGATTGGCGCCATGGGATGCCTCTGATTGGCCAGGCACACCTAAAAATGCCTGCCTTTTGGTGCTAAATGTGTTAGTGTGGGTTCCATTTTTCCAGCTTGCTATCTAGCTTAATGTTCACATATCTGTAGTACAGTATTAAGAAGATTACTCCATGGAAAAATAGATTGTTGCTACTTCAAAATTATTTTCAACCATCCTAGTAATGTAATAAAAAATGTATAAATGAATGAAGTAGTAAATATACAAAAAGATAAAAAAATAAAGATTATTTTGAAAAACATAATATATCCGTCAAAAAATGTAAAACTTCAATATATGCCAACAATTTATAGTATACATTTTAATTATATGTGATACTTTGTAAATCTTTACTTATTGTTTCACATTTTAATCTCTTCCTAATGTGTTGCTTATAGCATCATTGTTGTGTGTGATTTTAAGTATACCTCAGTGGAATTCCATTTTTTCAAAAAGTTATTTCAGAATCCGAGTGTCACCATATATCAAACTCTTCATTAAAGCAAATAACTTTTGGTTAAATCAAAAGCAAGAACCTGGTACCACCACGATCCAAAAACCCAACACCATAAACATTTTAATTGTCTGCATCAACAACCTGCGCACAGGAAATATCAATCCCATCATCGACAATACATTAGCAGCACTTTTTACCTTAGAATTCTTTGGATTACTGTGGTGGTTTGAATTCACCTTCTCCTCTATGCTGTTCAACCCATCTGTACGAATTTCAGTTTTGTAAAGACCCACCTTTCAGAGAGGGATCTGTAAAGGTAGTCACCAGACACTACTAATTGTTTTCCATTACCCCGCACACTCATTTGTTCGGTGCTGGTCCTACCACCAAAATGGGCTCCAACTGTGTCTGAACCACTGGTCTTCTGATTCATATTCGACTCAGCCAATATTGCATGACAAACACAGACATTCCCCTAGATTCAATCTGACGCAGTGATGCTAAACAAGCAATAAGGACAAATTCAATTCAACTGACAAGATTTAACTTGAATCCAGATTCAATCAAACCAACCATATGCTCATAAGTATCTGCTTTAGGACTATAAGGACTGAAAATCAAGGTGTGCCCTGAAATCTGAGGGGCCTGGTAAGGAGGTGCTTTTTTTAATAAGCAAGTGTAAATGTTCACCTGTCCCCAACTTTAAAATTTTTAATAAAATGAGTTTATAGAACATTCTCCAAGAAAAAAAGGGATAAACAATTAACTAATGTAATTGTTTCCCACTCTCTAGTCTCTAGTATTGTAGAAAATGATTGTATGTAAAAATGAACAGGATGGAAATAAACACTGCTAGATTCAGACAAAAAAATAAGTCAACTGTAAACACTATAACGTATAATTAAATATGTTATGGGTATTCCACACAATTAATTGAAAATTAGCATTCCTTGCCTCGAGAACGGGTCTGGTTTGAGGAGAGACCAGAAGAGACGATGGGTTGCAGACTATGGGAAGGAACACAAGATAATATACCAAAATAATATACCAAATATCTGGAATTTTGTTTTAGGCTCACTAGACTTAGATTCAAGGACAATTTGTCCAGGTTTTGACAGATGAATATGACAGATTTGTTGTCATAATATCAAGTCTAATATCAATAACTTATAAATAAAAATGACTAAGAACAAAAACCATGTGCCGACCTCTGAATGTGACTGGGTCACCATTCCCCTTAAAGATATTGCAGTGCTCTTACATATGGTGTTCATTTCTGGGGTATATATTTGCATATAATTTAAGAAAACTATTTTTATTTAAGAGCCACCGAAAGTGTGCTTGATTGAAGAAAGTATTTTGTGCAAAGGTTGTTTGTCTTTGAGTTGGCGATGAGAAAGTTGCTAACTCTAAATAATTCATCTCTACTTTTTATGGTGACATCATTGTATTCATGAAACTGTAGATTACGGAACATACACAGCTAGGTTTAGAAATAGCAGATGGTTAGATCTTATGTCAATCAAAACTTGAAATGCTGAAACAAATGAGCGAATGCTCCAACCCTGCACATGATAATGTTACATGTATGTTGCTCCATGTTTGTTTGTATAGTTTGATGCTTCCTCAAGACAGAAAAACAGGTCTCTACCTGCTCAGACACACACACACAGGATACGGAGCTGTGAAAGAGACACCACCGTCATTGCCCGTGTCTTGATGATGAGTGCAACAGCAATGACCGCTGTGTGGAGGAGGGATGCGGGTGATAGATTTGTTTGTCCTTCTTGGCTCTTGATTAGGGAAACACACAGTCTCACCCCTGTGCTCTAGGTGACCAGGCTTCTCCCAGGATGGTTTACACATTTGTCATATTTCCCAGGGTGACTGCTTGTCACGGTGGTTAATGTGTATGAGATGAAAGGCAGAGAGGGATTTGGGGCTGACAATACACTGTATCCAAGGCCAGTAGTATTGTACTGGATAGCCAAACAGTATTGTGCTGGAGAAGCAAATGAAAACCAAACACTGATCGCCCTACAGTGATAATGCTACCGCTACAATAAAATAACAAACATAGAATTAGAAGTTAAAAGCAGCCTCAAGGAGTCTAGCCTTGAGCACATGAGTGAATGTTTATGGATGTTTGTTAGCACTGGGTACACACAATGCCAGCCACCCATCGACTTCTACAGATGGATTATAAGGTAGGAATGGGGCAGGCAAACTGCTCATTTTGACAGAATTTCCAGCTCAAATGTAGTGGAGCCACTTTGGACAAGTGATCATAGTGCAATCACTTGATATGTTTTGGCTAAGTTAAGACTGCCTCCTCTAGCTGTAGAATTTTTAACTTCAGACAAGCTGATTTAATGAAATGAGAGAGAATTTATGTAATACAGACTTGGTAAAAGCTAAAAAAAAAAGGGTTATTCTTGACTCTGTAAATTTATCCCAAAATAAGGAAAATTGTCTTGAAAAAACAGAAGATGAAGAAATCTTAACAGGAGATTATGAAGAGAGACAGAAGAAGGTACTGTATAGAGTATATATAAAATACAATGGAGAAACAAGGTAGATTATTGTAATATGCGGGCTAATGCTAATAAAGAAATAAGGGCAGATAAAAGGCTCTTTGAAATCAAAATTTCCCAAGATGCAAAAAGTAATCCTAAGAAGTTTTTCAATATTGCAGTAGAAAAAAGGTTAAGTACATTAAAGAATATCCAGTACTGCATCAAACCTGGATTTGAATAATCCATGTGTTTCTGCTTTTACTACCTGACCTGACAAGCTGTTCCACACATTGACAACTTTTTGTGTAAAAAATACTTCCTGATATCCGTTAGGAATTATCACCTGTGCCACCTTGCTCTGTTAACTGAACTCTTTGGTAGTTCACTTTCTTAATCCCTATTCAATTCATATAATTAATTAATACATATATATATATACCTTAGGGCTGTGACGATATTATTTTTTCACTGTATGATAATCATACTACTCAATATCACAGTTTTGTTATATCATGGTATCAGTTTTTAAGCAAAAAAAAATAATCACACAAAACTTACAACTCGATCTGTTTATGGTATGGCTCTTTGCAGATTGTGACATAACGTGAAGGATGATACTCATACAGCTGGAATGCGAGGTTTGACTTGTTCCTTCCTCTGGCAATTACATGTTTCCCACATTCTCTACAGATGGGAGATCCATTCTCAACAATACCATTTTTTTCTGAATCGAAAGTGAGTCCACACAGATGAACGAGTTTGCTTTTTGGGGGAATATAATTAGTCATTACAGACCGACTCATCATCGGAATCAGCGTCGGACATCGCAGGTTTTATAAGGGACTTTATGCCGTGTAGATAGCTAGCTAATAACAGCTACCTACCAGATTTGGGAAATGTGAGGGAGCTGCCTGCACATGCGCAATCTCAGTGTAAACAAAACAAAATTCAAGAACAGCCAAAGAGATGTTGGGATTTTTATTTATATTTTTTTGGGGGTGGGGGGCGTTGGGGAAACTGTTCTGAAAACCTTGTAATAATGTATGCAGGTTTCTGCAAATTTAATGGAAAAAAATCAAAAATAAACCTTGGTTAAAAAAAATTGGTGCTGGGATTAAATGACATTAGCAGATACCCCAAGTCCAGTATTATATTATTTAATACGAGTTATTTCGATATTTTTGTAGGGTTTAAATATTTTTCCCTGCATGGAAATAGCTTTTGCCATGTAATTTACTATCACGGTATTGCTTTAAGTTTATGATAGTATTATTCCATATTTTAATATCATGGTACACCGTCATACTGTTATACCATCACACCTCTAATATATATATATACTGTATATATACAGGACCAGTCAAAAGTTTGAGTACACCTTCCATCTGGATTGCGGATAATCAGGCACTCCTTCATTCTTCAGCAAGATAACGACTTGAAACACACCTTTAAGTTGTGCGAGAACTATCTGGTGAAGGAAGAAGGTGAAGGACAACTCAAACTAATGACCTGGCCTGTCCAGTGTCCAGACCTCAATCCCATATAAATTGTATGGGTCGAACTGGACAGAAGAGTCAAAGCAAAGCAACCCACAAGTGTCTCTGGGAATTTCTGCAGGAGAGTTGGGAAGACATGTCAGGTGATTTCCTGCTGAAACTTATTAACCGAATGGGCCGTGTTTGTGAGGCTGTTATCACGGCAAAGGGTGGCTATTTTGAGGAATCCAAGATTCAATTTTCAATAAGCTTTTCTTGAACATTTCTTTGATGTACATTTTATTTATTGTTACATGTGTTTTTTTGTCATTTTCAAGTATTTACAGAAATGTATACGGTGTAAAGCATTGTCAACTATGAGATAAACCTAGTTTCCAGCAGGTGTACTCAAACTTTTGACTGGTACTGTATATATTATGATATATTCAGTAGAAGTGTAGTCTGAATGTTATTTTTCAGTATTTTGATGCCCAGCAATTGTGCGGTCCTGACCAAGTGTGGAAGGTCATTCCACCACTGGGGGGTTAGGGCAGAGAAGAGGTGAGGCAGTGAGGAGTCCCCTTTGTGCTTAACGATCACAGCTATTGCCCCTTCCAAAATAATAACATAAAAATAAATAAAGATGAGAACAGGCCGTTCTGCCCATCTACGCTTGTCATTCACCTACAGTCTAGAGAGTATCCAGTACTGCATTCAGCCTGGATTTGAACACCCCAAGAGTCTCTGCCTCAACTACATGACATGGCAAGCGTTTCCACGCACCACTTGCCATTTCATGACAATTCTGTGTAAAATAACACTTACCAGAGCAAGGGTCTTAAGCCTTTCTTTGTAGTTTTTACCTTTCATACCAGGAACCAATTTAGTTGCCGTTCATTAAGTGTACATTGGATGTACTTGTAGGCATATTTATAACCTTTTCTCTGGTAAAGCTCTCAAAAAGTTATGTTGAGGGTATCAGTAAAATCGTTACTATCATAAAGCAAAGGTAATTCCTTTTTGTTAAACTAGGAAAGGATGAGCCTAGACAGGCCAAACAGCCTGTTCTCGCCATTATGTATTCTTATGTTCTTATAAAAGAAAAAGTACAAACTTTTCTCTCTCTGTTTCGTAGGTGTGGTGCGCATCTGTCTCCGATGGCATCTGTTGTATTGTTGTTGTACTGATCTCTTGCTCTATCTGTGATTACTCTTGCCATTTGAAATGCACTTATTGTAAGTCGCTCTGGATAAGAGCGTCTGCTAAATGCCTAGAATGGAAAAGGTAAAAATATAAAAATGGACTATTCACATAAAGTAGCAGACTATTTTGATTTTTCTGAAGTACTAGCCAAGTAAACTCATTTAGTTACATTCTGCTGGAGGTCCCTCCCGGGGAAGTTACAGTGAATAGAAAAACATTCTGAAATGAGCAGGGCAGGAACGGTCTACAGCGTCGTTCCTATCATTTTACTCCCTAATGCTGATAACACACGAGGGCTGTGTACTCAGAATGCTAGCTTTTAATTGTATTTGAAAGGACTGCAGACACATTCAGATAAATGAGCAAGTGCAAGGTATTCATAATATGGGGGGGGTGCTCCAAACCGAAACACAAAGTAAGTTATAGTGTTTGTATTGGATCATATGGACTTTTCCTTCTCCTCTTGAATCTGATTGATACCCTCCGCTGTGTGTTTAGCACATGGATATGTGTTCTGCATGCATTGTCCTGCACAACGTCTCCAATGGGGTTTTCTGTTCTGCATCTCTGTCAGGCTGGCTGTGCGACCCTGGAATCTCTGGACAATCCATCGCAGACTCCAGTCTAAATGGTTCCTGGAGGAGTTTCTGTGTTTATTAAAGGTTGGAGAAGACAGCAGACGTTTGAAATTCTGGTGAGGGCACAGTGTACTGCACTTTCAAATATCCCTCATTCGAAAGCGGGGGCATATAGAGTACTATATTTACACATTCTTAGATTGCTGTAAAAACCTGAATCTCAATGTATTGTCTACATGTCTAATTGGTGTAAATATGGCAGCTTTTTTTTTGGTGTTTTCCTGAGTTTGCATTCCAAAACAGGAAAAATTGACTTGTAAACACTTTTTCATGACCACTTTATTTCTACCATATCTGAGTTAAAATGGGTAGGCTATTTTTCTTCTTCTTCTTTTTTTAAACACAGGTGATTCAAGAGCCAACATAATACTGCATTTGTCAGTGTTTCAGGGACAGTGAATAAATAACTGAAAAGGTTAAGTAATCCATAAGTACCAGGCTCCCACCCCCCCACATGTAATAAACCAGAGGTTTTACTATAAATGATTTCCCCTCCTCTTAAAGGCACAGCTCAGGCACAGACATGGCTACAATTCCTGTACATGTCATGCCGGGTGTGGTGGGTGCTGTCCCTTTAAGAAGCGTCTTTGTTTTGCCACAGCACCAGTTCTCCACTCCGCGGCTCTGCCTGTGCCCAGTCTTGTTCAGGGTTGTGGTAGACGCACTGTCTAAATGGCCGTCTCCACCGATAAGAAAACAAGAGAGGGGGCACGTTTGAGACTTTCACTGAGGCTGCACCCGACGGTGATGGTACATCCATCACCATGGCAGTGAGGCAATTCTCACACTTTTATCTGCCTGAGAGGAAGCATGCACTCTTGCGACTGAGGTGAGTTACTTTTCTATGCATATTTGGAAAGAAACATAAACTATAAGTGTGACAATGGCTGTAAGCATTGTTGAATAGATAGTAAATTAGATTAATAGAACTGAGAACAAAATGATGCCGTATTGCCATGCTGTAATATTGTTACCAATACTGGCAAAAGTTCAATAAATCAACTATAATAAGTGGGGCTGAGACAGAACACTTTACCAAGTGTTTGAAGAAGAGAAGATATTAAATATCATTATATATTAAATATGAATTATAGATACAGAATGTAAGTAATAACTAATTATATAACTATGGAATTACAGTGTGGAGCTACACACAACTAAAAAGAAACACAAAAATGACACAGAACAAAGTGACAGAATGAGAAAGCAGTAGTTATATAGTATGAATGGAAGAAATATAAATCTGGGTGTTGAGATTGTGTGACGTTGGCTGTGCAGTTGGCCCAGGAAGACAGCCATCTGATTTTAAATGGCAAGAGTTCAACATCCTAACCAAAGTCTTCATAGCAATTGTTCTCCAGTGATAATTTTATTTCTTTATTTGTGTGGGTATGTCTAATTGCATTTAGAACCTGAGATAAAGTTAACTGACACTTTCTGTGTTATTAATTAGTGGTCTCGCATGATTTCAGCAGTGACAGGAGTAATATGATTTTATCAACCTGATAAAAGCTGAAATGCTGTAATGTTTTACAAAGGTGTAAGAGCAGACCACATGGAATACATCTGAATAAGCATAATTCACTATGTGATACAGCAGCAAGAAAAACAAGAAAAAAATGCTGTCTGAAAACATACCTCTTAAAGTACATACAGTACTAGTCAAAAGTTTGAGTACACCTTCCATCTGGATTACGGATAATCGGGCAGTCCTTCATTCTTCAGCAAGATAACGACTCGGAAAAAAACACACCTTGAAGTTGTGCGAGAACTATCTGTGAAGGAGGAAGGTGAAGGACAACTGTCCAGTGTCCAGACCTCAATCCCATATAAATTGTATGGGACGAACTGGACAGAAGAGTCAAAGCAATGCAACCCACAAGTGTCTCTGGGAATTGCTGCAGAAGAGCTGGGAAGACATGTCCTGCTGAAACTTATTAACTGAATGGACCATGTTTGTGAGGCTGTTATCATGGCAAAGGGTGGCTATTTTGAGGAATCCAAGATTCAATTTTCAATAAACCTTTCTTGAACATTTCTTTGATATTCATTTTGTTTATTGTTACATGTGTTTTTTGTCATTTTCAAGCATTTACAGAAACATATACCGTGTAAAGCATTGACAACTATGAGACATGAGCCTAGTTTCCAGCAGGTGTACTCAAACTTTTGACTGGTACTGCACATTTTGAGGGAAATATTTCCTCAACGGTCAATCGCAGAAGGTTGACAAAGAAAAGAGAAGCTGTCCATATATTACATGTCCTTAACCTTGTTAACCTTGGATTTATAACAATGCCAATTCAGTTTACCCATCTGCCAAATAATATCTCATGTGTACAAATTATGCCACGTACTTGCCAACACTCAAATCCTCCAGACCTTGCTGAATGGAGGCAGAGACCAGGCAGTGATTCCATGACCATTATGTCATCCAGTTTGGTTACTTTGTACCTCAGGAAAATGTATGTCTAGCTTTGTTTTGGATGAACTTGGCTCTGTTTGCTCTGACTGTGAGTTTCCTCAGAAACATTTCCTCATTCATTTCAGGTGATAGAGGTCCAACATTGAAGTAAAAATGTATCACCCTCACAATTTTCAGTTACATTGTATCAGCCAAATCATAAAGTAGAAGTGTTTTTTTGTTTGTTTTTACCCCGTTTTACTCCCAATTTGGTAGCCAATTACTCGCTGTGCTTAGTTCAAGTCCCTCAGTTCGCTGCCGTAGTCCTGTGACCGAGACAGCACTCATCGACTGATTCCGGTACCCCAGAACCTCTCCTGTGCACAGCGAACTGTATGTGTCGGCTTCCCTCCCACCTCCCTGGGGCGGACAGCCAATTGCCGCCGACTCTGGCGCGACGGGAAAGTAGAAGTGTTTTAGTCATAATTATTTAATAGCTCATACTTATGTTTCATTTTTGGCACCTGTTTATTACCTTTGCAACTCTCAGGCCACATGAACGGGTCTTTAAAAGTTAATGACAAACAGAGGCCTGCTTTTACCAACTGATGTTTAAATATTTACATCATTTCACATCGTTGCATACATTGAAGCCTCTTTAAACCAGATGCAATATAATTAGCACTTCGTTTAACTGCTGCAAAGGCCTGATAAGGAGGCTGGACCACAATAATAGCCTAATACCTATTAACTGCATTATTAGGGTCCGTAGAAGTTCCTGAGAATATAAAAGGTATGTGACTGGTGTTTCAACCCTTATGTTCAAGGTACCGCTGTAGGGGCTCTAATCTCAGAAATGATTGGGATGGCAGGTATGCCATCCATCAAGTCTCAGTCCTTACAAACAATAACATCAGCACCCTCTGACATCATGAAAATACTCAGAATTCAGTTATAACTTCACACGGTCACACAATAAAGTCCTATTTTGTGGTTATCTTCTGCTTCTTCTTTCACTTAATCTCCTGCTACTCCTTAATATTCCTGCTGATTACATCATCAGAAATGGTCCAAGTCCCAAATGATTAATTCTCCCGATTGGTCAATATCTACTTCAACCAAGAACATCATCTCTTCAGATCTACTTCTACCAATAGCACCATCCGTTCATAGTTTCCTGTTGCAGTCCATGCAACAGGTGACATCATTATTTTATACATATAATGAGATCCTCATGTGATGCCATTTCAACCAATAGAACATTAATAAGTCAAATCTCTTAGTAAAAACTGGATAGAGGCCATATTACTTTTATGTGGAAAGTAGCTTGTTTATTGTCTAATACTATCTCAACATAATAAAAAGAAATACAATTGAGTACAAAATCTATGCTTAAATATTTTCTGTGAAGTTGCAGAAAAACTCATTGCATACAATAACCCATATCAGCTGAAAATGTTTTTTTTTTTTTTTTTTTTGCCAGCTCATAAATTTCTCAAAGCTGTAAGGTTTCTGAGCCCAAGCAAATATGCAATATTTTCCCTCTCAGTTTTAATTTGGTGCATTGTCTGTCCATACTGTTGAGTAGAATAGTAAGTGATACATTTCAGCACACATTTATTTTAAAGTCAATTCACATGCTTCAATGCTTCACATGTGGTCAAGAGATGATTAATTGTGATGACTAATGAACCACAGTGGGATATTTGTTTAACAGGAGGCTTCAGAAAAGAATATAGCAACCTCCTAGTGCTGGGAGGAGGGAACTACTACTTACAAAATAATTCACAAATGTCTATGGGCACTACATATTATTCATCAACAAATAATCAGTTTTTTATGCAGCAGACTGGAGAAAGTTGGTGTAGTCTGGAATATACTGTTGGTAGTGAACAAAAAAATTAAACACTTGGGTAAATTAGGGAACACGGGTGTGGCTCATCCAATAATTAAGCAAATAACATCCCAGCATGCATAGGCTCATGTATAAACATGGTGCACAGGCCTGTTTGCCTATAATTATAGCAAGCATGGCTGCAAAAGGAGACCCTAGTGAGGGGTGGAGGGGTGGATTGTTGGGCAGGAGCTTCAGTGACTAAGACAGCTCAACTTGGTGAAGATTCACGAGCAGTAGTGTCTAAGGTGATGCCAGCATGGACCTCCGAGGGAAAGACACCATCAGCAAAGGACAGTAATGACTGGAAGCAGCTACTTCCAGTCCAGTCTCTCTGCCACTTACACACACCCTTGCAAGGCTTCCGTTTCAGATGGAATGACAAAGCCTAACCCCACGTTGTGCCCCCCTCACCAACACATCAAAGACACCATCTGGGACTCCAAGTGCTGGGTCAATGTCATCTGTCTCTTTCTCTGTTAATGATTAACCAATGATGACCCATTGTCACCTGAATAAAAAGGGCCTGGACCATGAAAGCCTTGTACACTCTCTCTCCTGTAATAATAAACAATAATAATAAGTAAGGGATCATGTACTGTGGACAAGTCGGTTGTTGAATATAACAGCATGACAGGGTGATGCAACCCTGACATGAAGCAGAGGAAGTCATGTTATTTTCAACAACCGACTTGTCAGCAGTACATTATTCCACTTATACCACATCTACTTGCCAAAGGAATTAACACACAATCTGTGAATTATGTTAGATATACATATACACAAAATTTGACAACATTTTGTGACACCATCTTGACCAATCAGAATCAAGTATTTAACCAAATCAACATTTTTTTGCGATTGAAATGCACCAGAATAAAAATGTAGACCATTGCAATTGGGACTAAAAGATAGTATGCTGGGAATTAACACAGGTTTTTCATATGACCAAAACAAAAAAATCAAATGTTGGTTGCAATTGGGTTTAAGGTTATAAAATGTAAATGATCTTGCGCTAAACCACCACAAATGGTAAAAGGTTGGTTGCAATTTCCAATGCAGGTTCCTTGAGGTTTTCCCCTCAATGGGCTTAACTATCTATTCTCACTCTGTGCCAGATTTAAAAAAGTCACTACACGGTCACAATATCTATGTCAGATTTAATAAACGGTTGCAATGAGTCAAATTAGGATTAGGTTGTTATCGCTATTAGGATGTAATTTGTGGGGTTTTAGTCACTTTGCAACTCTCCTTTAGATGAATAGTTAAATCTGTTCATGCATATGTATATCCGGGGTGAAGTGAAGTAGATTAGGTTGATTAAGTATACCGTCTGATTTACCCGGTATCCGTCATGCCTTCATTACGAAGCTCCTCTTTGCATAAGAATTTTAACTTGAAAGAACTCTTGAATGCAGGTAGTATTTTATGAGCGCTATTATCACCTAGGTCAGGGGTCGGCAACCCGTAACACTCAAAGAGCCATTTGGAGGTTTTTCACGGAAAAGAAAACACTGGGAGCCTAATTTTTGTATACGCCAAAAAAAGGTGACCAGTTCATTTATTTCTGAAGTGCTAGTCATTTTCTGTCCCAGCAAAAAAAGTTTGCGCCCAATTTTGCCCGATTCAAAACTTTTTAAATTTTAATCACAAATGTTGTTGCAAAGTTACCCCTGACCTAGGTATTTCATGTCATTTGTCATGACAGCTTTCACTTCCCAGCAATGCAAAACAAATAATCACAAATGTTTGTACTCCGGTTCATGTCATGTCATGACAGCTTTATTTTCAGGAATACTTGTATCTACCGATTCTGATTCAGAAATTTAAATATTGTCCTATATTGAAACGAGGGCTGAGTGATAGGACCCAAGTGCAGAGATGAGGCAGAGGCATGAATCCTAAATAAACGGATTGTTCAATTAACACTGAACCAAGTCTAACACGAGAATGAAAATCAAACTCGAGAAGCAAGGTCAAAATTCTGAAATGCTGGGCCAAAACACAACCGCTAACTGACACCAGGAAACAAACATTCAAGCCAGAGCCCAGACTAAAGAAACCAGGCAGCGTATATAAGGGACGAAACAAGGCACAGGAGGAACAACTCAAGACAACAAACAAACAATCAAGGAGCGAAATAAGACACAGGTGGAAACACTCAGGATACTCAAGACAATCAAACAATTAAACAATCAGAAACAATGTCAGTCCAATGGTGCCCTCTGGTGGCGAGCAGGAACTGTTACATAGTTTTTATTTTAGGCGCCACCTATCGTTATGTCATCTTCTTTACATCACCTACTGTTCGTTTTATTATGCCTAATGAAATTATTTATTTCGTAATGTCACTCCAATTTTTTTCCCTATGCTATAAAATGGTGTTGTGACGCTGCACCTTGTTGACCAATACCTCTTTCCTGATCTGTAAATGTTTTATTTTTCTTGTTGTTTCCTCACTACATGTGTTTGGTTGCTGCATACCCATTTCTTATCTTTAGCTGCAATTCAGCTGTTTAACATTACCAAATGTTAAACAGTGAAATGGTTTGAAACTATTTTTGAAGAAACCTTCAGGTAAATCCTCCTTGACCATTTCTCCGGCAATGTTGTTTCTTCTCCCAGCACATCCCCTTGAGACCTGCTCTCCAGAGCTTCTCTGCCAAGGAATGCAGACAGGAGACCACGTTGGGTGGGAAGGGCAGCCGGAGCCTCCTGCCATGGCTTGTAATCACTCCCTGCTAGAGCAGGAGAGACTGATTTACTGCCTCACTGTGCCCCTGTCCACTGTTATCATCCTGGCCAACTTGCTCATCATCCTGGGCATCGCCTGCAACCGACAGCTACACAAAACGCCCAACTGCCTCTTCCTCAGCTTGTTGGTGGCTGATCTGTGCATGGGCGTGGCCCTCCCCTTCGTCCCCTGGATGGGCCTGTGCCGCAAACTGGACTTCCAGTCCTGCCTGGCGGCACACATCTTCCCCAACTTCCTCTTCCTGTCCTTCCTCTTCAACCTTGTGATGGTGCACTATGAGCGTTACCTCTGCATCATCAGCCCGCTGCGCTACAGCCACTTCTGGGTACACCGCTGCTTCCCACTACCGCTGCTGGCCGCCTGGGCGCTGCCCCTCCTCTACGCCTCGCTGCCCGCCTTTGGCTGGAATAACAGGGCAGGGCCCAGAGAGGGGGAGTGCTGCTGCGCCCACAACGGGAGCTTGGAATTAGAGGGCTTATCCGGGGACGTGGGCCCCAAGGAGGAGGGCTGCTCTTATAAACTCATCTTCCCCGATGCCTTCATCTACCTGGAGGTGTACGGGCTGGTGGTGCCAGCCATCCTGTCCATTGTGGCCATGACGGGACGGGTGCTGTGGATCACACGGAGACAGCTGCGGGACATTTGCAAGCTGCACCACGCCGTAGAGCGGACCTCTGTCAGGGAGCATCGTCTCAACTTGCGCTATGCCAAGTGTGTGGCGGTGGTGTCGCTCAGCTTCCTGGTGTGCTGGGTGCCCTACATCATCTACATGCATGTGTCTGTGGCCTTGCTGCAGCGGGCCGGGACAAGGGGCGGGCCACAGGAAGGGATGCGGGCGGCTTCCTCCACAGTCATTATCCTGTCCTGCACAGGTATCAGCAGCATGGCCATCACCCCCATCGTTCTGGGCCTAGGGAACCGTGAGTACACCGACCCTGCCAGAAAGCTGCTTGGCAAGATCCGGGCCCGCTGGAAGAGGGTGCCGAAGACCAAGGAAATCACACTGTGATGGCGTGAACAGGCCTGGAGGATTCTGGGATTCAGGCATCACTCACTGAGGGCCTGAGTCATCCTGGAGGATTCTGGGTTTTGCACATCGCTCTGCAATGGCTTTAGCTGTCCCAGAGGATTTCTCTTTGGTAAGATAATGGCGTATTACATGTTTATTACAACATATTGAACATATTGTGTGTTGTAGCAATGTCTTTCTGATTCATGAATGTCACTTTCCGAATGTAGCTTTGTAGATCCTATCGCGTTTCAAAAGCAGAGTTTGTGCTAATCATGTAACCGTTTACAAATGTAAATGTTTAATTAGATTTGCATTTACTGTTGAAGGTATACGCTAAGACCATTATCATGCTTGCAAACAAATGCATTTATTTTTCTTTATAAAGAATTCTCCAGCTATACTGATCATTGTGTTTTCTGTTTAGGAATTCCAAACAGAGCAGGAGAATACCATGTTGTAGAGCGGCACAAGGGTTAGCAGAAGGATTGCAGTAGTTGAGTGTCAATGGTGTGGTATTTTACCATTTATTTAGTGCTCTGTCCAATTATTTTAATTTCTGTTGTTATATGTAATTTATTTATATGCTACCATACATTATGCTTTATTGGTTATTATTATTATAAAGGAAAGCTCCTTCATTATTTTGTATGTACTTAACCTCTTCAGTGACTTTCCTTTCTCTCTGGCAGTATTGAAAAACCTGCTTAGGATTTCTCTTTGCATCTTGGGAAATGTTTATTTCAAAGTGCCTTTTAGCTGCCCTTATTTCCTTTTTAGCCTTAGCCCGCATATTAAAATAATCTACCTTGTTTCTCTCTGAATTCTTCATATACTCATATACCTTTTATATACTTGCAGTCTCTTCTTTTGTCTAAAAATCTCAGATCAAGATTGAATCATCCACTATGGAGACTTTTGGAAATGTTTTTTCATCTTATTTTTCCTTACTTTTGTAACTAAAAACTCTTCACATTTAACCTGACCTGACACTACTTCCCAATTAATTAAGGGGTAATTGAAGTCACCCATTATTAATGTCTCTACTTCCTGACAGGCTTGTTTTATGTTTCTATAGATCATAGTACTTATGTTGCTGGTATCTTATGTTGCATAACCTACTCCTGCTATAGACCACCAAGGGACTCCTGCTATCTAACCCCTATTGAACTTGACAGTACAAAAAAAATGCTTTTATGCTTTTAGCATTTAAATAAAGAAACTTCAGAGTATTGCTTGTACCTCTTCCACTTCCGCATCTAACTGTGCCAAACCACCTCTATTACCATTATTCTCTAAAGACCTTTATTAATTATATCCATCCATCCATCCATTGTCTAAGCCGCTTATTCCTGGTCAGGGTCGCGGGGGGGCTATCCCAGCATGCGTTCCGGGCGAGAGGCAGGAATACACCCTGGACAGGTCGCCAATCCATCGCAGGGCAATTAATTATATCTTCACAGGTATTATTATACTTTTCCCTGTTATCTACCATCTGGGCAGTGTGCCTCCTTATCCTTAAAACTAATACTAATTTCCCTCCCTGCCCCCCAGTCCAAAGTTTAAATATTTCTCCGCTACCCTAAGTATGCACTGGTCCAATGCAGCTGTACCCCTCCGGTTGAGGTGTATTCTGTCGCGATAGTAGATTTCACCCTATTCCATACAGTGCCCCATACAACTGTACTCCTCTTTCCTACACCAGGGCTGTGTTCGAAACCATTCCCTATTCCCTAAATAGTGCACTATATAGTGTGTTCGCCATTTTGTAGTGGTGTTCGAATTCTCAACGGTTAATTTCATTCACTATATATACAGTGGGGAAAATAAGTATTTCACCCCCTGCTGATTTTGTGAGTTTGCCCCCTTACAAAGAAAGGAACGGAACGGTCGGTCTATACATTTCATGGTAGGTTCATCTTAACAGTGAGAGACAGAATATTTTTTTAAAATCCCAGAAAATCACATTATATGAATTTTAAACATTTATTTGTGTTTTATTGAGGAAAATAAGTATTTCACCCCTAGCAAAACAGCAAGAATTCTGGCTCCCACAGACCGGTTATGTGACCAGGAGGCACACAGATTAGTCCTCTTACTTAATTAGTACTCCTAATGAAGTACTCGTTATTACCTGTATAAAAGACAACTGTCCACAGAATCAATCAATGAATCAGATTCCAACCTCTCCACAATGGGCAAGACCAAAGAATTGTCTAAGGACATCAGGGACAAAATTGTAGACCTGCACAAGACTGGAATGGGCTACAAGACCATTGGCAAGCAGCTTGGTGAGAAGGAGTCAACTGTTGGTGCGATAATTAGAAAATGGAAGAAACACCAATTGACTATCAATCTCCCTCGGTCTGGGGCTCCACGCAAGATCTCACCTCGTGGAGTGAACCTGATCATGAGAAAGGTGAGGGAACAACCCAGAACTACACGGCTGGAGCTTGTTGATGATCTCAAGGCAGCTGGGACCACAGTCACCAAGATGACCATTGGTAACACACTACGCCGTAATGGATTGAAATCCTGTAGTGCCCGCAAGGTCCCCCTGCTCAAGAAGGCACATGTACAGGCCCGTCTGAAGTTTGCCAATGAGCACCTGGATGATTCAGAGGAGGCTTGGGAGAAAGTGCTGTGGTCAGATGAGACTAAAATCGAGCTCTTTGGCATCAACTCGACTCGCCGTGTTTGGAGGAAGAAAAAAGCTGCCTTGGACCCCAAGAACACCATCCCCACCGTCAAGCATGGCGGTGGAAACATTATGCTTTGGGGCTGTTTCTCTGCTAAGGGCACAGGACGACTTCACCGGATCGAGGGGAGGATGAATGGGGCCATGTACCGGGAAATCTTGGGTGAGAACCTCCTTCCCTCAGCCAGGACACTGAAAATGGATTTCTAAGGATTTGGAGAGGATCTGCAAAGAGGAGTGGGCCAAAATCCCTCCTGGGATCTACGCAAACTTGGTGACCAACTACAAGAAACGTCTGACCGCTGTGCTTGCCAACATGGGGTTTCTCCACCAAGTACTGAGTCATGTTTTGCTAGGGGGTGAAATACTTATTTTCCTCAATAAAACACAAATAAATGTTTAAAATTCATATAATGTAATTTTCTGGGATTTTTTTAAATATTCTGTCTCTCACTGTTAAGATGAACCTACCATGAAAATTATAGACCGTTCCTTTCTTTGTAAGGGGGCAAACTCACAAAATCAGCAGGGGGTGAAATACTTATTTTCCCCACTGTATGTGCACGCCCCTTTCTATGCTTGCAACCTACCATCACCCCACTCTCTCTCACTGCCTGCGCTGGAGACTTGCCCCTCCCCAGCTTCAGTGTGCAAGCTATCTTTCTAAAGGGCATACTAATAAGTTCCTGGAACTCTACAAATTCCGCAGGGCAGTCGAGTCTAGCAAGTTAGGCTCTGAGATCAAGAATCTTGCTCTCGAGATACTCCACAAGCCAGCAATGGTCACAGACGAAAGCTTCCTGAAAGTCTCCCTCCAGAAACGCAAACATTCTGCAACACTCACGCTGCATTGCGAGTGGTCTCATTCTATCCCCCATATCAACGGTTTTGGTGTTTGCATTCTTTGCAATGAAAAACATGTCTTGAAAAATCATCAACTGAAATATACACGGGTAACAAACCTACAAGGGACGACACATTCCTCTCACCAATATTTGCCTTTATTTTTCACTTTGCATGACATTCAACTTCAAGTGCTGATAATGGCATTTGCTTTATATCTCTGATTAGTACAGTCCAATAAAGAAAAAAAATCCCACCACATTAAGAAAACATCCTCTTGTCTATTTTATCCTGAAACACTTCTCGGGAGAAGCTGGGTGCATTCAAGTAACTGTCATCTAATTGCAGTTGAAAACAAAACAGAAGAAGTTGTACATATAGACAGAGAAAGAGAGAGCAAACAATGTGCATCTTAACCCAAAGCACTAATATCCCTTGTTCCAGAAAGCTTGTGTGGCAGCACGTACATCTAAGGCACATCAGTGACATCAGAGTGGCCAATAACCACATTCCTGATATTTACTTAGTGAACATTCAAGCCAATGGGATGCCAGCCTGATGTCATACCATATAAGGTCAGAGATAAGGGGAGGTGGGCACCGGGCATTTCTGGCCCAGCACACTCATAAGGTAGAGGGGTCCTGTTGGTTGTTGCCCTACTCCTCAGAGATGTGACTGCTCTCAGAGATGACCTTGCCATTCTTGGTCTCAATGGTTTTGATGAGCACAGTTCTCTTGGTAGGCTTATTAGAGGGGGCAGGAGGGGTGACCTTATGCGGTTCCTGACTTCGCTGGGATCTCGGCTGGTCGTCTGCATAAGCAAGGCAGGGTTTTTTTTTAGAAATCTGAGCAAAAAATGAGACAAGTTTGTTTTAGCAGGGTGTTACTCCAGCACACCTGGCCCCCACAGAACATTCAAACTTCGACAATACAGGACATCACCCCAGAGGATTATGGGACTTTGAGTTGACACAAGCACTTATAAAAGCTTGTGTGAGGGGAGAGGGAGGGCTCAGGGAATACACAGGGGGTTTTGGTTCAATTTGGGATTAGCTACACGGGAAAGAAGAGGACATGGATCTGGATGCACAATTCCATTGCTGGAGGGACAGTGTGTATGCTTCTTCTTTTTTTCAACCAATTATTCTGGCTAAAATGTGTAAACGGCTGTACACACCAATGCTGGTTAATTCCCATATCCCATATCCGGAGTAAAACATTTGCACATTTAATAAAAAATGTCAGATCCAGTCTTTGCAAAATATATTTTTAAATAATTAAGAGTAGAAGTTGCCATGAAATCCCAAAACAAACAGCCCTCTTTGTGTACTCCTATACTCCTACTCCTATAGAAATTGGACCCCAGTTGGTGTTTAGATCTCAAGGGGTTGAATGGTTAAGACATTGGTTACCGCTATTCAATTAGCTATTAAATGTTAAAGAAGAGGAGAACATTTGATTTCAAAAGGTTGCAGCCAAACAAGGCTGTCCTTATCCCCAACACAAATGCAATGGGTTATTTATTTAATCATTTGTGGTTCCCACTTTACATGATGTGGCCCTAATACCTGTGTAATTACTCTAAATGCAAAATAGGTACAGTGTAACTACTATGTATGTACACATTGTTACATTGTACTTACAACTATTAAAAAACTGTTTGCAGATGTATTTGAAGTGTTGTTTTCTACAGCAGTCAAAATTATATCTCCACACTCATAATCACTAGTGCTAGCTAACTAATTAATTCTCCTTTTACTCCACAATCATGCTATGAACTTAAAACAGGCAAAGTTCTACATTCAAATGTTGAAATACAGTTTTCACAATTGTAAGTACAATGAAACCATGTGTACGTACACAGTAGTTACATTGTATCTACTTCTCTAGTTACAGTGTACTTACACATGTATTAGGGCCACTTAAAGTAAAATTTGTGTGTTCTACCATAATTGTGGCGCTGTCGATGGATTGGAGCATGTCCATAGCACCGAATTTGCTTGTTACTATTATGAAGATGAATTACTGTATATGTGATAGTGGCTTTACAGCACCTTTACAGAGAGGATCGATGACTGAGCTGTGATGAGGTAAGCAATGTTCTTACCCAACTGGTTACGTCCGGCAGGAGCTCTGTTCTGGTTCAGTCTACAAAAATAAGAGAGAGAGAGTCTGTACTTCTGAAATAAAACCCTGCCTGTGTGCACTGCAAGCATGATCACTGACCCTCTTACCTAAACTCCTCCCCTTCCAGCAGCTTCTTGTAGGTGGCGATTTCAATGTCCAGGGCCAGCTTGAGGTTCATGAGCTCCTGGTACTCGCGCACCTGACCCGCCATGTCTTGCTTGGTCTTCTTCAGCGCCTCCTCAAGTAGGCGGATCTGGCCCTTGGCATCTTCACGTGCCAGCTCTCCCTCATGCTCTGCGTCTGTAATCGCTCGTCCCATGTTCTCTTTCTGGAGACAAAGAGTGGAGGGAATGGAGGGGGCAGAGGGAGCAGGGACAAGGGGACACAGAGAGAGAGGGGGTTGACAGGGGGAGAGAGGGGACAGCGTTAGAAGTATGAGAAAGAGAGAGACAATGGCAGAGAGCAGGAGAGAGAGGGAGAGTTTGAAAAAGAGAGGGGAAAGGAGTGACATTGTGAGGAAAAGAGATAGTCAGAGATAAATTAGATAGGAAACAATTGATAACAATCGCCATGATTCAACTCTCAGGCCCTTGACCTGCCTCTACCAGTAGTATAATGGTTAGGGAATTGGGCTTGTAATGCAGAGGTTGCAGGTTCAATTCCCAGGTAGAGCACTGCCACGGTACCATTGAGCAAGGCACTTAACCTGAATTGCTTCCGTAAATATCCAGCTGCATAAATGGATTGTATGTAAAGAAATGTAAAGTCACTATGGATAAGAGCAACTGCTAAACGCCCGAATGTCTCTGCATGTCTTTTCAGTGCACTATGACTCACCTGTCTCTTCAGGGCTTCGATCTCTGAGTTGAGTCTCTGGATGTGACGGTGTAGCTCTGCAATTTCCTTCCTAACATCTCGCAGGTCCTTATCATGTTTCCCTGCTTCCTGGGAAATGTCATTAATCTGAGAGAGGAGACAGGAGCAAAGGACTCGCTAGAGGATGGTACCAAGAGCAATTGACCCTCTGTTATATGAACAAAATCAGCTTGCAGAGGATGGTTTTTGCAGTCACATTGTGAATTATGACTACCCTTAGCAGATGCATAGTGTAGAGTATGCTATGTTTATTTTTTAAATTAAAAAACTAGGAAAAGTGTGTCAATACATTTTGTATGCACTTTTTATAGTATAGTGCTAGTTATAGTATGCCTGAACAATCATACACAACGTTCTGAATGCAGTAGCGCTACAATATGTACATTTTGTGTAGGACATTCTTTTCCATTAATTTTTTTCAATTTTTCAAAATGTATTGCCATGTTTTACATGCAGACAAAGGAGTCCTCTAATAGAAGGACATAAGTGAGCTGACTTCAGTGAGTGAGAGATTTGTGATGTAGCATAAATTCTCTATAGTAACCTTCAGCTTCTGTTTTGATAGTGTTTGGAACATTATTGCTTAGACGGCAGAGAGTCATCATTTGAATAATGTTAAGAACATGGAGCTGATCATCTAGTTAATCTATAGAGTCTGTGGTAGGAGGTGTGAGCTGACCCTCTTCTGGTTCCAGTTTTCAGCCTCCTCTCGGCTACGGGCTACCATCTTCTCGTACTGGGCCTTAACATTTTCAACGATCTCGTTCATGTCCAGCCCCCGCGAGTTGTCAACCTCCAGTATCACTGTGTCATTCTGGATCTGGGACTGCAGCTCCTTGATTTCCTGAGCAGAGAGGAATGGGTCAATCAGGGTGAGAGGAGCATGTCCCGATCCAAAAACCACTGATCCAAAAATGAAATTCTCGTTGAGGTTGGTCGAACCGGAGCCTTACCTCATCGTAGCCGCGCTTCAGGAAGTCCAGCTCGCCCGTCAGGTCCTCCATCTCCAACTCCACGTCCACCTTCTGCAGGTAGGTGTCATCCATGTCCTGAAGGACCAGATCAATAGGGTTCCTTATCTCAGGAAACGTCAATAACAGGGCTCTTCCCCTCAGAGAACAAGGACCGTTCACAACACAATGACCTAGAACTGCGACTACAGGTCATGCCTAACAAACCTCCTGGACTTGAAGAGGCTACAATGTTTGTTGACCTGAACCAGGCTTATGATATTATATATTTGGACTTTCAGAAAGCATTTGACAAGGTACCACATGAGAGGCTCATTGCTAAAATGAATTCAGTAGGAATTGCAGGAGTAGTTTCAGAGTGGGTTCATAATTGGCTGCAAGGGCGAATACAAAGAGTAACAGTAAGTGGGGCCGTATCTGACCTCGGTGCTGTGGGCAGCGGTGTCCCACAGGGATCGGTGCTGGGACCTCTGCTCTTCCTTATTTACATAAATGATCTTGATATGGACGTTAGTAGTAAAATAGTTAAATTTGCAGATGATACTAAACCTGGGGGTTTGGCAAACAGTTTGGAATCCACTAAAGTAATCCAAGATGACTTAAACAAAATCCCAAAATGGGCAGATACATGGCAGATGACATTCAATATTGCTAAATGTAAAGTTATGCATGTGGGAAATAAAAACATTAGGAGTATTTTATGGGAGGAGAAAAGTTAGTAGGTGTTCAATTTGAAAAAAGACTTAGGAATTGTAGTTGATCAAAGCCTATCTGCATCAAAGCAGTGTGCTACAGCAGTGAAAAAAGCAAACAGGATGCTGGGATACATAGCAAAAAGTATTGAGTATAAATCAAAGGAGGTTATATTAATGTTATATAATGCCTTTGTCAGACCTCACTTGGAATTCTGTGTGCAGTTCTGGGCACCGCACTATATAGAAGCTCTTGAAAAAGTCCAAAGAAGGGCAACTAAACTGATACCTGGTATGAAAGGTAAAAGTTATGATGATAGACTTAAGGCACTCAATCTAGCAAACGGAGACTTAGGGGGGATTTGATTGAGGTTTTTAAATTCCTAAAAGGGATTAACAAAGTGAAATACCAAAGATTTTTAAAGATAAGTGGGGTCAGCAGAACAAGAGGCCACAGGTGGAAATTGGTTAAAGGCAAATTCCGCACAGATATTAGGAAGTTTTTCTTTACACAGAGAGTTGTCAATGCCTGGAACAACTTGCCAGGTCGGGTAGTAGAGGCAGAAACACTTGGGCTATTCAAGTCCAGGCTAGATATAGTACTAGATACTCTTTAGATTAGGACATGACGAGCCTAGATGGGCCGAATGGCCCATTCTCGTCATTATGTATTCTTATGTTCTTATAACTGCTGCTATAGGTGAATCTGGGGGCCGTATGTACAAAGATTCTAAGAGTAGGAGTGCAGATCTAGGATCAGTTTAGCATTTTAGCTCATAATGGATATGGTTAGGATATGGACAGGGGAAACCTGATCCTAGATCAGCACTCCTACTCTTAGAATCTCTGTACATATGGCCCCTGATCCTAGATCAGCACTCCTACTCTTAGAATCTTTGTACATACGGCCCCAGATGTAAAACAAAAAGTGTAATCATAAGAACAGGCAACTGAGCCCATCTTAGCCCCTTATTTGCATATAATGTAGAATGAATTCATCACTTTGATGAGTTTGTTTTTGAAGTATGCCAGTATTTAGCTTCAGGATTTCACTAAACTGGATATCACATGAACAGTATGGGGTGAGTTCAAAGTATGGGGTTGAAGGCAACTAAACTCTAAACAGGAGGCGTTGTCAGTTTTATGGTACATTTTTAAGGCAGTGTTTAGGAGAAAAGCTAAAAGGTCAATCAAATGTCTCTGCCATAGACATCTGGAGTGCACACCTTGTGTGCTAACATCTGATGCTTTAGAGCTGAAAATGACAGTCCAACAGTAAATACAACCTGAGGCAGTTACAAAGCATTATAGGTATTTCAGGGCTACATAAATAAATCTAGCATGACAAAAAAATAATAATCAAAGAGGAGGACGCTCAGATATTTAAACCATTAAATCCAGTTAACACCCTCATAACAAAAATTAATTCACTAAGTGGACAAGTGACAAGCCGAAATGAGGGCCACGCTTGTTTTCTAATTATAGGAATAAGCAGTCCTGAGATATAAATATACCATGGACAATGGACAGTGGATCATCATACCTTCTTGGTGATGACAAAATCATTCTCTGCATCAGTCTTTGCTTGGATTTCATTTTCGTATCTGTCAAACACAGATATCAACAGGTTAAAGGGCAGCTCCTGCTTGACCATTTAAATCATGTGATGTTTTACGTGGATGAAGTGAGCACATGCAAAATAAATCAGGGGTGACATAAAATCTTTTTTACAATGTTTTACACTGGGTGAAAAAGGTACAAATTGAACAAAGGTACAGATACCAAGTTAGGGTATTGAATCTTTATTCACACTGACTGCCATATTCTAATGAAAATGAGGCTTAGTTTTTCTCACAAGAGTACAATTATGTTCTTCTGACTAAAGGTACAATTCAGTACCCTACAGGCGTACTGCCACAGTGACAAGCATTGTGGTTTAATATGCACAACATCGTACCTTTTTCTCTGAGAGTGTAGGATATTTCTCTGTCCAATAGGCCTTTTTGGAAGTCCTCAGTAATGTATACCTACACACACACACCCCTGGTTTATGAACCTATCCACATCAAGGTGCCCACTCACCTATTCTTGTTGTGGTCCACACTGTTCTGAGTCCGCTCGAGTTCTGACTGCAGCTTCTGCCTGTCCAGGGTCAGCCCGTCAATCTGGCGCCGCAGGTTACTGGCCAGCTCGTCCACGATCTCGTTGATGTTGCCCTTGTAGGAATCCTGCTCCAGCAGGATCTTCAGGCGAGTCTCCAGGATCTTGTTCTGCTGCTCCAAGTGGCGGACCTAGAACCCACAACCAGCCGGGAGTAAGGGTCGCTCTGGTGGAAAGTTTACGGATGCCCCATTCGACTCCAGCCCAATGATATGCTGGTGCAGTGTGGTTCATTATTTTTAATTTATTTGTTTATTTGTCAGGTACATAGCAAAAGCATTGTTACAATTTAAAAAAACAAGCAACCGATGCATTGCATTACAGGGAAAAAAGTATTGAAAAATTAAAACAAACAAAAGAATAAATGCATGAACACATTCGAAAAAGTACATACCCATTATACATCAAAATAGCAAATAATAAAACAAAACAAAACACAAATAACTGAATTACACAATGAACCATAGAAAACTATAGAAAAACTTTATAAAGAGAACAAAAGTCCTTAACCATTCCAGAAACATTTTGTCTGAAAGCTAGAAAGCAGCATTGTCTAATTCGGTTGCGTGTGGATAAATAGGCCACATCGTTTTACTCCTATGGATAAAGGCACTGGACGCTGACACTGACACACGCAATCTTCTGATAAGAAGCCTTGCCCAAAATCGAGGGGAAGGCAGGCTGTATGGCAAAGCAAACAGAGTGTAACTGCTCAAAATCAATGCTATGTTGATAAGCTATTGGACAAAAGCTAGTATGCACATAATGTTTCAGAAAATAAGTCTCAAAACCAAACAAATCAATGGAATCGGTTCAGTAGCTGAACTGAATTCTCAGCCTACATCTCCCCTGAATCTCTCTACTCAGAAGGCCTGGATTCAAATAACAACAAAACTGAGCCTGCCTCAAACAGTGAAATTCCACTTCCAAATTATATTGCAATATATAACAATATAATGTATTACATATAACAAAGCTTTTAATTTCAAGCTCTTCATATCATTGTTATATATAAGTACATGCTGAAAATATTGTGACAACAGTGTTTAATTGACACAAATAATAATAATAAACTAGAATGTATTTAAAAAACTAGCAATATATTAGATGTCCATACATGGAAAATATATTTTCGTTGCATAAGGGTAGGTAGAGTATCACTTGCCTCGGGCTTTCTAGTAAGTTTCATATAAAGTGTAATTACACGTACCTGGGCAGCGGTTTTTCTAAGCCATGTGGGTGGTCTGCGCAAACGTTCAGTCATTTTACTTTTTGAAATGTCACCGCTCAAAAGTTTGAAACGATTGAATCAGTTACTGTGCGTGATGGAATTCTATAGTTATAGTTATAGTTTTGATTATTAGGCTACGAGCGGCGAAATAATGTATATATGATCCTTGTAAGTGGGGTAAACTAGTAGCAGCCAGCTTTATAACACCTCATAAGCAGCGCGAATGCTAAGAAAGGCAAATTAGCATTTTAAAGATTTGAAAGTTTTTTATATAGTGTAAAGACTGATTGTCCTGAAATCCCTGGAGAAAATCAGTGTACTGCAAATCAACAGACAAAAATAAAACACGAGCGCATCCTTCTGTCGCACAGTTTGGAGAAATGATAAAAACATGTTTTCCTCAGAAACCTTAGCAAATTTGCATTGAACATTCCTGTTGCCATATGGCAGTCGAATTCGACTCTATCGCCTTCTGTGCCGTAATGAAAAATGTTATGTATTTCCCCGTCAATCAATATTCAGCTTAGCGTGCGCGTGTGGAAGCAATGTGGCTGACAGGTACAAAATAGTGCACTCAATGATCAAAAAGTTGATAGTTGTAGTAGAGAAGAGCCTATTTTAGAGATGCGCGCTGCGCATACTGACCTTCTCGATGAAATTAACGAATTTGTCGTTCAGCCCAACGATCTGGTCTTTCTCCCGGGACTTGGTCTGATGTTCACGTGGGTCAAGCCCGGTGTTCGGTGGATTGCTCAGCAGAGCAGGGTTCGTCTTTACCCCGTCGCGGGACCCGCTTGGTTTGCTGCTCGTCATTCTGTTACTGAATAAGCTTGATGTTTTGGAAGAACCAAGAGGTGCAAGAAACCCGAGTGCCACAACGACAGAGAGCGTTAAGAGCGTATTTAAGGCACTGCAAGTACCTCCCCTTATGAATTATTCAGCCTCAAGCTCAACGACCAACCCCTTGACCATCTGGAATGTGACAATTAACCACAGAAAAAAGTCTGGATCTGCAATACACGTTTCCTCCTTCGAATTGACTAAATCTGAATCCATTGCAAGCATTTATATCAGGCGTCATGAAATACACTGACATTCGTAAAGTCATATTCGCTCAATTATGAGGTCAAAAATGTTCCCTCCATCTTGATATTAATTAAGTTAAGTAGGCTTATATAGAAAACACTAAAAGTAATTTCGTAATTAGGTATGTTAAAGTATTGATAAAGTTATTGTTTTCTACTTTGATGTTTCATTTATCTGACTGCACTAGGCTATCTGTTTTATTGTGGTCCCTCTTCAATCTCAACAATGAATTGCCTATTCTAATTCGATAGTCAGCGATGGGGCAAAAATGTTACAAAACGAATTTCAGATCAAGCAAATGACATAACCTTAAAGTGGAGCTATGTAAAATAAAGTCAATATTTTAATGTAATTTGACATTATAATGTTTATTTAGATTAAAACACACAATTGCTTTCGTGCAACAATTGTTGTAAACAATCTACAGTTAGTACAATGGCAAAAAAAAGAAGAAGTGAAACTGAATGGTAATACTGGTTTGGTTTTGATCAAACATAAACGACCAACAGTGAATGCAATGTAAAAAGAAGAGGTTGAACCTAAACCTGAAACCAGGTAGGTAGAGGTGTGGCGGGCGTTATCCCCCCTCCCCTCACACATCCTTCTTCGGAATGCCAGCCAACATGCCTCTTGATGAGGAAAACAGCAGTATAAATAGCGTTCGGAAAAACTTCCATCATTGCACTCCTGCGCTGGTAACTCCGGTTGTACTACTGCTCTCTCGGCGAACGCAACATCTCACTGACTCGTCATGTCAAAGCCCCGCAACTTCTCCAGCTCAAGCGCCTCGGCCCCCCAGTCCCAAAGGGGGCCAAGCACAAGTGCCGGCAGCATGTTTGGGGGAGCTGGTGGGAAAGGCGCGCGCGCCTCGGTGTCCACTCTTCAAGGTCTTGCCAATGCGCTGCGCCCGAGGAGTCAGCCGAATAACGCTGACTTGAGCCCCGCGCCAGGAGGCAAAGAAACCATGAAGGGCTTGAACGAGCGCCTGGACAAGTATCTGTCCAGAGTGCGAACGTTGGAGGTCTCCAACAAAAGTCTCGAAGACCAAATTAAAGAGATCTTGTTGAAGAGAGGAATCAACAATGAACGAGACTGGGACGCCCACGAGAAGCCGCTGGCGGATCTCAGGAAACAGGTAGACTGTTTATTACGTCCTTCAATAACTTTTAAGCACAAGTTTACAGCTGACCGTTACTATTCTATTTTCACTGTAATGGATCAGCCTATATCAATTAGAAGTTATAGTGGATGTAGTGAGAACATCTTTTTATAGATTATTATCTTAACAGTCATCATATTAATTATAATAGCTGCAGTCACATTGAATTAGGCATACGTGTTGAATTATCCACTGCGTAATATGTAAAACAATTATTGTCACCCTGTCCAACTGAGTTTTCTTATATATGCAACAGTAGTTTAAAAAAGTTATTTTCTGCAGATCCGAGATATGACCATGGAAAATGCCCGTCTCCTCCTGCGGATTGACAACGCCAGACTGGCCTCCGACGATTTTAAAGTCAAGTGAGATATAATTTGTACTTTTGAATTTCTGTTAATTTACTGAAACATGGAACATTTTACAACGACGATACTAACGCCGTTTTATATTGTTGACGTTTTGTGGAAGACCACTTTTCATGATCTATGAATTGACTATTCTGCATAGCTGGACAAATCATAATTTAAGTCACTCTTGATAATGGCAAATTCATGTAGGCTAATAATCAAATATCGAATCTGATAGCCTATTTATGTATTGATTTTTATAACATAATTGTATAATATTAGAATTATGCTTATCGAATGGTGTCGTTAAAAATAGAGGAAAAGATTTACAGTCCAGTGGTTAAATCGCGCGCTCTCTCTGCAGGGGTGATGCGGAACAGGCCACGCGTAAGGCCGTTGAGAAGGATGTTGGCGGCTTGCGCAAGATCATCGATGACACAAACATTAACCGTATGCAGGTGGAGAGCGAGATCGAGTCTCTGAGAGAGGAGATCATTTATCTGAAAAAGAGCCACGAGGAGGTATAGCATCAGCACATCTCCACTCCAAAAAAAGGTAAAGCTCCCAGAGATCTCTCGCACATCATCCCGCTGATACTGTGCTCTTTCTCTCAGGAAGTGGCGTGCCTTCGCGAACAGATCAGGCAATCCAACGTCACGGTGCAGATGGACTCCCGCAAGGGAAATGACCTGAGTGACATCATCGCCAAGACCCGCGAACAGTACGAGAAGGTGGCGAAGAGGAACCGCGAAGACACCGAAGCCTGGTATGAGAGCAGGGTGAGTGTGGTCCAGACAGTACCGCCGTCCACGCTTTACGTTGGTGTTTGACCCCCTGCCTGGGCTGCCAGAGCTCTCCCTCAGATTCACTCTCTCAATTTGCAATTTGCAGTGACAACAAATGAAGTAAATAACACGTACAATAATCTCTCCCTCTCACTTACAGTTTGACAACATCAAGGCCGAGGTCACTGAGAATACCGAGATGCTGCAGAAGGAGAGGAGTGAGCTGAACGAGCTGCGGAGGCAGAGGCAGTCCCTCGAGATTGACTTGCAGGGCCTCTACAGCTTGGTAAGCCGTCTGACACATCTGCCCCGCAACTGCAACACTGAACCAAAAACCCTTCCAGAAAAGCTCCTTCCACACTCCAGGGCGTCACCTCACAGCGATTGTATCAGTATAGTAGCACCGACACACTGAATGGCGCACAACGGGTGAGCGCGCCCCGTCAAACGTGAACGCCGTTCAACTCCACGAAAACAAGAGCATTGTACACGTTCGTGGATCTGCTTGGCTTGGTCAGGGCTTTGGGAGGCTCAAGCCTAGCTGAGCACATCGGTGTGTTGGTCACCTGACCTCCTCTCTTGTGCGATTGTGTGTATTGAGTGTCTCTGTCTGTGCAGATTCGTTCCCTGGAGAACACGCTGACCGAGACGGAGAACCGCAACGGCCAGCTGATGAGCCAGCTGAATGACCGGCTCCTCCGGCTGGAGAAGGAGCTGGGCCAGCTGCGCGCCCAGATGGAGCGGCAGGCGGCCGACTACCAGGCACTGCTGAACATCAAGATGAAGCTTGAGGGCGAGATCGCTAATTACAGGCACCTGCTGGAGGGCCTGCCCGGCAACGATAGGTGAGGCAGTTGGGCAGACAGGCGGAGGGTGTCCAACAGGGGTACGGGGGGTGGATGAGGTGGGTCTATTGCTCTCAGATATATACACACACACCACCCCCCTCTGCTGACCTTTGGGAAATGCTGCACAGAGAGATCCTGCAGGGGAATATGTGTTCACCATTCCCCCCTGCTTTCAGTAAGAATGATCACATGATCGCATATATAATCTTTGTTTTTGTCTGTGGCTACCTGTGGTCTTGAGAGTATCCCCCCCTCCCTCTACACACCAAAACACACACACACGCTGTTCGGAGTAATTTTATTATTCCTCTCCCTTCCGTTCCCAGTGATTTCATGGGAGACAGAATGTGAGCGGGCCATGGCAACTAACCAGGAGGTGGGGGTCCCGGGAACGATGCGGTGAAAGAAGAGTAGGAGGAAGAAGAGGAGGCAACTCTGGAGTGACACAGAGCTGAGAAAGTGACCCAGCACCGCCCTGGATGGCCCAGAACCAGCTCGCCCCACACGCCTGCGCATGCACATGAGCCTTTTCTGTCACAATTGAGAATGTAACCTCATCTGTCCTTCTTCTCATCAATAAATAAGCAAGTGCTTTCCAATCCAATCTGTTGCTGCTGCCTCATCATTCTCATTTCACGATCCCCGGTGGTTTCTTATTTTCCCAGCAAAGAGCCTATTTCTATGAGCACAAATTCTTCATTCACTTCTATTTAGTGCCGCATTCAATCTGGTTGAGCAACAAGAACCGTTGATTAAGCGGTCACTGTGGGTTGGATGAAACTTCATTACAATGGGTGAAGTCTTATCTGACAGATATAAAACAGGTCACTTGTATCAATGGAGCTTAATCTGATGTATTTTCTGCCAACAAATTGTCTGCTTCTTGTGCTCTCAAATTCTGAAGCAACAATGTTTGCCGATGATACAACAGTTCATGTAGCAACTGTGCAATAGAGCTTCAAGAGGCTCTCAATGCTGATATGGTTAAAATTCAAGATTGGGTTATTCACAACAGACTGGTACTAAATGTGGAGAAAACGAAAGCCACGCTTCTATGTACAGCAAGTTAAAGAAAAAAGCAACCACCTCTGGCAGCTGATGATTGAGGCAACACCAATAAAAGAGGTGCCAGGCACCAGGTCGCTGGGGGTCTTAGCAGACAACAGGCTCCCTTGGTCAACACACATTGCCCATCTATGTAATAAGATCGTCAAAACTTCTAACGTAATTAGGGGAATTTCAAATTTTATGCCAAAAAAGACTCTCAGACAAGTTTCACATGCAGTCATTCTCAGTCAGGTCAACTATTGTCCTTATTGTTTGGGGCAATGCAAAACTGGTGACTTTAAGAGACTGCAGGTTGCACAGAATAAGGCTGCTAGAATGGGTCTGCAACATGGGTATGAGGCATCATCCCTATACACTCAGATGGCCATTAATCCCAGGATAATTCAAGAATTAATTAATTAGTTAATACTTTCCAATAAAATCCAACACTCAGAAAGACCAGTGATTATTTATAGCAACTTGCATCTGTTTAAAAAACAGACATCCATTTTACACACGTAATAGGACCAGGAACATGCGCACATTAGCTAGACCTAGACTACATTTGGGAAAGAAGGCCTTCACCTGTCAAGCCACAAAGGCAGGGACCAATCTGTCACAACATGAAAACATTTTATCAACAAAATGTTTAATAAACCATTAATATATGCCATTTAGCAGACGCTTTTATCCAAAGCGACTTACAGTAGTGAATGGATACATTTTCAGTATATGTGGCCCCACTGGGGATTGAACCCACAACCTAAGCATTGCCAACGTTCTCTACCAACTGAGCCACACTCACATTACTCACAAACCATCAGGAGAAAAAGGGTGAAAATGAATGATGTAAATAGTAAAATAGTAAATAGTAAATAACACACTGAGGTAATTGTAATGCAAATAAGGGGGGTGTTTGTTTTTTCTGTTTATGTTTGTTTTATATTCTTGGTTTGTGTATACTCTGGTTTCCATTTTGTTTCAATGTTGAACTCTTGGAAGATTAACCCAACTGAAGGCTACAAGAGATCCAAATGAACGTCAACTTCAACCATCACCTTTAATGCCAAAAGCACTGTGTGGCTGAGACCGAAATATACCAGAAATAGTATATTTATATGATAAGAGAATGATTAACTCATCCTTGAACAATTGAACAGTGGGTCAGAGACACTTCTGGGGGTCTCACAGTACAAATATACACTGCTTGTACAGTGCACGCAGACCAACTGATCTTTGTATCACCTGGATGGGTTGACAGTGAGCAGACACAATAGATCTTTACTTTCCCAATGGGGTATTTGGTCTGCAGACAGAGTACGTCATGCTTTTTCATGCGAAATGCGTCAGTTTGGGTTTCCTTTCTGACACGGCACCTTGATCAGTGTCACCGCCTTTTAATTTAGAGCAGATTTAATTGGATTAGTTGCTCACGGCTTATTATTTGGACACAGCTTGACACTTTTGTTCCGAAGTAAGATTACCATCAACGTATGTGGCCTTAAACAGGCTACAGTCCCGGCCAAAAGTTTTGTCGCATGAGTGGACAAAAGTGACAATTGCTAATTACCCAACTCTTAATTAGCTAATAAAGTTAGGAAACAACACAAATTAATCATAAGTGTCTAAAGTTTATTTAGATACCATCAAAACCAAAATGTCATAGATGCTTATAAGGTTTATAGCTTGATAATGATCAACAGGCCAGTTTTGGCCAGACAATGGCCAACTCCAATTTCTAGGCCACAGTGAATAAGGAAGAAACAAACAAGGGGCTTGATTAGTCAGATGTAGGTAACTTTGAGCTATAAAAGCAGAACTTTGACACGTTAAGCCATCAGTTCATGCTCAACATTGCTTCTGTCAACATGCCCAAGATCAAACTAGAAACCAAAGTGCTGATCATCAAGAATCTCAAGTCCAAGTCTCCTGCTGAAGTTGCAGACATCTTCAATGTGTCTAAACGGCAGGTGGAGAGGATTCGCAAGCGCTACCAAGAGACTGGCAACGTCTATGACAGACCCAGGTCGGGCAGACCGCACAAGACAACTGCTCAAGACGACAGCTTGCTGGTCCGACTGTCAAAAGCCAGTCCATGATGACAGCAACGCCTGTTTCGTCAAGAACTGTACGTCGGATTCTTGCTTGCAATGGTCTCCACGGTCGTATTGCTGCCCAGAAACCAGCGCTAAACAAGAGACAGCTAAGAAATCGTGTTGCGTACGCCAAGGCCCATAGCCTGACGGAAGGTTGGACAGCAGAAAAGTGGCAAAAAATAGATTTTTCAGATGAATCGTCAGTTGAGCTCCATCCCAAGCGCCGCCAATATTGTCGACGACCCTCTGGGGCCCGTCTGGACCCACGGTTCACCCAGAAGACAGTCAAATTTGGAGGTGGAAAGATTATGGTTTGGGGTTACATCCAATACGGAGGTGCCAGGGAGATCTGTAAGGTGGATGGTAACATTGACAGTGCCAAATATCAACAGATTCTTGCCTCCCAGTACATTCCCAACTACAAAAGGGGTCAGATTTTTCAACAGGATGGAGCTCCTTGCCATACCTCAGGTTCCACTATGAAGTTTCTCAGGGGGAAGATCAAGGTCCTTCAGGGATGGCCAGCACAGTCTCCAGATATGAATATTATTGAGCGTATCTGGGGAAGAATGAAGGAGGAAGCTTGGAGGACCAAGCCGAAGAACTTGGAGGAGCTTTGGATGCCTGCAAGGTGGCCTTCCATGCCATCCCCGACGACTTCATCAACAAGCTCTACGACTCTCTGCCAAACCGGATGGCAACTGTTCTGCAGGCCAAAGGAACCCATACAAGATATACATTTATATTTAAATTATATTTAAACTTATAGTCCATGATGAAATACTAGAGATTTTTCATTTGTTATTTTATTTACTTTTTGATAAAGATAACATTTCTTGATTATAATTTGATTGATTATTATTTGCGACAAGACTTTTGTCCAGGTAGAAACTGGCTTGTTAATCATTATCAAGCAATAAACCTTATAAGCATCTATGACATTTTTGTTTTGATGGTATCTAAATAAACTTTAGACACTTATGATTAATTTGTGTTGTTTCCTAACTTTATTAGCTAATTAAGAGTTGGGTAATTAGCAATTGTCACTTTTGTCCACTCATGCGACAAAACTTTTGGCCGGGACTGTATTAGGTCGCCCCATTTTTACAATGTAAAGATAAGTGGATCTGTGCAGGCTTTAAATGGATGCCCTATGAACAGACCAACATGATCTCCAGCCAAAACAACCATATAGGCCGTTTGTCGAAGCAACCCATATGACCATTTTGCACAGTCAAAACGACTCATGTAAGTGGTTGCCTGCCGGCTTCCATTTTTTTTTCTTTTAAACTAAATGCATCTCGTTCTGAGCAGTTTAAACAAACGACCTATACTGCCGTTTTCTGGAGAGGGGCGTTTTTGACAAACAACCTATATGGTCGTTTCGGCTGTAGATCATGTTGGAATAGACAGTAGCTTCTCAGACAGCAGCTTATCATTCTTGGCATCCTTGTACAATTGGTGATGAAATTCAATCAAACCTCAATCAACCCATAGATAAAAAACAAAAACACCAAGTCAGACGACAATTGTTGTGAAACCACAAGAAGCCCTGAAATAGTAAGTAGTAAATGCCAAGTGAGGTTGAGATTCCCTGGAATAATTACGCAACCACAGATTCAATCAAGACCAGTTTATTTCTTAGCATCACTTGAATTGAAAATCTAAATAAACAACAAAGATATGACAAAGTAGGAAAAGTGGAGGTGGGGGATACATTTAACAAACACTGTTAACAACAGAGAGGCTGCAAGCTTAAAAATCATCCTGTATCAAAACTTTTATTCATATTCATGTAGCAAATATTATTTTCTTTCTTGACTTGCAAAGCACGGAATGCTCTTTTATGTTACGTTCATTTTGCCTGCAGTAAATCGGCACCTTCTGAAAAATGAAATGCGCTGGCCAGAGAGAGGGCGTGTTATCCTGGGGCAGGCACGGAGCTGTGCTTCCAGGTGTCTCCCGATTGTGAGCAGCCAATCCTTTAGCGTGAGAAGGTCTTGCCCCTGTGAAATCAAGGTAGCAATACGTTTGCAACAATAATGGATGCTCAAATGCACTGCGGAAATTCAACTGGACAATCCTTTCATTGGTAACAAAAACAGACATTTCAGGCCACAAATTTCAGGCAAACACAGTAGCAACAGAAAATAATCATGGGGACCCATGCCGTGCGTGTGAATGCGTTCAGTTACTCGTCTACTGCGTTGCCATCAATCACATTATTTATAGCCATTTGTTATTCTTACTTCACTAACAATGGGTTTGCTAAAATTCCAAAAATGTTTCATTGTTGGCCCTGAAGCGCATCTAACTGAAGTGTCTGCGTATCTGCTGCGGGAATCCACAACAGGTTGGATAATGAGACGTGAAAGGACTTGAAAGGTATTATTAGACCAAATTTTTCAAAAGCATTAAAACAAAATAACAATGCAAGTGCCTTTTGTGTTACCTCATGCATACTGCCACTCGAAAATGGACTCCTTAGTAAATGTATTATAAACATTATAATGAAAAAAGACCAGGCCATGTCAACAGGTCTGTAAATGTCTAATATCAGATTCCATTTATTCGGTAAATATTAAGGTCAGAAGGGAGTGGGAAGGCAATCCTCTGGCATCATGGAATTACATCTCTTATCTGTTAACTGGGACCATGAAAGCAACTGAAGGGAAACAAATAAAAATTCCCTTGCCTCCCAACCTCAAACAAAAACTGCCTGTAAAAATACCTGCAGTGTGTTTATTAACCAGGGCAGAGTAAAATAAAAAGGCTTTTGTCCTTTTTGAGTCATTTGTCAGAGGTCATTTTTAAAAGGTGAATGTGAAGACAGTAACAGTGTGGAAATCAACCTTCACAGTGGAATCTCCCCCTCAGCTAACCTTTTGCTTGAGTAAACCACAAAAGTAGTAAAAGACAAACTACATTTAACATAATCACATTCTAAATTATTGAGCCCATGGGGTGCACTTCACAGTGCTATTTTCTTTACATAATCTATTTCTGAGTAAGCAGAACAAAATGTCAAAAATGTACAGGTAAATGCCAAAATAAAGGAAAACCAAAACAAATGTCTTAATAGGGTCGTGGGGCCACCACAAGCTACCGGAACAGCTTCAATGTGCCTTGGCATAGATTCTACAAGTGTCTGGAACTCTATTGGAGGGATGCAATGCCATTCTTCCACAAGAAATTCCATAATTTGGTGTTTTGTTGATGGTGGTGAAAAACGATGTCTCAGGCACTGCTCCATAAGTGTTCAATTGGGTGGAGATCTTGTGACTGAGACAGCAATATGGTTTACATCATTTTCATGCTCATTAAACCATCCAGTGACCACTCGTTCCCTGTGCATGGGGGCATTGTCATCCTGGAAGAGACCACCAGGAGATTGCACTCCACACCAAACCAAAGCCACCAGAACCGTTCATTTACTCAAGTGTTTCCTTTATTTTGGCAGTTACTTGTATATTAAAGAGTCTTACAGCATGGGATGGTGACTTGGGCAGCAAGGCTGTGGTCTGGCAAACTTACGTGATCGTTTTCATCTCCTTTTTCTCGGCGTCAGGCCGAGCCCTGTTCAGAACCTTGAGGAAGTCGGTGGTCTTGGCTCTCATACGTGTGTGAATGTAGGCCTGTCGGTAAGGGATACATGCTTGTTAGTCACCTGTGGGGGTGCCCCCACCATATCCCCGACCGGTATGTGTACAACTGTCCTCCTGCATGATTTAGTATCTGGAAGGTTTTTGAAGAATTCCAGTGAATGTGATTCTATGCAACACGGGTCACATTACTTTTTGCTTCAGGTTAATTAAGAGCATAAACAATCTCAAGCTGTATTGTGCCAAGTTGCTGGCTAGGTTGACTTTCCAAGGAACCAGGAACCAGGAACCAGGAAACGGCATTCCGTGTCTCCGCTCTCTCTCCCGTAAAAGTGTTTGTGCTCTCAGCGTCTCTTTTGAGACTGTTTGCTGTGAAGAGTCAAGCATGAGTCTCTCCTGTCCAAAGTTTCCAGGTGAGTAAACAACACAGTGCCTGCTCTAAAATGCACTGACTCCAAAAGATGATTACACAAAATCAATGCATTCTTAGAGACTCTGTGCAAGCTGTGAGTGCTTAGCACCATAAATACAGCAAACAAAACATGTTGCCGTAAAATGTCCCTCCAGGTAACACATACAAATAATCTACAGTGGTACACATATTAATATTCAGTACTAAACCAGTCTAGGGTGAAAGAATGGATTTGATTTCATAGCTGTAGGCAGAATCATTGGGTGACACAGGTGTATGACTAGCAAAGTGCACATAGAGGAATAACTGTGTGCAGTCAGATGCTGTGGGGTGCTGGCAGAGAAATAGTGGGGTGCATATAGAGGAATTGTGGGCTGGAGGTGAGAGAACTGAAGGGTGCACACAGAGGAATTGCACAGCCTCACCTTGGAGCACTTTATGTGATAGTGCAAGTAGTCGCGGAAGGTGTGGATGAGGTTTATGGTGTTGTCTCTGGCGTTTGGGCTGGTGTGTCGAGGGAACAGGACTGCAGGAAGGAGACACATTTTAGGACAATAAAAACCAATAAGGGACACAGAACTATCCAAAGATCCAGTGGGATGTTTAAACATTCGGAATATCACACAAACATTCGGCCCATCCTAGTCCAAAGAATATCCAGTATTGCATCAAGCCTGGACATGAATACCCCAATTGCTTCTGCCTCAAATACCTGACCTTGGTAATTGTCCAGGAATTGACAAGTCTCTGTGTTTAAAAAAGAAATCCTGATATTCGTGCAGAATTTGCCTTTAACCAATTCACCCCTGTGCCCTCTACTTCACTGCGCTGCCTTATTCATTTTTTACGTTTTTCTCATACTTCTACGTCCCTTATATCAAAATCCTCCAAAACATTCTGTACATTGGCTATAATTTTATGCATATTTATAACCTCCTCTCTGGTAAAGCTCTGAACAAAGTAACTGTTTAGTGTGTTAGTAATATTCTTATTATTATAAAGTAGAGCTCCTTCCGTCTTAATGCACTTAACCTCTTCGTTGACTTTCCTTTTTATACTGCAATATTGAATATTCTATTTTTTTAATTTTTTTTTTAATTAATGTTCAGAAATTTTGAGAATTTCTTTTTCACTTGGAAGTTGTAGGGTAAAATCTGTAAATAAAGATGGGAAAGTCTGACTTAATATGTTTTAATTTCAGGCTGTAAGGCAACAACAGGTGACATTTTTGAGACGGGGTGTAGACTTTAAAGGAGCACTGCAACAGCTGTTTTCACAAAGGGGGCGTGGGGCGGTTTTATTTTGCCCGGTTGTAAACAGGAATGACTAGGTTGGAATTTTCTCTGCTTTCACAGAAACGCCATGCAGACAGAGGATGCCAGCAAGAGAGCAGATCAAGAGTCAGATCAACGGTCTTGACACTGCCGGGTCCCCCCTTCCGAGTCAGAGTCACTGTACCACGCTGTATTTTTCCAACAGCCATACCTCCATATTAAAATCCAGTAGCCTGGGACTAAAGGGGGAAAAAAAAACACCATACCACACATTAACACTGTGCCAGCACTTCAATAACCTGCAAGTGTACTGTACATAGAGCGGGTATAAGACAGTCCTTCAGGTCTTCCACACAAGGAGCTGGGCAGAGTCCTGGCAGTACAGCAGGAAAGGCACTCACCGAAGGTGATGTAGCCGATATTGTCCCCCACGGCAGCGTCCGTGTCCTTTAGCTCCAGGGGGGGCTCTCGGTGACTGAACAGCACCTGGGGGGCGGTGTGACTGGCACGACGTCCCTCCTTAAACTCCTGCACATGGAGAACAATTACAGAAATCCAATCGGAACATCTACACTAAGGGAGTGAGCCAATCAGCACTTCTAAACATAGACAGACAGAGCAATAAAAAAATCAATAAAAAGAGGTGAGAACAATGAACAGTTGTTCCGCTGCCATCTCCATTTTTAAAAGCTGTGGTCAAAGACGTCTAAAGCACAACAACAGTTCTCAAATTCCAAAACTCATTTGTAGAACATCTAATAATTCTACATTCTTAGCACACTAATGGCAAATCCTAAGCAGTGCTTTCCAAAACTCTGAACACAAATGCCATCAGTGAATACAATATTCACTTCATGGTGATTTGTTCACAAATTGTCACACATTTTTTTCAACTTAATATAACTAGTTTCAGATGTGTTAATAATTTTAGTCAATGTGAAAATACAACGTCATAAAATTATTGATTGATCGATCTGTCCTAGGTCACGTATAAAGGGAGACAGAGGGACAGTCAAGGTGAAAGTTGTATGCATGAGGTGGGAGGTATGCGTTGGCGTCAAACGCATTCAAGAGTAACAAACGTCAAATGACACAACAACCTCTATTGTTGGTCATAACAAAAACCACCGTCAGACAACGAGCAACCTTCAAAGTCCCTGGACAACATGGTGGTACCATCACACAATGTGTGCAGCCTTAGGGCAAAGTTGGGTTACACATCACCGTGCAGTTGCAGTTGTAGGCGCTCAAATTGAGGCCTGTCTATTGCATTTCCTCAATGGACTTTTTTAGCTTCTTACAGGGGTAACTTTGTAATCATCTCAGACAATGCGAGCTTTCGTCACAGTGCACACACGTTAGGATGGTTTGACGCGTGTCAATGGTGTTCCTCCCACCAGCTTCACTTTTCATAAATGCTACTGAGGTTTTGTTTTCTCTGTCGGCACTACAACTATACAAACGACATGCAGGTGGTGCTCTTTGAGGCCATGAAAGCGGCCTGTGAAGATATCAATGCTGAGACCCGCCAGGCACACAAGCGCCATTACTTTCCAGTCTGGCGAGGGAAAATATTTATTTCCGATGTGGATGACAATATGAGAGAAGACATTGCCAACCACATCACAAAAAAGAATTGAATTAGTATAAGAGAAAAGAATTTCCCAATTTTATTGAGCAGACATTATAACTCATACACTCATTATTCTGTATTTTACACAGCATTTTTTCTAATCTTTATAAAGGGTGTGAATTGACTGTAAATGAGACATTGATCAATAGACCTTTTGTTAGCAATAGCTTAAATAGTCATGGGCATAATTAAATGATGGCTAAAATGCAAGCTTTTGATATGACACACTAATTTGAAAAAAGAGAGAAAAAGATTTTCAGCTTGATCTAAAAATTGTTTGTAAGAACTATTTTTGATGTGATACAATTGGAAATGCATTTTTTTCCTGCAAAATGCAACACAGCCTGTGTCTTGTGTCAGCAGTTCTCAAAATGAACAACATTGTTTTAAAAAATGCTTGCAAGCAATCGCGAAAGCCATAGCTCACAGGAAGGACAGGGCCCAATGGAAACTGAATGAAAGTACACATTAGTATCAAGAGTGCCAGACTTTGGTATTCGCCCGGGTGTGTGGCAACCACTGAGGCGTACCTGCATGAACACCTTCCCAATGATTACGTCGTCGTCGTCTTTGAACACGGTGCTGAAGACCACGGTCACTCTGTCTTTCTTCGCCTCGAGATACCTGAGAACGCATGCAAAACGGAAAAGGGAATAAACTCTGGCATCCTGCCAAAAGCAATACATTTACTAGCACAAACTAAAACAAACATACCAATGTAATTTAATGTATGACAAAAGAATACCAATAGCGATGAAAAAGACAGCCCCCTGGCCGTTGGCCACCTACATGGACTCGTCGTCTCTGTAATGGACGACGGCTCTCTTCTCGCCCTCGCGGCCCTCCTCCTGGTAGTTGAAGTACTTCTCAAAGACGGAGGCAAAGCAGTTCCTTTTCAGAATGCCTGCCTGGTGGATCACCTCCTCCTTGTCGGCTGGGATGGAGTCCAGGTCGTAGAGCAGGGACACGTTGTAGCCTTGGGGGGGGCAGACATCATAGATCCATCTAACCCTAACCCTAACCCTAACCACAGATGTGGCCCTCAAAGTCACACAGATGTACAATAGGCCTTAGACACACACACACCTCACAGGTACACAGACGAGACACAGTTCACAACCATCACACACAGATGCAGCGCTCCCAGAAGCAGATACACTTGATAGACACACAGAAATAACCCTTATAGACATACAGACTTAGGCAGTCGTAGCTCTTACAGTCACACATACAGGTCACTGCCAAAATAAAGGAAACACCAACATAAAGTGTCTTAATAGGGCTTTGGGCTACCACGAGCCACCAGAAAAGCTTCAATGCACCTTGTCATCCCTCCTCCTCTCCTCTATTGGAGGGATGCTATGCCATTCATTCACAAGAAATTTGTTTTGTTGATGGTGAGAGAAAACAGTCTCAGGCGCCACTCCAGAATCTCCCATAAGTGTCAATTGGGCTGAGGTCTGGTGACTAAGGTGGCCATGGCATATGGTTTACACCGTTTTCATGCTCATCAAACCATTCAGTGACCACTAGTGCACTGTGGATGGGGGCATTGTCATCCTGGAAGAGACCACTCCCATCAGGATATAAAAATGCTTCATCATAGGATGAAGATGATCACTGGATTTTATTTACTGCCATTTACCTTTCCCTCTAAGGGGTTGAGTGGACCAAATCCATGCCAGGAAAATGCACCCCACACCATAACAAAGCTGTCAGAACCCTTCATTTGCATTTCCTTTATTTTGGCAGTTATCTGTATATAGCCCTTA
This sequence comes from Aldrovandia affinis, assembly GCA_029706075.1. Taxonomy (NCBI): domain Eukaryota; kingdom Metazoa; phylum Chordata; class Actinopteri; order Notacanthiformes; family Halosauridae; genus Aldrovandia; species Aldrovandia affinis. The sequence continues at coordinate 2,265,030 of JAINUG010000005.1, forward strand.
GACACACAGATGCAGACCACAGGAGCCACTCCGGAGGTCTAACTAAGACACGCAATCCATGAATCACTCAGATACATCATTATAAAGGAGGCTAAAGAGGCCGCATCCTGGGGCTCTTACCTGCCTCAGGGGAAATCAGGAAGTTCCCATACACCCTCTTCAACAGCTGAGAAAGGAGGAGTCAATCCGTAAGTACCAATCAGCACATACCAACCACAATCACTATTATCACCGCAGTAGACTGAAATGTAATGTAGTCTTCAACGCCTAAATCAACAACAAAAACTGGAAATATATTTTACGTTGAATATTTGGTGTCAACTTAATATGTTAAAAATGTCAATGTGAAACTGAAGAACAGGTTTCATAATGATAGATCATGAGATAGAAAAAATACTTCTTCAGTTCATACACAAATAAGGCATGGATCCATAAGCCTGCTATTCTGCCACAAACGTCAGACCCTGTTTACATGCGATTAAATAATCTCAGTGAGAGGTTGCCCTTATATTGTATTAGAGCTCCAGGGAGTAGCTTTAGTTGGACACCAATTCCAAGAGACTGACCCTCAGAGAGAGGGAATACATATTACATCATATATACAGTGCCTATAGAAAGTCATCATACCCTTTTGAAATAGTCACTTTTCTTTGTCTTACAGCCTGAAATGAAAGTACATAAAATCCATCTTTATTTATACATTTTGCCTTACAACATTCAAGTGAAAAAAGGGCACAATTTCTGATAATTAATAAAAAATGAAAAACTAGAATAACAGGGTTGGAAAAGTGATCAGTCCCCTGATTGAATACTTTGTAGAGGCACCTTTTGCTTTAATTACAGCCATCAGTCTGTTTGGATATGTCTCTACCAGCTTTGCGCACCTAGATTGGGCAATATTTGCCAATTCTTCCTTGCAGAACTGTTCCAGTTCAGTCAAATTCTGTGGTGAGCGGCGATGGACTGCACTCTTCAAGTCCATCCACAGATGTTCTATCGGATTTAGGTCAGGGCTCTGACTAGGCCACTCAAGGACATTTACCTTCCTGTCCTTTAGCCACTGCGTTGTTTTTTTGGCGGTGTGTTTTGGGTCGTTGTCGTGCTGGAAGGTGAACCACCTGCCCATATTCAGCTGTCTAGCAGAGGGCCACAGGTTTTCTTCAAGAATTTAGGTGTACTTGGCAGCATCCATTTTCTCTTCAATCCTGACCAATTGCCCAGTCCCCACTGAAGAGAAACACCCCCACAACATAATGCTGCCACCACCATGCTTCACTGTAGGTATGGTGTGTTTTGGGTGGTGTGCTGTGTTTGGTTTCCGCCAAACATAGCGCTTGGAGTTCAGTTCAAAAAGTTCAATCTTGGTCTTATCTGACCATATAACCTTTTGCCACATGGCATCAGAATCTTCTATGCGTTTCTTCGCATAACGTAAACGAGACTCAGTGTGACACTTTTTCAGAAAAGGCTTCTTTCTTGCCACCCTGCCATACAGGCCAGCTTTGTGTAAAGCTTGTGAGATTGTTGTCACATGCACAGATCTGCCATTAAGACTTGTAACTCCTTCAAGGTTGCCATTGGCCTCTTGGTAGCTTCCCTGATCAATCTTTTCCCTACAGCTGGTCATCCAGTTTGGAGGGACGGCCCGATCTTGGCAAGGTGTGGGTGGTGCCATATGCCTTCCACTTCTTAATAATACTCTGAACAGTACTCAGAGGGATAGTTAAAGCCTTTGAAATCGTTTTATATCCTCCTAACTTGTGCCTATCCACAACTTTATCCTGGAGTCCTATTGAAAGCACCTTTCCAGCCATGGTGAATTATTTGCATTACCATGCACTACTAGGAGTGGAATCCTCAAGGAACAGCTGATTTTATTGTGAAATAATCAAAACCACTACAATTGATGTCAGGTGGAGGCCAATTAGCTTGGTGTGTGATCTGGAAGGTGATTGGTTATACCTGAGCAAGTTTATAATGGTTATTCTAAGGGGACTGATCACTTTTCCAACCCTGTTATTCTAGTTTTTCATTTTTGATTAATTATCAGAAATTGTGCCATTTTTTTTTTTTTGTTTCAAAACTTAAATAAAGCTGGAAAAAGATGGATTTTATGTACTTTCATTTCAGGCTGTAAGACAAAAAAAGTGACTATTTCAAAAGGGTATGATGACTTTCCATAGGCACTGTATGTATATATTGTATATGTATATGACATATAATATGTTAATTAAACCTCACACACTTTTCCAGAGCAACTTCCAAAGCGAACTACAAAAACACTTTGATGCAGGTTTATTGAGTCAGCAGTTGATAACTACAGACAATAATAGTTAAAGTCTACACTGAGTTACAGTTAAACATACTGAGTTGCAGTTAAACACACTGAGTTACAGTTAAACTTGAAGAGACAACAAGATGCTAGATTCAACTATACTGTTACTGCAGCATAATCAATGATCTTGTCAGGCATTCAATGCATTCAGGAGGGGTCAATAAAAAGGAACAGACAAGCTTCACGGCTCTATGTAGAGCTCTATGACTAAAGCCCTAACTTTAGAGATATCCTGGTTTCTGATGGCGTCGCCTGCTACTTCCTTCAATGAGAGTGAGTCAGACCGTGTTTCCTGTTCAGAGAGAGACCACAGAGGCTTTTTCTCCCATACATGGTAAGACACAATGCCACTGCCCTATCCTGCTTTACAGACAGAGGCCTTCATGGTCTCATATAGATGTGAACAGAAAACAGAAACCCTACAGCTGGTTTACGGATATTTGGAACCCTGAAAGGGGGTGGGGTTCAAACATGACATTTTTGCTCAAGAGCGAGATCAAGAGTGTGGGGTAGGCACAGGGTAATTCCATTCAAAACCACGTGTATTAATGTAGCAAATTTTCTGAACCCGTTGTGTTACAAACAGCAGTCATCAGAGCTCCTGCTTACATACAGTTTAATCTGTCTATTCCTTTCAAAATCACATTTATTAATATAGCTAATAAATGGGAACAGGCAAGGCACGAATGGGAAACATTGGTCTGGGCGGGAGCGGTCAAAAGATCTTGCGGGGGCATGCGGGAGTGCACTGCCACACTTGCAAGCAGGTAACGATTTTCCACATCACAGTCCACACAATGCGACAGGAGAGCTAGCGGCAATTCATCAGTCACTGACAACTAAAGGTAGCTTGTGGGCGCCTGGTGCGTCATTGGACGAGCTAATGCGGCGGTAACCTGAGGTGCCCTTTCCTACTTAAACCCATCCTACCCCTGAAAGGATGTTGTTGTGTTGTGTTCCAACACTGCGGGCCCCATGGTCCATCGCCTACCGACACAGTCGAGGCTCCAATCTGGGATGACTGCTATATGGATTTCCCTGTACGTGTGGTGAGCATCAGTACTGATACAGCCAGTCGGCAGCACTACTGTAGATGTTATTTTCGTTTTTCCCCTTTTTCTTTGGAATGCTCAACCGTTGTCTTAGCCACGCTCACTGAAACCTCCGCTGTCAATTTGGGAGACCGCAGACAAGCAATTGTTGCTCAATTCTTGTCTTAGCCGCGCTGACTGCAACCTCCGCTGTCAATTTGGGAGAGTGCAGACAAGATGACAGCTGCTGCTTCTTTTCACACCGCAGTCTACAAGTTAAGCTTGCACAGACGTGTGCCGGAGGATGACATTTTGTGCGCAGCTTTATGCTGGCAGACTGTGGGGCACCCAACTGATCAGGTGGGGGTCGCCGGTGTGCGATGAGACACGGAAAACACAGCCGACCGAATCCCTCCCTCACTCGGCAAAGCAACCGCCGATTACGCGTCGGCACTGGAAACGGTCTGGTTTCAATCAGGCTCATCCACACACTAGATCAGTGCCTTAAGAGGATGAGCAACCCAGCAGCACCCACTACCGTAGATGTTTTGCAGAGCAGGTCATTGGATTTGCCAGGGCGGCTCGTACCTCGTCTGCGCCGTGCTCCTGCAGCTCCTTGTAGAATTTGAGGGAGATGCTGACCATCACCTTGGTCTTGTCGCCGTCGGGGTTGGAGATGTGGTAGAGGACGCCATCGAAATCTGCCGCACAAGAGAAGCCATCATTTCACATTCACAGGTTCATTTCATACAGCAAACATAGAGAAATCTGTTTTTTAACATCATTACCCTTCAGGATCCTATTATTATATCAAAATCAATTAGAAAACTGTTGTGGTTATTGATATATTACCATATGGAAATATACAGGTTAATGTTCAAATTAGACAACCATGCTACAGGAATTGAGAAATTGTTACACCTTATTGCTGAAAATATGCTCATCTCTTACAATATTTTTTTTACTTATGCTCACTTATGTTCAGCAATACTCGAAAAAGCTATTGAAGTAGGAGTCAGCAAGAACAAATAAATGTAACCAACACTGCTAAGGGGACAATCAGTTGGTAATGTAGAGAAATAAGTTGGGATTTGGTGTCAAACTCATTTAAGTTTACCTGCAAATGTGACTTCCACTACTTCAGGCTTGTTCCTGAAAACAGAGCAGGGAAGCATTATATGAACAGTTAATTTAACTAAAGCAGACCTGCGAGTGACAGTGTGGCAGTTACATGCACACTTGTGTGTACTCACAAACCCATCTCCTCTCAACACGCCAAGCTTCTAAGTAGTACAACTACAGTAGGCCACAAACACTCTTTTGATTAAAAATAGACCTCAGTGGAAGCGCGTGAAATATGAGAAGCTAAAAACGTGCTTTTCAGACAAGTACGTTTAAATTGAACTGCCCTGAAATGACAATTTCATGAGATTAACAGGTGTGGCTGTTTAAATAAGACCACCCATTTGTGTCTGGCGCTGCCTTTGTAACCTTTTTGTCTTTCACATGGAAATGCCAGTTGACAAAGAAGGCTGATAAAAAGTTAAGAACAACTGTAAAATTGTTACAGATTGTATTTACCAATTTACCAATAAATTAAGTACCTAAGGGTAATGCAACTATATTTGATGTTATCAAGTAAAAAGGGAATTGAGGGGAAATGGGTGATCCTTCTTTAGGTGAACTCACAGACTTGGTTTAGGATAATTAGCATGTTTAAAAGTATGTTTTAAGCTTCCTCTATTTAAGTTTGAGCCTCAACTCAACATTTTAAAAAGTTGCTGAATGTAAAAAAACAAAACATCAGGAGTCCTGCATGATGAGAAAGGCCTTGGTGGTGTTAATATAAAAGTTAATATTAATACACACAGATTTCATGGAGATTTCCAGAGAGTTCCACTCGTATTAGAGATGGTTCCAGCATCAAGTTTTCATTTAAAACTGGGGTGTATGCAGTGAGAGGGAATCCAGTTTGTCATGTATTTAAATCTATAGTGAACAGGGTATCAGTCCTGGTTGATCCTTGAAGGAAAATAGCCCTTAAATAGACCCGTCTGCACCTACCTCCGTCCTGTTTGGACAGAAGAAAAAGGCCTAAGACTTTGGCCTAAGGAATTTGCTTGAGCTATCAGAGGCGAGTAGGCCCTTGAGCAGAAAACGGTATTAGTTTCAGTCCTTTGAACTGTGTACTCCTTTTATCAAATCACAACTTCAAAGAGCGAAGCAGTCCATATTTTCACAAGGAATCCACAGGAAGCAAAATGGATCACTGGGTCTTCTGGTTAGCAGGTAGATGGAGTTGTTAAACTTGGCCTACAATATGCCAGGTCTCCCTCCCCAGATGTTTATAGAGAAAGTATGACATTAAAGGACAGGACAAAATGCAATCAAATGAAGGTAGATTAAATAAGGGCAAATGCAACCAAAACAAACCTTCCCAGATTAATCCAGTGCTGTATCTCAATAAAGTCTGTTTGAGGTGCTCTCTGGCAGAGGAAGCAAGAGATTGTAGCCAATGAAAATCACTGAGCGATTGGGGGCATGGGTTGCTTCTCATTGGTCAGGTACCTGCCCTTTTATGCTGAATGTGTTTGTTTGAGTTGCACTTTTTCAATTTCTAGACATTATGGGGCAGATAAAGGTTTTGCAGGGCCAACTTACTACCGAGAATTGTGATATTCCTTATCTACATAACATAACATAACGCTTAACAGACGCTATTATTGAAAGGGACTTCCATTAATCAATGCATACATTTTTCAGTATATGTGGCCCCAGTGGTAATCGAACCCACAACTTATCAGCGCCATGCTTTACCTACTGAGCCACACAGGTGTCTACTGAGGTGGCATAAGTGCCTTTTGCGGTGGTTGAAAGGGTGAAATGCAGCGACACTCATTCTTGCCCGTTTGTCTGAATGCATATGTAATTTGGACCACAAAAATGTGGGAGGAGGGAAGGTAAACGATGCATAGGAGGGTCATTCTCAGAATATGGAGGCAAACATGTCCCTCTCCTTTGCAGTCATGAAAAAACTTCAGAAAAAGTTCAGAAGATGAAGAGGCTGTTCTAACGAGTACATGCTGAGGCCATCCACACTCTATGTTTTCGGTGAATGAGATTCAGTCTGATTCACACAGTGCATTTTGGGGGGTCACATAAGCGAGTGACCCTCCACACGGGCGTCCGCTCCCACTTCCTTCTGCACCAACTCCCCGAGCAGAAGCCATGATCCAGCAGCCATATGGGCACACCTCAACCCCATTCTGGACATGGTGAAAGCTGACTATCCTGAGGTGAAAAACCAAATTGTTTTTAGTGATGGCCCTGCCACCTAATATAGGCTCTTTTAGGTCCTCATCTTCACTGCTGATTATTCCAATTAAAAATACATAATTTTTACTACTTATTATTTTGTTAGCAGTCACAGTGATTTGTTTGGTCATGGGGATTTTACAGGTTAAAGATTATGAACTGGTTCCTCAGTAGCAGAAGTGCTCTCTAGTTCTTTCTCTTCTTTCATTGCACTGAGATTTTTTTTATTTTAATTAGAAGAAAACTTTAATTCATGATTTTGGGAAGAATAATTCAATTAATGTATGACATTTGAAATAATACTTTGTAAACTCATTGGTGTTATAATGTATCATTGGTGTTAATGGATGAATTGTTTGTGACCCAGCCACAAAATTGCCAAATTTGATGTTTTATTGATGTTACATCAAATTTGCAAAAAGTGGTTTTATTTGAAAAGTAAGCATTTTAAGGTTATACTGTTTCAATTTGTATCATTTAATCTCAATTACTGTTCGTTTTTACATTTAGCCTAATAAGAAGACGGTGCAAACAGAACAGTGCCTCACAATTTAACTTTATACATTTGTAAATCCATTATAAACCAAATGTCTTTCATCATAATATTATGAACCTTTTCTGTTGTGTACCATTTGTTATGTCAAATTACATCCTTGGGAGACTGAATGGTCATGTAAAGTATCAGTAATACCAATGATGAAAAAGGTGGCACATGCAAGATCTAATTTAATATATTAAAATAACTGAATAGCATTGGGGTCTGAACAATTTTGACACCTAGCTAAAACCTTTTTTTGAGAATTTCCCCATATTTTTTAGCATAAAATAAAGTTATATTTAAGTTAACTTATTTTTTATATTGACTTTTTTTCCATCATCTTTATCAAGGGTCTCGAACAAGGTCATTCCGGACCCGACTGTATAACCTCATCTAGTTGGCATGAAGTGAAGCTGCGCAATCGCTGTTCTGATTCCCCTGTCAAAAGACCTAGATGAAACTGCACTCAAAAAGACAGGCTTGAAGCATGACAAACACAAACACTAATGATATATGCGTGGAGTGTCAAAGTAAGTTTGCTAGGGAGATGTAGCGTATCTGCTCAACACTAGAACGTGCGGAACTAAATATGCAATAGCACTCCCTTAGCAGTGTACTTCCAAGTAGATAGCTAGCTAGTCAGATATTTCTACATTGTAGCTTGATTGCTGCCAAGTTCGCGATTAGTAGCCTACAGCCAAATCGTGCACAATAATCTTGTGTTGATACTGACAGCGAAGCAGTTATGTTTCGTGGCAGCTGTCAGTGTCAACGCGAATAGTCGAGTGGCTTATGGCGAGCTTCGCAGCAAGCTAGCTTTTCTTACCAAGTGAGCGTTTGCTGCAATACAAGAAACCTGGCTAGCTTGAATCTGGCAACCTAGAAAATGCATTCACGGAGGATTATGCTGGAAACAACAGTTGATATTGGGCTTGTCTAACGTTACAACACTGTTTATCAAAGTCTTTCTCAGCTTGAGCATTACCCGCACCATTCCATTGCCTCAGTGACACTGGCGACAACTGCTAGCCCTTCAGGGACACACCCAGTCTGCTAGGCTTTTGAGTGAACAATGGCACCTCCACATGTACAGTAATCACCTAGCTAGATAGCAGTGTGTAGTACCTTAATCTCGGATGCGGCGCATTTAATAAAAAATATTTTTAACACGAATGAAGCATTCGTGCAATAAAAAATAAAATAAAGATAGCTTTTTCCTCACCCGTTGGACGCACTCTCAAATTTCAGAGACAACGTATCCTCTATAATGCGATTGTTGATTTCCAAGAGAATCATCGTGACGGAAGTGAGATTCAGGGGCTACAATTTAAGAAATATTTTGAATTTGTTCAATGTTTCGAAAGATCTCCTTTGTTTCAAATGGAATGCTAACGTTAGCTACTTTTCCTCCCTGGCAGACGCTTCCGCATGTCAGATCTTCCGCCCCGTCTCTTCAAGGACCTAATTCAAGGCTGTCTTCAATTTTGCCCGATTGTTTCAATCATAAACCACCATTCAAATCATATATTTCAATGGGGTTATACATTTTAGATTTTAGATGTTGCAGGGGTCGTCTTATTCGCTACGTGTGTTTAAAGTTAATTTTATTAGCTGCTAAGAATAAGATATGTATGAATAAATAGCATGAAACCACTACAGATGCCACACTATGCCCCAGAGGCAGACTTAAATCAGAGTCAGGGGGTCAGTCAGGGGGTCACCAACTATCCACATACCGATAAATCATAGATCTTAACTTGAACCTGTCAACTATTTCACCTCAGGCCCACCGCTGGTTACAGGACACATTGATACTGATTGGTTTGAGGTCAGGTCCAAGTCATTAAAAAGTCCCTGCGGCAGCAGTTTTACACAAAACCATTCCAAAAGTATACTGAATGCATTTAGGCTACTTATTTGGGTGCTTGTCCAAAAACAGATGAATGAATATGGCGAATGTTGTACGCACACCAAAATAATCTTCAGAGCTTTTGTTGTTGCAGTTTTTTTGGATACATTTTACAATACCATACTTCCTCTCTGGATCCCAACCTCTCTGTAGGAGCACATTCTGTGTACACATTCGCATGTCCATTCTCTGTATGAGGTGGTTCATGTTTATGCTCAGATAAGAATGATGGAGCTGATGGGACAACTATGAGGTCATCAGTAAGACTGACAGATATGTTCTTGAAATACCTGATAATATAAAAGCAATTAATTTAGCCTACTTGTTTGATTACTCTGTGAACACACACACACGCACAAACATACACAAACACCCCCTACTGCATTTAAAGAATGCTGAAGACTTCTGTGGAAATAACCAAGAATTTCCCTTTGGGACAATGCCATAATAGGAAACAGACTGGAATGGGCTTGTTTTCAACAGATCAACATTCATATTTTCAAACCATTTCACAGTTAAGAAGTAGGCCTACCTAAATTCTTTTTAAAACAGAAAATTGATACCTTGAATCATGAACAAATCTGAAATATGCCAATTGGCCAAGGAAAGAAATTGGCAAAGATTATTGGTAATCCTTCATCTAGACTGTAGAAGATATTTTGGTTATTGATTAAATGATCTAATCGTTTATAAACCTTGCTTGAACAATGCTTTATGTTCTCTCACCCTTAGATGACTAAATGTACCCAGTCACTTACAAATAGCTTGATCTTTAAGCATGGAGAAACTTGTACAGTAATCTTAAGATTTTTACTTATAGACACCCAGACGAAAGCTCAGTCTGCTGTTTCATGGCCCCACTTTGAGAAGCTCTCAGTGCCCCCTGTTGGAAAAGTTATGGTATATGCTTTCAAATACAGGATTTGCTGCATATAAATCCTGCATGCCTGACAGTAAAGTTGCTTGTGTACAGTCAAATGCAGTATCAGTATGAATGAATATGAAATTACAGTAAAAAGGAGTAAAAAAACAAAAACCAATTTTTTCATAAGTATAAACATTTTTATTTGTAATTAAAATATTTTATATATAAAATCCAATTATTATAAATTGTTTTAAAATCATTTTAAAAATAGTTGAAGGCTTCTATGGCTGTGTATTTGTACTGTCCAAGCTGAAAAGAGATATATACTTATCAATTAATTTGTCAAATCTGCGTGATTGCTTGTGCCCACAACATCAAAAACATTTCCCCTGGAGTTGATTTCTTCTATGCGTTTATCTTCAAATACTTAGATGACTTTTTTCCAGAAAATTTTCAATTAATTTCAAGCTGCAATTGCATATATTATTCCCCTCCTCCCTCAAGCTGCATTTAAGCATTTTAAGAATGCTCAAGACTGGTAGTAACAGGTCCTGAAGTTCTGTGGAAATAACCAAGAATTTCTCTTCAGCACAATGCCTTAGCAGGAAACAGACTGGAATGTGGTTTTGAATTTGTTTGAAGATGTGTTTTCTTTAATTCTGGAACTGTAGTAAATAACCTGCCATTATGTAGGGGTGGAAACAAACAGAGAAAGAGAGAGAGAGAGAGAGAAAGAGGAAGACGAGAGTGAATGGTTTGTGAACCATTAATAATTATCTTGGAGCCTTATAGCACCATGAGACATGGCCTGAAGAGACCAATCTCTCTGCAGTCTTGCATAGGGAAAACTCAAAATGTAAAAATGAATGTAAACATCTTGAAGCAATTGAAATCTAGAAGCAATCTAAATGCACACAATATATGTTGTGTGTTTTTCCCTGAGGCTCCCAGGATGTACCGGGAGATTGTAAAGGGAAGAAATGGAGACTTGGATGGGGATGATCTGCAATCAATAGACTATAAGACTGCAGAGGTGTGTGGACTGTCTCATCTCTAAGACAGCTATACTCCACCTCCCCACTGTACCACACTTCCTCTCTGTACCCTACCCCCTTGCTGTACCCCACTTCCCTTTTGTGTCAAACCCCCTGCTGTATCACACTTCCTCTCTGGATCACAAACTCTCTTTGCATGAGCATATTCTGTGTACACATTCTCATGTTTGAGGTGGTTCATGTTTATACAACTCAAATAAAAATGATGGAGCTGATGGAACAAGCATGAAGTCATCAGTAAGACTGACAGAAATGTTCTTGAAATACCTGATCATTTAAAAGCACTTTTCTAGAACATTCCTTGCTGATGACCTCACGCTTGTCCCATCAGCTCCATCATTCATAACCCAAAGACATAATTGTGAGTATGAAAAAATTAAAATTTGAATATGAGTAAACACAAGCAGTGTCTGACAAGGGCCTATATTCATAAAGCGTTGCAGAGTAGGAGTGCTGATCTAGGATTATTTTTGCTTTTTGGTCCTGTGGAAGGCGTCGGTCTGGACAGGGGAATCGGGGTGATTAACAGCCAAGCCTATTAGCAGGGAAACCAGCGCACACACCTGTGTGACATTGTTTAATCATATCAGAGTGCTTAAAACGGCTCTACTCTCTTAGTAGGTGGCTGGAAGCGAGAACCAAAAATGGGAGAGAGTCAACCGAGAAAGAATCTATTGAAATGTATAGCAGTCAATCGCGTTGCAAAAAAGGCAATTCTTTGTTTTGGTTTATTGTTTTAGTCTGGAACATGTGAGGGGGAAGGTCGAAGACCTGCATTGTTTTATTTACTTTGGTCTGAACTTAAGCTCTCTCTCTCTCTCTCTCTCTCTCTCTAGGTCACTCGTCCTCTCTGAGGGGAAACTGAATCAAATCCAGTCAGCAGACCGACCACTCAATTCCCTGTGTCCTGCTGTTCTGTTCCACTCTGGGTTGTGTCACACGGCACAATAACAGGCTCATAATAGATAAGGTTATAGAGGGGACACCGATATTCTAAGATTTGTTATGAATGGCCCAGACCCATTCATGATGAATACATAGAAAGCACAAATTTCCCGCCAAAACACGCATTTCAGCAAAGTCAACACAGACATGAGCCTATAAACGTGTATTTTTGCATTGTATGCAACACTTGGACAGAATGCAGCCATGCCTTCAGACATGAAGGTGTTGTGTAATACTGCAGCAATGTTCTTACATACCACTGAAATTGTATAACTGTATAAGTACACTTCTCCAGAATAACAAGTGTAATAGTTGTTTTTTTCCCTTGTACTCTTTGCCACAGGGAAGAAATGAGCTGTGATCATATTTCACAGCTAACCTGACATTATGGGCTACATTGATGGCCACCTACCGCCCCAACCCCTGTAATTACCTGATTATCAAGATTGACTGAAACAAATAACACGGAGTATGGCCTCTAATGTATTTGTTGAAACCAGGCGGAACTGCTTTCAGATTATTTTGGCATTTTTCAGTGGTGTTTTTTATTGCATTTTGTATGTAATTATCATCATAAAATACTGCAGGATATGGCTCACTTCAAGAAGATTTATGCTCGTAGAGATCTGCACATTCCAGAGCCATTGCAAACATACACATAAGAAAACAGAAGATGATCCTTGGCATACAACTACCTAAAAGGCAAAACAATATATGGGGGTAGACAAAATAATGGAAACACCAAACAATATATGAATATTTATGAACTAATAAGGAGTTGGGTCATGTTTAACAGTTGGGAACAGGACATGTGGGTTGAAGGCTTCCTTTGACTTTCTCCAAACATAAACCATTGTGGTTCTGTATGTTTCAGCATACTGTAAGCATTCATTACTGTAAGTAGCTTTGGATAAAATTGTCTGCTAAATGGCATATATATTGTGAACCCATCCAGATGTAGGAAAAAGAGTAAAAGATAACTAGTCAGACCATATTACTTTCTTCCACTGTTCCAAAGTCCAGGTTTTGTGCTCATTACACCAAGTTATGCATTGTTGTGCATTGATCTTGGTCACAAGCAGTTTCCAAATGGTAGCCCTACCATAAATATCGGCTTTGTGAAGCTCACAGCATACAGATTCTGTTGAGACTAGGTCACAGAGGTGTAGATTCAATTCTGCGACCATTTTTGAGGCTATTGTTTTGTGTTTGTTTATCAACTATAAGTCTCTGTCTATCCCAGTTGATGAGCTCCGACCACTGTATCTCTTTCCTGATGTCAGAAACTTCAATTCCAGATCTCAGAAATAAGAGTTTCTGATGTCTATTCTCACTTTCCTGAGAAGATGTACTAAAAACAACTTTAGACCTTGATGGCCTATATTTACTGACACCCTTATCATTTGTGAATCAGGAAATGTATACATTTCTCATTGAAATACTATAGATGTTACAGAAATCCTGTTCATTTCAGAAGCAGAGGAAATCTCAACAGTGTGCATGCGCATACTCATTGGAAATCCCCAAAGCCCCAGAATTTTTGCAAGCTGCTTTGACATTTTGGGCTGTAGTTTAGGAAGGACAGTAGTGAAAACGCACCTCGGCGATAGTGTAATTAGTAGTTTCCTCAATAAGAAACAGAATATTTCTCGCCTCGCATTTTGGTCGTTTCGTGGTTGGCAACAAAGGCGTTTTTGTCAACATGGGTTGAGTAGTGGAATGGGGGTGTGTCAATAAAAACATTAGGCGTTGTATAAGTTTTATGTGTGAAAATGTGTTTTTGTCCTCACAGGCCACCTCTTAAGTCAAATACTAGGCGTTATGTGCTTGTTCGGTGATGTTATTAATGGACACATATGAACAGATGGGGTATGTATCCATTCACGCAGTAAGTGGGGGTGCTGTCATGAACAGTTTTCTTATAGCCTATAGCATAAGTATATCATATTTATAAAGACAAAAATGAGTGTGCGCCTGTGTCATAATTGGTGTGAAACTGGTAGTTGCTGAATAGAACTGCATGACAGAGGTTTAAAAAGTTGATAAAAAACATTTGATTTGATGACCAATCACCTGATAGGCGCGCCCAAAAAAATCAAAGTAGCTAGCAACGCAAGCAAGCGAGTTAGCTAGCTAGCTATCAAGAAGAAACCATTGATTGAGCTGTTGTTTTTACATTTTTATTCATGTCTCAAAAACAAATTTGCGAATTCTTCAAAAAGCCTGCAACAAAAATACCAAACACCACCGTCAGCGGAGCTTTGTGACTGCCTACTATAAAGGTAAGGCCTGATTTAAAATATTAAAAGTTGTTGTGTCAATGCAATTTTAAAGAACATTGTAGCAAGCAGTGGTAGATAGCTCGCCACGAGGCGAGACGTTTCTATGCACGTCTCCATGTTTCTTTATGTATCACTCTTTGCCATGACAGTCTAGCCAGGTTCCAGGCTCAGCTGCAGCTCTGTGGCAGTCAGCACTATCGTGCTGTTAGTGTGTTATCTTGCTTTCATATTCTAGCCGTGTCCTTCTACTCGTCACTACAACTGGTCACTATTTAATAACTTGTAACACCAAAATAAAGATGTGGTGTTCAAGCTGAACACAAAGAACAGAAAACGCAGTGGAAGACCCACAAAGCTGTCTGCATCTGATGAATAGTATTTAAAGGTAATTTCCTTGAGGGACAGAAGGCAAACGCAACCTGAGTCTCCTTGGCACTAAAAAATGGAATCTCGCCATACTGGTTTTCTTGACGTGACCATGCACGTCCGCGCACTGCAGGCGAGTGTTATTGTGTCTGCTGAACCAAAGCAAATCAAAGATAAGCAAATGATTAACCATTTCAAAGGATTATACCTCAGGGATTCGCTTAGCTCTCTGAATTGACATGCAATTGAACCTATCGTTGTCCACAATACAGAATACACACCCTTCTTCCTGGGATCTGTGTAACACAATTGGTACACAATGGCTGTTTTCGAAACCGTTCCCTATTCACTATATAGTACACTATATAGTGTGTACGCCATTTTGTAGTGTGCGACGAATTCTAAACTGTTAATTTCGTTCACTATATAGTGAACGAGAAAATACCCACAATTCACCGTGATTTGTAGTGAACAGCGAATGTACCCTACAATTTATCCCGTGTACCAGAATGCAATGCGGTCGTGTCATACCGTCATACATACACTTCCGTTTATGCCTCAAGAACAAAAGTTGAGCCAACAGCAGTAAAACAGCAACAGGAATCATGGTGATGGTAACGTTAGCTAACTGCTTTAGCCACCGATAGCTACCGTTATTATTGCTATGGGAGTTGGTGCTAGTCGTGAGCTTGTGAGTTATCATAACGTTATTTTCTCCACATGAGCTAGTTAGCTCACGACTTCCATAACGGTAGCTATTGGTGGCTAAAGCAGTGGCTAGCAGACAGCACCACAGTTGACAAAACCACACTTGCACATAATTAGAATTTCAACAATTTATTTGGGATTTAACATTCAAAACTGAACATGCAAACCCGATACCACCTGAGTACATTTCAACATGCTGCCATGAGTGCTCGGATTGTTTACGATACTGGGCGCCCAGTATCGTACTCCGCTTGCGTCACCTGAATATCCGGCACTTTTTTTTTGACGCAAATGACGTTCAGTTGTAGTATCCGAAAACAGTATTTTCGTTCGCTACATAGTACACTATATAGTAAACACTATATAGGGAATAGTGAACGAGTGAGCAGTTTCGAACACAGCCAATATGTTGCAAGGAAGGCTACAGTTTGGCTGTCAGCCAAAAGTGCATTAGCAACAACTCCAGTGGATTTCCATGCTTTGTATTAGAGGTTTGTAGATAATATTAATATTTGTAAACACTGTACTCATATGAAGCTTGGTGTTTTGGACTTCCCGGACTTAGCCAACATTTTTGCACTTTGAAGAACATTATTATATAATACTAATGTGGATGCCACAGAATCAAGAGTCATCAAGACTCATGAGATATGCTTTTCCATTACACTTCTTTATTAGAATAAAGCGTGTAACACAGGGAAAGTACCATCACATGCACGGAATCACACGGGGCACACTCAACCCATTCACCCACAATGATGGTTGGTCGGCACATGTACACATTCCCACATTCTCAACAGGGTAAAAGGTGCTTTCATTCCAGGCATATGTGGTACTTTACATTAGAACGTTTACACATTTATTAACATAGCTAGCTAATAATCTTATGTTTAGCCTCTGGGACATGTTACAGTTTCCTAGGTTACTATTAGCTACCTAGCATGCTAATCCCTACGTACAATGGAGGCCAGCTAGCATTTCCGTAGCTAGGCTAGCTGACCCTCGTTACAATACTTTATCGGACGTTGTGAAGCATTTGAATGCGCTTTTTCTTAAAGCTAAAAGGCTAATTGATTTACGGACCAAAATTTTATAGAATGCAGTGCCTGTACAAATGGAGGGGGGGGAAAGTGTATGACATGGTACAGAGTGTAATATGGGGCATGGCACTGCAGAGGGGTCAGTTGCATTCGCTGCCGGAAAAGTGTAATGAAGGTTTTGATCAGAAAATGACACTCATAAACAGCTATATGAATTCATTCATTCATGTGCAGAGGCGTATTCTTGTGACCGGCACTGGTCAGAACGCTAGGGGGCAATCCATGAACAGGATAACAAAACAACCATATAAGGAAACGCCCACAGGATGCAGGCTGCAGCGGCACTCTTCTCACCTCACACGGCTGGCAATTTAGGTCCCTTTCAGACAAACCGCAAAAAGCCACTCAACTTTCCACAAGAACAAGATCAGAGAATATTGTCTCTCAAGAGAAGATGGGCGGTTTTTACCATCACATAGAAAGCACCGTCCACAGATAACTTTCTAACAAAATACTATTTGACAATTCTGACCAGTTAAGAGCACATGGCTGAGCTAGCTAATGTCAGGATTAGTCAAAGATAAGAACTATATATTTAAAATAAATAAAGATATTATTACAAGAACATGCAATTAGCTTTCAGAGTTTTCTATCTTCTAGACCGCCATCTTCTTAATATATTCTGTGCTTCTCAATTCGGCAGTCATGACCATGTCATCAAGCGCGTCTGTGAAACTACAAATAATGTCAAATTTGGCGCATCACAAGGCTGTATGTTCAGCTTGTGCTCTTCTGTGCGTTTCTCTCCATTGAAAAGCATGAAGGACTAGCTGCACTTGTGCTATTGCGCATTCGGTGTGACCTATTATGGTAGTGCGACGTTTGACTCATCACGTGGTCCTATTTCTATAATGTTTAATATATAAAGGAGAAAATGTTTGGTTGGACAATTCCTCCATACAGAACATTTCAAGATCCTTATTCTTAGGTTTGCCCTTATGGACTGCTTTCTTCAATTCAGGCCACATGTTTTCCAGTCCAGACACTGAGATGGCCAATGCAAAACATTGATTTTGTTTTCACAGAACCATTTCTGTGTTGATTATGTGTTATGTTTGGTATGTCATTGTCATTGTCTCAGCTTCTTTCTGCACACATCTTTCTGCATCAACAGAATTGTTTACAATTGACAAGTATCGTTTTGCCTTCTGTGTAAGATTTGGAAATGTTTTTTCAGCTCTATCCCATAATTCCCCTGAAATTGACATTTCAGTGCTGTTTTCTTCTGCAAATAATATGATATTGCCCAGCTCGAATCTACAATTCTCGTTAGAATTTATGAGCTTGTTGAAAAATACAGTTTCTTTTTTTGTAATATGTTGTGAGTTTCCCTGTAACTTTGTTGAATGTTTTGACGCATTGGTGTTTCTGTTGTTGTTCTGTGCTGTGCATCGGCTTAGCCAGTGTTCTGTATTCATTTATAAGATGTTCAATTTTATTGTAGGCTTCGTGGATTCTGATGTCACAATTTTCAAACCACCGGATCATGTTAACCAGACTATTGCCATGTTGAGCGATTAATATGAGCTGCTTCTCCAAACTTTCATCCCTCAACAAAGACTCGAGCTCTGTCAGAACAGTGGTGCTCAGTGTGATGTTCATCTATAGATCAACAAATCTTGGATAGAAACTTAAGTACTTTGAATAGTACGATAGCAGCAGCAGAATACCAACCTCCCCATCTTGTTTTGCATGGCTCAGTAGGGAGTTTTATTGATTGGGTGGAACCTTGCTCTGTAATTGCTTTCTGCTGATTCTCCATGTAGCACATTTTCCATCTTGGGCAATGTTAAAAAACCTTTTTTGTTAATGGCCATAATTTTGTCAACATTTGAATTTATTTGAACAAATAGTGCCACAATGTGGGAATTTCAAGTTAAATGGACTGAATTTGGAAACAAGCTTTTAAGGATATCTTAGTATGCTTTTAACATAACTTGTATTGGCAGACACAAATGCACTTACATTGTTGAACTCCAGCTGAAAGTCCTCTAAGCAGTTTTTGATGCCTTAATTCACAGCACAGTGAGGGTCAGCAAGGGTGACTTTCAAATCAGCTATGATGGATTGTCCTTGCAGAACGAATAAAATATCCCATCTGTTGATTTGTCTGTGACCGCAGATATGTTTTGATCAGTTCTTTTATTTTGATTTCATGCAAATCAGCAGTCTGTGGCATGTGCTTCTGTGGAAGTTTGCTTATTACGTGTTTTAAAAAAAAAGCATGTCATTTGGGATTATCCACTTTTTATATATGTGAGTTTAAGACATCGGTCTAACACAAACCTGGAATGACATCCAGCTGCCGCTCAAGGCTTTCTTTTCCTCTGTATTAATCTGAGACCTTAGCTGATGTTTTTTTGTTTGTTTGTAAATGCTACTGATATGGATACTGTTGCAATTGTTTGCACAAATACATGCCTTTTGTTCCATCCATGTTTATCTTTCTTTTCTTTCCCTCTCACCATATTAGGTAAACTCATTGTTTTTATTAAACTTATTGCTCACAATTAGCCACTAATTGTATATTGACGGTATCAAACTGGTGGCCCTACTCATTACATGCAAAATGTAATGTAAAAATGTAAAACATAATTATACAGTAACGTGTATTCTACCACATTGCATAAAATTGCAATATGCATATGACCATATATTCAAACATATTTTGTATTTCATATTCACTATATTAAATATGAACATATTTTACTTTTTGTGTACCAGTCCCACATGCCAAAATGACCTCAGATGACCCATGGCAGGAATATGACATTTCACAGAAAATGTGCTTAAGGCCTTAGACCACTGGCGATCAGATGTTTTACAGACAGGACCTGTTACTAATCATAGGGTTAACAAGTACATGCTGTGAAATCCAGATGAGAATGTAAAATACATATAGCTAGCAATGCTGCAGCTCAGGTTTTAATTACAGAGGAGATACCTGCAAAAATCTATTGATGTTCGGTGCACAAACGGTAATTTATCTTCAAACGGCAGTTACAAAATGCAGAACTGAAACTGAAATCCCAATTTTCAACATTCTCAAGAAGTAATCTCACATCTCAATTTAGTCAGTTTCCCACACCTATGTTTCAAAATATATATAACACATGGGACAGTTTAATTTATTTTAGTTCCATAAGGCTATGATTCTTCTTTCACAAAATGATATGGCTCAGTTGAAAAACACTGATTAAATCACCTCTGATAACCACAGAAACAGACACCAAGAAGTTTAAAGGAATTCCATGTTATGTAACTCCCACATTTCAAAACTGATAGTTATCTTATCTGATTAACCTTCAAAAAATTGTTATTTGGGCTCTGAAAGAATTACTTTCTGAATAAAGGAATGAATCAAGCCATGAGTAACAATATATGATCACATAATTATGGACATGTGCGAAGGCTACAGTAATTTTATGAACCAATTCAGATTTGGGCTAGTGTTTATTAATGTATAACCTACAGAAATGAAACTCCATGATACGGGGAAGAAACAAGAACCAAAACTGACAAAACTAGGAGACAGATGAAGTACAACAGCACAAACTTGCAATGCCATATCACAAAGCAATGCTATGAAAAAACAAAACAGCATGCAAGAAAGTGACAAAGGTACGATACCTTTGATTCAGCCAAATAACTAAACACCTGGTACAAAAGTACAAAGTACTAACAATGTAGCGCACGCACAAGCCGCAATCCGGACAACAAAGCATGTGCTACTACAACCAAGTAGCAACAGAGTAACACAAGCAACAAAATCAAAGGATAGTTTTGTTTGATAACAGTTGTCAGCTACAGGTCTAGGCAATTCTTATGGTGCTATGCGTACTTTAGTTTCCTTATGTCCTTATGACCAGCTATGTCATGCGAGTTATCTGAATCCACAAGTTATCCACGGGGCATTATGTATATTATATATGCAGGTAGCTGCAAAAATTAAGGAAGCACCAACATAAAGTGTCTTAAGGTGTTAGACCACCATGAGCTGCCAGAACAGTATCAGTGTGCCTTGGCATAGATTATACAGTGTTTGGAACTCTATTGGAGGGGTGCAACACCATTATTCCACAAGAAATTGCATAATTTGGTGTTTTGTTGATGGTGGTGGAAAACGCTGTCTCAGGCACCACTTGAGAGTCTCCCATTAGTGTTCAATTGGGTTGAGATCTGGTGACTGAGATGGCCATGGCATATGGTTTACATTGTTTTCATGCTCATCAAACCATTCATTGACCACTCATGCCCTGTGGATGGGGGCATTTCCACCCAGGAAGAGACAACTCCCATCAGGATAGAAATCACTAGCTTTTATTAGAGTTTATTTACTGTCGTTTACCTTGCCCTCTAAGGGGTTGAATGAACCTAAACCATGACAGGAAAATGCAGCCCACGCCATAGCAGAGGTGCCAGAACCCTTCATTTACTCAAGTGTGTCCTCAATTTTGGCCTATTTATATTTATAATATTATTTGGTTGGATGTTCATTGTAATCATTTGGCAAAGCACGATTTTCATGATCTCATGCCATTTGTGAAGAGCATTGCATAAAGAGCTGGCACAAGCCTGGTGAGCATCCAGTATATGAAGTCTATCACTCAATCACTGCACAGTACAGATAGAGAAGATTACCATCAAAACTGGATTTATTCTTTGAAGCACACAAGGTTACATTTAGCAAACAAAATGATATGCATATATATCAGATGTTAAAGACAAACACATAAACAGGCATCAGTTAAATGTAGCAGAGTAAAATGCAGGGAACTTTCTCAAGCATGATAGCTCAGCAGATTCTGTCAAAATACCACCTGCTTGGTGTCCCAAGATCTGAGATTTTTACAGGCTGCTATGGTGAGGTCATCAACCTGGATCACTGGAAACACAGAGATCACACTACACAATAAACATTGTGTTTTATCAGGGCAATAACAGGAGGCCAGCAACATTGTGTATTTACTACTGTTATCAACAATATATTTTAACAAATGGTCCACAATTTATATTCATATTAAAAAAATGTTACATAACACAAACCTTAAATGTATGTGTCCTTTCTAAATAATAAATTTTATTTTTCCTTTCCATTTTGTATTTTCAGCCATTTCTTTTCAGTTTGCTCATTTTAGAATAGACTAATTGTATCCTGAATTGCCATGGTCAGAAGAAGATTCATTACCTGTCATTGGCAAGTCTTTGATGCAAATGTCCTGTTTAATCAGCTTCTGTGTCCTACTTAATGATATACGCCATTTAGCAGACTCTTTTATCCAAAGCGACTTACAGTAGTGAATGCATACATTTTCAGTATATGTGGCCCCAGTGGGGATTGAACCCACAACCTAAGTGTTGCCAACACTGTGCTCTACCAACTGAGCCACAGAGAACGACCTTACTTAACCTGAGATAATATTTTATGCAAAAGGCTATGAGCACACCTTAAGGCTCCATTAAATCTAATTTACCTGCAGAATTTAATACTTTTCTTAGAGCACGATTCAATAAAGTCTGACATTACATTAGCAACAGCACCAGGTCCATTCACATAAAGTTATGGTAGACTGTTACCACCTGGTGGTCATAAATTAGTAGTGCAGTTTGTAGAGCTGCTGCGTACAAGCTGTGCATGGATGTTGTTTTTTGTTACAGTCAATCGTTTGATCAATTAAGGTAGTTGACAACCTGTGTTTAAGTTCTCCCATGGTATTTTCCTCAAACATATTTGAACATAATACAGGTTTGGCTCACTGCCATTTGCTTTCTTTTTTCCACAAACGGTTTTGCTTCAGTGGCCCTAAGAGGGTAAATCATCCCTTAGACATTAAACAGACATTGAAAGTGTCGAATTAATAACAATTAACAGCTCATTACAATTCAGGGGTTGCAATTATGGTTAGAATGAAAACCAACATACACTGTCCTAATGGATGGTAACCATGGCCACAGAGAGGCTGACACACTCCTGGGTTGAGAAGGGAGGTTTAGTGCATTGGGCTGTCCCAACTAGATCTTTGTGAGATGCATTTACTGCCTATTATGTTGAAATCAAGGAGAAATCTAAAATATTTATCGCGAGCTGTTTCTCTCTGCACCTACTATGAAATGTTAAGCCACAATGAAATGACAGAGGTAAATGATGCTGATTATATGCAGATGTGTTAATTTTCTAGTGTGAACTGTTGATGATGATAGCTGAACAAAGTTGTATTACCTACCTGCTAATAAACATGTACAAATGATTTGGTATTTTACACAGGACAACACTTAACTCCCACTTAACTCTGTGGAAACTATTCCAACTCACCTCTAGTATAGCCAACTTACACTAAGGGCTGCTTAATGGAAATGAATGTGTCAATAGGTATAAATGAGGAAAATAATGATCATCGTGCACAACACATATATGGAGAACATAATGAATGACACAAGTATAATGAAATAAAGGTGTTAAACTCCACACAGTTCATTGTTTTCTTTTTTTTTTGTGGATGAGCATTTTCACAATGTCTCAACATTTCTAGTTTGATGCATTAACAAAAAAGTTTTATAACATATACTAAGTGAATTGTATTGCCTATTGACTTATTTGATTATTTGATGTTTAATAAAAACTTGTGCCCATACTGAAATACCATTATGTGTAAGTGAATTTGTGCTTGGTTGTTTACAGTATGATGAAGGTACACTTAAATGTATTACATGTAATATTGTAGGAACTGAAATCTTCAGAGAGCATTACAATGAAAAGGCTAGGCATAAAAATGACTAGGAAGAATGTGACTTCATTTCATCACTTCCACCACAGGAAAGGCCCCAGCCTGTTTTGAATGATTCTGGCTGTTTTGATATTCTAACTGTGTCATTCTTTCTACACTGTGGTTTTTCACTGACATCTGACATCTGACTTACTTTAAAGGGCAGGCTGTCACATGTTTTTGCACCATAGCAGAGGGTTGATAACAGGAAATAACAAACTTGCGCAAGACAAACATAGGCCAAGCAAGTCATTAATGTGAAATCAAAATGTATGTTTGTGATTGCTTTGCTTGACCTTTCATTCATGAGTCTTTTACTGGAAAAATGGGAGTGAGGTAACTTGTTGTAGGCTTCGACACTAGTTCCACTCTGGATTTAAATCTGCAGCTGCTTGCCATGTTCTGGCCGCATGTCTACACAAATGTATCTACACATTATACCACAGCTTGGATGAATACTCTGATTCTGATTGGCTAACAGCCATGCGTTTATATCATGAGTACACATGGGTAAATCCTTCTTACTTCTAACTCACCCAGAGACGCACACTGCATAAACAAGAATAAACATAAACAAGCACTGGAACTTCTCATTTGTACAATCAGCTGAGCGGCAGCTCATCTTCAGATCTCTCAAGCTACGAAATGAATGTCCAGACAATCAATAAGAAAGCTTGTGCAGAGTTTGTTAAAGCAACAGGACTCGTTGGCTCATATCAAATGAGTGCAATAACTTAGTGGAATTGTTTTCTAACGTACCCAGAAATGTATGTTGCTAGTTAGCCAGCCAGCTTCTAAGTTATTTGTAACTTGAAACCATACTGTAGAGGTAGAACAACTTCAGAGTACTTAGTGCTAGCTAGTTAGCTAGCTACTCTAACACTTGTCTGTTATGTAAGTTAGGTATTACGTGTTTTGTTAGTAACTCCTTAGTACACAAAACATTTGGCTGGCTAAATAGCTAACTAACTTACTGTCCATTGCTAACTAAAAATGTTTCCAAGAAACTACTTAATGCCACCAGGGCAGTCGCAGCTAGCTTGTCAGATGTTACTAGCCAGACATGTTAGCAAGCTATGTAATACATACATAAAATGTTTGCTAACATTAGCTAATGAGCTAGCACCACTATGAAGTCCATGGAGCTATGGTACGAGTCTAACAAATTCAAATAAACTCAAGTTAGCTCACTACGACAAAGTACTGTACTTCGCTAGTTTACAAGCTTATTCAGTTAAGTCATTATTGTTAGCTAGCTAACACTAGCACTGCTAACTTAATTTTTTTTAAATCGTATCCTTCATTGGTAACGTTACTTTGAGCTAATCTTCACTGAAGCTAACAGGCTTTTTGCTATAATTCTATCTGTGTTTTTGACAACAAGGATGGGACTGGGATAAATGTTTCCAATGCAGTTAAAAAAAAAATAATAACATCTATAATTCTCCACACAAATGGAATATCTAGATATCCACTTACATTATATAACACTCTGTATATGGGTCCTTGTATGTTGGTGAAGGAGAAACAAGCAGAAACAACAAACTGTTTTTACCTTAGAGTACTTATTTTAGACCAAACAACAAATATTACCAAACAAGTATAATAAATAATAATAAAAAAGTATAATAAATCATGAATTAAATTGTGCCAATTTAATTGATGAAATAATGGAGGCATTGGATAAATGGCTCTCTCTCTCTCAATCTTATTATAATAAGAGATACTTTTTTCATTAACCTGGTCAAGATGACAGTTTGTATACACAGTTTTTAACAGATAATATTTCAGACAGTTCAAAACAAAAACAAGTCACACAAATACAAATGTCTTAACTCATAAAACAAGTACAGTCAGTGACCAAATTCTCCTTAATCCTAAATTTGAAATCATCCAATGGTATTATACAATTAAGTTTAATTTTATGTTACAAATGGTTCCATGTCCATGGAGCAAAGTAGCTCAAAGCTATCTTGTATTGTAGGCTAATCACATTCTCACATCTCACAGGTATTATAAGATACTGCACATTGTAAAATACCTCTTAGTACAAGATAATAATCTTATATCACAAGAGACCCCACATTATAACAGATATTGCAGTATAGGAGACCCAGTGAATGAAGGAGAGACTTAAGACAATTCCAGTGTTTTTCATACTGTTGTTGACCCCTATAGCTTTGACCATACACAGACTGAAACTGCAAGTGGCAGAAAGGAAATTGAGAAAATCCGAATCCCCTGTAGCTCTGACTGATTTCCACACACTCCTGGCTTCCTTCTCCTCTAGCCTCTCCTCTGCTAAGTCTGCATTGTTCCTTTCCAAAATTCAATTTTCAGTTTCTAACCCTCGTAAACTCTACTCTATGTTTTCCTCTCTCCTCACACCTCCTCCTCCCCCACCCCCCTCCTCTCTAACCGCGGATGACTTTGCATCCTTCTTTCACGAGAAAGTTGATGACATTCACAACTCCTTCCCCCAATCTCTCCCTCACCCATCTCGCTACTTAAACCTCTCACCGCTCTGTCCTCCTTCTCGCCCCTCCCTGACTCAGACATCCTTCAACTTGTCCTCTCCCACCGTCCCACCACCTGCCCTCTTGATCCCATTCCTTCCCCCCTCTTCCAGTCCATTGCTATGGACATCCTCCCCTTTGTCTCCAATGTCATTAACTCCTCTCTTTCCTCTGGCTCTGTCCCCTCTTCCCTTAAATGTGCTCATGTTGTCCCCCTCCTCAAAAAACCCTCTCTGAATCCTGCTGTCATTTCAAACTACCGACCTGTCTCTCTCCTCCCATTCCTTTCCAAAACGTTAGAGCGGGCTGTCTATAACCAACTGTCTCATCTCTTACAGAACGACCTGCTTGATCCCAACCAATCTGGGTTCAGAGCAAGCCACTCCACAGAGACTGCTCTCCTTGCGGTCACTGAGGCTATTCATGGGGCTAAGTCCCAATCCCTTAGCTCCGTCCTCCTCCTCCTCGACCTGTCGGCAGCATTCGACACCGTGGACCACCGGATCCTGCTCTCATCTCTCGTCGAGATGGGAATCTCTGGATCTGCGTTGACATGGTTCGAGTCCTACCTGGCTGACCGGTCCTACCAGGTGGCCTGGAGAGGATCCCTCTCCTCTCCCCACACCCTCTCTACAGTCCCACAGGGCTCGGTGCTAGGCCCCATCCTATTTTCTCTGTACACCAAGTCACTTGGCTCTGTTATTTCTGCTCATGGTTTTTCCTATCACTGTTATGCTGATGACACTCAACTCTTTCTCTCCTCCTCTCCATCTAATACCCAGGTCCCGGCATGGATCTCTGCATGCCTGGCTGACATCTCCGCATGGATGTCCACCCACCACCTGAAGCTGAACCTGGGGAAGACAGAGCTGCTCTTCCTCCCAGCTAAGGGCTCCCCGATGATTGATGCATCAGTCACCGTGGAAGGCTCTATAGTGTCTCCATCCCAGTCTGCCAGGAGTCTTGGAGTAACCCTGGACAACCAGCTTCTCGAGCCATATTGCAGCGATCACTCGGACCTGGCAGCCGCTCCTCGCGGTCTCTCTTCTCTGTCCTGATCCCTCGCTGGTGGAACGACCTTCCCCAATCGGTCAGGACCGCGGAATCACTTGCAATCTTCCACAAGAGACTCAAAACCCACCTCTTCAGACTCCACTACCACTGAACTCTGTCCATCTAGCTGAATTGTCTTCACCACTGTTTACTTGTTCAACACTATACCCCTCCCCCCAAAAAATAAAAATAAAATAAATTACACTAACCTTTTCCTTCCCAGTATTGCTGTATTACTGCACTGATCTCGTGCGCTAACTATGATTGTTCCTACCATGTATTAATGCACATCTTGTAAGTCGCTCTGGATAAGAGCGTCTGCTAAATGCTTCAAATGTAAAAATGTAAATGTAATATTTGTCTGGGATCAGAGGTACAGCAACTACATGCATTAAAATGCCCCGGGGCCTCATTTATAAAACATTCCTACCAGTTTGATTGTTTAAAAAAGACAGCAATATGTCAGTCATTATTAATACAGTATTCATATTCATGTGGGTTGTGTTAGCATACAGACATAAAGTACAGTAATAAAACATCAGCTACTGCAATATAAGCTACCATTCATATTTATAATTGAGACAATGTATTAAAATATTATGTGAAACAAACACAAGTGGAGCAACATGTGAAAGCACAGCAAAGTAAGTAACTTGATTGAAATCAATGGTATGTGATAGCATTATCAACTTGAAGTAATAATATGCAAATTTTAGGCATGCAACATTAAAACATTATAGCCATTCACGTGTATGCTATTCACAATCAAGGTATAATGGCTGTGCAAGCAGTGTTGGAAAACCTCACAAAGGGGCCATTATGCAGTGATGCCATTATACTTTAGAGCAGGGGTCTTCAACTCCAGGCCTCGAGGTCCGCAGTGTCTGCAGGTATTTGCTCCAACCACATACTGCACCACCTGATTTCGAATAATTACTTTACCTCCTTGGTCCAGGAAGTGAGCTAATTAGTGAAATCAGGTGGTGCAGTGCGTGGTTGGAGCAAAAACCTGCAGACCCTGCGGACCTCGAGGCCTGGAGTTGAAGACCCCTGCTTTAGAGGCTGAGTGAACTAAATAGCTAAACAAGTATTTATAAACCACCTTCAGCGCTGTATTACAACATAGATCAACTAGGCCTGGGCCAAAAACCATGGAATAAGAATACAGATTAAGAAAAAACACAAATGAAATGCACACCATTACAGACAAAATAAATATAAGTCCATCAAACAGGAAATTGTGTAAATAAAAACGCACAGTTAAAAACTTGGTCATTGGTACACTAAGTGCTACTACATAAAGCACACATAAGGCATAGTACATAAGCATGACATAGCTACTATCTAAACCATGTATGAAGCTATGTTTATGATACACAATCCATAGCACATGCCATAATGTGTTATTTAGACACTATTCTACATCTGTTCTAGATGTAGTTTATGTGGCAGATTTTTGTGGTTTCGACCTCGCTAGAGTGGTGTGACATCTTTTTAGATTTACTGTAGAAAATAAACTGACACAATTATGGACTTAGAAAGCTTATATTGGATTGTGTGATACATTTTGAGATATAGAAAGCTCACTTTGGGTTGTGAGGTAGATTTTTTAAATGTGTTATTGGAGTGATATGCGATACCCCTGTTGTGCTGTGTTGTTGTGATGAGAAACATGTCATGTCTATGTCCCGTGAGCTCGCAGCAGTGACTGTCTTGTGACACGGGTATTTTCTGAGCTCAGAAAATACCCTCAACTCCGGTGACCAGCTCTTCTGCTTTTCCTACCAACTATAAAGTCAGATGTTTCCTGAGTCTTCGTGGACTTTTTAGTTTAGGGCATCATCTCTGTATAAGGTGTTATTCTTTATCAGGGCCAACAGTTTACATAATTTTTTATGGCCATTCTGGATATAGGTGATCACGCAAACAAACTGCCAGGGAACCTATCCCTTTGACAACAGACACACACATGTAAGGACTATGGGCATTTCTAATAACATCTGTGGATCGATCACATGTGAGTGACAACCATTCTCATCGCAACCACTGAAGAGAGGTCGACAGAGAGCCATTCTAGAATCCTTTGGAGGTTACATACATGTAAGGACTACTGGCTAAGTAAGCAGGGAATGCCAGCATTTCTCCAGGGCACTTGGATGGGTTCATTGTCTCTGATGACAGCAGACATTTCAGATTAAAAGTGCCCCCATCAATACATAAAAGGAGGCTGCGATGGACGGTAAGAATTTTTGCCATTTCTACCTTTACTACTTTACTGCACTGCTAACAAATTGTATTCATAGCAAAAAGTCAGAAATAATCTAAATAAGAAATAATACTAATATATAGTATATGATAATATCATTAATGAATTAATTAATTAATTGGGAAAAAGAAGGTAGAGGATTCAATAATATAACTCCAGTGTACAACTGAGAGAACGCTGAAATACAATTAATTCACTGCTGCTGGTTTTGCTGAATATGCACTTACAGTATAAAATAGAACTGTGTCACAGTTACACTTACAGTGTCCTTTTATTCATCGATAACCAGAACAGAACATGTATTTCTACTATATATTACATGTGTATGTGTGTATTGTTCTATATTACACATTTCCCATGTGTTTTATTTTTCAGGGCTAAAAGAACTAAATACCTCTCTCTTTGTGGTGGACCTATCTGAGTTTTATCATCTATTAAATGCCTCTGATTACATTAATAACTATACCTTTGAGCTGGATCACAGAACTCTCACCTGTGAGGCTACGACCGTGTCCCCCGTGGTCAACATTGTCGTGTGCATGTTCTATGTGCTTGTCTTCCTGCTGGCCATTCCCGGGAACCTCGTCGTGGGACTGGTCCTCATCTCCGACAAGCGCCCCCTCTTGTCCTTCGACCTGTACCTGCTCCACCTGGCAGTGGCTGACACCCTGCTGGCACTGACCCTGCCCTTCTGGGCGGTGGCGGCTGTGAGGAGCTGGGTGTTCGGCAACGCCGTGTGCAAGCTGGTCAGCCTGGCCCAGGAGGCCACCTTCTACAGCAGCATACTGTTCCTGGCATGCATCAGCATCGACCGCTACTTTGTCATCGTGCATGCTGTGGAGGCCAGGAGGGAGCGCAGGCAGACCCGCAGCTGGGTTGCCTGCGCCGCTGTCTGGGCGCTGGGGGGCGCCCTCTCTCTCCCAGCTCTCTTCAACAACTCCTTCCGGCCCCACGGCTCGGAGTGGGCAGTGTGCACGGAGTACTATGACCCCGACAGCGCGGATCGGTGGCGCCTGGCCACCCGGCTGCTGAGACACGGGCTGGGCTTCCTGCTGCCGCTGACCGTCATGCTGGCGTGCTACGGCACGACGGTGGCCCGGCTGATCCGCACGCAGGGTTTCCAGAAGCAGCGTGCCATGAGGATGATCGCGGCGGTGCTGGCGGCGTTCCTGGTTTGCTGGACGCCGTACCACCTGGCGCTGATGGTGGACACGCTGCTGAGGGCTGGGCTCTTGGCCTACGGCTGCGAGGCTCGAACCTCTGTGTACATGGCCATGTTTTCCACACAGGGCTTTGGCCTGCTGCACTGCTGCGTCAACCCGTTTCTGTACGCCTTCGTGGGGGAGAAGTTCCAGAGGAACCTGCGTCGTCTGCTCCAAAAGAAGGGGGTCCTGGAGCGTCCCCCGCCACCCCAAACCAGCCGACCTGCCTCTCAGTCATCCGATGTTACCTCCACTGTCTTGTGACCAGCCACGGGACCTTCTCATGGCACAGGAACAGCGGCGACCATTTGCGATTAACTGCGAGATGAGGTTCATCAATGACAATTAAAACTTCCTCTGAATAAAAACTCTCCTCATTTAATGGCCATTATGTTTGTAAATGGTGTTTGAAAAATGCTTATTGAAGCATTACTGGTGTAAATGACATGCTTTCCCACATAAGTAGGAATTAAAATGAATGCACAGATTTACTGGATACTTTCACTGTCTTTATTCGGACTGTGACTGTAACTATCATGTGACGGACCAGGGGACCTTCCCATGGCACAGGAAAAGCATTGACCATTTGCAGTTACCCGCTAGATGAAGTTCAGAAATGTCTCATGTCTCATCAAATCTGTGACTTCTTGAGTCCTCAAGAGTATATATAATGTATCGGAGGTGAATACAAAGACATTTTGATGGATGGGAAAATAAGTGATCATTTGGATGCATTAAATAATAAGCTGATATGTGAATCATGTATTTTCTATATTGTTAATTGTGTATAAGTTGAGATAAGGAATAGACCAATGAGATGGGATTACTACTCTTCACAGAAAGAATGTGATTTCAAAGAAACTGGGACTGTTGTGCATTTTCTTTTCTTGTGAACATGGTATTTGTCTGCCCCCTTGTGGCTTGTACCAGGCACCACGGGTTAATACTACTTGAAAGGCGTGATATCCAGGTCCCTGTGGGGGCAGGCTGTCACATTTGGGTTTGGCTTCTGTGTTGTCTTTTATTCGGTTCGGGCTGAGGACAGATGAACAGGTTATAGGTGAAGTATAGTGACAGGGTGTGGGAAATCTACATCAATTATAATACACTAAATTATAATACACTAATGACTTGAACATAGATGAATTAATCTTGGACATTAATTGGAGATTAATTATTTCCTGAAACAAAACCAGTTCTGGGAATCAAGCCTGTAACCTTATGGTTATTAAGCCGAGGTCATCAGCCACTGCACCCCACAGACACGCATACTGTAGTACTTATTGTATCCATATTCTTTCTCCCCCTTGAATTGTTTATTTTAAGGTCTGTAAAAAAAGTTATTTTATACTGGAGAGTAGCCAGTTCTGTTAATCACTTATGCAGATGTGCAACTTGTGCCTAATCGACAATTCAAACCTAAAAAACTCTACTCATGTATCGGTTATCATGTTTGTAAATGCTGTTTGTAAATTGCTGATTGAAGCTTTATTGGTGTAAAAAAGTATGCATAAATAGAAATTAAAATAAATACACAGATTTGCTGAACATCTGTATTTATTAGGACTGTAACTGAAAGAAAAAAAAAGAACTCTCAGCATCACCAATCCATATGTCAGAAGGGCATGAACGCTTGATGGAAATGTTCAGTTGAGTTTCAACGGCTGCCCTCTTCATGCCATATCTTTGTCGTGATCAGGGCTACTACAGTTCTCCTCTCCCACATGCTGTGTGACAACTTATAGAGGTCGGCAGAGAGATCTGTAGACTCAGTGTTGAGTTGCACTTCCTAAAAAGGCGCATCTGCTAGTGCTGGCTGTCACCTTCAGGTGGTCTGCATGTGTGCAAAAGTGAAACGTTTTGGAGCTCCTTTACCTCCGTGGTGAAGAGGACAGGCGGGGTATGGCTTTGATTCTTTGCTTTTGGGACTGACTTGTGAAAGATTTACATGCAAACATAGATATAGGTGTATTTCAGACTTCGAGTCTAAGATATGTGACATGGCTTTCTGCAGAACATTCTGAATATAATGGATTAGCATCAGCCTCTGCAAGATCTCATCTGTATTGTAATGATTCTGGTATCAGTTTATCACTCATCAAAAAATGTAATTCAGGAAATGAGATAATTAGAATAGTTTAACTGCATTGTTATAGTTTAACTACAGCATTGTTTAACTGTAATCATTAGGCATGACTAAGATCTGCAGTCTAAGATGTTTAATGAATTGAACCACATTGGAAAGCTAAACCAAGAACCAAATTCAGAATGATTTTAACTAGAGGTGAGTTTCCTTATGATGTTGCAGAAAGCCAGGATAACCGCATTGCAACACCATCCTTTTAAGAAATATGCCGCACTCCTTTTTCCTCCTAACCAACTTAGCATTTTTTTTCTGATTCAGGAATGAGAGGTTCTTACTAAATCAGGATAATATAAATCAATTGTCAGAACACTACATTTATAACATTGCACTGTGATAACCAGAATGATCATCCTTTATAAAAACATCAGAAGGAAAATTGAACTTTATTATCGAGTTTCTGACTGAAGAAGTGATGGAAATGTTAGCTTTATACGTGATTGCATGATGTGCAATGATTCATATTGATATAAAACATCCTTTGATTTTAGTGCTTTGATAGAACAAAAATAAGTGAGGAAGAAGTGAGAACAGTTTTGCATAGGGTGAGTATTTATTACTAGTATGTATCTAGACAAAATGTAGGATTGAGACGTGCCTACACAAGCAACAAACATTTGGAACTGTTCATTAGCATGCTGAAACTATCATAGCATCACTACAGAAAAATAAAAAAGGCAAAACCCCATTGACTCACAATACTTAAATATGCCTTTGTTTTTCTTTTCTCAGCAGGACACTGAAAATAACAAAATGGTGATAAATTTGTCAATGATCATGGAATTTGACTATAGCAATTATACCGACAGTTACACTGATCTTGATATTGGCAGTGCCCCCTGCAAACTGGAATCACCGGACCTCAGCAGAGGGGCACTAGTGACCACCTATAGTGTTGTGTCCTCCTCAGCCTTCTGGGGAACATGCTAGTCATCTATGTGGTCTGCTCCTTGAAGAGTCGCAGGACCTCCACGGACATGTACCTCATGCACCTGTCCCTGGCTGACCTCCTGTTCTCCCTGACCCTCCCATTCTGGGCCGTCTTCGTCCACTCTGGCTGGATCTTCGGGACCTTCCTCTGCAAGCTGCTCTCTGGCCTACAGGAGGCAACCTTCTACAGTGGCGTCCTGGTGCTGGCCTGCATCAGTGTTGACCGCTACCTGGCCATCGTGAAGGCTACCCAAGTCATTTCTCGGAAGCGTCACTTGGTGGGCGTGGTGTGTGGAGGGGTGTGGCTGGTGGCAGGGCTCCTCTCTCTGCCCGTCGTGGTCCAGCGGGAAGCTTTCCAGCCAGGCAACCAGGAGGGGTTCGTGTGCCACGAGAAACTGACAGCGGAGCTCATGGGGGAGTGGCGGGTGGGCGTGCGTGTGCTTCGCCACGCCATTGGCTTCTTCCTCCCACTGGTCATCATGGTGTTCTGCTACGGGTGCATTGGGGCCACGATCTTCCATGGACGCAGCACCCAGAAGCACAAGGCCATGCGCGTGATCCTGTGGGTGGTGCTGGCCTTTGTGGTGTGCTGGCTCCCCAACAATGTCACAGTCCTCACAGATACGCTGATGCGGGGTGGGGTGGTGAAGGAGACGTGCCCCTTCCGGAACCAACTGGACCTGGCCTTGAGTGTGACCCAGGTCCTGGCCTTTCTGCACTGCGCTGTCAACCCCATCCTGTATGCCTTCATCGGCCAGAAGTTCCGCAACCAGCTCTTTACCGCCCTCTTCAGGCATGGCCTCATTAGCAAGAAGGCCCTGTCCAACTATAGGCAGGGCTCCCTCCACAGCTCCAACTCCCGTAACACGTCTGTCACACTGTAGAACCACCCCTGACCTCCTACACAGAGCTTTGATACAAACACCATGCCGCATAGCAAACAAAAGTCTCAACAGCTTTAACGAGGAAACCAGTGGTTATTTTTCAAGTGTTATCCTACATTCCGTGTAATCCCTATTGAATCTCAAAGCACAACAGCTGCCTACTGTAGTTATAGAGCTGTGAGATAGAGCACAATATTAGGGAGTTGGTTTCCTGTACCATATATGTGAATATACTGTATCTCAGCTGGCCAACATGTTTAATGCTTTTCTGTGTTGTAACCCTCAGCTGTAAATTGCCAAACGTAAACAGGGCTGGGTCGGGATGGAGAAATCTTTTACCATAGTCAGGCTGTCATGCTGGTGTGCCAGTAGGAGATGCTTCTCCTTCTCCTTCTCTGTCTTTGTCTTCAGATATAATGGGAAATAATGCCAACTTTGGCACGCAGCAGTTATTACCATCCTCACATTTAATTCCCAGCCTCAGTCTGGCTTCTTCAATGTTATCCTTTAATACCCATAATAAATAACAAATACTTGCTTAACTGTATGTTCTGTACTTTCTCTACCCCTTTGCTTTGGGTCTCCTTCATTGAAAAAAGGCAGGGAATTCACACAAGCATCACACAAGCATAATTATCATGACCTATATCCGACGCACAATGCTTTGATACCTGCTACGGTACTGTAACCATTTTTGCCTACTTGTACTCACCACTGGGTAGGCTGCAAGGATTATGTTTCAATCAAATTTTCTCTTCCTGCAACCAACCATTACATAAACACTTTATATTTGGCATTTGGAGGCTCACGGCTCATATGGAAATGGATATAAGTGCAACCATATCAAAAACACCATGTGGATTGAGCGACAAGATCTATAGTAAGCAATAGGGGGAGACCGGGGTAAGATGTGCCATTTTTTACTTTTTTCATTATGTTGCTGAGTCAAATAGTTTTTTCTTTGCAATATTGATTGAAACCTTAGGGTGTTGTGCCTCTTCAGAAACCAACACCTTCTGTTTAGCTTAATAGTTTCATAGATATGCTGTCTGAAAAAAAGTTTATCTTTTGGCTCAACGTACCCCATGCATGGGGTAATATGAGTCAATGAGTGGGGTAAGTTGAGCCAGTCTGAGACATTTCTTCTATATGTTGAATTGGTGCAAATAAAAACAAATTAAGACATTTCATTTTTGTGTGTGGACAAAATACAGATTTGGCAGAGTGAGCATCACAATGCCATTCTCCTTGACTTGACAGCCTTCAATGTGATGTGAGACTACTGGAGGTTATCCAGGATGAGCAACAGAGCAACAGAGCAGTTGGTGTGCCTGATTACATGCTCTAAGAATTGGACAAATGCGTTCTCATTTGTCCAACCAGACTTGGTGGAACAACCAATAGAGCCTATGGGAGATCCTCTGATGAAATGATCATGGTAACGGACATGCGGGAAGATGAACATTGGTGGAATCACATTCCCCACTGACTGCACAAACAAGTGTAACTAGCTCCCCTCTTTCTCCTGATGTCACTGAACCAACTTGTTTTCTCCCCTTCTCTGTCACTATTTGTTTTGGAGACTGCACATTTGTGATGCCACTCTCATTCATGTTATAGATCATGTTTGGTGGGAACTTGAATCTAAAATGAAAAGTAATATATTTAGTTAAACACATCATAAATGGGCAGTTTTTTTGTGAAGAATAAAATAAATATTCATCCATCACTGAAGCCAAATTATTCAAAAATGCTTATTAAAAGCTGTGGCTCTTCCCAGTGATGTTGCCTGTGGTGTGCGGCATGACATATGGTGACGTTCCATAAAGGACTGCAACCAGTCTCCTCCTGTCAATAGCAGTTGACTTTGGTTAGTATCATGGTTTTGTCAATTAAATACTGCCTTTTCATTCAATTACTTCTAAAACTGATCTGCTCTTTCATCTCTGGACCAGCTTTCTGGCATTTTCACTCCGTTTTGCTTTGCACATTCTTAAGCCAGCTCTCTACATTTCAGAGGACTTAGCCCATGGAACTGGTTAGACAGCTTCTTAATATGGCAGGCAAGCTCTAGCTCCATGGTAGTGTCAAACACCATATGCAATGTTGAAAGTCTTGCATATCCTACAGATGTGGACTCTCCATCCTTTATTTTCTGAATTAATCATTTCAGAGTCATTCGGTCAATCTTAAACTGTTTTTCAACGGTCTCCCTTGCCCTACTTCTTCATTTGCTCTTTTCAGATCATCAAGGGAGTTTGATGCTCTCTCTGTTTTCTGTTTATAAGACCGTGGCATCCTGAAATCTGCTCTGTAATAACAGGGGGGAAAGCAGAACTTAACTTTAGAGTGTTCATCTATGTTCAATACTTCACAGAAGCACTGTGTCCAAATATGGAGATGGCATCAAATGCTATTACTTACTCATTTAAAATCTCATGGCAGTGTGGCCCTATGGCATTGTCTCTACCAATTCCACGAGAGCCTACTGGTAAAGATATCAGACATCCAGTACATGACAATTTGGAAGTAACTTAGTTCAAGCCAATCGTGCAACCGATATAGCTTTTCTCCTACGTACACACGTTTATTCTTGACACATGCTTGTTATAGCTATTCTGTGGTTTTCCTACCATTGGCACAGCATAGTTTCTGTTTACTTTGATGCTATGGTAACAGTTTATCACTCATTTGCACACAAATGGCAGCTGCGGGCCATTTGTGTGCATGCATTTATATATATTCCAAACCTATTTTGTATCATGAAAAGGCACCAATTCTTCTGTTCTTTTCATGATTTTATTTATCTCTAAATACATGGTATATGTACTTTCTCATAAATTACTACCATATGCATTCTCTGTATTTTTACATGAGTAATACATGTATGCCATTTATGCAGATAATTTTGACAATAAATACAAATACTGTATGTGTCATATGTATGGGGTAAGTTGAGCCAATGGCCAGGCCTGGTGGCTCATCTTTCCCCACCCCCACCATTTTGAAAAAGTGGCTTCACACAACAGCCAAAACTAACTTCTATGCTTTTGTTCAGCTGTCATATCATAGCTTATAAGAGCACCAACTGAACTATAATGTATCAGAAAATTATCCTAATGATCTTTTCTCAAAATCATCATAACAGTGGACTTCTTTGGAATTCATGTATAAAGGGTACAATCACATTTTTGGACATAAATTACTTACCACATTCTCCATGTGCTCCCCTTTACCACATATTGAATGAAATGGTTGCTTCTTCCTGAAAATGCTGTCACATGCTTTATTTTGTGTATGGTTGCTTAGAAACAAGGGGTGGCTCATCTTACCTTGTGCCACATCTTACCCCGGTCTCCCCTACATCACATTATGGATTTTGGTGGGAATGCTCCTTTAAAGACCAGCAGCACCCAATAATAACATAATTTTTCTCAGATTACTATTTTATAAAAGTCACAGTAGCATGCAATGACTATTTTAATAACACAGCCTATGGTTACGTATGGCCTAGTAAAGAGGTAAACAAAAAAGTAATTGAACAGTGGAGAAACTGTGGTAAAAGTATAGAGGTCAGCTAATGAACAACATACCTTGTAGGTATAGAAATTGGATAATATCTTAGACGTAATCAGTAAAAGAATGGGGTTTCCTTTTTGATTATTATTATGTTTTTTTTACTGCTCCAGACCCCATATGGCTCGTCTCTATCCTTCAGGACATGAAATAACAGATAGTATAGTAGGCTAGAGTTTTAAAACAAAATAATAAACACAAGAATTCTCACAATTTCTCACAATTGAGCAGTTAGTCAGTGCTGTAAAATGGTCAAATGTTTGGGGGGGACTTTTATCTGAAACTATGAAGCCAGTGCCCACACGTTGTCATTTTAATTGATGTTTTGGCTCACGTTTATGAGAATGCTTGACACACTGACATTGTGTGAAAATGTGTGTTTACATGGCAGACTTTTCTGTCATGTTTCCTTCCACATTTAAAATGAAACCACAAGTAGTATGCAATCTTCCTTTGAGAGGTTGGAATCCCCCTATTTTTGCACACTGCTGCATGTTCTCTTTTCTTCTCTGCCTCGGCCTCTGACTCGGGGGCACCAGCCCTTGAGCCCTAGATCCTGTGAGAAGTGTGAGCTGCCCCCATCAACCCTTACCCCCACGCCTACCCCAGTCCCTGGATCTGGACCCCCTTCATGTGGTTTAGCCCCCCCAACTGACTACCTAACTCAGGAGGCGCAAAGTCATTCAGCCCTGAGTCACCTTGGACTGACCATGATATGGTCTTTTTTGGACACACCCTGTGCCAGCCAGAAGAGGATGGATCCTCTTTTAGTCTGGTTCCTCCCAAGGTTTCTCCTTGCCACTGTTGCCTTTAGGCTTGCTTTTGGGGGGGGGTCTAGGCCTGGGTTCCCCCTCTGTTAAGTGTTTTGTGACAATTCAATTGTGAAAAGCGCTATACAAATACATTTGATTTGATTTGATTCATTAGCTCACAAAAGGTGCTGACTATTTTATAATCAAAATTTTAAAAAGTTCCCACATAAATTCTTCCTATATTATTGTTGAATGGGGTGATATGTTTCCAAAATGCATTGTGCTATAAAGTTGTCCATATAACATCATCATCAGAACATCTTGGGTTCAAACATATTAGTATTTTTTTGGCAGCAGGCTTTAAAATGTTATTTATGTTGTAAAATCCAATTAAAATGAGCAGAAATTTGTCATCAATTAATGCTTTAGTTGATGAATCAATCCAATTAATACATTCATACTTTTGTCCCTAATTGATATTGATGTGTGATAATCATGATTTGGGAAAAACTTCAGTGATGCATAGGCCAGATGGGGTACTCCCCATCCATCCATCCATCCATCCATCCATCCATTGTCTAAGCCGCTTATTCCTGGTCAGGGTCGCGGGGGGTGCTGGAGCCTATCCCAGCATGCGTTCCGGGCGAGAGGCAGGAATACACCCTGGACAGGTCGCCAATCCATCACAGGGCACACACACCATTCACTCACACACTCATACCTACGGGCAATTTAGACTCTCCAATTAGCCTAACGTGCATGTCTTTGGACTGTGGGAAGAAACCGGAGTACCCGGAGGAAACCCACGCGGACACGGGGAGAACATGCAAACTCCGCACAGAAAGGCCCCCGGCCTGGATTCGAACCCGAGACCTTCTTGCTGTGAGGCGACAGTGCTATCCACTGCACCACCATGCCGCTGGGGTACTCCCCCTTATTGATATTGATATTAATCAATTTGTCCCTAATTGATATTGATGTGTGATAATTTTTTTATTTTCTATTTGATTTAACCTTTATTTAACCAGGCAAGCCATTAAGAACAAATTCTTATTTACAATGGCGGCCTGGCAAAAGGCAAAGCCTCTTGAGGGAAGGGGAAAGATCCCTTGTATTGTGTCGAACAGATTTTACCCGAATTTAGGTGTTTATCATCACAAAAAGGCTGGTTAACATACTTGTTTTAGCCTGAGGCCAGGTGACTTTGCCTAATTTGGGGTCATGAACTTCTATACAGAATATTGACATCTTGATGTTTTTGTTTATTTCTATATGCACTTTGCACCCCATTTTGATGTTTCGGCCATTTTTGGCCGCAAAGGAGAATAGGCCTTTATGAACTAGCAGCTAGAATAAATAAGAGGGACACTTTGTTTTTCTCTCACTCTCTCACACACACACACACACACACACACACACACACACACACACACACACACACACACACACACTGTTCTCACCACAAGCATAAAGACTATCCCAAATAGATGCTGTGGAGGACGTCGGTCTCGGCCACATGGGAGTGGCATGGTTGCCTGTCTTGTTCCATGTGGTAGAGGCCTTTGGAGCAGTGAGACTTTCCGGGGGCAGGTTTGGCACTCTCCCAGGGTGTGAGAGTGAACTGTCACCCGGAAGGGAGCTCCAAAGGCCTTAATTGGTTTAATTATTATTTGATCATTTAATTGGTGTCAATCAGTCAATTGATATAGAAGTCAATTGGCTGATTGGGTGTCTGGGTGAGAATGTGAGTTGTGATTGTGATTGGGTGATTGCCTCACGAGTCCCACCTGAGCCAGGCAGAAACTAAGCCTATTTAAGAGCAGGTGGGGCGTGGGGAATCAGTCAGTCTTGTCTTGATGTGTGTGTGAGTGCGCGTGCACGTTTTATGTGGAATGTTTGATGTTGAATGTTGGATGTTTAATGTTGTGGAGTTTTGTGTGCGTTTGTCGAAAGTGACTGAGTAGAGTGCTTCCTGTGTGAGTGAGGAAGAGGGAGAGGGGTGCGCTTTAGGTGTCCGCCTCTCTCCTCGGTGTGATTATGGAGGAGCGGGAGGGTGCCCTGGAAGAGGGTCCGCCTCTCGCCCTCGGTTTTAGTGGAAAAGAGCTCGCACTCGACAGTGGAGAGTGTCTGAGCAAGCCCAAGAACTCACCAGAAGAGTGAAGTATCTTGAGCTTGCTCAGACACTCTCCACTGTCGAGTGCGAGCTCTTTTCCACTAAAACCGAGGGCGAGAGGCGGACCCTCTTCCAGGGCACCCTCCCGCTCCTCCATAATCACACGAGGGACCGAGGGAGAGAGGCGGACACCCAAAGCGCACCCCCTCTCTCCCTCTTCCTCACTCACACAGGAAGCACTCTACTCAGTCACTTTCGACAAACGCACACAAAACTCCACAACATTAAACATCCAACATTCAACATCAAACATTCCACATAAAACGTGCACGCGCACTCACACACACATCAAGACAAGACTGACTGATTCCCCACGCGCCCCACCTGCTCTTAAATAGGCTTAGTTTCTGCCTGGCTCAGGTGGGACTCGTGAGGCAATCACCCAATCACAATCACAACTCACATTCTCACCCAGACACCCAATCAGCCAATTGACTTCTATATCAATTGACTGATTGACACCAATTAAATGATCAAATAATAATTAAACCAATTAAGGCCTTTGGAGCTCCCTTCCGGGCGACAGTTCACTCTCACAACCTGGGAGAGTGCCAAACCTGCCCCCGGAAAGTCTCACTGCTCCAAAGGCCTCTACCACATGGAACAAGACAGGCAACCATGCCACTCCCATGTGGCCGAGACCGACGTCCTCCACAGATGCAAATATTTTTTCTTACTTTTATTTGAACTAAAGGCATATTTATAAATATATTTTATCTTTAAAAAGCTTACCAATGCCTCATAGACATAACATGAGACAGATGCAGATCTAAGTTGTGGGAATCCACTCTGTTGCTGTCTGAGAGGGGCAACACTGATATAAAAAAGGTCCCACTCACCATTTACTCACTCAATCACTCAGAAGCAATTGTCAGAAGAGGAACATGAGCAGAAGACTCATGTACAGCCAGTGAAGCCCTCGCTGTACACTTAGATAATGATAATGACAGTGAAATAAAGGAGGAAGTGTCTGAAACTGAGGACAATGTTGAATATACAGTACCAGTCAAAAGTTTTAGAACACCCCCTTTTTCCATTTTTTATTGACATTTAAGCAGTTCAAGTCCAATGAATAACCTAAAATGGTACAAAGGTAAGCGGTAAACTGCCATAGGTAAATAAATAAAAAACTGTTACCAAAAACTGAAAAAATAATGTACATTTTATGGCAGTGAGTCAAACCATCAAAAGGCACTTGGAAACTGGAAGAAACTCTGACAGGAAGAGGTCTGGCAGACCCAAAGCCACAACAAAATCAGAAGACAAGTTTTTGAGAGTCAACAGCTTGCGTGATAGGCAGCTCACAGGACAGCTTCAAGCACAGCTTAACACTGGTTGAAGTAAGGAAGTCTCAGTTTCAACTGTAAAGAGAAGACTGCGAGCTGCAGGTTTGACCGGTCGAGTGGCAGTAAGAAAGCCATTGCTAAGATGGCAAAATAATAAAAAGAGGCTTGCTTGGGCCATGAAGCGCCACCAGTGGACTACTAAAGACTGGAAGAAGGTCTTATGGACCAAAATTTGAAATCTTTGGTTCATCACGCAGGGTTTTTGCATGCTGTTGCGTAGGCGAAAGGATGGTTCCTCAGTGTGTGACACCAACTGTCAAACATGGAGGAGGAAGCATGATGGTCTGGGGCTCTTTTGCTGGATCCAGAGTTGGCGACTTGCACAGAGTGACTGTTAATCCACGTTAACCCATTACTTGTTCCCTGAAAAGGGCCTTTTTTATAACTCAGAATTTTACATTATTTTTCAGTTTTTGGTAGCCTAAACTTTTTTTTTTACCTCTGGCAGTTTACCGCTTACCTTTGTACCATTTCAGGTTATTCACTGGACTTGAACTGCTTACATTTCTGTAAAAACTGGAAAATGGGGGTGTTGACCGGTAGTGTAATTCGGACTATTCAGAGGATGATTCATTGTAGTCCGTCAATCCGTTGAGTTACAGGTCATAATGGATATTATTGTGCCAAATCTGCCCCTCATTAAATGCAAGACATGTGTACGATACTAAAAACATGCCAGCAATTTTTGTTAAAGCACATTATGACCATCATGGCCAGTTTAATGAATAATTAGTACATTTTGTGTGCTTTGTAATGAAAAACGAGTGGTGTAATATCAAGGGAAACCTGTCCTATATGGACAAAAAACTGAAATATCTGGTCAAGTTTGTAATGATAGTCAGTGACAAGATGATAATTTCAAATAATTAGTTTTTGAGGAGGTTAAATATATATATCATACAATTTTGAGGTGACTTGTATAGCACCGGCCATTTTGGGCCGAAACACTATTCATTGGGTAAACATTGAAACATAATACAAGATATACTTTTTTTCTTTTTTTTCTGTTTATACAAGTTGGTAAGTCAGTCTGAAATGCTTGGCAATATGTACACTCCCAGAAAATATGTGTTATTGTTTCATCAAAGTTGTTACAGAAAGAATATATATCAATATAATATATCAATATTAACTCCGAACTTGACATGGTTTGTTTTAACTGGATAACATCTTTGAAGAATTTTAAAAGAAAATTATCTTACTTTTATTAGGTTTGAGATATGAAATTTAGTATAACCCTTATTACATTACATTACATTACAGGCATTTGGCAGACGCTCTTATCCAGAGTGACATACAACAAAGTGTTGATTGTTTTATTCTGTTTAAATGTTTTTGTTTTATCTTCATTTCCAGTACACATTTTACACACACACTGTCCACAACAGCCCCCACCTTGTTAGGGCCAAATGGTCACACCAATTCCATTGTTAACTATATACCAAATGGGTGCCTGCGGGATGTCTGCGCGCAATGTGTATTCCCTGCCGGGGAACGGCATGCTGGGCAACTGCGACACCTCGGACAAGGGTACTTAAACCCTCACTTACAGTTACTGAGTTGGGATTTGCTGGATAAACGCTGTAGCAGCGTATTCTGCATTCCTCCCCCTGCGCATTGTATTAAAACCTTTTCAATTGGAAAGTGGTCACCAGTGTGTTACTTCCCCAGTCCCGACTTGATTCCACAAAGGGAGCAGATTCCCAACCGACATGGCGACAAGGATGGGATAGGAACATCTCCCTGTTGGATCAACAATAATCAACTTGAGGGTGAGTATTATTTTAGTGACCATCCTCATTAAGGTGTTGATTGTCCTTGAACCAAATAGTGGAGTGACTCCTATTCTTTTGTAAAGAAAAGTGTGTGGAAAGGGACGGTGTTGTGATTGAATCACTGTGGTTGACCAAGAGGCACCGACAAAGAGTGTCGGGTTCCATGGGCCACTGGTTCAGTGTCAACTTACATTTTACATTTTAAGCATTTGTTCGACATTTGGGTGTCATTGCCATTTTGGGCATTTTTGGTTACTGTTAGTGGGTGCTTCCGAGTACCGCTGCGGTTGTTGGGTGCTTTCGAGCGCCAATGGAGTTGTAGACAGTACACTTGGGTATTGGTAAAAAGAAAGATTGCTTTGGTGAATAGATTGTAAGTTGTGAAAACCTTGGCTGTTTGCCAATGCGAGTGAATGTGTGTGAGAAAGAGAGTGCACTGGTATTTGCTCGTAACTGTTCCGAGTCCAATTTAGTTTTTTGTCTGCAAACTTTATTTGCATGAGTTGTATTGTTGTGTTAGGGCTTTGTGACATGTGTGTTATGTATAGTGTACTAAT
Organism: Aldrovandia affinis; assembly: GCA_029706075.1. Taxonomy (NCBI): domain Eukaryota; kingdom Metazoa; phylum Chordata; class Actinopteri; order Notacanthiformes; family Halosauridae; genus Aldrovandia; species Aldrovandia affinis. Next base: position 2,309,416 of record JAINUG010000005.1, read on the forward strand.
AGGCTGAACAAGTCTCCCTGCCAGAAGATGAGGAATTGGATTAATATAAATTCTTAATGACAATTTTCACAAATAGTAGCAATTTCTTTGGGGTCCTGAGGATTCCATCAGAATTGGGCGTAGTTATGGAGCTGCTCTTGTGTTTTCTAGGTTAAAGCAGTATCAGACCGTGGAGGACGTCGGTCTCGGCCACGTGGGAGTGGCATGGTTGCCTGTGTCTGTACATGTTGTGGAGGCCTTTGGAGCAGGTAGACTTTTCACAGGGTGTGAGAGTAAACCGTGGCCCGGAAGGTTGCTCCAAAGGCCATAATTGGTTTAATTATTATTTAGTTATTTAATTGGGGTCAATCAGTCAATTGATATGGAAGTCAATTGGCTGATTGGGTGTCTGTGTGAGTCAGTCCTGTGTCATGTGTGTGTATGGAATTGATTGTCGTGTGTGCATATTGTAGACAGTGAGTCTTGTCTTGTCATTGTTGTGAGTGTGCGTGTGCACGTGTATGGGATCGTGTTGGATTGTGGATTCTGGAGTGTTTGATTGTTGGATGTTTAATAGATCCACTTAGAGGCCCCCCAGTCTGCTGCCTTCCTACCACTACTCCACTCCTTCGACCTCTCCCTGCAAAACTCCCCCCCAACCCACAAGGCGGGCAACCTCCTAGACCTGATCTTCCTGAGGAACTGCCCCTGCTCCAACCTCACGGTTACCCCCTTGCATACATCTGATCACCATTTCATTTCCTTCTCCCTCTCCCTTGTCCCCCATCCTCCCTCCCCTCTTCCAACACCCAGCATCACTGCCCGTCGTAACCTTCGCTCCCTCTCACCCTCCTCCCTCGCTCCCCTTGTCACTGCTTCCCTCCCCCCCCTTAAAGCATTCTCTAGACTCCCCACTGACACTGCTTCCTCCACCTTAATCTCATCCCTGTCCTCTGCACTTGACTCTCTCTGTCCTCTTCTCCCTAGACCTGCACGCTCATCCCCTCCTAGTCCCTGGATGTCCGACACCCTGCGCACCTCCCGGGTCAGCCTCCGTGCTGCTGAGAGGAAGTGGGCCAAATCCAGGCACTCGTCCGACCTTTCATCCTATCAGTCTTTACTGTCTGTGTTTTCTTCTGCTGTCACTGCCGCTAAGGCAATCTTCTACCAAACTAAAATTCAAAATTCTATATCGAAACCTCGTCAACTGTTCTCTATTTTCTCCTCTCTCAGCACACCTCCTCCCCCACCTCAGTCCCCCTTCACCGCAGATGACTTTGCTGCTTTCTTCGAGGAGAAAATTGCAGACATCCGCAGCTCCTTTGTGCCCTCCACTCCCGCTGTGCCCTCCACTCCCGCTGTGCCCTCCACTCCCGCTGTGCCCTCCACTCCCTCTGTGCCTTCCACTCCCTCTGTGCCTTCCACTCCTCTGTGCCTTCCACTCCCTCTGTGCCTTCCACTCCCTCTGTGCCCTCCACTCCCGCTGTGCCTTCCCTCCCTCTGTGCCCTCCCCTGCTTCCCCTCTTTTTCTCCCCTCTCAGACTCTGATATTTCCCACCTCCTCCTCTCCCACCGCCCTACCACTTGTGCCCTCGACCCTATCCCTTCATCCCTCCTCCAGGCGATCACACCTGACATCCTCCCGTTTGTCACCTCCCTTGTGAACTCCTCCCTGTCCTCTGGTTGTTTCCCCTCGCCCTTCAAAAGGGCCCATATCACCCTCTGCTGAAAAAACCCACTCTAGACCCCTCAGTTATCCAGAATTATCGCCCAGTATCCCTCCTCCCCTTCCTGTCTAAAACCCTCGAAAGAGCGGTATCTCACCAACTCTCTGCTTTCCTTACAGAAAATAACCTGCTGGACCCCTACCAGTCCGGCTTCAGACCTGGCCACTCAACAGAAACCGCTCTCCTCTCGGTCAATGAAGCTCTTCACACCGCACGAGCCGCCTCCCTCTCCTCCATCCTGATCCTGCTTGATCTCTCAGCTGCCTTCGACACTGTGGAGCACTCCATCCTCCTGTCCTCCCTGGCAGCAACAGGGATCTGCGGTACAGCCCTCGCCTGGATCGAGTCCTACCTCTCCGGTCGCTCCTTCCAGGTTGCCTGGGCTGGTAAAGTATCACCGCCTCCCTCCCTCCCACCGGGGGTTCCACAGGGCTCAGTCCTCGGTCCCCTTCTCTTCTCCCTGTACACCCGCTCCCTTGGCTCTGTAATCTCTGCCCACGGCTTATCTTACCATTGTTATGCTGATGACACTCAACTCTTTCTCTCCTTCTCCCCATCAGACACTCAGGTCTCTACCCGCATCGCTGCTTGCCTGGGGGACATTCAGAGCTGGATGGACAGTCACCACCTAAAGCTCAACCCAGGTAAAACAGAGCTAATCTTCATTCCTGCCCTAAACTCTCCCCACCTTGATTTCTCCATTTCTCTAGGTGACACCCTGGTGACATCATCACCCTGCGCGAAGAATCTCGGTGTGGTGATGGACAACAGGCTGTCCCTATCAATGAACATTGCAGCGGTAAGCTGGGCGTGCAGATTCTTCCTGTATAACATCAGGAGGATCCGTCCCTTCCTTACCACGTACTCTACCCAGCTCCTGGTCCAAGCAATGGTACTGTCCCGCTTGGACTACTGCAACTCGCTCCTGGCTGGCCTTCCCGCATCGGCCATCAGACCCCTGCAACTCATCCAGAACGCTGCGGCCCGTCTGATCTACAACCTTCCTCGACACTCCCATGTCACCCCCCTGCTCACTACCCTCCACTGGCTGCCTGTTATAGCTCGCATCAAATTCAAGACATTGGTCCTAGCATACCAGGCAGTCAAGGGATCAGCCCCAACATACCTCACCAAGATCTTCAAACCCTACACACCTGCCAGACCTCTCCGTTCTGCTACCTCAGGACGCCTAGCACCTCCCCCCCTCCGCACCTGCGCTTCCCGGTCACGTCTCCTGTCGGTTCTGGCTCCACGATGGTGGAATGACCTTCCGGTGGAAGTCAGAACAGCTGAGACCCTGGCCACCTTCAAGCGTCGACTGAAGACTCACCTCTTCAGGGTGCACCTCTCCCCGTAGTCCGGTTTTTGTTAATTTAGGGACATAGTCACTTAGTTTACACGTCTACTTGTTTATGTATTGTATTAGGCTTAGGCATTATTTCCTGCATTGAGTGCTTTACTGCTACCTCTGAATTGTGGCTACAGATTTACCTACAGGGTCCTAGTTTAACTATGTGGTTGCTCCTAGCACCCAGGAATTGTACTTCCCACTAGGGTGGCTTTCAGCTAAACTGTTCTTGACTACGGTTAACACTTTGTTGTACGTCGCTCTGGATAAGAGCGTCTGCCAAATGCCTATAATGTAATGTAATGTAATGTAATAGATGTTTGATGTTGGATGTGTGATGTTTGTGGACTTTTGTGTGCGTTTGTTGAAAGTGACTGATTAGAGTGCTTCCTGTGTGTGTGGGGAAGAGGGAGAGGGGGTGCACTAAGAGTGTCCACCTCTCTCCCTTGGTGTGATTGTGGAGGAGAGCGAGAGGGTGCCCTGAAAGAGGGTCCGCCTCTCGCCCTCGGTTTCATTGAAAGAGAGCTCGCACTCGGCAGTGGACAGTGTTTCTGGGCAACAGCCCAAGAACTCTCACTGGAAGAGTGGAGAGTGTCTTGGGGCTGGTTGCCAGAACTCTCACTGTGGGGAGTGGCGAGTGTCTCTGTGTGAATGGGTAAGAGAACTCGGACTGCAGTATGCATGGGTGGGAAGCACTTGAAAGGTCACTGGATGTGTGTGTGCCTGGGGAGGTTCCAGGGGAACTCCGGAGGAAGAGGCGCGGTGTCCCGTAAATTATGATTATTTTAGTTTGTTATTTTAGTTCGTTGTTTTTACCTGAAAGCTTCGCAGCGAGTAGGGTGAAGATTTTGTGTTTGTGTTTGTGTTTGTCTTTGTTATATGATAACCTGCTACTCCCACTGTCTCTTCCCCATGTCTGGGGGGAGAGACAAGAAAAAAAATATATATATCTGGTCCGTAGACCGACAAACTCCACTCCGTGTCTGGACTGCTCTGTTCCCGTTCAGGGTTTGTCACGTGGCGTCTGACACAGACAAGTAGGAATTTCTCTACTTTAGGGTGTGGCAGCTCTGAATCCAGCCAATGCATTATTTAGCTTCCAGTATGGACTGTCCCTTTTAGTTTGATGACAGGCAGACATATAGGTCACTGCCAAAATAAAGGAAACACCAACATGAAGTATCTTATTAGGGTGTTGGGCCACAAGCCGCCTGAACAGCTTCAATGCACCTTGGTATAGATTCTACAAGTGTCTGGAATTGTATAATCTTGGGGGGATGTAACACCATTCTTGCACAAGAAATTCCATAATTTGGTCTTTTGTTGATGATGGTGGAAAATCACCTGCTATCTCAGGTGCTGCTCCAGAATATCCCATAAAAGTTCAATTGGGTTGCGATCTGGTACCTCAAACAGTCATGGCATATGGTTTACATCATAGCTCCTTGATATCCTCAGAAATTAAATAGATGGATTAATTTAAGATATCTATTCTCTCTCCCACAGCATCTCCTTCTTCCTTGATCACTACTTTCAAAGTGACGATTATGTTTTGTGGACTGTCATCATCCATTTTACCTTTCTTAGATGATGGGCTGTTTGTTGGAGTCAGAGGTTGTAGCACAACTTCTGTTACATGCTGCTAGCTATGCTACCATCTTGGAAATCCAGATTCAGCCTCCTCAACCTCATCAGTGGTGTTTCTTATGGGGCTGAGGAGGCTGAATCGGGACTTCCAAGATGGTGGCATAGCTAGCAGCACGTAGCAGAACTTGCCCCCAATTAAACATTTTCAAATAAGTAAACTTCATTCAGTAACAAACCAAATGTAATAGTAATGGAATGGCATCAAGCTTAATGCATTATATCCATCCCTATTTATTCCCTGATTTCCATGCATAAGAATGATTGTTTCACACGTAATTTGGCAACTTTTTTCATTGTGATTCAATGTATGCCCCATCACTATTGCATTATGACAGGACACAATCACTGATGTATCATTCAGTCAACAGGCCAATGACTGCAGTGGAGGCTGAGTTACGTAGCTATATTATACAGTATGTGCTCATTTATTTACAAGGTGTCTGTTTCCTTTTTGAGCCATATCTGTGTTGTTTCTAGGCATGTTAATTTGGGCAATGCCCAGAAAATGTTAAAGCAGAGGATTTACAGACGGTAAACACTGGAGAACTGCACTGATAGGCAGTCATTAAAAGATATTATCCAATGCCTCTTAACCCTCAACCCCCTCTAAAACAAAACTGGAAGAAAACAAAGCAATGCAAAGCAATTAAACATGCCCATTTATATCTGTGTGACTTGATCATATTTCTTTCAGATACCACAAAGGAAGTAGAAGTAGCAGAAAAACAGGTCTGTAATGATAATATGCATTGAGATATAATCTCATGGTAGGAGGGAGCAGGGGGAGGGGAAAGTGACATTTACAGTCTGATTCACCCTCTCCAGAAACACCTCTAATTTCTGAGGACAAAGCCTGCAAGAAAATTAAGATAAAATATTGGTCCATGGTTAAGCCATTTTCCAGTTGCCTGTGTCAATACATTTCAATACAATACAATATTGCAGCAGTGTGGTATAATGGTTAGGGAACTGAGTTTGTAATGTTAAGGTTGCAGGTTCAATCCCCAGGTGGGACATTGCTGTTCTATCCTTGAGCAAGGTACTTAACCTGAATTGCTTCAGTTAATATCCAGCTGTATTAATGTATTGTAAAGAAATGTCGCTCTGGTTAAAAGCGTCTGCTAAATGCCTGTAAGGTAATGTACAATATCAAGCACATGGACATCTCAGGTAAGCATACAGAATGTTTAGTTCTTTGACAAACTGCTTTTTGGCTGCATCGGGCAAAAAAAGAATAGAGTATGTCCTCTGTATGTCTTATATCTATTTTGTCCTATTTTGAAGTAAATTGTATGCAATGGCTGAGCAGTGTGCTAGACTTCATGGAAATAAGCACAGAACACCTGCTCAAACCACACACAGAGAGAGGGAGGGGTGGTTAGAAAATATCTTATCACTGTGATATATCTTGCACCTTCACTAGTGTGCAAAAATATATATTAACAGGATGTCTGTGAAAGGCTCAACAAAAGATCTTGAGAGATCTCAAGCAGCTACAATGCCACAAACTGACAGATATATGCAAGAGCAGGAACTGTTCAGAAATGCATGTGATAGCAAATAGGAACACTATAATACTACATACATAAGATATGCAAGTTGATATTGTTCTTTACATTATGTAATACTCAAGTCTGAGATTTTCCTTGGAATTGCTTTATTTTGTAAAATCCCACAATGCACAATTTATCTGACACCTACTGTGGCAAATGGAACAAGCTCAGCAAGACCTTGTTGGGTTTGTCAGTAAGGAAGGGATACTAGCTAGCTAGCAATGTCAAATGCATTCAATGTTCATACATCAGTTAAAAATGTTCACCATGATGGTATGAGTTTACATGCATAGCTAAGAAATTTATAGCTAGCTAAAGTTAGCTATGATATCTATAGCTGGAGGATTTGGGTGTCACTGAGCTAAGGATAAGCTATATCGGAACAGTGAAGCTTAAATAAAAATGGTCTATTCCCCTATTCCCTGCCTTAACAATCAAATGCCCTTGTTTAAAGTTCAGCACTCTAAATATTAAACATAAGTGGTATTACGCATTAAAACCCCTCACTTATCCTACATGTACAATATATTTATTTGATTTAATATAATAATTACTACACAAGATACCAATTGTCAATTAAATCACCAGATTTGTTGATAGGCAAAGCAATATGGTGGATCAACCTTCATCAAAAATATACAACTCACAATTGAATTAAAATTAAGAGTCGTTTTATTAAGTTACAACACTTAAACAAAGACAAAATATCCAATGTCCAATCTACAGACATAGGTTCAACTACCTTAACAAATACTACATCCTAGACATACAAATGCCATGTAACAATCACAAAAGAGATGAAATGGTAGAAAATGGTACCAAACCAAGTTTGTCTCTCTCCACATGAAAACACACACAGCTGTGTGGACCAGGGCCCGTATTCACAAAGCATTTTAAGGGTAAAAGTTGGTCCTAACTGGGCAATTTAGGAGCAACTCCCAAAAATAATGGGCGTGTCACTCATAAATTTAGGAGTCCTACATTTTTGGGATAAGAGTATTTCACAAAGGGTTTGAGAGCTAAAAACAGCTCCTAAGTCCAGGAGAAGTTAAAAGCAGCCAAGAGGACTTCTAAGTCGCTAAAGACCTACTCACGGCGATCCGAAAATCTGCTGCGGCCAGCAATCGTTATCGCAATCGCGTCAACACTGGAGATATTGAATGATACAGAGCTCATAAAAAGGTACCACCTCAATCGCGAGGGTATTATATATATAATATTATATATATTATATAGATACCCTCTGATTGTTTACGAGATGCCGACATGTAACCAATTGACTAGTCAGTATTCTTGGTTTCATGTTAAATCAGTGACACGTAGCCTACATTTGTATTTTAGAATCTTTATTAGAATATAATAGGGGTGCATGGGATCATTTTTCGGATCAGCAAAAAAATAAAATAACGGGACCAAAGGCGCGTTTCGAATGAATGAATGATCATTTCAGTTTTTCAATGTAAGTTATTTCACTAAATCTTTATTCAAAAATTTCACAAAATACATTTTTAGATTCAGTACGCCTTAGGCGATTTAACTAGGGTGGTTTTATGCCTGAATTAATTTAATAAAAAATTTAAAGATCGCTAATGTTTCTATTTTATTTAATTCGGTCGCGTTTCTAAAAACCTTCCTCCCAGAAAGGCATTTAGTATGAAAAACAAAGCAAACCAAAACATACATGGTTGTCTATCTCTTCACTGTAACTCTGCATGGAGATTTAGGGAATTGTTACTGTCAGACGTAACAGCTGCAGAAAAACGATTTCTCTATGATGACCCATCCCCTATATCAGCCAATCGCTCTGGGCATTTTGAGTAAGCTCGTTCATGAGAAACAACGTCATCCCTAGCAACGACGTCAACCCCGCCCTCACTCTTAGCTAGAAATTCCTTAGTATGAGTTTGTCTTTGCAGCTTTGTGAATAAGTTTTAAGGTGGGACTCCTAACTAAAAGGTTTTAGTGCGATTTAGAAGTACTCCAAGTGGTAAGATAAAATGCTTTGTGAATACGGGCCCAGATCTCCCATAAATGCAGCAATTATTGTAATCACCCTTGAATTGCTAGACTCCTCTGAACTAAAACAAAAACTGAGCTCAAGCCATCAACAGGTCACAATTTAAATGTTTGGAGAAGGGGAGTTGGCTCCCACATACATAACTAATTTATGATTTGTGGGAAAGCCCAGTGCACATTATACTCTCATGATTAGAATTGTGGTGACAACAAACATCGATAGGGCCTGAGGAAGGCAGCTTAGTTTATGCAGAGATGTTGATTGAGTTGATATTTGGAGAGGCATAATATGCTCAGGCAAAGAACGGTGGTGCAGTGGATAGCGCTGTCGCCTCACAGCAAGAAGGTCTCGGGTTCGCATCAAGGCCGGGGGCCTTTCTGTGCGGAGTTTGCATGTTCTCCCGTGTCCGCATGGGTTTCCTCCCACAGTCCAAAGACATGCACATTAGGCAAATTGGAGAGTCTAAATTGCCCATAGGTACCACATAGTACTGAGTGAATGGTGTGCATGCCCTGCGATGGATTGGCACCTGTCCAGGGTAAATTCCTGCCTCACACCGGAACGCATGCTGGGATAGGCTCCAGCCCCCCGCGACCCTGACCAGGAATCAGCTCATAGGTAAAACCCCAAAATTGTGGTGTTTGACATAGGCTTGTAAGTTTGGTGTGCTGATCTAATATGGACTGAGCTGGCTGCTGGCAGCTACATACTGTACCTTAGTGCCCTGGTTTCATTCACAGAGTAATAAAACAATCAATGATGTCAATGATGGCACCATGCTTGTTTATGAGCATTTAGGTCAGTCTGGGCCACATTCTGTTTGCCTGCACAGAATGACGAAATGCACCTCCCTGACAGCTATGATCCAGCCAACTAAGTTAGCCAACAGTGCTAGACCGGCTATTAAAAATTATAGTAACCTAATAAACAATCACATTTGAAATAATAACTTCCCAGCCAGTCAGCTAATTGTTGGTTTAAAATAGGTATTTGTCAGAAGTTTACCTCTCTGTTCTCCCATCACAAATGTGATGCTGCTGTGTGGTTGTTCAGGCTCAATATGACATGGCTGTATGTGGTGAAGATCAACATTTCTCAGTATCTTCAATAACATTTTCTGATAAACTACCTCTCATTGATCAAGACTAAGTGAAGATGTTTCAATATTTATCTTTGAAATTTGATTTTTTCTCTAAATTTTCTTTGATTTTGTCCCGTTTTTCTCCCAATTCGGTAGCCAATTACACCCACTATTTATTTTGATTTACTGTAAATGACCCCCTTTAAAGAAAGTACGTCAGATGTATAATTTGTATTTTTGATCTTTGTATTTGGGTTTTAAAATACGGTTTCTGCCGTGACTTTTATTTCGACAGCCTTCAATGGTTAAAATCTGTATTGCGCAAGGCATGTTGGGAAGCCTGCGGGAGAGAAGGAAAAATTGTTAACGGTGAAAGACATAAAACTAATTGATTGAGAAAAGGAAAGGGAAATTTTGTTTTCTAAGCTACTTTAAACTCATCCTAGCACCTAGCTGGACGTCGGACAAGGTATTTGTTCTTATGGTCTACTTTGATAATTGTTTGTAATTCGGTTGAATGTGTACCAAAGAATGTTTGTTTTAAGCTAATTGGTTAACTAGCCTCCGGACATTAGCAGCGTAATGCTATCTGTAACCTAACTAGCTCTCTCGTTTGTATTAGCTAATTTTGAGTTATATTATGCTTCATTAGTGAGTTGTCTACACAGAGATTTTAATATGTATATATTGTTTATAAGCTGTGCTGTGCAAAATGAGACAACGTATTTTTTCTTTTGCTTTGTTTAGCTCTTACGGTGTGTTTATGACGAAACCCACGTTGCGTGTGAAGGAAATGCACGGTGCGTTTGTGAAGGAAATGCACGGTGTGTTTGAAGAAAATGCATAAATAAAAACGGCATAAACCATCAGTTCTTGAGAGTGACCATCATTCTAGCTGGGAATGCTACAGTAAGAGCTTGACCTCATCAATCCTGCCGCCCTGCTGCGTCATTTAACGGCGTCCTCGACGAAAGATCACGGTGCCACATTGCTACTACGTCCGGTGTTGCTGCCGACATCGGACCCTTTATCGAGCAGTGTTGCGCCTCACCTTGGATCGTCGAGACAAGGACTTCAACGGGCATCTCCACGGGCAGTGGGCTAAGGGATTCCGTGTGATGGTCAGATACAGTCATAACTAGACAATCACATGCAGTGGAACTGTGAGTATTATCCCAAAGTTGGGAACTGATCAATTAAGACTGCCACGGAAGAAATTCCTTTTCATCAGCGAACATTAATGCTCACGCCTACACCTACGGTTTAAGAACATAACAACGATAACTTTCCATTGTTCTTTTGTGCATTTCAAGGGTATTAAGGGCTGCTGTGTATTGTTATCTGTTTGAGTTAAAATATGGTTTGAATATATACTCCTTTGAAGGGTTTGATTTATACTGAAGGTTTGATACACCACTTTTGTAGATATTTTGCTGTTAAGCTGTCATATGTGTCAATGTATATTTCTTCCAATGTTATTGTAAATCAGATTTAAAAATGATAGAGTCAGTTACCTCCCCTTTAGAATTAGGAGAGTTAGAGAAGCAAATTAATAGCTTTCAGCTCGAAATTCAAGAGCTTAAGGGTATTCTCCAATATGAAATGGAGACAACAGAGATACATCGTATAGAGAAAGAAATTCAAATTAAAGAGCGAGCTCTGAACAGCCTCCAATGTCAACTTCAGGAAGTTAGCAAGGAACCTCAAGGCAGTCGGCGCTCTGTGCGGCCAAAGAATCCGACATACAAAATGCTTGAATTACAAAGAGAAGAGGCACAGAAAAGGGAAAGAAAGCTTATCTCCATGTATGAACAATGGAAGATTCAAGTCTGCAAAGCAAGAGAGCAGCTAAAGTCAGACATTACAGACAGCCAGCTAGTATCTCTGATTGACACACTGGAGAAAGGGAAAGAGGATGTAACCAGCATCTATCTTGAAATCCGAGATCACACCACACCGTCAACCGGGTTAAGGCGTTGTGTCGATGCATGTGAGGCAGTTACGGCAGATATTATCAAAATTGTCCACGAAAGGTTGTCATTCATTGATGGAGAGTTTGATGCAGAACAGGTAAAACGTCGCCTTCGAGAGTTACTGGACGGCAGCTACGCTCGCTCCATTTATGGATCTACTGTCTCAAGAGTGAGCCACAAGTCTGTTGCTCACTCCAGCCATCACTCCTCGGCCCCATGTATAGCGGCCAAACGTGCGGACGCAGCAGCAGATCTGGCAGCAAAGGAAGTGGAATATGAAGTGTTGCTGGAGGAAGAGAAGCAAAAGGAAAGGATACAACACTTAGAACAGCAGCAAAAGGAAACGATGCAGCAGCAAGAGAAGGATCTTGAAGCACAGAAACGTGAGTTGGAACGACTACAGGCAGAGAAAGAGGTAAGGGCAGCTCGGGCCAGGTTGGAGGTCTACAAACAGGAAGCTAGTGTCCATCCCTCCAACGTCAGCGGTGAAGATCTGCATTATACATTTCCAGCTACAATCCAACGACCCTCCAATGTCTTAGCATCTTCACCTCAGGTAGATGTGTCTTCCCTAGCCCAGGCCTTCCAAGATAGTATAGCCCTTAATAGACTTCCAGTGCCAGAGCCATCTGTGTTCAATGGTGATCCTATCCAATACATCGAATGGAAAGCCTCATTTATGTCACTTATTGACAGAAAAGGCATCTCTTCAGCTGATAAGCTTTATTATCTGAAGAAGTATGTAGGTGGCCCAGCTCGTAAGACCCTGGATGGAACTTTCTTCAGGAATGACGAAGAGGCCTACAAAGACGCTTGGAACAAACTGAACCATCGATATGGCCAGCCATTCGTCATAGAGAGCATTTAGAGACAGGCTTGCAAGTTGGCAAAAGGTTCAACCAAAGGATGCTGTAGGACTCAGAGACTTTTCAGATTTCTTGAATGCCTGCCAAGATGCTATGCCTCATGTTAAGGGTCTCCAAATATTAAATGACTGTGAAGAGAACCAGAAGCTAGTTCAAAAATTGCCTGACTGGGCAGTTTCTCGCTGGAACAGAAAAGTGACACTAACCTTGAATGAGAGCCAAGAGTTCCCCAGCTTCCGAGACTTTGCTGCCTTTATGTCAATGGAAGCAGAGATTGCCTGCAATCCAATAACTTCCTTCCATGCTCTCCGTCCATCAGAATCCAGCACTGAGAAACGAAATCTCAGGGACACCAAGAGGAACAAGGCAAGTGTTCTCAGTACTCAAACAGCAACAGACAGTGACAATGAAAGGTCAGTCAAGGGAAGTGCAAGGCCTCCGTGTATCTTCTGTCAAGACAATCAGCATCGGCTACATGGTTGTTCCAAATTCATGGCCAAGTCTCTGGAGGAGCGACGGAAATATGTGAAAGAAAACAAGCTCTGCTTTGGATGCACAAAGCCCGGTCATAACGCCAAAGACTGTCGCCATCGCCATTCCTGCAACACCTGCAAGGGAAAACATCCCACTTGTCTCCATGATGACAATTATGTAAGGAAAGAGAAACCTACACCTCTGGCAACTCCTTCTCAAGGTAAGGTGGAAGAGGCAGCGCCAGCGACTGCAATGTCCCTCAGTGTAGCTGGAGAAGGACAATCTACCAACACTTCGATGATCGTACCAGTGTGGGTGTCCTCGAAGAACGACTTAGGGACAGAAAAACTAGTCTATGCCCTACTCGACACCCAAAGTGATACCACATTCATTGACCAGGAGGTGAGCAAAACTCTGCAAGTAGACACGCATCCAGTGAAACTGAGATTAACCACTATGATTGGATGTGACACAATTGTGAAGAGTGAAAGAGTCTCAGGGCTTCGTGTGAGAGGTTACAGCTCCTCCATCCACATCGACCTCCCTCCTGCTTATACCAAGGATTGCATACCAGTAAACCGCACCCACATTCCGACCTGTGAAACGGCTAAGCAATGGAATCATCTCTCCACAGTAGTAGATGAGATTCCACCACTGAAGGATTGTGAAGTTGGTCTTCTGATAGGCTACAACTGTTCAAGGGCAATGGCACCAAGACAAGTAATATCGGGAGGAGATGATGAACCCTACGCGGTTCAAACTGACTTAGGATGGAGCATTGTGGGGCGCTTACCACCATGCCTTGACTCACCAAGCGTCCCAGGTCTGTGTCACCGGGTTGCTGTTAAAGAGCTCCCCCCGGTAACCCCTGCGGATGCTATACGCATTCTGGAGTCCGACTTCAATGATGCCTGTGCAGATGGAAAGACAGTGTCTCAGGATGACATCCTTTTCCTGAACAAACTGAAAGACGGTATAAAGAAAAATAGTCATGGCCACTATGAAATGCCCTTACCGTTTAAGGAGAGACCCAATCTACCGGACAACAAACAACTCGCTATTGTCCGGCTCAGCCATCTCAAGAGGAAGCTGTCAAAGGATGAACGGTATAAGGAGCATTATATCAAGTTCATGGATGAGATCATTGAAAAGGGTGATGCAGAAGAAGTTCAAGATGATGGAAGGGAAGGCGAGAAATGGTACATCCCTCATCACGGCGTCTACCATGCTAAAAAGCCAGATAAACTGCGTGTGGTATTTGATTGTTCTGCCAAGTACAAGGGAACCAGTTTGAACGACCATCTGCTCACCGGGCCTGATCTGACGAACAATCTGAACGGCGTTCTCATCCGTTTTCGTCAACACACTACTGCATTAATGATATTGAGAAGATTTTATTGAAAATGTTTCATCAATTCCATGTGTGTGAAACGGACCAAGACTATCAGAGCTTCCTTTGTGGAAGAAAGGAGACCCAGAAGTTAGGGCTCAGACACTAAACATGAGAACTACAGAGCAAGTTCATCTTGCAGAACGCCTGTCTAACCTCTCGTCTTGGTCCCGGGCTACTCAAGCTGTCGCGCGTATTCTTCGACGAATCAGCAAGGACAGATCAAATGGTCTCTCCACGGTAATCGAACGGGAGAACGCAGAGCGTGTCATAATCAAAGATGTGCAAGGGCAGGTGTATCAAGAAGATCTAAAGCTACTAAGGAAAGGAACTCAGCTGCCACTTCGTAATGAGTTATACCGCCTCAATGCCTTCCTGGACGAAGATGGTGTGCTCAAGGTGGGAGGAAGACTCTGTGACTCAAATCTTCCTAACGCAGTCAAACACCCTGCAATCATTCCCAAGGAACACCGCCTCACGAAAATGATAATCGCTCACTACCATGAAAAGGTCAAACATCAAGGCAAAGGCCTCACCATAAACGAGATCAGGTCGAATGGCTACTGGATTCCAGGGATTGGTCGGGCCGTAGCTTCTCATATTCGCCAGTGTGTGACTTGCAGAAAGCTCAGGAGGCCCACAGAAGAGCAAAGGATGGCTGACCTCCCTCCAGAGCGGGTGGATCCATCACCACCATTTACATACTGCGGTATGGACTGTTTTGGTCCATTTCTCACTAAACAAGGACGGAAGGTGCACAAACGATATGGTCTTCTCTTCACCTGCTTCTGCTCTCGGGCCATTCATGTTGAAATGTTGGATGACATGTCAACAGACGCCTTTATAAATGGTCTCCGCTGCTTCATTGCTATACGTGGTGCAGTTCGTCAGATTAAATCTGACCAAGGAAGCAACTTTGTGGGAGCCAAAAACGAACTGAAGGAAGCTCTCAAGGAAGCCGACATGGACAGATTAGTTGCCTTTCTTGCTGAGAAACAGTGCGACTTCAATATGAATGCCCCCTATTCAAGTCACGTTGGTGGCGTATGGGAGCGGCAGATCAGGACTGTGAGGGGTATCCTTAGCTCCACACTGTCGCTCTCTTCTAGTAGGCTAGACGATGCTTCTCTACGAGCCTTCTTCTACGAAGCAATGGCAATAGTAAACAGTCGCCCGCTCACTGTTGACAATCTCAATGATCCCAACAGTCTTGAGCCACTCACCCCTAATCATCTGCTTACGATGAAATCCACTACAGCTCTACCTCCACCAGGCAAGTTCATTAGGGAAGACATGTACGCTAAGAAAAGGTGGCGGCATGTCCAATATCTGGCAGAGCAGTTTTGGAGCCGCTGGCGGAAGGAGTACCTAACCAACATTGCCATCAGGCAACGCTGGCACATCCCAAGGAGAAACTTGCAAGTCGGCGACATAGTGATGATGAGAGATGATGATCTGCCTAGGAACGAATGGCGATTGGGTAGAGTCTCAGAGACCACTGTTGATAAAGATGGACTGGTTAGGAGAGTCAAATTATGTCTCGGTGATAGGAAGCTAGGCAAGAAAGGCGAGCGTCTCATCAAGCCATCAGTGTTAGAACGCCCAGTTCAGAAGCTGGTCTTGTTGCTAGAGACTGATTAAGATGTTCTTACCCACACACACTTTGCATCCTACCTGTAAAATGTTTTCTGATACTGTTCATGAGGTGTTATGATTCATACTCTTCTGATACTCTATTTATGGCCATTGGTCATCTCAGGTTTAGAAATCATTCGTGCCATGTTTGCCATACATTGTTTATAAGCACTCATGATTTGGTGGGAGTGTAAATGACCCCCTTTAAAGAAAGTACGTCAGATGTATAATTTGTATTTTTGATCTTTGTATTTGGGTTTTAAAATACGGTTTCTGCCGTGACTTTTATTTCGACAGCCTTCAATGGTTAAAATCTGTATTGCGCAAGGCATGTTGGGAAGCCTGGGGAGAAGGGAAAAATTGTTAACGGTGAAAGACATAAAACTAATTGATTGAGAAAAGGAAAGGGAAATTTTGTTTTCTAAGCTACTTTAAACTCATCCTAGCACCTAGCTGGACGTCGGACAAGGTATTTGTTCTTATGGTCTACTTTGATAATTGTTTGTAATTCGGTTGAATGTGTACCAAAGAATGTTTGTTTTAAGCTAATTGGTTAACTAGCCTCCGGACATTAGCAGCGTAATGCTATCTGTAACCTAACTAGCTCTCTCGTTTGTATTAGCTAATTTTGAGTTATATTATGCTTCATTAGTGAGTTGTCTACACAGAGATTTTAATATGTATATATTGTTTATAAGCTGTGCTGTGCAAAATGAGACAACGTATTTTTCTTTTGCTTTGTTTAGCTCTTACGGTGTGTTTATGACGAAACCACGTTGCGTTTGTGAAGGAAATGCACGGTGCGTTTGTGAAGGAAAGGTGAAGGAAATGCATGGTGTGTTTGAAGAAAATGCATAAATAAAAACGGCATAAACCATCAGTTCTTGAGAGTGACCATCATTCTAGCTGGGAATGCTACACCCGAAGTGCATGACAAGACAAGGAGTGGATCTAGAAATAAACGGAACAGGAACGATAACAGACGGGAGAGCAGAACGTGACAGAACAATGAGAAACGCAAAGCTGACAACAGAATAAAGAGACATGACAGATAATAAATACACGAAGTACAAAAATGACAGAAACATAAACTCAGAATATAACACAGGGCCAGTCTGGTAGAGACGCGGGTTTCGAACTGCGTCCCTGACAGGCAGCACACAGTGTATTGGACCAGCCGAAACACGGTGCGTTAGACCGCCACCCCACGCTATCCGCCACCCCACAAGGTTTCGATATTTCCTAATAGATCCTGAATAGCCAGGCATATTTACTACTAGCAATACAGGTGCAGGTGCACAGCTGCTAGCAATCTAGCTAACTACAAGTACCACAATGCTAGCTTGTTAGCTAGCTAACTAGCCAGATATTGAATTGCAAGCACTAACAATAGCATATTTGCAGATTCAACTTTACTATACTTATGTCAACATAAAGTTGTAGTAATACAATGAATAGTGTTAATTATCAGTTCATCAAGTTGTTACTAGGTTAAAAAAAAACTTACACAAAACTAATACACAAGTCCATAGGCAGCCAGCACTCACTAAGTTGAATGCTTGCCACAGCTGCTGTCAGAAAAACACCCATTTTATATTTGCATCTTTTTGGAGTGATTTTACAAGTGATTGGTGATTGAAGTTATGCAGAAGAAAAGTAAGTAAGTCAGTACTACTGTAATTCCCTGCTGGCAGGCTTACCGGCCTGTGCCATCAAGCCACTGCAACAGGTGCAGAATGCTGCCGCACGTCTAGTTTTCAACCAACCCAAGTTTACACATGTCACTCCACTACTTACCACACTGCACTGGTTCCCTATTGCAGCATGTATCAAATTTAAATCATTAGGGGAACCGCTCCCTCCTATCTCCAGACACTCATCGCACCCTACACCCCAACCAGACTCCTCCGCTCTGCCTCCTCTGGCAAACTGACCGTCCCATCCCTTCGGGCGCCCCGGCAGTACATCCCTTCAGTCCCGGTCAGGACTGCAGAATTACTGGCCACCTTCCGCAAGAGACTAAAAACCCACCTCTTTAGACTCCACTACCACTGACTCTATACATTAATTGTCTGTATACTGTATCTGTCTACAACTGTCTACACCTACTGTCTACATTAATTAACTGCCTTCACCACTGTTTACATGTTTTAATTTAAAAAAAAACAATTTTCTTTCCTTGTCTTACAGGTACGGTTTGCAACTGTCAACAGTGATATCTGTTAGAGTTACTGCACTGATATCTTGCAATAATCATGTTTAATCTTACCATGTATAAATACACTTTTTGTAAGTCGCTCTGGATAAGAGCATCTGCTAAATGCCTGAAATACAAATGTAAATGTAGTACCTAGAGCCTAAATAGATAAACCATGTTTAAGGCTTCCCCGTTTAGTGCTAATTCACTATAAAGCGGTTTCAACCACATGAAAAAATATTTATTTTTTATATAAAGAAAGTCTATTGTGAGAGTGAAAAGATATATTTATAAACAAAACCTTTATGTGCACTCTTTTTTGCACCATCACCACAGGAGATGCCCAGGGGTTATTGGTGGGTTCAAAGACTTGAGTCTTTAGCTCAGCAGGCTAAATCGCTCTCTTGTCGCGTTGAGATCCCTCGGTTCGAAACTCACTGCAGGCAGAACAAACTCTGTTACATTGGTGCCGTGACCCGGATGCTACGACTGATGGTAATCGGTCAGGCCGTGGCTGCTGCTGTAGGAGTTTCGAGGGGGAGAATGTAGCAGGTGTGCTCTGGTACGTGACGTTCGCTACAGAATGTGACATCGATAAGAGTGTGATTAGTTCCCAGAGTTAGAGACTTGAGTCTTTAGCTCAGCGGGCTAAATCACTCTCTTGTCGCGTCGAGATCCCTCGGTTCAAAAGTCGCTGCAGGCAGAACCAACTCCGTTACAATTGCATAGGGATATGAACAGTTTATCCAACCTTCCGCCATACCTCTGGTCCTGATGAGATCGGTTATATGGGAGTATACTTGTACAATTAATGGGGATTCAGTTCAGTACAAGTTATTCATTGCTGTACAGGAAACGTGCGCGTGACGAGATAATAATCTTTTGTCATTTCTCAGAGTGGTGTGGGTGGGCAGGTTGATAACAGGAAAAAGACAAGTACTCTGTCTGTTTCTGCAAGAGATTGTGTCATAGAATGATACATAGATTGCATATATCTCCTAATCGTAGACATGCCTTTAATCCCTCTTTCTCACCATTGTGTATTTAATGTAAAACAGAAATAGGCACAGTGACAAGCCGCCTATAGTTATGTAATAAGTTGCAAAGGTACTGGTTTAATATCATCCACAAAATGGAAAAAATTCTACGTACAGTTTTTGAGTTGTACCCTGTATCTTTAATATTAGGTTTTCCTAGCCGACAACCTATGAGAGTAATATAAGGCTGTACAACATTCTTACCTTTGCTGCAAGGAAAAAACTTATATTATAATGGACCAGTGACACTTTATGCCCCTTCTTTGAAGGGTTGGCATAAAGTGCTGTTTGACTGGGTCCCATTGGAATATCTTACCTGTACATTACATGCTAAAGCAGATCAATTTTACAAAGTGTGGGAGCCTTTTTTGAACTATTTAGAACCTGGTACTTCTCCTACCATACTGCAGGGGTTTTCTTGAAATGGTCTGTTCTTAAACTGAGGTTAAAAAGCAAACATATCGCAATTGTAGTACATTGTTTTGTATTGTTGTCTCTTGTTGCTGTTGTTTTTGCTTATTTATTTATTTTATTACCTCCCCCCCTTCTCATTACTAATGTTTGATACTTTTTAGCGTAAGAATTGTGAAAACCCAATAAACATACTATAAACATACGAATTAATTCAAAGTGTGGTCCCACAACAAGAAAAACTATTTAACAAAACAATTAAGTATTCAGACATAGATATTTACAAAGAATATGTTATGATCTATTTAACCCCAAGGCATTAAATGAGATAGTCCATCCATCCATCCATCCATTATCTAAGCCGCTTATTCCTGGTCAGGGTCGCGGGGGGCTGGAGCCTATCCCAGCATGCGTTCCGGGCGAGAGGCAGGAATACACCCTGGACAGGTCGCCAATCCATCGCAGGGCACACACACCATTCACTCACACACTCATACCTACGGGCAATTTAGACTCTCCAATTAGCCTAACGTGCATGTCTTTGGACTGTGGGAAGAAACCGAGTACCCGGAGGAAACCCACGCGGACACGGGGAGAACATGCAAACTCCGCACAGAAAGGCCCCCGGCCTGGATTCGAACCCGAGACCTTCTTGCTGTGAGGCGACAGCGCTATCCACTGCACCACCGTGCCGCCTAAATGAGATAGTGATAAGCTAAATTAAAAAAATTAAACATTTATAGGGTACTTTCTATTGGGAAGTAGCTGTCCCAAACCCTGACCCCTAAATTTAAATGTATGTAAATAACACTTAAAACATTTTTTTGATTTTGTTCAATGGTGTAATTTCAAAGATCTTTATGATTAAGTTTAAACAGAAGTTGAAAGATTTAGATTTATTGTGGGTTTAATTTTTAAATTAAAAAACTATACTAAAAGAATCTTGTCCCACGTTTTCATGTCACTACCGAAACACAAGAGTTTTAGTCCATTGGCTGAGCCTGGTTTTTAGCCGCCTCCCTGTCCTTCATGGCTGCATGGTAAGTAGCTAAATCCCATACTTTTGAAATAAATGTGTTCCAAAGTCTGAAAATCGGTGTGTAACTTTAAGAATTGTCACCACCGAACACATATTCTCTTCAATTAAGTAAACTTTTGGGGGTTTTATGCAAAATATTATGTTTTTATGTGTGTACACCTCTTCAAAGATGTGTATGCTAGCCATGTGCTTGCTAGCATTCTTTAGTTATGCTCAAAGTTAGCTAGAATTGTCACTACCAAAACCGTCACTACCGAAACACATGGTAAAGTTTCGGTAGTGATGTGATCATTTTGGTAGTGACAAACTGGAATGGTAAGTAGTTAAATCCCATCATTTTGAAATAAAAGTGTTCCAAACTCTGAAAATCAGTGTGTAACTTTAAGAATGGAACACATATTCTCTTCAATAAAGTAAACTTTTTGGGGTTTTATGCAAAATATTATGTTTTCAAAGCTGTTTGCTAGCCATGTGCTTGCTAGCATTCTTTAGTTATGCTAGCAAAATGGAATGTTCAATCATCTATTTTCAGTATTTCCCTTACCATTGCGTTGGAGGGACCTCCCGTCCATCCTGAAAGACCCCAAAAGCAAAAAATAGCGGACTTTTAGATCGCTAACATTTGTAGCATAAGTCAATGGAGTTTAACATAGCGAAAATTAGCATCGCGGCTAGCGGAATCTATTTGTTACAGACCTTTCGAGGATACATTAGTTAGCGTTGAGAAGCCTGACAGCAACAGCATAATATCAATGTTATTTGTCAATGTTTTCTTCTTCTTCTCTTTTACTGAACCCACTTGGGCAATTATTT
Organism: Aldrovandia affinis; assembly: GCA_029706075.1. Taxonomy (NCBI): domain Eukaryota; kingdom Metazoa; phylum Chordata; class Actinopteri; order Notacanthiformes; family Halosauridae; genus Aldrovandia; species Aldrovandia affinis. Next base: position 2,330,603 of record JAINUG010000005.1, read on the forward strand.
TCCATTGATGAGTAATGTTTGTACTTTAAATGGTTATGGATGAACAATTGTTATGTCTTCAAAAATAAAATTATTTTATTGACCACAAAACATTTGTGTTTGTAATATTCCCAACATAAGGCATGTTATGAGTTAAGATTAAGCAATAAGGTTGAGGGAATATGATACAACCTTGCAAACAAAATACTGTGGTCACTACCGAAACAGTGGGTGTTTTGTAAAAAATAAAGTATATTGAGTTATAAACTAAAGTGTTATGATACTGATTGGTTAAATTAATGTTCAATTTCATCAATCATTAACTCTGAAATCAATATGATCAGTGTTATGCATTTTACAGAGAAAGATTGCATTTAGATTTTGATGAATTGTATAAATCATTTTTATTGATTTAATTGTGAAAACCTTCAAGAAAAAATTGTAAAAATACTCTTTAGAGAAGGGAAGGGAGCACTGTAGTTTTTACTGTAGTGTATTATTATGTTTCGGTAGTGGCTTCTTTTTGGGAGAGGAAAAACATTCCAAAAGAGTCTGAAAATACAATATAAAAATGTACGGTACTTTTACTAGATATATGTACTTTAGATATGGCACAATATATATACGTTCTGGAGAGGTGAAGCCGCGCCAACCGGATAATAGTAACCACAGGTGCGTAGGTTCAAAAGCTGCAATAGCCGCGATACATAAATGAATGAAGGTGGAACCTGCACACTGTGTGTAGAGGAGGGAATATCCCAAACGAGGCGAAGGCTCGATGTTTAATTTAAAGTCTTTTAATAGACAAAAGAGACAGACGTTTCGGTAAAGGCGTCTGCTAAATGGCGTATATTATTATTATATTATTATAAAAAGGCAGACAAGCAAGCGAGGGAAACAGACTAGCACGTGTCTCCTCTAACGTGTTGTATCAGTTCATCGAAATCATATGCCATACGGAGTATTGTGTGGGGCAGTCCAAACCACTTCTCCTTTCAGCAAGTCTCCTGCTGTTTTCTTCTGTGTATGAAACAGGAAGTGCTATCGCCTTGTCGTCTGCAGCTTCCTGCACAGTGGTTTAGACTTGCACAAGGAGCCCTGCCCGAACAAAAAAAGCCAAGCTGAATATGGAGTTACACACATTGTAACTGTTATGTTTTTGAGTATCTGTTCTGTTGTTTTTGTACTTTGTTTATTTTTTATCAGTCCTTATTTATTATTCTTTATTCTGTTTTGCATTTTCACCGTTCTGTCACGTTCTGGTCCCTGTCTGTCTTTGTTCCGTTTATTTCGTGATCCACTCCTTGTCTTGTCATGCACTTCGGGAAGTTAAACATTTCGGGTTTTCTCCTTCTTCGCTTATTATCTCGTTTTCTTCCTTCTTACTTTCTAGATTGCACTTTGTATATATTAGTTAGATGTATATAGTACTAACCAACTAATCTACTAACGTTAGGGATTTAGATTAAGTTACTAACATTACTAATCACTAATTATCTCACGCTTCTGACTATCGCTGTCATTCTCTCTCATTATCGTATCCCTGTTAGCTTTTCACTTTCCCTTTCATTCACACGCAGCTTCTCTCTTTGCGTTCCTCCCCTTTAACTATGCACGTGTCTGCCTGATCTCCCAGGTCATTTATTGTCTATATGTTTGTATGTTTCCCAGTCCGTGTCTTGCGTTTCCCCTCGTTATTAGATTAACGATTCCCAATGTTTACACCTGTGTTCCTACCTCTCTCTCCTCCCAGTCACACCTGATTCCCATTGTGTTTTCCTTCCCTGCCTGTATATTAGTTCAGTGTTTATGTTCACTCTGTCAGTACATTGATCATTATTCCCTGAGCCTACTTTTCCTAAGCCAGAGTTTATTGAATTTTCCGAGACACCCCTTCTGTTGACTACCCCGAGCCTGCCTAGCGATTCTGTTTTGTTTGCCTATCTGCCTACCTGTTTTGACTTTTGGACTGCCTTTTTGACTACTCTCTGCCTTGTGTTTTTGTACCTTTGATTATCTGATTCCTGGTTTTGATCCCTGCTTCCTATTAAACTACTCTTTTGCCTTATCCTGATCTGCGTCTGGGTCCTTATCCGAGTCATCACAGGACGTACTGACCAACGATGGACCCAGCAGATCCAGACCAGATGCGCTTTGCTCTCGAGCAGCAAGGTGCCATGCTCGGACGGCATCAGCAACATCTGGAGACGGTCACCCAACATCTGCAGACCCTCACCTCCAGTTTGGCGGAACTCACCCTGACGCTGCGAGCTCCGACTCCTAACCCCGCACCTCACTATGCCGCTGCCACACCTCAACCCGGGTTTCCCTCTGCACCGGTGCACGAACCCCATCTGCCCCCTCCGGAGAGGTACGCAGGTGAACCGGGCGGTTGTCGTGCGTTCCTGACTCAGTGCCAGCTTATTTTCCGGCTGCAGCCATCTACGTTTCCCAGCGACATCTCCAGGGTTGCCTACGTCATCACGCAACTGACCGGTCGTGCCAAGATCTGGGCTACCACTGCGTGGGAGGGGTCCTTTCCCTACTGCCAGGATTTCGGCTCGTTTTCCGAGGAGATGAAAAGGGTCTTGATCGGTCTAAGCATGGTCACGAAGCTGCCCGGGAGATGCTCTACCTACGCCAGGAGGGAAGGTCGGTCTCGGACTACGCTATCCAGTTCCAGACTTTGGCCAACTCCTGTGGCTGGGGAAGGAAGGCGTTGTATGACGCTTTTATCTTTGGGCTATCCAAACATCTCAAGGACGAGGTCCTGACCCGTGATCTACCTGAGTCTTTCGACGACCTCGTCAGCCTGGCCATCCGAGTTGACTCCAGGCTTCAGGAGCGCCGCCGTTTTCGTAGCTCCGGGGTTGTTCCAGGGCCTGAGACGGCCGGATTCAGGCCGCCTGCCAGAGTCAACAGCCATCCCAGAGCAGTTCCCTCACCTATCCCGGATCCTGAACCTATGCAGCTGGATCGGGCTCGTCTTTCCCGTCAGGAGCGTGACCGCAGGATGGCGACGAGGTCCTGCCTTTACTGCGGGGAGTCAGGGCACTTCATCCCCAACTGTCCATTAAAAGCCAACGCCCACTAGTTAAGAGAGGAGCACTAGTGGGTGTCATTCCTATTGAACGCTCCTCCATACAACGGACCTGCCTGCCGGTGACTATTGAGTGGGAGGGTGAGAAGCAAGAGACCACTGCTCTCATCGACTCAGGAGCTGAGGAAAGCTTTATCGATGCTGGTGTGGTCGCTAAGTGGGGGATTCCGGTTTCCAGCTTGTCACGCCCTCTTATGGGCAAAGACGGCCCAGATTACCCAGATCAGTTCCCCTCTGACTTTGCGCATCTCCGGCAACCATCAGGAGAGAATACGTTTTCACGTCATTGACTCTCCTCATGCCCCTATTGTTCTTGGTCATCCATGGCTAGTGCGCCATAACCCCTCCGTGGAGTGGAACACTCACAGGATTATGGGTTGGAGCCCATCCTGTTCGTCTCACTGTCTTCATCAAGCCCACTCTTCTGTCCCGAGTTCCCTTCCTCCCGAGAAACCTTCTGATCTGTCTGCTATCCCTTCCGAGTACCTGGACCTCAAGGAGGTCTTCTGCAAGTCCCGAGCCACCTGCCTGCCCCCCCACCGTCCCTATGATTGCGCCATCGAACTCCTGTCTGGCGCTACCCCTCCTAGGGGGTGCCTATTTTCCTTGTCCCGTCCAGAGACAGAGACCATGAATATTTATCTTCAGGAGTCACTGGACGCTGGCATCATTCTTCCTTCTTCCTCACCTGCCGGAGCGGGGTTCTTCTTCGTGGGCAAGAAGGATGGGTCTCTACGCCCATACATCGACTACCGGGCACTCAATGACATTACCGTCAAGAATCGCTACCCTCTCCCCCTCATGACTTCTGCATTTGAACAGCTGCAAGGAGCTACCATCTTCACCAAGTTGGACCTGCGCAACGCCTACCACTTGGTGCGCATTCGTGAGGGGGACGAGTGGAAGACGGCCTTTAACACTCCTACTGGTCACTGGGAATACCTCGTTATGCCATTCGGCTTGACCAACGCCCCTGCAGTTTTTCAAGCCTTGGTTAATGATGTTTTAAGAGACTTTATTAATCTGTTTGTGTTTGTTTACCTTGATCACATTCTGATTTTTTCTAAGAACCTTGATGAACATACTATTCACGTCCGCAGTGTTCTCCAGCGTCTCCTGGAGAACAGACTTTTTGTCAAACCTGAGAAATGCGAATTCCACTGCCAGACTACTACTTTCCTGGGCTACATCATCTCGGCCGGGAGCCTCCAGATGGATCCTCAGAAGATCAAGGCCATCCTGGACTGGCCCCGGCCGGTGAGTCGCAAGGAGTTACAATGGTTTTTGGGATTCGCTAACTTCTACAGAAGATTCATCAGGAATTACAGCACCCTGGCAGCACCCCTCACAGCCCTCACTTCTATCAAGGTACGTTTCGACTGGAATCCCCGAGCAGAAGAAGCCTTCCACGTTCTCAAGCAGCACTTCACTTCAGATCCCATTCTCATTCATCCTGACACCACGGCCCAGTTTATCGTGGAGGTTGACGCATCCAACATCGGAGTGGGGGCCATTCTATCGCAACGCTCCTCCAAGGATAAAAAGGTACACCCATGCACCTTTTATTCTCACCGGCTCAGCCCCACGGAACAGAACTATGACATTGGCAATCGGGAGCTACTGGCAGTTAAGCTTGCCTTGGAGGAGTGGAGGCATTGGCTGGAGGGTGCTCAAGTTCCGTTCCTGGTTTGGACCGACCACAATAATTTAGAATACTTACATACCGCCAAGACTTAATTCCCGTCAGGCCCGTTGGTCCCTGTTTTTTGCTTGATTTAATTTTATCCTGTCTTATCGTCCCGGTTCTAAAAACACCAAGCCTGATGCCCTCTCCCGCCGATTTGACCTTTCTTCCAATTCATCTGATCCTGAAACTATCCTACCTCAATGTTGTATCAACTCTATTCTCCTGGACATTGAAACTACTGTTCGCTCTGCTCTGGAGGGGGAGGTTGGCCCCAGTTGCTGCCCCACTAACTGTCTCTTTGTTCCCAAGTCTGTTCGATCCCAAGTGCTTCAGTGGGGTCACTCTTCTCGCCTGTCCTGTCATCCAGGCATTAACAGAACTGTTACCTTTATCCAGAGACGTTTTTGGTGGCCTGCCATGGTCCAGGATATTAAGAATTTTATTTTTGCCTGCTCTGTCTGTGCCCAGAACAAGAATTCCCATCAGCATCCCTCTGGTTTATTACAACCCCTACCCATTCCTCACCGCCCTTGGTCCCACATAGCTCTTGACTTTATCACTGGTTTGCCCCCCTCCAACAACAACACCACTATTATGACTGTTATCGATCAATTTTCTAAGGCTGTGCATTTTATCCCCTTACCCAAACTTCCCTCTGCTAAGGAGACAGCCACACTTATTATCCAGAACGTTTTTCGGTTACATGGTATCCCCAATAATATTGTTTCTGACAGAGGTCCCCAGTTTATCTCCAAGTTTTGGAAAGCTTTTTGTTTTTAGCGATTCTGTTTTGTTTGCCTATCTGCCTACCTGTTTTGACTTTTTGGACTGCCTTTTTGACTACTCTCTGCCTTGTGTTTTTGTACCTTTGATTATCTGATTCCTGGTTTTGATCCCTGCTTCCTATTAAACTACTCTTTTGCCTTATCCTGATCTGTGTCTGGGTCCTTATCCGAGTCGTCACAGTAACTAAATCATTGCCATTGTGTGTTGTTGCTCAGTCTGTTGACACACTAGGAATTACACTAACCGAACTGGTACTTCGATCACTAACACTTTGTGACATCATGAGAGGTTTGACCAGGGCAGGTCGGTGTGGGGCAGTGCAACAACACTAAAAAACAGGCAAAACACATACGGTTCAAACTTAAAGTCCAGGTTTATTTCTCCGCAGGGCATGAATGGGTACTTTTCCTCCAAACAACAATCCAAAATCCAACTTAAATGTTCCAAGAGAAAAAAGGGTTCATCCAGAAATCAAACATTCAAAAATTGTCTTAACGCAAAAGTCTTCTTCCATTAAACCGTTCTCAAATCAAAAGGTTACTTTCCTTGGTTTGTTTCTTCCTGCTCCTTCCAGCCATGTGCTCAGCTCCCCACTCTCTCTCTCCTTTGTCCTGCGTGTGGGCTTTTTATGCTGGCCTTGATTAGGTGGCCCAAACACCTACACCTGGAGTCGTGTTGCATTGTGGGGCTTGTAGTGTGTACAATGGCGGCCATTTTGTGAAGTGGCCGCCGATCAGCAGGGGAATGCAGCACTCCTCCACCACACGTCCCCCTGTGATGCCACACATCCCTCTCCCCGTGCCTGCCGCCCTCGGCAGGGTGAACGAGGCCCCCCGGATCGAACACTCGGCTCTCCCAACAGATCAGGGAGATGATGCAGAAGTTCTGTAACACAAAGGGCATGATTATGCTGAACGATGAAGTGAGGCACACACTCACCATGGCTCCCCCTAGCTGGGGAAGGAAGACGGTTGATCCCTTGGACCACAATGAGGGCACAGCCACTGGAAGACCCACACTGGTGTGGGGTGAGAAAACCGCCGGACGGGTGTCCAGCCAGGGCAGCATGGGGCCTTCCGCTTGCCCCACGGAACAAGGCAACATGCGGGCCTCATCTGGCCTCACGGGACAAGGCAACATGGGGGCCACCAGCAGACCCCCTGGGCAGCGCAGTGAGGCGACATTGGCTGGGCCCTCCAGGTTGTCGCCATCTGTGCCCAACACTACTATAGGCTCAACGGGTTCAAATTCAGTTTCTGCCTCAGCCTCAAACTCAGCTTCCGCGGGCTCGGGTTTGACAATGGGCACTGCTTCCGGGACAGGCTCCAAGGCACTTTGTGATTCCTCTGTGCTTCCTGTGGCTGCGAGACTGACTGGTGCAGGCTCCTCCATGACAAGGTGAGGAACTTCCTCCTGGGCAGGTTCTGGGGCTTCCTCCCCAGCCTTCGTTTCAGGCTCCAGAATGGGCTCTGGCGCCAGGTCTGCAGTGGGCTCACCTGCTGGGACAGGCTCTTCTGCTTGACTGCCCGTCTCTGGTTCTGGCTCTGGTTCTGGTTCAGGTTCGGGCTCAGGTTCGGGCTCAGGTTCAGGTTCGGGCTCAGGTTCAGGTTCAGGCTCAGCTTCTTCCACTGCCGGTTCTGTGGTTGCAGTCTCGTCTGTGGGTGCCAGGACCTCGGTACTCACCGTCTCCTGGACAATCTCCTGGACTGCCTCAGCCACCACGGCTAACGCTGCAACATCACCTTCTCCCTTTTCTGTTAGGGTGACCTCATCTGCAGGTGGTGCCTCTTCCGCGGCCGGTGTCTCAGTACTTCAGCCGGCACTGGTTCCTCAGTCACTGCGGCTGTCACCACCTCCACGGCCCCTTTCTGTGAGGCTGCGACCACCTCTACGGCCCCTTCCTGTGAGGCTGCGACGGCCTCCACGGCCCCTTCCTGTGAGGCTGCGACGGCCTCCCCCATGGACTCAGCAGCAACTTCATCACTGTGTGCTTTAGCCTCCATCGCTTTGGGAGCGGCAATGGGGGTCACCTCGGTCTGCTTCTCTACCTGGCTGGCCGTCTTCTTCTTCTTCTTTTTCTTCTTCTTCTTGGGGTCAGTAGCCTGGCATGGCTGTGGCTGGGGCTGGGAGCGTTGACTAGTGGGAGGGTGTAGTCCGTCCTCTTCTGGCTCAATGGCCCATGGAGAAGGACAACTGGAGCCACCATCTCCATGAGGCGAGTAAGTTGGGTCCATTTCACCTGCAGCAGTTCCTCCCTCTGGGTAGCCTCGTCTTCATCCATGAAGTCCAGGATTGACTCAATGTCCCGCTGATCCAGGTACAGCTCCCCGTCCATCTGCAGCCAATGGTACACCTCTGGGGACCTCAGCCATCTCAGGTCTGCTTCCACATCCCGGCAGGGTTTGGGTGCTCCCTGGAGCCCTGGGTTGGGGCATTCCCCACCTTTTGGCTGGAGGTTTGCGGCAAGGCACAATAGCTCCGCTAGGAATTCTGCGGGGCAGGCTTCGAAGTCCTCCCATGTTATGCTCATTGGGGTGAAGGGCATCTCACCGAGACTAGGGCTTCCTGCTGTTTAGCCATTTTGCTGTGGCAGTGCTTTCCTAGTGCTTCTTATTTTTTAAACCAACAAAAAAACCTAACCTGACTACTTGTGTCCTGTCCTCTTCTGTGTTGCGTACTGCAAAAAAGTTGAGTCCAATCATCCGCACTTAGGCCCCAGTGCCCGCATTCTCCACCATCTGTGACATCATGAGAGGTTTGACCAGGGCAGGTCGGTGTGGGGCAGTGCAACAACACTAAAAACAGGCAAAACACATACGGTTCAAACTTAAAGTCCAGGTTTATTTCTCCGCAGGGCATGAATGGGTACTTTTCCTCCAAACAACAATCCAAAATCCAACTTAAATGTTCCAAGAGAAAAAAAGGGTTCATCCAGAAATCAAACATTCAAAAATTGTCTTAACGCAAAAGTCTTCTTCCATTAAACCGTTCTCAAATCAAAAGGTTACTTTCCTTGGTTTGTTTCTTCCTGCTCCTTCCAGCCATGTGCTCAGCTCCCCACTCTCTCTCTCCTTTGTCCTGCGTGTGGGCTTTTTATGCTGGCCTTGATTAGGTGGCCCAAACACCTACACCTGGAGTCGTGTTGCATTGTGGGGCTTGTAGTGTGTACAATGGCGGCCATTTTGTGAAGTGGCCGCCGATCAGCAGGGGAATGCAGCACTCCTCCACCACACGTCCCCCTGTGATGCCACATCCCTCTCCCGTGCCTGCCTGCCCTCGGCAGGGTGAACGAGGCCCGGATCGAACACTCGGCTCTCCCAACAGATCAGGGAGATGATGCAGAAGTTCTGTAACACAAAGGGCATGATTATGCTGAACGATGAAGTGAGGCACACACTCACCATGGCTCCCCCTAGCTGGGGAAGGAAGACGGTTGATCCCTTGGACCACAATGAGGGCACAGCCACTGGAAGACCCACACTGGTGTGGGGTGAGAAAACCGCCGGACGGGTGTCCAGCCAGGGCAGCATGGGGCCTTCCGCTTGCCCCACGGAACAAGGCAACATGCGGGCCTCATCTGGCCTCACGGGACAAGGCAACATGGGGGCCACCAGCAGACCCCTGGGCAGCGCAGTGAGGGCGACATTGGCTGGGCCCTCCAGGTTGTCGCCATCTGTGCCCAACACTACTATAGGCTCAACGGGTTCAAATTCAGTTTCTGCCTCAGCCTCAAACTCAGCTTCCGCGGGCTCGGGTTTGACAATGGGCACTGCTTCCGGGACAGGCTCCAAGGCACTTTGTGATTCCTCTGTGCTTCCTGTGGCTGCGAGACTGACTGGTGCAGGCTCCTCCATGACAAGGTGAGGAACTTCCTCCTGGGCAGGTTCTGGGGCTTCCTCCCCAGCCTTCGTTTCAGGCCCAGAATGGGCTCTGGCGCCAGGTCTGCAGTGGGCTCACCTGCTGGGACAGGCTCTTCTGCTTGACTGCCCGTCTCTGGTTCTGGCTCTGGTTCTGGTTCAGGTTCGGGCTCAGGTTCGGGGCTCAGGTTCAGGTTCGGGCTCAGGTTCAGGTTCAGGCTCAGCTTCTTCCACTGCCGGTTCTGTGGTTGCAGTCTCGTCTGTGGGTGCCAGGACCTCGGTACTCACCGTCTCCTGACAATCTCTGGACTGCCTCAGCCACCACGGCTAACGCTGCAACATCACCTTCTCCCTTTTCTGTTAGGGTGACCTCATCTGCAGGTGGTGCCTCTTCCGCGGCCGGTGTCTCCAGTACTTCAGCCGGCACTGGTTCCTCAGTCACTGCGGCTGTCACCACCTCCACGGCCCCTTTCTGTGAGGCTGCGACCACCTCTACGGCCCCTTCCTGTGAGGCTGCGACGGCCTCCACGGCCCCTTCCTGTGAGGCTGCGACGGCCTCCCCCATGGACTCAGCAGCAACTTCATCACTGTGTGCTTTAGCCTCCATCGCTTTGGGAGCGGCAATGGGGGTCACCTCGGTCTGCTTCTCTACCTGGCTGGCCGTCTTCTTCTTCTTCTTTTTCTTCTTCTTCTTGGGGTCAGTAGCCTGGCATGGCTGTGGCTGGGGCTGGGGAGCGTTGACTAGTGGGAGGGTGTAGTCCGTCCTCTTCTGGCTCAATGGCCCATGGAGAAGGACAACTGGAGCCACCATCTCCATGAGGCGAGTAAGTTGGGTCCATTTCACCTGCAGCAGTTCCTCCCTCTGGGTAGCCTCGTCTTCATCCATGAAGTCCAGGATTGACTCAATGTCCCGCTGATCCAGGTACAGCTCCCCGTCCATCTGCAGCCAATGGTACACCTCTGGGGACCTCAGCCATCTCAGGTCTGCTTCCACATCCCGGCAGGGTTTGGGTGCTCCCTGGAGCCCTGGGTTGGGGCATTCCCCACCTTTTGGCTGGAGGTTTGCGGCAAGGCACAATAGCTCCGCTAGGAATTCTGCGGGGCAGGCTTCGAAGTCCTCCCATGTTATGCTCATTGGGGTGAAGGGCATCTCACCGAGACTAGGGCTTCCCTGCTGTTTAGCCATTTTGCTGTGGCAGTGCTTTCCTAGTGCTTCTTATTTTTTTAAACCAACAAAAAAAAAAACCTAACCTGACTACTTGTGTCCTGTCCTCTTCTGTGTTGCGTACTGCAAAAAAGTTGAGTCCAATCATCCGCACTTAGGCCCCAGTGCCCGCATTCTCCACCATCTGTGACATCATGAGAGGTTTGACCAGGGCAGGTCGGTGTGGGGCAGTGCAACAACACTAAAAAACAGGCAAAACACATACGGTTCAAACTTAAAGTCCAGGTTTATTTCTCCGCAGGGCATGAATGGGTACTTTTCCTCCAAACAACAATCCAAAATCCAACTTAAATGTTCCAAGAGAAAAAAGGGTTCATCCAGAAATCAAACATTCAAAAATTGTCTTAACGCAAAAGTCTTCTTCCATTAAACCGTTCTCAAATCAAAAGGTTACTTTCCTTGGTTTGTTTCTTCCTGCTCCTTCCAGCCATGTGCTCGGCTCCCCACTCTCTCTCTCCTTTGTCCTGCGTGTGGGCTTTTTATGCTGGCCTTGATTAGGTGGCCCAAACACCTACACCTGGAGTCGTGTTGCATTGTGGGGCTTGTAGTGTGTACAATGGCGGCCATTTTGTGAAGTGGCCGCCGATCAGCAGGGGAATGCAGCACTCCTCCACCACACGTCCCCCTGTGATGCCACAACTTCCTATTGCATTAACCCAGTGTTTCTCAAATAGTGGGGCGCGCCCCCCTGGGGGGGCGCGGTGCGATGCCAGGGGGGGCGCGTGTGACCAGAGGCGTAGCGTGGGGGGTGCAAGAGGGGCACAAAATTGAAGAAAACGTTAAAAAAAAAAAAAACCTTTTAGCACCGTGGACCGGTTCCGAGGGGCGCGTAGCACCCCCGGTCCGCGAAATACATAAACTGTTCTCAGCTTTTCGTAGCACCCCCGGTCCGTGAAATAAACGAAGTGTTCTCAGCTTTTTTCGCGTAGCACCCTCCCCCTCCCCGGTCCGCGAAATAAACGAACTGTTCTCAGCTTTTTTCGCGTAGCACCCCCCGGTCCGCGAAATGTTTTCTTCTTCCTAGGGGGGGCGTAACAGAAAATAATTGAGAAGCACTGCATTAACCCAACTGGTATTTCTATCATTATCGGCTCTATTCTAGTTGCTCCTGATGTCACTGCTAACACTTACATTCCAGCACCTGATAGCTGGGTGTTGGACCTCAATAATCCCTCTGAGAGAGCTCTTATGGCAGTTTCCGATAGAATTGATTGAGAGATTAGTTAAGGAAACTGGAGTAAAAATTAAGCATGCTCTCATCTCTACTCGGGAGGCTACTGATGCTTCCCTCCACGCTAACGAGCATTACCATAGTGCGACTAAAAAGGAAAAGACTGTGACCCAATGGCTCATTGATATATATCTAGCAATATCTCAGGGTATTTGGGGTCTTAGTATTATAACTTTTGTTTTAGTTCTTTGTATGTACTGTAAGTTCTGTAGTTTAATCAATAATGTGCATTATGATGTGACTTATTACAATCTGACCAATTATCTTGCAAATGGGAGAATGAATAGAATCTAAATAATGGTGGTTGGGATGCTACCCCACCACCAATACAAAATGGGGGAATGTTAGGTTTGAGGTATGAAATTTAGTATAACCCTCATTGATTGTTTTATTCTGTTTAAATGTTTTTGTTTTATCTTCATTACCAGTACCCATTTTACACACACACTGTCCACAACAGTCCCCACCTTGTTAGGGTCAAATGGTCACACCAATTCCATTGTTAACTATATACCAAATGGGTGCCTCCGGGATGCCTGCGTGCAATATGTATTCCCTGCCAGGGAATGGCATGCTGGGCAACTGCGACACCTCGGACAAGGGTACTTAAACCCTCACTTACAGTTACTGAGTTGAGATTTGCTGGATAAACGCTGTCGCAGCGTCTTCGGCATTCCTCCCCTGCGCATTGTATTAAAACCTTTTCAATTGTAAAGTGGTCACCAGTGTGTTACTTCACCGGTCCCGATTTGATTCCACAAAGGGAACAGATTCCCAACAATGGACATACTCACAGGTCATCGGAGGAATATACTAAAAATAAATACCACAGTCTAGCTAAGCCCTAGACAAGACAGATTCTAAACTCTGTCCCATACACATCAGAAGGACGTTCTTCCACAGACTGCTTCCACTACTCTAGCTTGACTAGCTACTAAAAGTACATAAGAAAAGGCAAAAGCACAAGGAAAAAGCCAGACAAGCATAGCGAGGGAAAAATATTAGCAGGTTTCTCAAAAGGCACAGCTGAATGGCACAAAATCACAGAAAGCAAAAACTGTGGTGTTCTCTCTCTTCTTCACCCCCCCCTTATAAACTCCAGACAGGGGCGTGGCCAGACGAAGTCAAGGACAGTGCAGTTGAGGATGGTCCAATCAGGTCCAGGGTGATCACGCACCCCGAGCATGGTCTCAATCAGCAATCACAGCAGCGGGAGCATGTCCTCAGACAGCAATCAAACATCTGTTATTCTCGAGGTCAAATAAGTTCAACTGTAACAGTTATTAGTAGCACATTTATGGCACAATTATCTGCGCCAGCATGTTCACATGATTTTAATTAAGAGGACTTTAAAAGGAGAAGCACCTGTGTAGGCAATCACACAGTAGTCGAGATTGAGAAGAAAGAAGCAAAGAGGCCATAGCCACATTTTTGGGGATGAATTAGAAATACTGGTGGATTAGGTCAGCAAACAGTATTCTACGTTATACGGTGAAAATTCTCTCAAGGTTGACAATGCACAATTGTCTTTTTTTCCTGTATAGATGCTCTTGCAAATAATGAGCTACTTATTCAACCTTTTTCTGGTGCAAACATCTTTTAACTTAAGTCAAAGTCAGAATAGCGAACTCCAGACACGCCTCTATTTTGGGAAAACTACTCCCTAGACTTGTAACCTACCAGAAGGCCCTTAATTCCACAAATAGGTTCAGTAGGAATATGAACAGACAGGTGAGGTGCATCGTTTTCACCTTATTTCCAAATTGTGCGCGCTTAACTCACCTCCAAGACAGGTTTCAATGACATCAGAGTTTTTAAAACAAGCTTTAGCCCGGTCCGTTTCTTGTTCAATCGCAATGTGGAATACTTAGTGGCATTGTGTTATAATACACCCTTAAGGCAATAGATGTAAATTTCATGAGCAGTCCAATCGAAGCCAAATGGCCGCTGTTGTATTGCAAAATCCATTGGTAACACCAATAGTTTGTTTCACCTCATGCATGTTCATAAGTGCCAAAACGTTTGAGGGATTCTAAAGAAAATATAAGCCAAAAATATATTTTACTATTGAGTGGGCGCGGAGTGAGAATTATTTTACACGAGACCGGGAATGGAACTGGAGAGGAGCACAGAGAACCCAGAGTGGATTGATTTTTTTAAAAATTGAGCAATGAGCGGAGAATTGCCGCCTCTCCATTCCTTACGTGCTCTGGCCCAAACCGTTGCTGCAATGTCCTATGCCGATAAGGGAGAGAACAGACTAGCACGTGTCTCCTCTAACGTGTTGTATCAGTTCATCCAAGTCATATGCCATACAGAGTATCGTCTGGGGCAGTCCAAACCACTTCTGCTTTCAGCAAGTCTCCTGCTGTTTTCTTCTGTGTATGAAACAAGAAGTGATATCATCTCGTTGCCTGCAGCTTCCTGCACAGTGGTTTAGACTTGCACAAGGACCCCTGCCCGAACAAACAAACCCGAGCTGAATTTGGAGTTACACACATTGGGCCAGATGCAAGAACCACTTTTACACAGTCTGCTAATGATTTATGAGAATTTGCCGCATTCACCAATTTTCTTGTATTTAGAATTTTCTCTTAGGTACGAACAACATTTACGAGTGGTCCAGAGCTGTCGTACGAGTCATACATACAATTTGCCTGCCGTTCTCCAAAGCAAAACAACTTTGTTTTTGACTAATGGATTGTGTCTATTTCATTACTTAGAAGAACTGATGAGTTTGAATATATAAATTACACGATAAATGATATAATTCATAATGTATAATCATTTTGAGAGTATCCTGCTTTAGGCCTATATTTGACTGTTTTCTTTTCAAATTGTAGGATAATATCATTCATAATTCATTAATATAATTATGTCATTATCATTCGTTTCAATTGTGGTTATTGAGGCTATGGTATAATACTACAATATCAATATAAACATCTCATATTTGCTCGTCGGTGTGTGTAACGGAGACTTCCTCCTGACCCCGTCCTGTTGCAGTTGCTTTCGCAAGACGTTTCTTTGACTCCAATTTCATATCACACCTTTTTTTTTTTTTTGCTGTGATGCTACGGGCAACAGATGATACTGCTTAACTGCACAAGTAAATTTTTTCCCACTCCTTGGTTTTAACAGGTCCCTTAATTCCACTGTTGACGCTCTTAAATAGTATGTGCTTTCAGTTACTTATTCCAGATAGTAGTACTTCAATCTCCAACCTCGTAAAGTTTTTCTTCTTGGTTTTTTTCAGTGCCATTGTTATGAATGACTTTCCTATGAAAATGGGGCGGGACGCCTAACGTTATATAGCATTATTGGGGCGTTAATTATGCTAATTCACAAATCACATGAACTCGCACTCATTTAAGAAGACATGGTATTCAGCATGCTTACATAAGTCATTTACGACAGTTTTCTGAAGTTACGAGTGTTTGCTGAATCTGACGTGGAACACTCGTAGAAGCCACCTCACGAAAAAAAATAAGAGAAAGAAACGATAAAAATACAAAAATGTTTTTGCATGAGGCCCAATGTAACTATATCATGCCATGTGTGTTGTTGCTCAGTCTGTTGACACACTAGGAATTGCACTGTCATTTTTGTAGGGAAGTTTCACAAACTGACATGTTTGTGTGAAAGATGAGCCAATCACCTGATGGCTCATTTTAAGTAAACAGATCTTTGGGTAACATTTTCTCTGCTGATGCTCTCTGCTGCACATGCACATGCACATGTACATACAGTACAAGCACATCTACAAAGCCTTTGGCATCCTGTTATTCTGATTTTATACCTGTAGAGGGCAGTGTAGTTTAGCTGTCACCTCCTACCCAGCCTGGAAGGAGGCCTGGAAAATTCTGGGCTTTGTTTTCACTCTCTGACCACAACATGGTCATGCAGATGAGTACAAACCAATAGTTAAAAAAACATGACCAAAACATGTACATACATAAAAACAATACATTAATCATAGGTAACATCACAAGTAGCACTCAGCATAACAATAAATTGTCCAACTCTAGGTCAGGTAACAAGTGAGTCATTTAGAGAAAATACATTTAGAACAGCACCCTTGGTCCCAATAAAGGGGAGAACCACTGAGTTATATATTTGAATTAGAGTAGGATGGGAGTGCTTAGCTGAGCTGCAGTTAGAAGCCCCCCTCCTGTTGTAGAGTGAATATTGCCCTCCAGCTACTCCCCATAACTGCCCTGTTGGCACAGCAGCATTAGAATCCACACTGTTTTTCAGCAGTGCAGTGCGCTGAGACCTGACTCCCACTGTACTGGCTGACTGGTGTGGTGGCCTGGGGCAAAGTGGAGCTCCCGTCCTGTCACAGGTCTGACCCTGTGTACTCGGTTTTAATCCCCTCATCACCTGTAGGGCCGTTAACACCTCTCGCAGTTCAGACCTGAGTTGAATCCATAAAGTGCTTTCACAATACAGAGTATTTCAATGCATTAATTAATCTGAAAATACATATAGAACATATTGAAATGTATATTAGAATATGTGCTATAGAGTATTTTATATGCAGTTTTTCAATTGCGTTGTGTAAATACTTGTTTTCAGGGATGAATTTGGCAATACAAAGTCACTGCAAAACCATTACGCTTAAAAAACACTTAAACAACATCAAAGACACATTAACAGATATGTTTATGCATTAATAGTTCTAGAAGCAGTTCAAGTTGAGTTTGGTCTTTTCTGAACTAACTTTCACTAGTTTTAAACCCACAGACCAGACCAGTGTATCCTTCTAGCACGTTTGTTGGTCAATAGCTTTCAGTTTCTATGAAATGGACATATACATGCTTTCTTACATACAGTGATTCTCTTTGGTCCACAGTGATTCAGTCAGGTCTGCGTGACTCTCAGCTCCACAGTGATTCTCAGCTTGTTACACCAAAGAAACAACAGAACTATAAGCTGGACAAATGACAGTTTTGTCTTTACTTCAACCTTCCATTTTGTTTGTATTGATATGATTGAGTCTTTGCATTGTAAAACGATTTTAGACCGATTCAAATCTCACTAGTTAGAAAAATGGATGTTCGCATATCAATGTTGATGTATCATCAAATCGATTCATCATTATCCTCATAGTGTAGTATAATGGTTATTGATCCTATCACAGTGGGGTTCTATTTTCAATAAATATGCAGCTGTATAAATGGATAGGCCAGAATAATGGCACCCAACTGTAAAAGCCTGCCAAGTGAAATGTCATAGACTTTAACTCTCTTTTTTATGTTTGGTTTTTTTTTACTTGACATTTTAAGTGTTATCCATTTATAATTGATATGGCTGGCTATTTACAGCAGCAATTCAGGCTAATTAATCTGCTTAACTGCAGTTCAAACCCTGGGAATCAAACCTGCAAACCTTTGGTTACAAGCACAGTGCCTTTAGCATTGCAAAACTCTACTAATTCTACTATTTGCTCCTGCCAACATCCACCATGGAAGATAAATAATCCTGAACATATGTGTGCTTTTTTGTAACACAATTGAAGCTCCACAATACATCCACACATAGCTCAAACCAGCTGCACATGGAACAGAGCCGCACAGGATCAATCCTAACTGGTTTATAGCAGAGATGGTTTATTTTTCGCACACATACAGATCAAAGCTATGCTATAACACAGATACTCCCATGTTAATTCTGTTCAGTGGATTATATAGCTACATTTTGGGATTTTGGAGCTATTTCTTATGACAGTGGCTTCAATTTCACAAAGAAGGACTAAAGCCAATACAGACCCAGGTTGTTACAGTAATGACTGTGATTACCCTCATCTTCATAAATCTGACCTCAGGGAATGGGCAAATTGCACCACCCTCTTCCACAGCTGTTCTTATGAGTTTCTGAAAACTCCACAGAAGGTAGTACTTTTTGCCAAAATGTTATTCATATAAAATAAGAGGACCACTTTCTGTTTGACAGATGGTAGAGAATCTATGAGGGTCTGTTCATCTTGGCAATTAGACTTTGGCTGTAAACACTTCATGCAATGTATCTGATACAAACATATAAATAATATAAATAAATAATATTTTTGTGGAATTGTTTTCCTGAAGACTGTCCAGTGTAGTCTGTTGGCTTTTAGGTTCTATCCCTGCTTGAACAGATTATTTAATTTTTTCTGATGTAGGCATGCTATATTCAGCTCTCTGTTTAAACATTGGGAGATATTGTGATATTCCTTATTTTAGAATACTTTTTTGAAGTTGTATTGCAATTTGGTTAATATATATTGTGGCAGCCCAAGGTGCTGCACAAGGAAATGGCTGCCTGGCCCTTCAACACATGGGAGCCAGAAACACTACATTTCCCAGCAGGCCACAGTCAAGCACCTGAACGGAGTCAAGGGATTAGGACTAACGAATAGCTGAAGGCCGTTTGGAAGCCTATTTAAAGGACTCATTCATGCTACATTAGGAAGCAGTAGGGTGGTGATTGAAGAGAGTGTTGTGGAGAGAACCGTGAAGTCTATTGACTAGCCGGGATTTGTAGAGTGTTTAGAAGTGCTTTTGGGTCGTTTCTTGTGTTTTACCTGGATTGTTTTGAGAACCCCCTTTATGTACCGACTTTTGGACTGTGAGGAATTGACCTGGATTACGGAATTGGATTTTGGACATTGACAACGAGTGAGGATTGTGGACTTTATGTGTTTGTATTCCCCCGAAGACCCCGCCCTTTGTTTTGTGTTGTTTTTGCCAGTATTAGGTTAATAAATTATTGTTTTGTTTAAATACTGCCTCCTCCGGGTTATTTACCCTGCCTACGCCCTCTGCAAAGGTCCGTGAGTGTTGCCCAACCCCTAGGGAGACCACAATATGTACATGTACATTTTCATGTCTAATCACATTTTTTAGGAATACCTGCATAGAGAAGGTGTTGGTTCCTGTCACATTGTGTCAGGCACCACTGCAGAATCTCTTATAAACCCTTGAGTAAATGGAGTTTTCTGGCGGCTCTGTTATGGTGTGGGGTGCATTTTCCTGGCATGGTTTAGGTCCACTCAACCAATTAAAGGGCAAGGCAAATGCCAATAAATGGAAAGCCGTTCTGAGTGATCACCTTCATCATGGTGAAGCATTTCTATCCTAATGGGAATGATCTCTTCCAGGATGACAATGCCCCATCCACAGGGCACGAGTGGTTACTGAATGGTTTGATGTGTGTGAAAACTATGCAAACCACATGTTATTGCCATTTCAGTTAGGCAATTGAACACTTTCAGACACTTGTAGAATCTATGCCAAGGCACATTGAAGCTGTTATGGTGTCTCAATGTGGCCCAATTCCCTATTCCTTTATTCTGGCAGTTACTGGTATGTCTATAATGACAGATGCAAGCTAGTCATTTGAAGGAACATTTAAAAAAATGTTGATTATTGCATGTAAGATTCAGCATCTAGGCTGAAAGGGAGAAAATAAACATTGCTGCTCAGTGTAGAGGCTTTGGCAGGGAGTCATGGGAAGGATATTCATAATAAAGTAGACTTTGGAGCTGTGAGTAATGAGAAAGACACTACCAATAACAGCAAGAGAACAGTCGCAGCTTTTCTGTCCACGCGCTAAAGAGACAATCATACATCTACACTGTTAGCTCTACACGGAATTTGTGCAAATTTGTTTGCTTAAATTTCCGAAAATCCCTGCAAGCAAAGTAATGTATTTGCATTTGATTAACGGATGGAACCGTGCTGTAATGTGCTCATCCACATTTTAGCATTCTTGTCAGTGAGGAGAGTTCAGCAATGGGAGGCAAACACAGGCATGGCTTAAAGCTGCAGTTTCCACCTCCTCTCCACAACCCCCCCTGGTTCAAGACATGAATGTGGAGCTGTACCTGTTGCCATGCCCTCAGGACCATAATCACTTTTGAAAATTCCTTCTCAAGAAAAACCCAGGCAAATGAATGAAGTTTCAGAGTGCGGCAAACTGAGCTGACCCTCATATCTTGCGGGCAAGTGCATTATTGCTATTTTGGCAGCGCGTTTTGAGGTACGTCCGCAAATCTGGGAGAAAAAACCCCAGCCCGCCTTTAATATGGCGCATAAATGATCTCTCCTTGAAAGCACTTCATATATCAAATGAAAGGAAATATGCAGCCTTATCGCCCCTGTCCATCTTCGCATTAGTGAAAACAGATGATGGACTGCAGAAGTCTACTCACCAGCAGCCGGGAAACGTCGTTCCTGCTGAGGCATTTGAAGCCGCTGCTGACAGGAGCAGGAGGCGAGCAGAACTGCACAGGTGAAATTGACCCACACGGAAAAGCTCTACCACAGGAAACTCGGCAGCAGTTAAGCAGGATGGTACAGATGTAGTACATTCAATAAATTGATAGCCCATAACTATTATTTACCGTGACTTATGACTAAGTTATAAAGTACATCCCCAGTGCTGCCGTCATCTATTCAGTGAAACTGAGGAAGTGAATGATCTAGTTGATTGTGAATGACATAATGATGGAAACCTACCTGACCTTATACTATTCTGACTCCTAACCTATCTGGGACTCTTCCCCTCTTCTCCGTCGTCCTGAGATTACAGACCGCTCCAGCACTGACCCTCTCCTGCTTCCTACCCATACCATGATGCAGACTGGAGGCCTGGATGAATCGTCCCACCCTTCTGACTCCTCTCACCCTCACCATATATAGAGTATACTGTGTATATATATATATATATATATATTTTTTTTTCTTCAAATATACACTACCGGTCAAAAGATTTAGAACACCCCCTTTTTCCAGTTTTTACTGAAATTTAAGCAGTTCAAGTCCAGTGAATAACCTGAAATGGTACAAAGGTAAGCAGTAAACTGCCAGAGGTTTAAATAAAAAAGTTTAGGTTACCAAAAATGGAAAAATAATGTAATTTTTTTGGCAGTGAGTACTTTCCTACACCATCAAATGGCACTTGGAAACTGGAGAAAACTCTGACATGAAGAGGTCTGGCAGACCCAAAGCCACCAAAAAATCAGAAGACAAGTTTCTGAGGGACAACAGCTTCAAGCACAGCTTAACACTGGTCGAAGTAAGGAAGTCTCACTTTCAACTGTGAAGAGAAGACTTCGAGCTGCAGGTTTGACAGGTCGAGTGGCAGTAAGAAAGCCATTGCGAAGATAAGTTTTAAAACTTTTGACCGGTAGTGTATTTTTAGGTTCAGGCCTGGTATTTTTGTGTTTTGTATTTTCTGTTTTCTGTATAGCGTCTTTGTGACAGCGATCTGTAAAAAGCGCGATACACATAAAATTTAATTGAAACAATTCTCTGCTAAGAAGACCTGGAGTGAAAGGGAGCCAGAATTCTGGCAGAGGAACCTGGGGTGCTACTGATCCAAATGCTGGGCATTATCTTGATGACAGGCAAACAATTATCACTGTTTACTTTATTCATAGTGGTTTTAATGTAGCGTTGCTCCTGAAGGCCAATCAAAAATGTACCTCTAATGAGGGCACACTCCTGAACCATCTTTCTGAGTCAACAGCAAAAACCTTTTTGCCTTTTTCCCCCTCAGATTTAAGAACTCATAATGCTTCCAGGCGTAATCTCTACACACAAACATCTTTCCATCCACAAATTGACTGTTCCTGTAAGATTTACAGTGTGTCAGGGTAAATGGCTTCCTTGGGAGAGGCGTTGACCACATAAAGAGGACTGGAGCTCATTTTCAGTGCTCATGTTATTGGCTCCGTTATGTCACTCTCTAAAACTGTACACTTCCTCCAAGAGCTCTCCCGGGATGCCTCATGGTAATGTTTAAGGCTTGCTGAAACCTCCGCTGAAAAGTAACAAGGCTGAGGATCATCAAGATTCAACATTTAAACTAAAGGGTGCTAGGGTCATCTAATGTACTTTGTATAGATACAAAACACATTGCCCTGTCTTGGCTGCATTCCGATCACTGTCAGAAGTTAGGTCACTGCGCTCAGCTTTCTTCTGACTTCTGTGAAACTGCAACAATTAACGGTATGAAGTGGTCACTTAAGAGGTGTTTTCTAGATGTATTTTTAAAACTTTTAAATTCAACGATTTTTCAAGGACAATTTTCAAGGACTTTATTGTAAATGAATGACCCTATATAAAATCTTAACAGCACACATTTAGAAAGTTCTGCCCCAACAATGTAAACATTTCAAAAGGGTGATTGTGTGCTTTGAAAAACATAATATTGATGTAGGTGTTGAACAGGTAACTGTCAAAATAAAGGTAACACATTCATATCCAGGGGAGGACATCCAAACAGCCCTACAAACAGCCCTGGCCCGGGCTAGGAGAAACCCAGATGGGTGGAGGCAGGCTCGTTTAAGAAGGGAGGGCTGGGCTATCAGCTGGGCCTTGGCTAGCACTGGCCCCAACGGACACTCACGGTCCTGCACCCATTTAAAGGATCCCTCATTAACTATCAACTGCTTCCTTTATTTAGGCAGTTAGCTGAATGTGCAGTATGTATGGTCATGGAAAACAAAAATTCCTCATGCATTAACAAGCATAAAATCAAGCACCTTTAAGCTCCCATCATCACTGTGCGACATCTATGAACAACCTTACATTTTCCACGTTCAAAATCAAACACTCTGAAGGTTGCAAAGACCCCCTGGGAACCCTGACATTTGGGACTTGGGTTGACTTCTCGTAGCGCTGGGGGCTTGGAACAGCAACCTTTTCTCATGACTTCTGAGTGTGAGTGGCCCATGCCATGCTGTGCAGTGCACTGACAAGGAATTCCTCCTGGTGCTCTCTGTTCCTCTCTCTCCCCAAACACAGATTTGGGGGGCTCTGGGTAGGCAGGACTGTGTGGACTGGTAGGAAGGAGTCCCACTGATCCCACCTCACACTCCAAACCACCTGGGATCCTGCAGACTTGAGAGACACAACTGGTGAAGGACTGTTGTGCAGTGGCTGCAGGGCTCAGTCCCACATTTCTTTTTAAAAAATAAGAATTTTTGTTTCTGATTTTCTCCCAATTTGGTAGCCAATTATACCCGCTGTTTTTATGTCAATCCCCCCCTAGTAACGTGAGTTCGCCGCCGTAGTCCTGCGACCGGTAGCGACCTGACGCCTCTTCCGAGACGGCACTCACCAAAGTGTCAACCGTAACCCGGTACTGCAGGGCCACTCTTATGCGCAGTGAACGTCATGTCGGCTTCCCTACCCCCTCCCTGGGGCGGACAGCCAATCGCCACCCCTGGCGAGACGGGAAATTGAACCCCGGTCTCCATGGCCAGCGTCGGACGTTGTAACCACTGGGCCACGCGGGAGGCCAGTCCCACATTTCTAACCTAACACTAGGCAATGAAGGTTATAGAGGGCTGATAACTCTGACATTGAGCACACGCACCTAACATGCATGCCCTCCCCTTATCGCTAAATTACATTCTTGGCATAACATAATGATTACAGCTGACTGTAATAAAGTACTGCATGGCAGAGCTGGCTTAGCTCAGTTTGCACAGAAGGACAGAAGCTTTGCTTGAAGCTGACGAAAGCCTCCCTGAGCCCTCGAGGGGAGAAATGCGATGTCACATTTTGCAATGGAAATGATACAGGTGAGATTAAGTGTGCAAACATTACACAGACTGGAAATGCAGTTGGCGTGGCACTAGTCTTTATTAGCTCATGTCCCCTCGCTACATAAAAGGACACGTTTAGCGCTCTGTGCTTGGGGAGGTGTCAGGTGGCCTGCTTGGCCTTTATGTCGCACCTGCAAAAAATGGAACACAAGCAGAGGTCAGGAGGGGGCGGGTTTGGCAGTTACCTGTACATTGGTTCCTTCAGAAACCAGAGAGAGAAAGTGATAGTGTTGCAAAGCCTGGCCAGCTGCCTCCTCAGGATCCCAGCTACCCTTCTGCCTCAACTGGATATCATTGCTACCGGGCCCAGCACTCACTTCTTTAAAAAAAAAAAAAAACACACAAAAAGATTTTTTCCCGTTTTTCTCCTAATTTGGTTGCCAATTAAACCCTCTATTTATTTCAATTCCCCACCCCACGAGTCCATCGACACACATTCCGTCCTCCGCTTCCGAGACGATCCGCCTTAACCACCCTGACGTGGGCTTTCCCTCCCCCTCCCCGGGAGCGGACAGCCAAATGCCGCCCCGAGCATGGTGCGTTAGACCGCTACGCCATCCGCCAGCCCCCCCACTACTTACACAATTCAAACTACAGAAAGCTCAAATACACAAACTCCTAACCAAGCTGTGCAGGGGACAACAACATGCAGGGATCAGTCTGTACTAATTTCAGACATGTATGCATTAGTGGGCCCTGCAGATCCTGTGCAGCCAAATCCTGTGCAGCCAGCTACTCCTTTTCACACTGCTGTGTTGTACAGTCAGAGCACACGAGAACTGTGCGTATGTACCACTTACACAGCTGGTTCAGGCAGACCGGAGGTGCCTGGTCAACCAGAGGAATCACTACTGTGCCACTTAGTGTGCTACTTATGCTACGTTCACATGGAGCTTCATGTTGACGCAAAGCTTGATGCAATGTTTTGTTTTTGGGCTGTGCCTCGCACCTCTCAATCAAAAACAGCATTGTAAATGTCAATTTAAAAACATTGACATAAACTGCAGTCTACACCTGAATATAGAATAGATCAAACATTTAGCTGCCTGATATAAAAGTAGCTAGCTAGCTAGCTGGTTAGATAATGTTCATTGTTATGTAGCTAGCTATGAGCCACTATGAAACACTGCGAACAATGTATGGTTCATTTCATCAAATAAATGATACCAGCTAGGCTGCTATTCAATAACTGTCTAGCTAGCTAGCTGACTTAATATCTGATTAACCTAGCTAGCAAGCTGATTTATAAGCTACCAAATAGATATCACGTCAAAGCGCGGAAGGTGGGCTCAAAGTAGACTTAATTCAAACTTCTTTTGACAGCCCAAGCTTCAAAGCAAGCAATGCAAGCCAATGCCAGGGCTCCATTGAAAAACAATGACTTCCGGCGCACGCATCGCTTGCCTGAAGCTCCATGTGAGCGTACCTTTACACAGCTGATTCAGGCAAACAGCAGGTGCCTGATTAACTAGAGGAGTCAGTACTTTTCTATAAGGCGTGGAATGCCTTACATTCTGACAGAATCCATCCCCAGGTGATGCTACAGGTAATGAACAAAAAATGGTAACACCAATGCAAGGTCACTTAATAGTGTGTTGGGCACCATGTGTTTCCATTATAACCTGTATGCGCGGTGAAATAGAGTATACCAGCATCTGGAATTGTGCAGAACATCACCACACCCCGATGAGTTCATGCTGAGTTGATTGAAGTGGAAAAGCTGTGTCAGGCTCCTCACACGTTCCAGAATAAACCATAAATGCTTGATTGGTTCAGATCTGGTGACTGAGAAAACCATAACAAATGGATATGATGGGTGTGACATATGGATATACTGATATATGGATCAGTAACATGCTCCTCACACCATCGGGCAGATACTTGTGCTCTGGAAGTGGAAGAGGGCATTAACATCTTGAAAAACACCCCTCTCTGTGGGAAAGAAATCCTTTAACATGGATGCCACATACATATAAGAACATAAGAATACATAATGACGGGCCGTTCAGCCAATCTAGGCTCGTCATGTCCTAATCTAAAGAGTACAGTCCATATACTGTCTATACATATAAAAGCATTGCTTTCCCATTGCCAGCTAATTGCAACAAAACAGAAATGAAGACAGGAGAGTAAGGACACAGTGCCTCAGGAAACACAGCCTTTCCAGGTAAGAGGGCTGTTCTTTCTGTCCTGACTGAGGTGTATCCCCTCAACAGTCTCAAAAGACATGCATAACTTTTACAAAGACTGAATGATTAACAAACTCATTGCGAGCAATCAGATGACACAACCAATTCACAACTCCACCCCTGCACCTGCCTTCACTCATTCATTCAAGTCACCCACGTAATTTACAAACAAGCACCTCACCTCACTTCCTTGTATCTCTGATACTACAAACAGCTGCCCATTGTGTCCCACCACTTCCCTGCTCTCCTCCTTAAGTTTCCCTGGGGGTGCCAGCACAACTTCCATCCACAATTGGGGGTTGGCATCTCTGGAAGATAAAATCACGCACAACCTTGAATCAGGCACCGGGCCTAATTTTTTTGCCTAGGGGAGGTTGGCACAACTCTGGTCTATTACCAGGGGTTACCCTTCCCGAAGAAATGTCCAAGCCGAACCTACTATACATTCATTCCCACCTCCACCATACAGTCATCAGACAGTCAGCAAGCAGCTGAACTAGTGAAATATCTGATAGCTGCAACCACCGCACTGTGTATTTATATCATAGTAGAGATGTGAAAAGAGATCTCAGGGTGGGTCCAAGGGTTAGCCTACAGGGCTGCTGATGAGTCCCTTCCCTGGTAGAAATCACCAAGTGATGCTACAGAAGTGAAACCAAAGTGCGTGGCTGCGCAAAAGGGAGGAAGTTTGTAAGGTGGCAGTGGGGGTGGTGTGGTACGTGAGCATATTTGCCACTAAACCCAGTAAAGTCGGTGTGAAAGGCATGGAATTCAGTCTCAGAACTTGCCCCTAATATAGAGGCATGTGGCTTGTTATCAAGTGGGTAAAGTGGGTAAGGCTGCTGTGAGCCATCAAACAGCAGATCTTGCTGTCCACACAGCACAAGTGATACTATTAGCTTGCTAAACTAAAGACTGAGGTCCCTCGCTCAGGGAACCAATAATATACTTGTTCTGGCTATAGTAGCTGACGTCACCTTCTGTAGCAGGCAATGAGAGGCTCACTAATATTACTGACATCTGCTGCCCTTATGACTCTTCACTTTGGGGCCCATGGCCTCTCCCATGTGAGTCCCAGCCTTCTCCAGCTGGCTACATCTGACCATCACGCTCACTACACACTGGAAAAACCATCCACTCCAGATGGGGAGACAAGTTGCAGTAGAGTGGGCTTCAGAAACACCAATACAAACCTGATCCGCTCCAGGGTATTCCAGAATTTTCATCCAGCTGCTAAATAATCACTTTTCTCTCCCTCTCAGTTTTCTCTGGTAGTAGAGTGGACCGGGTTCTAGACAAGTGCAAATATCAATGCTGGATGGGATTTGCATGAGGTGATGGTCAGATTTAGCAGAGAGCAGAGCTACAAATGGCAGGAATTCAGTCTTGATGGAGGGAGAGGTGATGCGGACAGAGAGGACTTATAAAGTGCTGGCTAAGTTCCAAAAACAACAACCTCTCTAACCCCACCCTGCTCCCTCAAAATCACACTGCAGGCACACAGGGCCACAGGGCCACTGCTGTGCTGCATGATGAAGTCATATGTTAGGGTTCTGGAGCCTGACATTCACCATAGAAGTGTTCCAGGGCACTAGAGCTGTCTTACCTCTCAATATTATGAAGACCCTTCTGCTCCACCCCCCTTTTCCCCAGCATTCCATCCCAGTGCATATACATATATTTGTATAAATTAAATCCCCTATAACTTTTCAAGTATGAGGGGCACATGAATTAAATTGGTATCAAATGAAAGGGGAGAATTGAGAGATTGTGTGATAGCATCCTAGTCTGAGTATAAATTACTTACCCCATGTTATTGTTAACTAAAATATAGAAAATATAGCAATTTTATATGAAAAAATATATTTTAATGTATAATACTTCAAAAATATGAAAATAATAATATGGATAGCGAAGCTATATAACACCTCGATTTGTGTCTATTTCATGTCATGAACTCCTGTACAAAATATGGAGGAGATAGAACAAATGACTCAAAAGCTACAAGAGCTTTTGTAATAATAGACTCGGGTGTTTTTTGATACACAAATTTCCCCTATTTTTCCCCTATATGCATGTTGCCCAATTGTATTTGCCTATAATTTCTCAAATATGAGGGGCAGGTCCATGATCTTGGTATTAAATGAAAGGGTACAACTGGGAGATGTATGCGCATCTATGTGATGGCATTCTAGTCTGAGTATTAGTTAGGTACATCATGTTATTGTTGACTGAAGTACAGGAAACAACAGGCGTTTTTACGAAATTTATTGACACATATATATTTTTTCATAGCATATGTCAATAATTGTATGACTGAGTACCATGTAAATACCTCAGATTGTATGTTTTTGATGTTCATAAACCCTGGGGAAAAGAATGGAGAATACTGAAGATATTACTCCAAGGCCAAATAGGTCATTGTAATCATAGTGTCAGGCAAAGTAGTGGCAATACAGCTGAAGGAATGTGTGATGTCCAGTTGAATCCCAGGTGCACAGTTGTGCATCCTAGCTGCACGGTTGTGCATCCTCATCTCATGAAATAGACCAAAACAGAATAATTGGCATTATTATATGTATAATCACACTGCATAAAAAATAGGTATAAAAAGTATATAAATAAGAATGTAAATAAGATGTGCTACTGTTCATATCTATAAGCCCGGAAGTAGTGGTAAAATTATGGTTTTGTTCAGTTAGTACGAATGCAATCCAAGGGGGCAAGCTACCAATCACTGCTAGCTAGCAATGAAACTATATTAGCATTGAAAATAAAACCAAAAACAGCAAACACATATGTTGCTATGTAACTAGCTAGCACAATACATAATAGGAGTGAATATAAATATGGATTTACCATAAACGTGTTCGCAACCGGAATGAAAACGCTTCTGTCTCGGTAAATGATTTTAGATTCGGTAAACAAACCTCCATGTCTTGTCATTATCAACTTCTGGGGATTTATTTTCCAACTTTACAAAGCAATGTACATGTCCTAACAAAATGTAGTAATGCATATATCGAATTGCTGTGTGTTTGTATTCACAAGCACTGAAAGCTTTCGTGTATTTTACACAAACACTGAACGACTTCGCTTCACAACCACAAATGGCTTATTGATTTCGCTTCAGGAGGAGGTTCTAAGATAATTGTCTCCTATTCGAAATAAAAGCTGTCAATCAGTGATAATCAGGTTTCTGTGTGACAAATGAAACCACGAAGAGTTAGGGCAAAGACAAACCCTTTTCTTGTTCCGGTTTTTAGCAATGTTTAGTTTAGTTTACTTTGACGATTCTTGAATTGCGGGTGAGGACAAAATACGAAAATAATGCTATAATACTTACGTGTTTATACTGATTTTCAAGTGAACAAGTTTGTATTTTACAATATAGCAGTGTTTTGATTACTTTCTCAGTATTTGGTGTTTTATGAGTGAAATTACATTCGGTTTTTATTAACTAACAGCAGTTCGCGTTATTGAAAGTCAATGGGAAATGCATGTAAAACTCGTCGTAACTTTGGTAATTTGTATGTAAAATAGGCAACTTTGGTCTTATTTTAATCCTTAGAATATTTTGTATTTAGCTTTGTCCAATATGACCGTGTATTATATATGAAAACATGTCAACATTGACAACACGCCGTAACCCAAAACAGCCGTTGGCCGTGGTGCAGCCTGTAGGTTTTGTCAGTTTGAATTAAAATGTGTTAATATACTTACAAACACCATATGGGGTTGGATTCGTGACAAAAATCCCCATCGTTTGATATATTATATGTAGGTATTGTGTGACATGTGGAGAAGTATATACTTATTAATATCCATATTTTTATGATGTTATGACGGGGGGCGTGGCAGAGTGTCCCACTGGTGGGACAGCGGAGTACAGGAGGTTAAAACTCTGGAGTGGAGTTTCTACCATGGGAAACTCAGAGCATTTGTACATTCACAAGTCAACAGTCTCAGAGAGACATATGCACATCCATAATATTTCAGGTGCTGGGTAATAAAAATGAATACAAAAAGGAATAAAATACCCACACATTGATTTTTGCTCCGAAGCATGATTTATTTATTTTTTTCAAAAGAAAGCAGAAGATGAAAAAACTCAAATGAAATTACACTTGGGAGCTAAACGCAATGTGCGGGTATTTTCACTTTCAGTCACTGCTGTGTTATAAAGTGTTATGATAAATTGTGAAGTCTCTCAAAGAGGTAGGACATAGTCTTAATGCAGCGGTTTTGTGGTCACAGATACCAACACATGAATGGCCAATTTACTAAGACTAATTATCAAAGAAATGAAATGCCCTCATTCACAATTTTGTGGTAGGAGACACCCATAAAAAAAGGCAACACATCCAGATCACAAAGCAACCAGGCATAAGAACCACGAAAAAAAAAACCATACATTAACAGATCAGGAAATAGAAGTAAAGCCGCAACAACACCAACGTAGAGGAGAAACATTTGGAATGACATCACAAAAAAACACTCATTTGTGAGGGCTTGTAGGGGTGAGGCCCAAGTGTGACCAATGGGGGATCAATAAGGATCACTCCTGATGAATCAGGGTTCCCACTAAAATACAATAGAGAGCAAGGGACGGTACCCTGCGAGAAACGTTACAGTAAATAAATGGGAATACAAAACCCCCCGCATATAGCGAAATAATAACTACCCACAACAGAGGGCGAATAAACGCGGTCGCGAACGGTAGTAAAACTGAACAAAACTCTGGCGTGTAGCCAAACACACCACGACCCAGAAAGTAGGGCAAATCTCAGAAATCGGACAGCTTCATGAAATGCAAAGCTGTCGGCAAAATAAAAGGGACCGCTACGGGGAACAGATAACTGATAATCTACCTCCTAAAAGATGATCTCGGAGTGCTACGTGTTTAGCTCCCATAACCGATCACATCAAAAGGAGGAGAAACCCACGCAGAGGGAAAAGAAAGAAAATAAACTTGTGACGCAGCACAGACCTAAAAACAGAGCTGGAACGAACCCAGACGCCTAAAACGCAGCTTAGGAAAAAGAACAGCAAGATAACTGCCCTGAGTCTGCCAGTAAGTAACCCAGAAAACAGACCAAACAAAAAAACACTGGACTTACGTAGAAGCGACGAGAAAAACTGAAGAGAATACGTTTCTAGTTTCTAGTTTCTAGTTTCTAGTTTCTAGTTTCTAGTTTCTAGTTTGGACTGCGAATAACCATACCGACTTCAACATCACATGAATTGACACTGAAGCGAGGAGCAGTGAAAACAGCGAACTGAAATAGGCAGCGAACACCTGTGAACAATCAGCTGATTAGGTATGGAAGGGGGGCAGGAACATACTCAGGAGGATTAGAAAGGAGTACGCCAACACAGGGCTAAACAGGCATTCAAACCATGACATCATTAGGTTTGAGTGCAACAAAACCTACAGTATATGTTGTACAGAAAAGATGACATCAGTTTATGTGGCGTACAAAACCTTCCTACGACATAATCTGGGCAAAAGAACAGGCAGTGGTCCAACTGACGAAAGAATATTAACACTGATATAATAACAGGTGAAACTAAACTAGCTGGAGACAAATAGTTAGCTATGTAATTTCAGTTCTCCAGAACCACATTTATAATAAGTTTCATCAATTTTCTGGCAATAAGTAATTGAAAAACATGAGTAGTATGCTGCTTAACTAGCTAGATATGTGGTTGAAATAAAGCAATGGATACAATTTGTGTTCCTATCATCTACCGTAGCTTGCTACTTCAGCAGTTTATCTTGAATTTCTGCAACAGCTTCAGGTGAGACAGACCACTCTCTAGTCCCTCAGGGTTACTCATGGCCACTTTCACCCCAGACATTGCCTCAGGCATTTTCTTATTATAGTTTGTTCTGTTCCCTGAGGTAAATTAGCTAGCAGCTGGTTAGCAATACGTGCTGCCCTCAGTATTGACCTTCTCCTGTCTTATTATGTTTAGCCTCTGTGTCTTCTCCTGGCTTTGATGACTGCTGCCATATTTGGGAGAGAAAACTCCTTATTGACATACATTTTATAGAATGTGAGCTAGGCTACATCAGCGCTCAGCAAAATATCACCTGCTTTCAGATGCTCTTAAAATTCTCATGCAAAGAGGAGAGTTGCAATTAAGGCCTGCTTTGGTAATCCAGACGGAATACCTAATCAACCTAATTGACCAAATATCCACTCTGTTTTAGCACGTTCACCCCAGGTATACATATGCATGAACAGATTTCACTATGCATGTAAAGTCGCAGAGTGTCATAACCCTGCAAATTACATCCTAATAGAGATTTGACCCATTGGCACCATTTAGTAAATCTGATGTAGATATCGCCACCTTATACTGACTGCCTTTGCATTCGAAAAGCAAATCTGGCCTTAAGTGTTTTATTTTCCTTTCCATAGAACAGATGAGAAAGCTGTTATTTTCTAGTCTGGCACACACCATCATTTTCTGGTAATAAGACATTGCTGTTTTTGCACAGAATGCAATTTTTTTATTGTACTTTCAGATTCTGTGTGGGTAATTGTTGGTTTCGTCACCGGGGGAAGGAGGGGCAAATGATTACTTTCTTATAGGGTGGATCCAGGTCCCTCTTTCCCTGGGGACACAAACCCTTTCCAGTCACACTGTCATAACAGGGTGTGGTGGAAGACTCCCTACACACCCCCATGTTACTGATTATCCCAAATATTTGACCTTTGTACAGTGCCATTACAAAATGTGAACTGACCCCCCTCTTTAGAAGCTTGGTGAGAGAAGAGCGCGCTCAGATGCTTTACAAGGAGCCGCTCTCTTTAACAAGATAGCATGTGCTATCGCACAACACGACCTTCAGAGCTGATTTACAGATTCACACCCTCATATCCTTCCTATCAAATCGCCAGAAAGGATTGCCTCCTGTAAACGGCTACTTTGATCCTTTCTGCACCATAAAAGCTGTTATTTTTCAACATTTAAATGCACTTGTACAGCAATGTATTACAGTTGACACACATACTGTTGATTTACTTGATTACTTTACTTGGAGTTTTTGTTCCGTGGGGAGGCTTGTGACAAGCCGGCTCGGATTTTTTATTTTCCCCACATATGCTTTGATCTGTAATTATTATATAATATTTCTTGTGATGTAAAAGTGTGAAATAAATACATTAATTAATTAAAAGAGGACTGACTTCAGGCAGTGTTTACCATAAGCCTGTGCTTCAGTTGCTGAAATGGCATTAGGGTTAAGGAACTGGGCTTGTCAACAGAAGGGTACAGGTTAGATTCCCTCGTGGGGCACTGCCGTTGTACACTTAAGCAAAGCACTTGGCATGAATTGCTCCAGTAAAAACCTGTATAAATAGATAACGTGTTCAGATGTTGTCCATTCAAGTCGACCTAAACAAGGGCATCCGGTAAGCAAAAAACTATAATTCTGTTTCCAGACAATAACGGAAATGTTTTGACACATAATGTTGTTTATTTGTATAGGTGAAATGTGTTTTTTTGTGTTTGGGTCTGTTCTTCCTCAATGGTAAAATGCTATATTGTCCTTTTCTGTTTTCCACCCCACCTCATTCTTTATTTACGGAGCTCGATCCACGTGGCTTGAGTGAAAGCGCAGCTGATAAACAAATGACACATGAATATCTGCTGTGGAGTAAGACACTCCCCAGGCTCTCCCACACTGACTATCAGCTCATACGAGCCTCCCTGCAGATCACTGTGTTTCCCTTTAGGTTTGTGAACTTTTGGAACGAGGTGTGACAACAATACGTTTGTTGTGCGATAACTAGACCCAGAACATAGTTCACTTAACCTTAAGAATGTTTTAACTGTTTACTAATTGCACATTTGTACATATATAATTCCAATGCAATTTAGCATAGATGCCTTTCTAAACATGCTAACAGAGCAAGGGCGTAACCACACATTAAATACTGAGGGGGGGAAGGGGGCATCATTAAAAGGAATGTTTTATATCTACAAATTTTTGGGGCGGGACAGATATGACTGTTTTGAATATTGTGGGGAATATGTAACCCCCCCACCCCACTCGTCACGTCTATGCAACAGAGGGTATTGCCTTGCACGTATAAGCAATTACAACCAAGGATGTTTATAGCTACATATAGTGGTATATTATAGACACCTCTATAAATATCATTGTTAAAACACGCAATTCCCATATACATTATGGATTTGAAAATACTTCAATTCAGACATTTACGTTTTTAATGTTTTGTAAAAGTGTAGCATGTTTGCTTAATTGCTCGCATTTAACAGTTCGAAAACTTACTGTTTTGCTACATTTAATACATTTAAGGATGGAACTGATTTGTATGAGTGTATTCCCTGAAGAACAGCAGCGTTGAGCCAGGTCAGGGAGAAATCAGTGAGAGTTGAATTACGCACATCCTAGAGATTTTAAACTTTTTTCTCCACACTCTAAAATCCTGCCTCTTCCTGAACAGCGGGAGGGAAGCCTAATGTGAAATTATGCATGCGAGTTTGGTGGAAAACGGGGGCAAAACTTGGCCGTGGTCATGGTCTACAGATCTGAGAGATAACCCCAAATTGAATCCCCATCTTTCTGTTTACAACTGACTTATATATTCATGCTTGTCCATTTCACGAATGCCCTCTCTGAACATTCTGTACACGAGTCCAGCCTTACCTGCGCTTGGAGTTTAGAGGCTTCGCTTTGGAAACCCTCGTCTCTCTGGAGAAAACTGGGGGAGTTACGCCGCGAAGTCTGGCTTTGAATGGGCGAACGGCGCTGTGATCGGAATTTGCCTGGATGGGATGTACAGTGAGTTTCATTTGTTGTGAAGACGAACTGATACAGATGCCTTTCGATCGACATGGGGGGAAAAAGAAAGAAGGAACGAGGCTATTGCCCAAGGTGAGGAAAGGTAATCCGGGGTTGTTTTAAAAGCAAGTACATGAGTGCTAGTCGTGGTCGATGACAAGGTTTGAACTTGACAGTGGATTGAATACAATCGTCTTCAAATGGAATCGCTCAATGTGATTTTGTTTACCTGAGCCTAAACCTATATCCCTGCACGAGACACCAACCTGGTGGTTTTATATAGCTTAGTTTTCAAAAGCGTGCATTTTTATTATTTTAAAACACGTTTTAAATGTTTTATGCCTTTTCTTCTTTTACGTGTTTCAAAGAAACAAGAAAACATTTTAATACTTTTATTGACAGTTGTTTTCTTAACAACAACTGAACAGGCACCTTTGCTCAGGGTCTGCTACTACCTCACTGACCTTTTCGCCATCTAGTGATGAAGCGAATTTGTCATTTGAAAACGCATGTCAAAACAATACCTCCCCCAATAGAGACCATATTTGACCAAACAATAAAATACTTCCAGATTTAGGACTATTTCAATAAATCTTAATGACCCCTTTCCTTGTACACACTATTCAGCAATGCAGCTATAATACAAATGTGAACGAATATGTGTTTTAAAGTGCAAAATGTTTACATTCTTGCTCAATTTAAAGTTACTTACTTTTACTTTGTGAGTTCTTGATGCAGCAAGGTTGCAAACAACGAATTTTTATGTGTTTGTGTCTTGGGCAAAAGTCAAATTGAACTTTAATTTTGGCTAAACCATTTGGATATGTTTCTCCGATGATGTAAGGGTTTAGAAACTCTTTTTTTTACAATGTTAGGCTAAGCTCGTGGCTTAAGCAAACCCTTTAGTCTGCATTAGACCAGCCCACAGAGTGTGTGCTATTTAGATGGGAAGTTTGCAGACTGCACTGTAATTTATGTTGTGATGTGGGGTGGGTGGCTACTAGTGGTTGGCTTCTGGGCCAGAAGTTAGTGTGGCATTGTGTGAGAGGTCGAAACAGGGAGGGGTTGTGGTGGGGGGGAGTGAGTTAGGTTGATGGCGACGAGGGGTAATGGAGCACGGGTAACAGTGCTTGCTTTGTGGATTAAGGCTCAGGGGAGTGGTGAGATGCTGCAGTGGAATGTGGCCTCAGACCTGCGTTCTGATAGTCAGCGGCTCTTTACATACGCAGGGGCAGAGGTCGACCTCGAGTTTCCACCAGGCTGTGTCCATCAGGTGGACATGTGTCTGTGTCAGACAGAGTTTGAAACCATTGCAAGGAGAAACCCACACATTGTCTTTGTCTGAGACAAACTCACCATGAAAGAAAGGTTCTGGAGACTGAGATTACAAAAATATTTTTTAATTTTATGACTTCATGTGCAAAAAGTGCCCAAGTGCAATAGCTGAAAAGGTAGCAAATGTTTCAGTTAAGGGACTATCATCAGTCAATAACAGAAGTGCATTACAATAATAACAGGGTGCGGGTTGGGGGGTATTAACAATTCATATAAAACAGTAATAGTAACAACTATTGTAATCATATGTGTAAATAGCAACAATATAAACAAATCTCTGTATGGACAGTGTTGTACCATGTTTGCCACCTCACTGGCCCCAGGCTATGACAGTGGTTTTGTGGGTCCCTCTCCCAGTAGATTGATTATTTTTCATTATCCACCATGTTTTTGATTTTTTATAATCTCTTCTCTCTCTGTCTCTCAAATTCAAATTCAATGCTCTCTCTTTCATTGTGCAGAATTGGGCCTGACCTGGCAACTTCCTCTTTTGAATTCACTGGGGAACATTATTAATGATCTTTATTAAGTGCTTTCATTGTACTTCAGTTATTGTGCTGACACTTCAACGTGAGGTAATTTCCACACTGCAGCATCTGCGCCTGGCCTAGATGGCTCTGTGTTCCCTTGTGGAATTGTGCAAATTAACAACATCTCGCTCCAGGCAAGAGCATACTGCCAGCTTTTACACAGAATCTATTACCCCTGCTCCACACGTATGCACTATCAGTTATGTTTTTGTCTTCTCCCCTTGGTAAGGTTACGTACATTAATGTAGTAAAAAAGCTGTGGAGCCATTTTGCATTTTGTTTCGCTAATGAATAGCACTTGTGTGCGTGTGAAGCGCTGCATTCTGATTTATGAATGTGATAGTGGTTTGGGTCTCTCTCTGCCTGCAGTATTAGTTTGGGTGTATGTGTCTCTGCCTCCTGTAGTTGCAGGGCTTCCCACAGGAAAATGGTTAGTAAAGGTGGTGCTGGTGGTAGGTGGGTGCTTGTTTTTGAAAAAAAGTGTTTTTTTTATTGAGACAAAGGTAATGTTGAGTTGTGGTACAGCCGAATACGCTGGCCAAGATGGGTATTGCCTGAGAACCACCATCTCAGAGTATACCACCATGGAACACTCTCAAACCCCTCCATCCTTCTTGTCAGGCATTTGCCTACATTCCCCTGTGAGGTCTGAGTTTGTTAGGGCTCCAGTAAAGGAACTTGTAAAGGAGGTAAACCAGTAAAGGTACTTGTTCCAAGTGCAAGTTGTCCACTGCTGCTTGGGTTCACAGGAGTCCCATTTGGGGGCGGCGATTGGCTAAGGGAGGGGGGAGGGAATCCAGCATGAGTTTGGCACATACAAATTAAGCTCTGTGTATCAGTTACAGTCGACAGTTTGGCACTTTGTCACTGCCAGTCCAGGGTTGTGGCAGCAAACTTGTAGGATGAGGGGAAGGGGTTGTTGAATTAGAAGGGGAAACAACTGGCCACCAAATTAGGAGAAAATGGGAAAATAATTACATCTGAAATACATTTCTGGAAAAAAAAATAATGGGTAAGGATTTGTGCACAGTCCATGATCCCACATTGTAAAGGTTTTTCTTGGATATTTCTAGGTATTTTTTATTACTGCCTGTTTACTGCTGCTGAAAAAGCCTACACCCAGTATTATTATCATTGTTTTAACATTACAAATTACAGTACAATGTTTTTTTGGTGCAATGTATTTGTTTCATCAGAGAGAGACAAATTGTGTGCCTCCCTGTATTTCTGAAAATTAAGGTTTAGCAGAAACTTTGATTCGTTATATTCAAATGCGGCTCTCCCCCAAAGACAGCTTTTAAAAATGGACCCTATCGATATTAGCCCAAAAGGAAGGAAACACAAACTGAGCAGAGAAGTGCTTACAGCAGAAGCTTAGATCCAAGCGCTGTCATGATTCATCATGTAACCTTAGCTACCTCCTATAAATATATATTTGGAAGTATGGCTGTCAGGTATAGTTAATCAGTGGAATAAGGCTTGAGCTGGATAATATATTTTTCCTGGAGAGGATATTTTCTAGATAGCCAAATTATATTACAAAAGTCTGGCTTGATCTGGTGTCCTTTATTTCAAGCTCATGAGTTGCTACTGATCTCCAGCTATTCACACCGGCATCTACAACTATTCACACCTGCATCTACAACTATTCACACCTACATCTTCAGCTGTACATCCCTGCGTATCCAGCTATTCACACCTGAATCTACAATTGTTCACACCATATCCAACTGTTCACACCTGCATCTCCAGCTGTACACAGTTGCATCTCATAGAGACTGTTGCTGTAGTGACTTCTGGCAGGGTGCCCTCAGGTCCTGTAATTGCTTGATAAGGCATGTGGAGGAGTGAAGGTTTCCCACAATCCTCTGCATTCCACTCTTCTGCTGGCTTTGGAATAAAAACAGTGCAGGATTTGTGCAGTGTTTCTATAGCAACCTAGTCTTACCTGATGATGCTGGCTCCCCACCCCCTTTCCTGGGTCCTGAAGAAAATAATTGTAGCGTGACGTGCCATTACTAACCTGAGATGGCCCTCTTAGGGTGTGCTCACATTTACAGTACATCAAATGGATTCAACTACTGTGTTAAAATCTGCAATTTGCCTTGTTGTGTGTTGGTAAACACACTATTTATAGCTGGAGAAAGTACTGCCTGTGGAAATGACCTACTTCACTTCAGCCGGAGTACATATTGTGAGCTATGTTCCATATAACTTCAATGTTCATTTCTGTTTGCAGCATACAACTATGTGCATATGTGTACTTTTTTTGCTGTTTTTTTTCCCTCAGGTAAATGGACTGTTGATGTTTTGGGGGAATAACACAGACCACCTGGGTATCAAGCTGACCTCAAGGCTGGTGGGAAGAACTTGGGTGCAAATGAATAGATATGAAACATTAATGTTCAAAGCACAGGTAAATGGACTGTTGATGTTTTCAGAGGGGAATAGACACAGACCACCTGGGTAATAAAGCGTGGAAGACCTCAAGGCTGGTGGGAAGAACTTGGGGTGCAAATAAAATAATAATTGGCTACTAAATTGAAAAAAAACAGAAATAAATTAATGTTAAAAAAAGATCCATATCCATATTTATTTGTCCACACGTCTGTGGCTAACATGATTGAACAGCATATTCTGTTGCATATTATTAAGTCAGGTCATCAAACATAACGATGCCAACCTAACTGTATTGTCAAGTGTCGTCATTACTTACTAGTCTTCAGTCCCAACAACTCCTGTTTGTGTGGAAAAGGCTGTATTTATAGCCGCAAAGTTGTGGAAAGTGTGCGTTCAAGGAAAAAACCTCAAACATTACACCAATCTTGTCATGGCCTGTTTTTCAATTTGAGCAATGCAACCTAATCAGTTCAAACAATCTGTCAGCGCTTCAAATTTCAGATACCTTGTGTTGGAACTTTCCTGTTTTCAGTGCTTGGTGAGATAATCATCTGCTATGAATCTCTTATTACTCATTTTGGTTCTTACCAAAACATTTCATTATGGGTGGATTAAGTGTTGTGTACTTCAGAAAGGGAGCAAGGACTGATCATAATAGTGTTGAGAAAATCTCTGAAGGAAAGTGTAGGCTCTACTTTTACTGAATAGGTTTTGCTTTTCATGCAGATTGCTGCTCTTTTGATCTCTTGTAGTTTTGGGAGACTGCTTTGCAGTTGCTGCGCTCGGGGGTGTCTGGGGACAGTTTGCATTGTGAGCAGATTAATTTTTTATACCATAAACAAGAATGTTTGCTTGCCCTCAATTCTACATTGAAGATGCGTACAGCCCTGTGATTGTGTTTTATCTTATGAAGACAGGCAAATCATTCCCAAAGGGCTCTTTCAGCTCAGCCAATTGTTTGCATCTCTCTGCTGTTGAGTCAATTGAGATGTAGGCCTACACCATGAAACATAAATGAAAGAGAATACTAGTGGGGTGATGGGAGTGTGTGAATGATGCTTTCATTCTTCTGAGAGATGTGGAATATTTATGCAGAATCCTCTGTATAGTGCTGTGCCTGAAGGAAAAATAAGTATATGTGTATGTTTTTTTCCTGCGGTCACAGTTGGCTTGTGATGGTTGTGCGAACTGGCATCATTTAGTCATCCTCTTAAAATGAGTACTTGCAATTGTGAAATAACATTTATTATGCATTTTCACAGCCTTCCCCATGTCTGCCCCTATGTTAACAATACTATTATTATCCACAGTGTTTCAATTAATTTATTCCAACAATCACATTGTATATTTCATACTTTATGCATTTTACATAATTAAAAATAGCTCTGCTCAGTCACTGCAGTGCTACAGATTCATAGTGTATCCCTGTATATTTAACTAGGACTGTAAAGACATGGTCAACGGCAAACAGTGCTGTTTACATTTCAATTGTTGCAACACCTGGGCATCTATTGGGGTGTTAAGCTGGGGGTATACTTCAATTGAAATTTAATTTGGCGTGTTCGCAAAGGCTGTCGAGCTGCTGTCGATTATGGCGTTGTGAGCAAATGTCAGTATACTCGCTGCAACTTGAGGTCTGTTCATTTAATGACACTCCATGCCAGTTGGAGGAGCTTGCTAGTCGCTGGACTACGGAACCTGAAATATAACTACCAACGGTGAAATCCAAAACAAAGCAAACATCGGACTAGCTCATTTGCAGACACCTGAAGCAGATAGCCATCAACGCATCCTTTTACCGTCTCCCTATAAAGATTATGCTACACTGAACCCGTGGCACAACAGACAACCTTTTCCCCAGCTATGCAACTTGCTAGCCATTTAAGCAAGTACTAGATAGTGGTTCTAGTTTTCTAATTGGGTAGGAAAAGTAAGAAAGATTATTAGATAAGTGCTACTTGCCAATACGTCTTAGATTTTACAGCCACCTGCTATTTTCTTGTCTAAACATTAGGGCTGTCCCCGAATAAAACAAATCTTGGTCGACCAACAGTCGTCCGTTTTTTTCAATTGGTCGATTGGTCGAAACTTTTTTTTTTCTTCTATATGACACACCCTATTTGTTTTAATAAATACAACTACTGTATATGCACACTGTGCTTGTCTTTCTTAAGTGAATGACACAAATGAGTAACAATAGGCTAATGATTTTATGGAGCTGGAGTTCAAGATTACCTGAAAGAAAAAAAAACTTCTCTGTTCCGAGCCTCTTCATGCTGCCCTTGCAGATTCTGCCGTTGCGCTTGTGAAGTTGCGGTATGGCCACATAATAGGCTGATGCTTTTATTTGACCATAACCATAACACATTCTAATGCATAGGTTATGTTTTATTTAATTAACCATGTTGGTCTCATTGGGATTTAAAATCTCTTTTGCAAAAAAATAGGCTAACAAATGAATGATCACACATAGCCTAATGTCCTCAATTGTAGCCTAAAGCTGAACATAAAGTGGCTATAGCCTATTGCAAATAACTTCCTCGAGTCGGAGACCGTCCAATGGCCTACTTCCCCTGTCGTTTCATGTTATGGCACAGGAACACTAGCTTGTCCACATTTTTTGGCAAAAGGCTGCTCCTCGTTTTATTAACGATAAACATTCAAAGTTTACATTCCACTTTTCTGGATTGTCCGCGACTAAAACAAAATGCTGCCATAGGCTACTCCAGATTTTTTATTTGACATTATGTTCTTAGGTTATATTGAAATGAGTAATTAAAGTATGCCTATATCAGTAATCTTAACTGTAGGCAAATCCTAGGCTACAATTAAAATGCACATTTGCGTGCCTAAAACAAGAAGGATACAATATAGGCTACATGAAAGGGGGTGTTAGGCATGTTAGTTATAAATATGTAAACCATACAATTAGCAAAACACATTTATTATAAAATGTTACTTTTATTAGTTTTGCAGAATTATTCACAACATTACTATTACCTTAACTGCCTAATATAATTTAAAGAGAACATATATAGGCCTAGCTATGTTAAGAGTGAAGGTCTGTCACTGCCATACCTGCAGCATCCAGAATGGATTATTCTACTGACAAGTGCGCCAAACTGTGGCATGAATCTAGGTGTCTCATGCTGCGTGGAGAATTATTTGTATTTTATTTTATTTTATTTTGTGTGACTGCTTGACCAAAACAAATCTCGGTCGACCAACAGCCCATCGACCAAACAATTGACCAGTCGACTAAATGGGGTCAGCCCTACTAAACATAGGCAAGTTATCTAGCCGACTAAATGTTGTGAACTGTTGACCAATCAACTAACCAGCAGTGAATGTAAACTGACATAACGAGCTATCTAGTTCAGAATATAAATAGAAACATGAGCTATATGTGACAATACTCAGCAAGCCAGCTTGGCCTATTCAGCAAGCATCCACGAGAATGCAAATACACCTCGCATCTATACACATATCTACACACTATCTTACATTAATGACCTTATTGGAAAATATCCAACTAGCTACCTTCATGAGCTAACTAGCTAGCTAGCTAGCCAATTACCTTTGCTAGTTGAATTAGCTAACACATAGCTTTCTAGCTAGAATCAAACAATTGGCAAATATTTGGTCATATTGGTAGCCAGTTTGAAAGATTTTAAATAAGCATGTTCAGCCCTTCAGATGGTTTGCTAAACTGTAATGGAATAAAACAAAACTTTGCTGGGGTTGCTAGTAGTAGTGGCCAATGACGGCCTTTATGCTTTGCATAAAATTGAGCCAAACATGTTAGTTAGCGACTAGCTAGCTACTTTAGCTATATCTGGCATAAACCAACAAATGTTAGCTAGATAGAAGGGCACTAGGTTTTGTCATTTGGGCCACGTGTAGAGGAACAGCTGGACGCGATGATAACAAGATGTAAACCGGAAACACGGCCCAAATAACATACATAATAAACGCAACCAATCACATGACATTGTTGACCAATTGCAGGCGACGGTGTATTGGGAGGCGGTGAACAAGGTTGGGTGAAAAATTTGACAAGTTCAACTAGCCAGCCTGAACACTGCGGCAATCAAAGCCAAATGTGGTGCTTTGTTTTGGTCGCAAACCGCCTGTCTTGCCTGTGCGAACATGCCAAATTTGATTTAGTTTTAAGTATACCCCCCAGCTAGTGAGGTGCAAAGTGGGGGAGGCTTTGATTGGGCGGTCAGTCTGAGCATGCCATATCAGGGGCCCAGATTAGGGTAAAAGTCATACTTGTCAGGGTATCTTAGAAAAGATACTTGTCCTTCCTAAAAGTTACTTGTCCTACTTATTTTCTACATGGATATTTTGTTGAGTGTGCTCATGGGACTGTGTAGTAGTGAAGCTCTGACGGGTGACGCGTTAGCGACTAGTGTTCTGACTGTACAGTATATCATAATGTACACTCTTGTCGGGCCTCGAACGATAGAGGTTTTTCCATTCCCAACTAGAGTGCGATATGGCAGCTAACGTAATAGCTAGCTAATAATTCCTAGATTTAACGAAGCAGGGATGTGGGAATGATTTGTGCTTGGACTGTAGGATGGAGATGAGAAATCACTGCAGGAAAATCACAGCGATTCTTCAGCCTGGCGGGAGGGCTCACTGAACTGAATATAGACAGTAACTAGCTAGCTAGTGTTCACGGATATTGCTTGTTAATTCAAGGCTTGGTAAGTGATAAATGCATGATCACTTACTAAGCCTTGTGTTACCAAGCAGCTAGCAACAACAGATATCGATACCCAATGTCCGTGAATGCTAACATTAGTTAGCTAACTAACTAGCTGGTTCTCACTGTTGTCTATGTGCCGCGATTCGCATACTTGCATGACTGCTGCAGAGTCTGGCATAGCAACAACAACAAACGCGGTGAGCACAGACTGCATGTGAGTGACAATGTGGCCCTTTTCCCATTTGGAATTTCTGAAATATTTTTGAATATCCGTGCATGATGTGTTTGTTACGATGTGAGTGTAAAACAGAAATAGCTGAAATCGAAGGTCATCCTTCTTAATTTTTAGTCATTTGAGGGATTAGGACGACTGCTAATCTGGGCCTCTGTCATATGCCCTGGTTCTCTTCCCTTGGGCTCTGTGATCGAGGGGTAGTGAGAACCCCAGTAAAGATTTCAGCGAGAAGTAGTTGCGCCCATTATTGTCATTTGATGGAGGAATAACAAGAGGTTATTTATTTTGAAGGTGAGATCAGAGATGCTTGTTTGTTTGATCATCTCGTTCTAATCCCCCCCCACCGCCTACCATATCACTTGCTTCACACATATCCCATAGGGGAACACTGTGAAAACACCTGGGATGCTGATAGTGTTGCTAAAAGGTCCTTCATGAGCTGTGTAGCCCTGTTCTGTCTCCTGTGTGCCAGTATGTGATATCAGAATCAAAATGAACCAATGATAGATATCCAATATCCTTCTATTAAACAGTCTCCATTGCGGATAACTAACTTTTTGATTGAAAGGAAATCTCCTGATGTTACAGAATCAAAAATGTTTAAACTGCCTATAGGGGCTGGTAAGTGTGGTGAAAGCATTGGGGTTCTGCCATCTTTGTTTGAGGAGGTTTGCGTGAATAGAGCAGAATTTGGTTGAAAAAGATTGTTTTACCCATCATCCTTGCCCAGCTTTAGATGCTTTCATGAACCAATGGTCATTGTGTTATCAGTAGGCACAGGCACAATGAGGTGAATATGTTGTGTACACTGTTTACAGAAACCAACCAGCAGTTTTGCAGAATTTTTCTGCACACAAAAAAAACACATTCAAAACAGGCAAAAGGAGTGGTTGTGAGCCAAGAGTCTAAGGAATGAAAGGGACTGATGCTCCTTTCAGAAAACAGGCATTACTGAGTCAGTGATGCAGAAACTGCCTCACAAAGAGTGTGTCAACAGCAGATAATAAGTTACAAAAGACTTTAATGCAGTCACTTAGAGCAGCTTTAATTCAGCTGGAGATGAAATGACCATACAGATAACAGGTAATGATCCAGGAAAACTGTATTCCTATCATTA
The DNA here is from genome assembly GCA_029706075.1 of Aldrovandia affinis. NCBI lineage: Eukaryota > Metazoa > Chordata > Actinopteri > Notacanthiformes > Halosauridae > Aldrovandia > Aldrovandia affinis. Next base: position 2,375,411 of record JAINUG010000005.1, read on the forward strand.
TGGCTGAAAGCACCCTACATGAAAAAATTCAAGATTACCCCCATTTAATCACCTTTAGCCTTTTTGCCTGTGGCAAAGAGAGACATAATGTGCACTGTTTACCAGGTTCCTTCTAGCTGTGAGCCTTTCTGATGTACTGAGCGTGCTCTTTGTCCTGCAGTTTTGTTGACACTTCTCTGCTTTCTGATGCATGGCATGACGAAGTGCTGCCTGCGCCTGGCAACGCGGGACTCCTACAAGGTCCTCCCCAGCTCGTCCTGGCCGTTTCTCTCCATCTCCGTTTTGTGGCGATGTCCATCATGCTCTCCGCCTTCTTTGTGGCTCGCCAGAGCTTGTCATGGAGATGGACAGGGTGCATTTCTCTCACAGAGACCCAGCAGCTTTGGAGAAGGGGACTTAGTGGTTGTTTGTGTTAGCCACTGTTGTTTGTGTCCATTTCAGATACATCAAATTATCAGGAATGCCTTTTGGCGGAAGGGCAATTAGTGCTCCAGCAGGGGTAAGCGATGTGGTCCAGATCCTGTGGTCATGTTTTCATCTTGGGCAGAAAGGTTCTTCCAGAGAGCTAACAAAACTGTCCTTTTGCACACTGCATTTACCCTGAAAGCATACAGCAAGAAAAGCAAATGGATCTTCTCTATTTTCACGATACACACTGTTACATGCCAAGGCAGTGTTTCCCCTGTTTTCAGTGGATATGCTTCTAGACCTCCGCATTCTTCTGAGAAAGAGGTCATTTCAAAGGTATTCAAAAAGGAATGCCAGGTTTCACTAGACAGAGAGGAAGACACTAGAATAGTGAAGGCCTTGATCTAACGCATGGTTCTCATGAATATAAATGCAATATGTCCACACACATGCACATGCATCTTAATAATAATGGGCATGACTATATAATATTTAAAGTAAATGTGTGTTCTCAGTGTGTCCCTAAGGATGACTGGGTGGTGCAATTCAGTGGTGGTGCAATTAGGTGTACAAACCTTTTACACAGCACCCCCTAAGTTAGCAATATTGTCAATACACCCCACTGATTTCTAAAAACATACAACAAAATATACAAGCTAATATATAATTTACAGTATAATGTCAGGCCAGTGAGAATTGAATGAAAAATTCCCTGAATCCAGTAGCTAGTCAAATGCTCTTAGGTTCAACAACTGTACTGTACTGAACAAAAGTGGTATTATGTGTGAAATTGTATGTAAAATACTGTATATTTATTTGATTTAATAATTATTTCATGGGACAACAATGATCAATTAAATCATGACTTTGTTGATAAGCAGAGCAATCTGGTGGATCAACCTTTATCAAAAATGTACAACTCACAATTCAATTAAAATGAAGAGCTGGTTTATTAAGAATTTTTTCCAGAAAACAGGTTTTAAGAGGTTGTGTAGAATAACTTAGGTTTTTAGGCGTTTTTCAGGTCTTAACACTAACAAAACAAAATATTCAACATCAAATCTACAGACGTAGGTTTACTGAAAACACACATTTACACATTTGACACTATACATATAGCAGGTTGGATGGAAATAGACTGATCATTTACTCCCAATCTGTTTCTGTTGACCTTTATTGATTAACAATCAAGCAATTAGTTATCCAAATAAATAATACCAATAATAGCCAAAAACCTTAATAAACATTACATCCTAGACATGAAATCCCCCAAATTGTGGTGCATGACATAGTAGGCACACAGTGCGCTGATTCAATATGGACCACACTAGCACCAAGCCATATACCTTATTGCCCTGTTTTCATTCAAGGAGTAATAAAACCTGTCATTTACATTAGGTCAAACAGTGTGTCAATAGGGAGATGGAGATTTAGGTTAAGCCAGACCACATACTGTTTGCCTGTGCGGGATCAAACAATGCATAGACCTTCCGGACAATACTATGTCCTCATATTACATATTGCAAAATGTAGATGGTAGGCTTCCGTTATACCGGCAGGAGGGCATCACCGGAGACAGGGCCTTTGGTGTGATCGAGACTTGACTGAGGAGGAACCAATCTTTATGTAGTCAATATTCAATCAATTTTGGCACAGATAATGAATTGGCTATTATTGGTATTATTTATTTGGATAACTAATTGCTTGATTGCTAATCAATAAAGGTCAACAGAAAGAGATTGGGAGTAAATGACCAGTCTATTTCCATCCAATCTGCTATATGTATAGTGCCAAATAAGCAGTATCCAGTACATATAGCAGTATATAGCCAGGCTTCTTACTCTTATAGCTGGAGAGTGGGAAGATCACTTCACTGTGCTGTCTACCCTGGCTACTAGTCTTTGTTGTTGAATGTGACTTGGGAAATCGCATGAAGACTCTTTTATTATTCTGCCCACATAGTACAAAATACCAATAGGCTGAGTAAAATAGTCTGCTTCTATAATAATAATATAATGCTTCTAAATAGGCTACCTCTTCACCATAACACATATTACAAACACATTCATATCTTTAAGGACACACATGGGAGAAACCTACCAGACAGTAAAGAGTAAAAATATCAAAGTAAATGTAAAATGATCTCCTCTCATGTGTTACCTAGTGTAAAACAAGAGGGAAATGAATAATGAACACAAGATGGTAACATAAGTTGACTTAAAGAAAACCACTAGCATTAGCATAAACATGATTAATTAACAAGCCCTGCTCACTAGCCAATGGACTGAGCTGTCACTGAATCTTACTGGTTGTGGTGTGTAATCTTTTTTGTTAAAACTTTATTCGCTTAAAAACGGACACATTTTTCACCTCGCTCGGGTGATCAGATGTCTCACATTCATACTCATTGTCCCGTGTCCCCCCCATCAACAATGTCATGAGCACCCACCCTAAAATGTTCATAGCTTTGAAACTGATACATCCTTTATTGATTGGAATCCTATAGTTATGTTACGGTAGCCTTATTTTTTTTAAATAGGCAACTCGCATTTGTAGCACTAATATTTAGTTCATAACCAATAATCAAACCAGCTGTCATCAGGATCTTACTAGAACATTCATAAATGTATTTTCTATTTTAACTTTCCGAACGATACATCTAATTTGCAGTGACCTGCTATTTTTGATCTCTTATGCAAATGGTTTGATTATGTTCTCCCCCTTCTTTACAGTATATCATCCGCTGTCCCACATTGTATTCTTTAAAAATGTTGCTAAGACATTCCCCTTTATCAAATTTTTATAGTATTTCAAGTTTTTTATCAATGGAAAATGTGACTTATTATTGTTTAATTTATTTCTTTAAAAATGCTTTCATCAGTGATAAGGAGCATGATACAGCGTTGCTTGCTACCTCCAGTTTCATACCCGTCCAGTTGACCGGTCAGTGTAGGTGCAGATTTAAGCCCAGCACTAAAACACCGTATTCAACTAATCAACGAAGACCGTGATTAGTTCAAAAAAGTGTTTTAGTGCTGGGATAGAAAAAAAGCCTGCACTAAACCTGGACAGGCCCTTCTCTGAAAAGTTTGGAGTCTAATGTGGAGAAATGTGGAGTGCCACAATGGATATTTTCTGTTCTCATATCATTGTCATGGCATTTTTGCATGTATTCATACATGTGCTGAAGAGTATGTCAGTTTCGTACCACTGTTGGTTAATGTGAACTAATTCATGTTAATGACCTCTATGGTTTTGTGTAATATCTTTTTTTTGTCGCCGTTATATCACAGAAATTCACCTGGAATTCATCCAGCTCCTAGTAGTTGCTGACAAGAAACACAAATACACAATTGCCCTCTGCAGAACCAATTTATTTCAAAGCAAACCTGGCGAGGCCTATGCTCTGCTTGTGTCAGCAGGAAATGAGGCTCTGGTTGTGCATTAATGGAAGATGTCAGGAAGGGGAGCGTTGCACATTCATCTCTAACTATGCTGATCTCCAGCTGGGAGGGTTGGGGGAGTGGTGGTCGGGGGATGGGGGTCAAATGCTGAATCTATTATCACACTAGGGAGTCCACTTCTCACAGAAAACGTGAAGTTTAAGTTATTGATAACAGTATAGTTAAGAAGCCCATGGCTAGCACAATCTAACAGCACTAGCCCCCAAAAATATATTTTTCATTATTTTTTCAATCTTTAATAATTAATACCCAAAAACGAGGTTTTAAGTGAGAAGTTAAAGGTTTTGATCAAAAGCAGAAAAAGACAAGAAATTCAAATGAGCATCAAAACCTTACATTTTTCATATGCACTAACAAGGTTTTCCTGCACACAGCTTTGACACCTGCTACAGTACTGTAGCTACTGTATGTAGATCTACTGTACTTCTAACAACATGTAGGCTACTCACCACTGGGAATGGGCAGGTTGCTAGCTAGACCGTGAAAATAATGGTAAAATGTTACAGCTAAAGTTAGTGATGGTTGACCGTTCTCCAGTTCTCTGACAGCTAGCTAGCTAGCTAAGTTAGCTGACAATAAAGCCTAGCTCCCCCCGTTGACAGAAATAAACTAAAAAAGCGAAATAAACATATCATTTATTAACAATGTTAACTACCTAGAAACATCACCTTATGCCTTAAGCACTGTTTCCAGGGCAATTTAGGTACCATTAACGTTACAGACTGAATATTTAATAGAAATAATGGTACAAAGCATGAAATTACATTAGAATATTTCTTGACTAATCCCACTCATTGACTGAAGATGCTCAGTTCAACAAGTGAGAAGATTGCAAAACACCCAAAAAATCAGCATGGCCTTATGCGTTTAGTGCTGTTCTCACAGAGATTTTAATATAAATAATGTTACATATGTCTGGAACACAATATTTCTTAGATGATTTTATTGATTTTATATGATTGGTTCTCATAGACCAGTGGACATGACATTGTTATTGATCTCTCTAATCAAACAGAAAGTTTTAAATGTCATTTATTTCTCTGTTAAAAATCTATAAACATATTTTTTTACACAAAATTGTACTGTGCACCTATCTATAGAGGGAAGATGTCCATGCTTGCTTCACTCAATAGCTAATAGAGTGGCCCCCTGACCAAGAGTGACATATTCAGTATCAATCATGACAGACGGGAAATGCAGAGGCAGAGAGTGAGCATTAAGTCATTTCTAATGCCGAGGCCCAATTCAAAGAGAAGTGTGTGGCTTGATTGTATCAATTGTTTTGCAGAAACTAATTCAAGATGATTTACAGGTTCAGGACCTTTGGTCTGCTACCGAGTTATTTTTGAGAGGAAGTTATGGATAGTACCTTTTAGTATAAGGGCACACGCCTATCTTCGCCATAGCTCTACATACACTTCTACACCACAGCCTATTAAACAGTGCACGCCAGTTAATAATTGTCCATTGAGGAAGCACAATCTGCTCCCCAATAGATATAGACAGACCTGGTTGTTTCTAAACTGGAGTGAGCCGATGGGAGATAGACTTTCCACGTGTGCTTTGGGTCCCTGAAATTGTTTAGGTTCCCCTGCCAACACCTTTCACCACTTCAGACCAGTAAGATAAGCAGATTTTATCTGTACATTTTTACTAGATGAAAGCTGTGAACACTCAGACATGAAAAGCCATCTCGGGGCAGTGGCCAAATAAACAGATTTTAGATTCCATCTCCCCTGTTGCGTCTCTACCATGGATCCAGCCAAAACAAAAAAAGAAAGAGTATCGCTTTATTCTTGTCGCGGCAGCCATGCAATATTGGAGGTGTGAGATTCCAATGTTGTTTTAAAAACAGCAAGACACTTTTAAAGACAGCTGGACTTTTACCTCCTACTAGGATGGGTTTGTTGAAGGCTAATTCTGACAGTTTTGTTCTGGGAGATTCCCTAATGAGGAACGATTGAATGTGATTGTGTTGTCAGTCTTTTTTGGAAGATAGCCAGAGATTCTGCCATCCTGACCGAGTGGGGAAGGTCATTCCACCATCTAGGGACGAGGGCTGAGAAGAGGCGGGGCCATAAGGAGCGGCTACCGGCATCCCCACTCAAAGTAGACACACCCTATTCAAACACATACCAGGGATTTACATTTGCTTCTATATTTATCAGTGATGAGGATACAGTAGGCTCTGCTTTATTCATACCCTTGATAAAGATGAACAAAAGAGATTGTATAAAATAAACTTTATAAGCAATGAGGTATATTTTTAGCTCAAAAAAATTCTGAAAATTATATTATGTCATAATAATGCATTGGCATCAAACAGTTCACAAATTATTTTTTTCCCCCCAGAAAAATCAAGAATCACATATATTCACACTCCTGTTATAAATACTTTGTGGTTCCTCCCTTGGCCATTATAACAGCAAGTAGTCACCTTCTGTAGTGTCGTACGAGGTTGTGGAACTTCTTGGGGGGATCCTCAACCATTCCTCCATGCAGAATTGTTCTAGTTCCTTTCGATTCTTGGGTTGACGTTCAATTGGATTCAGGTCTGGAGACTGAGATGGCCACGTCAGGACATTGATCTTGTGCTCTGTCAACCATTTCTTAGTTTTTTTGGACGTATGTTTGGGATTGTTGTCTTGTTGGAAGGTCCATCTGCGGCCAAGGTGTAGCTTCCTGGCAGAGGGAACAAGGTTTTTAGACAAAATATCTTGGTACATGCTGGAGTTCATGGTTCCATCTATTTTAATAAGGGCCCCAGGGCCTGTGGATGCAAAACAACCCCAAAGCATTAAAGATCCATCACCATGTCTCACCGTATGCATGAGGTGCTTTTCAACATTACTTGCACTCTTTGAACGCCAAACATAATGCTGATGTGCATGTCCAAAAAGCTTGATTCGGCCACAAGACATGGTTCCAATTGTAGTTCAGATGTAGTTTGACGAATTCAAGACACCTTTTTTGGTGAATTGTCTTCAAAAGAGGCTTCCTTGCTTGCAACTCTGCTATAAGGCAATTGTCATTCAGGTGTCGTTGAATGGTAGCTTTAGACACCTTGTAAGCCCAAGATGCCAGGTTGTTTTGGAGATCTTGAACTGTGCACTGTGTAGTGCCATCTCACTACACGTGGAGGCAAGATAGACTTGCGTCCTCTACCTGGCAGGTTAGCCACTGTTCCAGTGGTCTTAAACTTCCTAATAATTGACACAACAGTGGAAAGCGGTATCTTTTAACTTTTTAGTTTTTGTAGTCATCTCCTGATCTGTAGAGGTCAATAACCTTTTGTCTGATGCTTTCAGGGAGTTTTTTGATGATGGCTGACCACAGTATTTCTAATGTGTGTTCCCTCCTTTTTATACCCTAGGGAAACAGGATACCATTGTAAGTCACTGTATAGTTCCATAACCTTCCAATGAACTTTAAATAAGTTGTATTTATGAAGATTGTTTTTGTTGGATTAAATTAAAAATAATTGTTAGGGGTATGAATAATTGTGATCCAGATGTTTTCTGGAAAAAAACTATTATTAATAGAACAGAATATGTTTTTCTGAACAATTGTATTAGTAATGTAGGTTTGGAATTTTCCGATTTTTTTGAGCATAACATATACCTCATTACTTATATAGTTTATTTGATACAATCTCTTTTGTTCATCTTTATCAAGGGTGTAAATAAAAACGAACCCTTATATACGTAGATATAGCCAAAATGGCTAAAATTTGAGTACCTCCGTCTCTTGAATGATTGGAAATCAGAAATCACAGTCTAACCACTTCTCACATGGCCAAACATTTATAGTTTTTTTTTGTTCAAGTCAAAAGGCGTGAGGTGAACAGGTGATTGATTTGATATGGAATGACTGAATATTAAACAGTTTCTTTTTTGAATACAGAAGTTTGAGGAAACATTTTGCAGCAGTGAGTGATGAGAGAACAGTGCAGTGTGCTGCAGAGACATTACTGTGTGTCCAGCATTGTATTGTAAGAAGGACCTTCTAGGATGCATTTGTGTGTGTGTGTGTGTGTTTTGTGGAAAAGTGGGGGTGTGTGTGCGCGTGTGTGTGTGTGTGTAAGTGTGAGAGAAGATATAGATATCTGGCCAGTAGATGGGGGTGTTGTTGTGAGTGAAGAAACTGCTGCACTGAGCAGGACCTGTGTTAGAGATGGCTGGTTCTGGTGGCGCAGGATCCAGTGCATTCTGGGAAAGTAGGCTAGGGGGAGGGATTGGTCAACTGTTACATTATAGAAAGTAGTGTCCAGCACCTCTCCAGGATAGCAGGAACAGAATTGAGATCAGTGTGTTCTCGCCTCTCTGGAATCTGTGCTGTTCAGTGCATTGCGGAAAAGCAGGAACCCAACAAACATCAACTTCATAATAAACATCCATATGTCTGATTTCATCCATCCCTTTTTTATTGCCCTTTTCTATTAAAAATGTTAATTTGGTCAACTAAGACAAAGCTCTCTGAGAGGTTAGAGTGAAATAATACTCTTGTTTCTCAGGTTGCCAATCATGCCCTGTTGCACAGTCCCACAAGGCATCTGCATGATGGGGCCGGTACAATCACTCCTCAGAGGATCCTCAGAACGGGATCACTGGCACACCAACACAGACACCAACAGAGGGCCACATTAAATTGCATTTGCCACCTTTATTTACTATCTGCGTTTATTAAAATATTTATATATAAATATTATTTTTATTTTTATTTTTTCAAATATTTATAAAAAAGACAATATTTACTAACATTTCTTTCTGCGAACAACACTTGTGATGAAGGGCTTTTGTTTTCCTTATGTGTAATATAAAGAAAGAGCCTTTTCTTTCCAATCAGTACACGTGTCTGTGCACGTGTGCGTGCGTGTCTGTGTATCATAGCCTGTGAATGGCCTGTGTCATTGCCTGCATTGTAACCTGTGTCATATTCTGTGTCATTGCCTTAGCCATAGCCTTTGTCATAGCCTTTGTCATAGCTTGTGTTATGATCCGATCCATAGCTTATGTCATAGGTTGTGTCATGTTGGCAGATCATGTTGCACATTTGTAGCTAATGGAATGCATTATTACAATATTTCTAGAATATTTCCGCTATCAGGTAAGAGAATAAATAGACTCAAGCACTTAAACTGTTGGTTTATGTTAAAAATAAATCATTCAGTCTCTGTTTCAGCTTTGTTTGCACATGATATTCAATACAAGCAACACATAAATCAATAAAGACAAAACAGCAATGTACCCTTCCAGTGAAGCCCTTCCAAAGCACAATGATATTAGAGACAGGATTGCTTGAGTCTTTACACTGGGCGGCCCTCCGTCCCTGGTGCTGGGTCCTGGTCCTGTCAGCTTCCTCCACAAATCTGCTGCTAAATTCAGAGCTGAAGAGAGTTGCCGTGAAAGGGACCCTTTAGCGACTGCTCCAGATTTCTTCCTTTCAGAGCCACAGTCCTTGTAGTAGTAAACAGTTAATCCAGTGGTGATCTCACTCTCGCCTGGATTAAGCATCTTTCTTATCCGCTGGAGGGATGGGATCCCAGACCCAAGTCCTGGTGCGACGGCTGGAAAAGGCTCCATGTTCTGTCAATGATCAACAGGATAGTCGTATATTACATTCCTTCAGGCACGGGTTAAACTTTGACCTTCATGGGGAGGGGAAAAAACAGGCAAAATTAAAAAAACAACAACTTTCCTTTTGTCTTGCTGTGATCTGATCTCCCAGGTGTGTGTGTTTGTGTGCATGTGTGCACATAAGTACATGCATATTTGTGTCTCTGTCTGTGTGAGTGTGTGTATGTGTGTATCTTTCTTGTTCTGTTTGTGCATGTGTGTATGTGTGTGCATGTATATTTGCTTCTCTGTGCCTTTTTGTATGTCTGTATGTGTGTGTGTGTGTGTGTGTGTGTGTGTGTGTGTGTGTGTGTGTGTGTGTGTGTGTGTGAGAGAGACTCTTTGTGTGCCTGTGTGTGCATCTGTGTGTGTGCATGTGTTTCCTGCTCCATAACAATGAAGTTCAGGAAATCTGTGAGGTCGGAGCACAGACTGCAAGTCTCCCGGTCCTGGAGTGCGCTGCTCTAGAGTCCTAGGCAGGAGGATGAGACTGTCCGAGAACAGGCGGGCCGGTGCCGTGGACTGGGCCCTGGCGACCGCGGCCGGAATGGGGAGCGAGAGGTGCGACTGGCAGGCAGAGAAACCTGAAGGCAGCCCTAGCTCGAGCTCTGCCATGTCCTTCTGGCTGGTAAGTGTCTGGCGTCATCCCTGGGAATGACAGAGGCGCTCTACCGGGGAGATCCAAAACCTCTTAACTGCAAATGAGTGTATTCAGACAACCTGAGAGTAACAGGACCCCAAGCACAGCGTCTGGACTGACTACTCACAAACTGCACATACTGTTGTTAATAGGAGTTGTAGGGTGTCGAAATTGATATTTTCTGATATTTTCCAGGATATGAGGTTTCTTAAGGGTTATCGAAAAGGTGATTTTTCACACTTCACCATGAACATATTTTTTGTCTTGAATAAACGTCTTCTGAATGTCTGCCTCTACCTTATCATGCTGATATTATCTGCAATTGCAGCCACAGCTCCGCATATCTGTCACTTATCACAATTGGCACATATGAGTCACGCTCATGTGTTTACCTGTTAAGCTCACATCAAACGGTCTCTAAGCTTTCGAGTGAATATGTACATTTCTCACTGAGCAATTCTCACTTAGCTTTACCTTGATAAGCAGGTTAGGTTCACTGAACAGTAGCGACAGCCTCCAAACATTGGAGCCAAACATTTGAGGTCAGAGAACAAGATGATTTTCCACGATTTCGCAGGCCTCTTGTTTTTACACCATCCTGTTTTTAAGGAAGGCTTCAACCTTTTGAAGTCCCATGCTGCAGTTTCTCCTTTCCTCTCTTTGTGCATGTGAATGCTGTGAATGTTGGACATGTTTTACTCGGCTGTTGCGGAATTGTGCTGAGCCCTGATAAATTCTGGCAGTCTTATTTACAAAACTGCCAAATGAAAGATCTTACCTTGTACTGAAGCAATCCTATGGACAGGTTATTCTGTATTTAAGTCCTCTGAGAGTACACATTTCCTGTAGAGATGGCCTTTATCCTGGAAATGGTAACTTATATTGTTTAAAGTTAAAGCTTAGTTCAGATGAGGATACTGCGTTGTCTAGGGCCGCCGAGTTCTGGTGCCATGCTAACAATGGATCCAAATTGTACATCTTCCCTGTGTGATAAAAATGTGTGTTGCATCGAACAACGTAATTAAAATAGCTCTCTACAGTTATGGTGATGTAAGTACGTTTTACCAGCAGGCTTGTGGCTGTGTACTTCTAAATCAAGTGAATTTACCGACGCACAACACTTTGAAAGATGCACCAAAGTGCATCTCACATTTCAGTGAGACCAAAAACAAGCTTTGTTCTTACTGTTTTCAACCTGTTTTGTATTTTTTCATTTGTTCTGGTGGAAATGAAGGTAAAGCCACAATGACTGAACAATGATGGTATCTAATTTTCTGCTAACAGAGGAAGCGGTGTTGTGGTGTGAATAACCTTGACAGTAATGTTACTGGAAAATGTTTCATATTCAACGGCAGTTTGAGCAGCTCGTTGGTCCTAGGAACACGACCAAACCGAGAGGCTTACCCTCAAATGAAGGTTTTCATTTGACCGGGGCCGAAGACTGAGGCGTCCGGTGTTCTCAGTGAAAGACATGGGAATCAAACTCTGAACGTGGGAAGAGCTGATATCTTTATATGTTTGTCCTGAGTAAGACACAGGTCTGCCAGTGTGTTCATGGCCTGTGTTTTGCTAGTTGTGGATACCAGACAAATGCCTACAAACTTCTTTATGATATTTTCAGTGTATTTTGTGTGTGACCTCATCTCTGTCCTCTGTTAACACTTCGCTGGTCAGGAAACAATCTGTGTTTTGCTCTAACCCTGCAATTTAAAAGCTGTCTTCAGAAATGACAGCTGTAAAGTGACGACCGCAGCTGCGAATGACCTTCGCCAAGTTCCCATATTGTTGTCAGACGGCGACTTTTCACTTGTTTCAAAAGTTACATGAATTGTAGCTAAGTGAGTTGCGTTAACATAAACAAAGAAAAATGCACTAGAACTACGAAGGAAACGACTTTGATTTCGATCTGTGTTCAAGCCAAGGGCTTGAGGGGGTAAACAAAGAGTGAAAATGAACAATCTCCCTTTTATTTTTAGTTTCTGTGGCCCTCGCAGCAGAAAACTGAAAAGTCTTCATCTTTGTCAGTTGTTTTTGCCCGCGTCTTACATAAACTCATCTGGGATGCTAGATAAGGCTTTAATGTATAGACATGGAGGTTAGAGTGAAAAGGTGAAGCAATCTGAAAGGCTTCAGCCATGTGGTTTGTGTTTCGCATGTTCAGATTTCTCATGGCGTGGCATCTTATGTATCCTGGGTTAACCAATGAGCCTTGCTTTACAATGGTCTGTCTGAGAAGCATGCTTTTGTTGTGATGGCATGTCTTGCTGCTGTTGAATTTGGAAGGCTTGTTCACCGCACTGCGTCCAGCAGATTGCATCACTGATCAGAAAGACAAAGGGAACGTGCTGTAATGTGCTTCTCGAGTAGAAGATCCTCAAAGGTTAACTGATTTTCTTTCTGATGTGGGGGAAACTTGCTGGTCAATACTGACATCTGCTCAAATATCCCTCCCATGGAATAAGAGATCTTTCGTGCCGAGGCAAGGACATCACAGAAACCATAAATGTTTTCTTAGATCATGGTATTTTGTCTAGAAATTCAGCTCTGAGGCGTTACAGATGTTTAAGAGCAATTCATGAGAGACTGGCGTGTTTTTTTATTCCCCCTCCAGACAAGCTTTGTTATGTAGCATGACATATAAAACAGCACAAAGAGCTTCCTCGTGCAACAGCGGTGCCTGCTGCATTCACGCAGTATCTACATTTTATTTTATTTTGAATACCTGTACACAGTGTGTGTAATGAGCTCTTGATGATTGATCCTTGGTGCCTCCGTGTGTCGCAGCTTCTTTGTTTCAATCGAGTAACAATGCCAATGGAAAGGGCAGGGGGCACCCTAGCCCCGAATATGGGCTGTGCACGTCCTGTGGCAGTGTTATCTCCGACCAGTCTCTGCTCCCCTCTGTTAACACCTCACTGCTCAGGAATTTATTTGTTTTGCTCTAAGCTGCAAGGGGAAAAAGATCAGCTCTCTAACCCCCCCTCGCCGTCTTTGTCTTTCTCCCTCTCTCAATTCTGCTTGCTTTACTGGCATGTTCATTTATTTATTTTTTGCCAAAGCTCAATCACATTTTTCAAAAAATGACATAATATAATATAGTAACAATAGTAATGAGAACAAAGCCAACAATAATAATAACAATAATAACTTGTCTGTATCCCCTCTACCCTTCGCTCTTTCTCCTCTGTCTCATTCTGCCCTCTATTTTATGTTCTCAGCTCTCTGACGTCCTCTCATTTTCGGCAGTATGTCTCCGAGATGCCCCACTGCCCTGAAATAATAAAAAATATGAAGGTGCCCTGAAATTATGGTTTTTGGACCGTTTTGAATCATTTTCAGCTTCGTGCTTCTTTACGCACTGGCGGAGCTGAACTGGAGGCTGAATTTTCTCCCGGTCTCTCTATAGCTGGGGAGGATGTAGGTCATTTAGTCTCTGGAAAGATCCTGCCCAGGAGGAGAAGAAGTGGACTGGATTTCTGTCCTGCTCCCATTGTCCGACCCTTTCAAATCAAGTCCGCCACAGAAATCGGCCATTTTGGAACAAAAAACGCAGCCTTAAATGTGGCTTTGTTAAGCTGCTGACACAGCTCCGGCCACTTCTGCTAACCTGCTGGTCTCTCCTCTCCTCACCTCTCCCTCCCTCCCTCTCTCTCTCTCTCTTGCCTCTATTTCTGCAGCCTCTCCTGTTCGATAAGAGGATTTAGAAGAAGGGAAGAGGAGACGCAGCATTACTGTTTGACCAGACCTGTTTTCTGATTCCACATTTAACTCGGCAGGCAGCCTTATCCAGGGCAGCTTAGGCTGTGAACATATTGTATTATAGGCTGAAATATCTAAAAAGTCTACCATGAACTCTCAGTGGTCCTCATGACCATATGGACTGCAGTGCAGGGGATTTGACCTGCTATCCAGATGGTTCTCCTTCCCTTAAAGTATGCTGGTGTACCCGTTCCTTCCACACTTAAGAGTTTATGTTTGCAACTTGGGAACGTGTGTAATTATTATTGTGAGAATTTCATAGAAATGTGTTCTCCTGAAACCAGTAGTCCCAACAGTGAAATGCCCTTATTTTAAGGCTCAGCATTCTGAATACTGAGCGCAAGTGGTATTATGTGTTAAAACCCCTCACTTGTCCTACAGGTAAAACATATTTTATTGATTTTAATTGAATAATTATTACATAGGATGCCAAATATCAGTGAAATCGCCAAATTCGTTGGTAGGCAGACCAATCTGGTGATCTGCTGATCAACATTTGTTGAAGTATACAACTCACAATTCAATTTCATTTAAGAGCTGGTTTATTAAGTTACAACACGACAAAGTCAAAGTATTCAACATCAAGTCTACAGACATAAGTTATCTACCTTAACACATAAAAATGACATGATGCAATCATAAAATTACACCAAGCCAACATGTCTCTCCCAAGATGCACGCAGACAGAAAACAAAGCAAAAATGAATGCCAAAGTGTGAGCCAGGAAGAACGCCCAAGAATGCAAGAACCACACTACAGAGAATAATTAGAAAACTAGCATGAAAGAAGAAGAATGAATAATTACTCTCAACAGGCCACACTTTAGTTGTTCGAAGGGGTGGGCAGGGACCCCCCGTCTCTTACTAGCCCATGCATAATTCATATACGGTTAGGGGGGAACCAGAGAAATGTATTTTTTTGTGTCACTTAACAACACAACATCTTCAAGGTTATCATTGAAATGACCCTCTCATGATGAGTATTGTATTGCAGCTGTAGTACCTTATGTATGCACTGGGGGCACTGCTGCCTGTCTCTACATTTCCCAGGGTGCAGCAGGCTCATTGCAGGAGTCTGTGTAATTTTGATTAGGACTCCCTTCTCCCAACATTCTCCATTGCTCCTCTCCCAGCATCACCTTCCTTGTCCCTCTCTCTCCCTGTCACCTATTACTCAGAACTTAGTTCAGGGACACTGATGGTTTTCCTGGGACTTGAGGACACATGTACCTGCTCTCCATCTGCACTGCGTCACACACTGATGTATATGTTTCTACAGGATGATGGCAGCAGGGGGTTGTAGTGGGGGCCATCTCCTTGCTCTCATGGAGTAATGAGAACTTTCACTTAATTACCCACCAGTCTGCTGCGCACACACATTTTTAGATCACTCAATCCTCTAAATTGGTTTTGGAATCAATAGGAGGATGACTCTTTTCACTCGGGATAATTGCATTAATTAATCACTGGGCTTGTGTTTCTAGCCCCGTGCTTCAGAGTCCACGTATGAATTGGGGCTGCTGCCGAAACAGGTTTACCATATTCTGGCGCTTAAGCTTTCTGCCCTGTGGTTCGTCTTCCTTGCATTTAATTCCAACAGAAACGTATCCCTCCCAGCAGAGGTGCATTTTTGTCGGGGGGCGGCGGGAGGGAATGGAGCTTTGCCGGGCCCCTTTTACGAACTCCATGTTGAGATGTTTCTCATTACGGCAATGTATGCGTTGCCTGTATGGCGCCTGTTAACCACCAGAAATATGCACATTAATGGCATAAGTTTACCTTATGATGTCACCGGAGGCCCTTGGAACACCCAAGCTCTTATATATAGAGCCGAATTATGGCTTTATCAGGCTTATAAAACGCGAGCAGCAGAGTCGAAGGTGACGTCGCCTGAGAAGCTAAGCGAAACTGGAACTGAATTTACTTTCACGAGCAGAGCCCCCCAGCTTAAGGAACGAGCAGTGTCCAGAGGTAGCCTGCAAGTGGTACTCACGCTCACAGAAACCGAGCAGGGGGTGTAGACTGGACTTTATGTTCCCCTGCCCCCCGGTACTGCTGAGGCAGCTTTACCCTGGTAAATAAGCATTATTCTGGATCACTTACCTCAGATCTGGGGGTCGATTTTAATTAAACAAACGATTGGGTGATAATAAAACTGCGGTGATAATAATATTGTTGTGTCCAATGCCGGTGGCGAAACACTGATGAAGACCCTGTCAGTAAATCTCATGCTGGCATCCATGCTGAACATTTCTTCAGGACGCCAAGCCCCCCAGGCTGTATCCTTGCACATCAGCTTTTTATCCCCCTGCTATATTTACATTTACTTTGGTCCAAGTGGGCCTTTACTATGTGCAAACAGTGAATCTGTAACTGCTGTCTTGCTGTGAATTAGGTATTCATCTCACATTTTGACGATGAGTTTTGAAGGGCTCAATGGCCTGTTCTCATCATATATTCACATCGCTGAGGTATGGTGGGCTTAAGTCAGGTTACTGCTGCATGAGCTTCCCCTATGGAATGCTAAACTACTCATAATTTGCCTGATGCAGAAAAAGATGCTGTTTTTGATGGCGCTCTTCAACAGTTAATGGTGTGTTAGTTCACAGCGTGGTAACAATGAAAGAATTCTGGTAAAATGGCTTGGAGGATCACCAGTAGTTTATTGCAAGGAAACTTTCTGAATGAATTTCTTGTACATTTGGCCTAGTTGGATAGGGCACATTATTGTGTCATCAAATAACACAACCTATGAAATATTAAAATGTTTTGATACTGCCTACACAATGTTGAAGCGATCTCTCAAAAGAATGTACCAGTAAATAGGCTAAGTATGACATAGAGGCTGATTCATGGGTTAACTGTTCATTTCTGTTGACTAAACATTCAGCTTTTGTATGTTGCCTATCTAAATAGGCCTAGTGTACATGTCAAAATTGAATGATCTGGTTGGTCTTAATAAGACCAATAAGATGCATGCAAGAGTGGGTGTTTCATTTCAAAGAGCAGGTGTATTATCGTGTAGAACAGGCATAAAAAGTGGCATTTGTGCAGAAACCGTTTAAACAGTGTTTAAAATGCAATTAATTGTTGAAAAGCGCTGTCAAAAATGTCATATTTTTCTGGACCCGGCGTCTGGGATCAGGCGAATTATGAGTGGTTTAGCATTCCATATTTCCCTTGCTACTCACCAGGTACCTACAGCTTACCGGTTGCCCTCAGTAAGAAGTGTACTGCTCTCCTGTATGTAAACTGTGTAACTTGTAGCATACAAATGAATTACTTTGGCGAGTGAATCAGAGGAGCGCATGCTCTCAGCTGACAAAACATGAGAGGGAACAGGGGGAAAATAATGGCCAGAAATGTATGGCCTCAAGTGTTAACCTCATCATCAGTGCTTAAGTCACTCAGGTTAGCAGCTGTGGCCTCTGGTCCTGGATTGCAATCAAACATACAATACTATTTAGTTCCCTTTCAAATTCTGTATAACAATGAAGCTAATGTTCTCTTCCACAAATTCCCAGAACAGGGCTTGTGCACCTTTCCAAGGTGAAAATGGAATAAAAGGCATTGTTTTTGGTTACAAAGAACAGGAACCATATGCCTTCCGCATGCTGTTTTTGTTGGCACTGTAACAGTGCATTCTTGTTTGTTGGCAGAGCTGTGTGATCTCTTCTATCTGTGTTTCTATGTGTGTCTGAGTTCTGCATTCCACACTTTCAGTTGAGATCACATTTTGTGGCAATTTTTCATTTTTGAAATATATGCAGGAATATATCTTAGCCTGAGGTGGAAAAACAATGTGTGCAACCGGTATTCAATGCCCTTGGCATTGTAGAAGATTTCTGCTGTATCTGCTGATGGTAATACAGGGTGCCCCAAGACTGGAGAAAACAGGAGAAAAAAATAAGCATCTCAATAACGGTTATTTCCATGTGGGGGTTCAGTTAAATAAAGGTCACTCAGCTGGGAGATTGGAGTCTGTGACTTGTCTGAGCTGGTATGATGGGACAGTGTTAACAAAATGGCATGTGTTCCAACTCTCAGATAGAAACAAGCAGACATATGTTGACATGAACCTTGATTCACAAACTGAGCAGGATGCAAGGGTGTAAGAATGCATATTTCTGTTCTCAATACAGAAGTCAGAACAGAAGTAGTTAACTTTAGATATACAGTACAAATACAGTCCCATGTCACGGGATCTAGACATAATAGTGTGGTACTCATTGTCATGAATTTTGCCATTGATATATTGTTTTTGAAGCACCTTATACCTTCTGTTCAGCAACACTATTACAATGATTTTGAGGGTTCCTGTAATGGATTTCCACCAACATGACTTACATACGTTCATTGACCCAAGATGTTATGCTCCTTGCCTCTGCAAGAGGTACACAATTTAGTCCAAAGGGAATATATTTTAACCCGTAAGGAACACAGGCTGCAGGAAGGGATACCTTTAGGTCTTTCTCAGCTGTGAAAGTTGTTGTTTGGATTGCATTAAATATGCTCTTTTTCACTGCAGTTTATCAAATCTTAATTACATCAAAGCAGTGGTAGGCAACCTAATGTCCACATGCGGCCTGAGAGGGTTCAACATTAATGGTTGCCCGATTGCCTGGGGCAAGTAAAACTAGCGACGGAAAACTAATCCGTAACTCGCCTCATTGGGCAGGTGCTGGTTCTGCACTTGGTTTTCAAGTTATCATACCAGTTGTTATGATCTGACCTGTCTCACTCATGTTACTACTTGGGACATTAGAAAGTTAGCTTGCCTAGATTACAATACAAAACTTTCCCAATGGCAAGGACGATCATTGCTAACTTAGCTATAATGTTCAGAAAATAAGAAGTAGAACATGTTTGTGAAGTAGAAAGTATGTACTACGGTTGTGATAGGCTAAGGGTATAGCTAAGAACATATTTTACATAATAACATTTTTATGATTTGAGAATGGAAAAACTGCTCTAAATTTCTTTTATATTTAATATAATGCCCAAAAACAAAAAGATAGAGAAAAGGATGAAGTAAGTTTTATGTAATTTTTTATAAATTTTTTAACAAATGAAACAGTTTATATACGGTACCTCCAAAATTATTCACACACTTGATAAAGATGAGCAAATAAGGTTATATTAAATAAACATTACATTAGGGTCTCCTACAGAAATAACTGAAATGGCCAGACTCTCAGGGCCAGATTTACTAAAGGATTGTGACTTATTTTCCAACGCAAAACCAGT
Source organism: Aldrovandia affinis (assembly GCA_029706075.1). Classification (NCBI taxonomy): domain Eukaryota; kingdom Metazoa; phylum Chordata; class Actinopteri; order Notacanthiformes; family Halosauridae; genus Aldrovandia; species Aldrovandia affinis. The sequence goes on from JAINUG010000005.1 coordinate 2,394,543, forward strand.
CGCTACAAGGTAGCAATATCTACATTTACTAACTGGTCGCTATGAGTCAAATTGCTATTAGAATGTAACTTGCAGGGGTTAAGTGACTTTGTAACTTTCCTTTAGATTAATAATTAAATCTGTTCATGCACGTGTATACCTGGGGTAAACACACTGAAACGGTGGAGATTTTGCAAATTAGGTCAATTAGTACTTCGTCTGATTTACTAAAGCACAGCTAAATTGCGACTCTCCTCTTTGCATGAGAATTTTAAGAACTCTTGAAACCAGGTGGTATTTTATGAGCACTGATATCATTCACAATTGAAGTATTGTTGCAATTCAGTTCAAGTATTTCACAATTCCCATTTTGTATTGCGCTTTCTGAGGTGCTAGTCGCTGTCCCAGTGATGCAAAACAAATAATCACAAATGTTGTTGCAAAGTACCCCGGGTTCATGTCACCACAGCTTTATTTTCAGGAATAGCTGTATCTACAGACAGCTAAGTCGGATATCTGACAGCTAAGTCATATACATTTTAAATATATATTCTACTGTATATGGCATACATATTATTTACTAGAACTTTTTTTAATTTACCGCCGGTGTACTTTTCCCGCATTATGTTGTAGGAAAGCTTTTCTTTTGGACGGCGCCAACATCATGTAATATTCTCTTTACATCAACGGTTGTTTGTTTTCTTTACATCATTTACTCTTTGTTTTCTTATCAAACTTATTATGTGTTTCTTCCTTATCTTCTTCTGCTTCTACATCTTCTGCTTCTCCTGCTTAATTTGTCTGCCGATTACATCATCATAAATGCTCCATGCCCCAATTGATTAATTCTCCCTGTTGGTCAATATATATTTCAACCAATAACAACATCTGTTCAGATCTACTTCTAACAATAATACAATCTGTTCATAGTTGCCAATTGCAGGACACACAGGCAACAATATATATTTTATGTAATCTGATCAGGGTTTCCAAACTAGGGAATACTCCCCCAACTGTAGGGGTTTTGAAAAATGAATGGGGAAACTTTCAAAGCAAAAAATGTATGGGAATCTATTGAAGATGGGGCATTTTGAGCAATATGTTTCACGACAGTACCGAGAGTAATAAGGCTGAATATTGTCGTGTGCGTGCTAAGGTCAAAAAAGAACTAAGGGTAGCCAAAAGGATCTACGAAAGGCAAATTGCAGAAAATGCTAAAAGTAACCCTAAGCGTTTCTTTCAATACTGTAGTAGGAAAAGAAAAGTCAAAGAGGAGATTAAGGGAATTAAAAACAAAGACGGGGCACTGCTCTGTAAAAATAAGGATATTGCAGATGCTCTAAATGGCTGTTTTGTAGAGAGTTTTACCAGAGAAGAGGCTGCTAATAGGCCGGAAGGCATATTCATTACTCAGAATGTCCTAGCGGATACAGAGATAGGGGATATGGAAGTATTAGATAAATTACATAAATTAAAGACTAATAAGGCAGCCGGCCCGGATGGCATATACCCCAGGGTACTAAAGGAGTTAAGCGAGATCATTTTTAAACCACTGGCAAGTATTTTTAGACTGTCTTTAAAGACTGGTGAATTACCAAATGACTGGAAACAGAGTATTGTGGTACCAATATATAAGAAAGGGGACCGTACTGATCCAGGAAACTATAGACCTATTAGTTTAACTTGCATCATATGCAAAATATTAGAATCTATTATTAAAGATAAACTAGAAGTATTTCTTGAAAATTACAACATCCTAAGGGATAGCCAGCATCGTTTTTGCAAGGGTAGGTCATGTTTGACAAATCTGCTGACATTTTTTGAGGAAGCAACCAAGTGTCTGGATGAGAGAAAGGCGTATGATATTATATACTTAGATTTCCAAAAAGCATTTGATAAGGTGCCACATGACAAACTCATTATCAAAATGAGAGCAGAGTGGGTTCGGAACTGGTTACGGGATAGAACACAAAGGGTAGTAATAGGCGGGATCTTATCCGAGGAGGGTATAGTGGGAAGTGGAGTCCCGCAGGGAAAGGTGCTGGGACCACTCTGCTCTTTATCATTTACATAAATGACATTGATATGGACATTGAAAGTACATTAGTTAAATTTGCAGATGATACAAAACTGGGAGGCTTAGCAAATAGTCAAGAATCTACTAAAGTAATCCAAGACGATCTGAATAGAATCCAGAAATGGGCAGAAACCTGGCAAATGAAATTCAATACAACTAAATGTAAAGTTCTACATGTGGGGATTAAAAACATAGGACAGGTTTATTTTATGGGAGGTAGAAAACTAGAATGTGCACACGTAGAAAAAGACCTAGGAGTACTAGTTGATCAAAGCTTGTCAGGGTCTGGTCAATGTGCGGTAGCAGTTAAAAAAGCCAACAGGATGCTGGGATACATAGCCAAGAGTATTGAGTACAAATCGAAGGAGATCATATGCACCCTATACAATGCCCTTGTTAGGCCACACTTGGAATATTGTGTGCAGTTCTGGGGACCGCACTACAAAAAAGATATAGATGCGCTGGAAAAGGTCCAAACACGGGCAACCAGACTGATTCCAGGCATAAAAGACAAGTGTTATGAGGAAAGGCTAGAGATGCTTGGACTGTTCAAGCTTAGTAAAAGGAGACTTAGGGGAGATTTGATAGAGGCTTTTAAATTTATTAAAGGAATTAACAAAGTGAAGTACAGGAAATTATTCAAGTTGAGTTCGGTTAGCAGAACGAGGGGGCATAGATGGAAATTGACAAAGGGTAAATTTCACACGGACACTAGGAAATATTTTTTCACACAGAGAGTGATCAATGCGTGGAATAGCTTGCCTGGACATGTAGTGGAGGCTGAGACACTAGGGGTATTCAAGGCCAGGCTCGATCCAGTGTTAGACACTCTAGCCTTTGGGTAAACTAAGCATTGTGAGCAGATTAGTGGTAGGAATGGATGAGCAGTGTTGGGCTGAATGGCCTGTTCTCATCTTCCCCTTGTGTTATGTTATGTTATGTTAATATTTTGGGGAATTATCCCAACATTGAAAATAATGTGCACATGTGATCCTATTTCAGCTGCCAGTTGAACATGTTACAAAAACCTTAATGGGCACCATTTTCTGTCTTGCTTGCTAACTCATAACATATGAAGATTAAAACACTATTCCTTATAGATGTAACTTCATTAACTAAATTATTTGTCCAACATATATATATTTCAACAAAAATATATCTGCAATGATTAGGTGAGCCCTGTTTCATTCACACACCCCAGTAGCAACTTAGCAACACAACATTTCATGACAACAATAGCCAGCTAGCTAGCTTGCTTCCAGCATGTCACAGCTAAATAATGAACTGAAGTGTATCAACCTCGCCAGTGACATATTCCGTCATTAACCATCCCTTGATGCCTACATTGCTGACTCATTAACTAGCTAGCTAACTGGTTATACTTCAGGTGGTTGATTAACAATGTACCTGAAGTGCACTACCTAGCTTTCCAGTGACATATTATTTACAGTTTGCTAGCTAGCCATCTACTGCTAGCCTTGCCCCTATCACCCACAGAACTTATCTAGCCTGGGAAGGATGCCTTTCTACTACCATTACAGTTTTCATCTTTTCATTGTTGATGCGGATGAATGACAGTGGTAATTACTGCGTCCTAAACATTATGTATTTCAACTGCCCCCTGTCCATGTGGCTGCAGTGCTGTTCAACATGGAAGCAAGCTATGGAAGCAAAATATTGTGGGACAATATTTGTCTGAAGAGATTGCACAGTCTGTTATTCTTTTTTGGGTGTAGGGAGTGCATCTCTAAGGAAGAGGGACTGGTGTGTCATTGAATGGCACATTATTACTTGCTGCAGTCTGACAGGCTCAATTATGTTTCCTCCACTTCTGTCACAGCCGTGCCTGTCTCAAAGGTTTTTTTTTCAGTTTTGTGCTGTTCGTTTTCAGGGACCGAACAGGCTGTGCTGCTGAGCGAGGAGAGTGGAGTGGATCAGGAATAGGGTATTACTGCACCATTCTCCCTGTGAGAGGGAGAATGAGATGCAGTTTGTGAGACAAAGAGTGGACTGTGTTAGGGTTCACACAATCAATTTTATGAGTCTCTTTCTCTTTTTCTCTCTCTCTCTCTCTCTCTCTCTCTCTCTCTCTCTCTCTCTCTCTCTCTCCCTTTCTCTCCCTAATTCTGCTGCCTGATGCAGCAGTAATCACACAGGGTTAACTCTCTCTCTCTTTCTCTCTCTGTGCCAGATGCAGCATTAATCACACTCAGGGTTAACTCTGTGTCTGGGCTTGTGTCCGTAGCACTCCTCACTCTAGTCACACGGCGCTGCTACTTTACACCTGGTGCGCAGTGCGATTCGCTCAGTTGTTCTGTATTCTGGGAGTCTCTCTCTCTCTCTGTCCCCCCTCTCCGTGAGTGGCTATCGCTCTGTTTCTCTGTCTCGTTCTCCCCCCCTGATCCCCCTCCCTCCCTCTCTCTCGCTCCCTCACTCCCCTCCTCCTCCTTCCCTCCCTGTAGCAGAGGAAGCACTGCAGCACTGAGGAGAGTGAGGGATAGAGACCCTGAGTGGGGGGCGGCGTGTGCGACAGAGAACTCAAAGCAGGACCAGGGTGACCCCCGAGCCACTGGACTCTGTGCCTCCTCTCTGTGCACGGGTGCAGGTCACTGAGTGGCTTTTTGGGGTTTGGATGCAGTGGCTGGTGGGGTGAAGGAGGGGGGGGGAGAGGGGGCCCCCTGAGGACGCCATCACCCTGCTCCGGAGCAGGATATCTGGGGAAATAAGCGAGGGCGAGCTAACAAGTGTACCATGGCACGTCTTAACTGGTGTCTGGCTGCGCTGATCAGCTGGGGGAAACTCCTCCTCTCCTGTTTCTTCCCGCTGAGAGCAACCAGGAGAGACAAGGTAAGCCTGCTTCCACCGGGGACGGACGCCGGCCCTTACCTGCAAGTCCCAAATGCTGACAGGATGGCGTATGTGGTGGTGGTGGGGGTCCAGCACAGGACGACGGATGATCCACAGTGATATAGACAGCGCTGCCACCTCATTGGCTCCGTTTCTTCTCTCCTCGCAGTGCTCTGTAGTTCATTCATCTGCCACTTCTGTCAAAAGCACTCCATCCCTCGCTTCTGCCACCACAACTCCATCGCTCCATCCCTCACTTTATCTCTCTATCCATTTTCTGAAGGTACATACTGAGGGACTGATACATGACCTTCTCTTTCTTACTTACTTACTTGCTTCCCTGTGGGCTTGAATGATGTGTTGCAGTTTTCTATGGACATGATATGACAGTTATCATTATTTAGATTGATTTTATCTTTGTAAATGGAGTAACATTGCTGTAGAATTAATTTAAGCTGTGGTTCGTTCAACCTTTCGCTTTCTGCGCCCTGTGCCCAAATGCACACAATCTGTTCTTAATCAGGGAGAGGTTGTGAGAAGTTTATGATATTTTTGAGGTAATCTAGGGTGAAACGGGACACGTTGATCATCAAGAGAACTGACAATGTATATTGTACAGCCCTTATTGGATGGGCCCACAATACTGAGGCTGAGACACTATGTACTACCAAAGTGTGTAAACCAAAACCTGAAAGCCTGTTTGATCTGAAATGTATATTCCCATATTTCATTCCTAGATTATATTTAACTGCCCCACTACCGTAACTCCCCTAACAGCCCCCCACCACTCTCCTCCCCCTTCCCCTTGCGGGACAGGGACCTTGCGGAGCCTTTTTGCCTCTGACCACATCCCCATCCCCTGAAGGTGTCCAATCAGCTTGCGGACACTTCTCCTAATTAAAGAGGAGCGCTCTCTGTCCCAGACCAGATCCTGGAAAACACAGAGAGGGGGCAAAGCAGGGCAGAGAGGGATGTTAGCGAGCGGCTCCCCCGCTGACTGGAATTAATCTTCGTCATGCAGGCAGTTTGATAGCACGCCGCACCGCTCTTCCTCGCCGTTCCCTGTTGGAGAGGACCGCTTTTCTTTTCAGTTGGCTAATGTCCTCTTGACCCATAAATCATGAGCCACGCGGTCCAGGCGGCTAAAGGACAGTGGTAGCTTTGAAGCCTCGGTCTCATAAACGGCACTTTCCTTTTTAAACCTTTTTTCTCTCTATGTGGAAGAACACTCCTGCATGCTGTGCCTCTCACAGAGTTCACCGGTCTTTATTAGAACAATACCTTAAAACAAAAAAGCGTTTTGGTCAACGGACCTTTTATCTCTCTCCACATGTAGAAAGGTGTGCAATACCCAGTTATATTATTTACTTTTGCAGATAGGGGATTTTTATATTTATGCATATACTCCTGTCATTTCTAACAGAGATGAAAAAAAAACATATTTATAGGAGTGAGAATATATTTGACTGCAGTTTGGTGTTAATAATTAGGCTTTCGTCAGCAGTGATAGACTGATCTACTACGGTAGCATCACACAGTGTTCCTCTTCCTGGCCACAGAGAGGCTGGGTTTGGATTCACTATGATGCAGTCCTGCAGCGGCTGGTGGGAGGAGGGGAGGCTTCTGAATCCCCGAATAGATGTGCATTTTAATGGCCTTCATCAGCGTCACTCCTGAAAATCATTTGCAGAGCTGGCCATTACAAGACCCGAGTTACCCAGTCACTCTGGCCTTTTTCTCAACACATTTGTGTTTGGCGTCTAAAATGTGTCCTTCCTCTGTGTATCCCGTCATTTGCCAGGACATCTCGATTACCTTTTAAGGAGCCAGATTCTTGAAATATTAATACTAGATTAATAATAATGCATTTCATTTATGTAACACTTTTCATCTCGTGATCTCAAAGGTCTTTACAGTGAAGGGGGAAACTCACCTCAACCACCACCAATGTGTATCACCCACCTGGGTAATGTACGACATTCATTTTGCACTCACCAGACATCAGCTGAGGTGGAGAAGGAGTGAATTATTGAGCCAATTAAGCTGGTGGATGATTAAGTGGCGGATTGATTGAGCTGGGATACCAAGGAACACCCTACTCTTTGCCATAAATGCCATGGGATATTTTTTGTCTAGGTCTTAAGGGACATGATGGTGTTACCCGATGTGCCTTCGTAATTTGAATTTCCAGACTTTATGTAATAATATTAATGCCTACCACATTACAACGATGACCCAATACCCACCATTGATTTAGAGAACCAAGCAGACATCCTGAGGTAAAACAAGCACGTTTTCATGCTGGCTGGAATGTCAGACTTGCCACATTGGCTCATCTCAAACAGTGGTATGTAAGTGACTTGAATTAATGTGTGACCCCCCCAAGTAACAGTTATGTTAGAGTGGAAGTAAGAGGCAGGTCTGGGTGCAGGATGCCCCCTCTCCCCTGTGAGGAGGCACTCTTCAAAGCGTGAGGGAGACGTCTGTGTACACCCTATAGGGCACTACTTTGGTTTCCTCCATCCATCAAAATCTGAGATCATTGATCAGAAGACCACGCTCAGAAGACCATGCCAGGCAAAAACAAAACAGTTGGCTGCTGCCCTGGTGGTGTGTGCGGCACGTGTTTGGCCCCGACTATGCAAAATGACTCTCTGCAGGGGCCTGCCAAACACTCTGTACTAAAGAACTGACATGCCCCCCCCACACATTGTGTGTAGGGGTAGAGACTATCTCAGGCACCCCTTTCCTGGCCTGTCTCTGTGAAGTGTGTTTTTTCTGTCTTGTTGTCCAGGCTGAGAATAGGCATGAATGAGTGTGTTAAGTTGGCCACCAGTGTTCCTAGTGTGTTAAATAATCACTGCATTGCAACTTGGGTAAGTGTTGGATAAAGGATAAAGGGGTCGTCATGTTATGGGGTCTTAGGATTCAGAAGTTTGGGAACCCCTGCTCTGACGTGGTCCAGAGACATGACGTTGGAGGTGTATTGTACTGTATCATATCATGCCGTGTACTCTGGAACAGACAGGGAGTAGTGTGAAGGACCGGAGAACTAGAGGACAGTGGAGCAATGCAATATGATGAATGAATTAAATATGGTAATATACATTTAAGATGAAATAGACTTTCAGGTTTAGGTTTACACACTCTTGGTAACATGATCCTTGATGTACTGTTGCAGGGGTTGCCAACATTGGTCCTGGACATCCACATGGTTTTTGTTTTCACCTTGATATCAGCAACCAATGTAGATTTAAGAAAACAGGTGAGGCGAGTTAATGGCTTCAACTGCTTTAATTGATCAACAGCAAAAGGCAGCAGAACCTGGGGCTCTCCAGGATCACAATTTGGGTAGGTGCTGGATAAAGGGGTAGTCATTTTATGGGGTCTCAAGATTAAGAAGTTTAGGAAACCCCTGCTCTACATTACACATTCCTTTTGTACAAGCATTTGTACACATCCCTCTACAGTGTGCACACAAGTATTGCAAATAATACAAATATTACACACATGAAATAGTACACACTCCTACAGACACTCTCATTTGCTCACTCTGGTGCAGTGCTTGTCTCTACACACTGTCCCATTGCACAAGTTTCATTACAAAGACCTGGGCAATCTTGTGTAGTTCACACTCCTATGGACTGAATGCTTTACTTTGTTCCAGACTCTTTAAACCCCATTAATTATGAGACAGAATCCAATGCAAAGATGCCATGAAACATGCATGTCTTCAAGGAAAGTATAAACGCATCCACTAGGGGCTGATGTGGGCACTTTGGTCTCATTTAGAAAAACTTTATCCCTGTGGTGAAGGGATGCTGTGTTCCTGCAGTAGTTCAGTGTGGTGCGTGGGTCTGTATGCACTGGAATGGATAATGTAGGATAATGGGTAAGTCAGTGGATCTTGCTTAAGAACACTAACATGTTGAGAGTGAGAGCATGGCAGTATGCAGAGTGCTTTTGTGGGGGTGTTATCCCTTGTGAGATGTGGATTCATCTTTGAGGTAATGGTTCTACACCCTTTCCTTCCATACTTTTGTCAATACTCTTTCGCTCCGCTAGGGAAAGCCTAAGGTATAGAGCGCTGCTCTGGAGCTGTTATGGTCCCTTTGTGTCTTTGTTGTCCCACACTCATAAACAACCCCCCGCCCAGTGCATGTTAATGTCAATCTGCCATCGCCCAGTCCCATAATGGCTGTTCTCTGGGACTCTAAGCAAGTCCATAGTTTGTACCATAGAAGTAAATAAGAGTTACCGTTTGAAATATTTTGAAATATTTTGAAATGTACAAAATATGCATAAAAGAGACATGATTAAACATACTTCCTTTGTTCAAAAACTATTGATGTGGTCTACTGAGATTTTGTCATGATTTAATTAATAATATCTATGATTTTTATTTCTGATTTGTTGAATTTTTAAAATGATTTAAATATATGAATATGCATAAAAGAGACATGATTAAAGTGACTTTTCAAATATCCAGTTAAAGAAGCTCTAAAAAATGAAAAGTTTTGTTGCCTCTGGATTTGAAAAAAAAATACGACCAAATGGCCAATTGATATCATCCACGAAATTCCAGATTGGTGCACTCATTTATTTCAAATAAGTTTATTACTCATTTATTTAATAAAAGCAACCCATGACCAAGATGAACCATCTAGAACCGATCTCTCATCTTTCCTGGAATGACCCCTTATGCCCTACTGCCATGAAGTCAGGCATTTGGCATGAGTACAGTCTCGTCTCATTTTGTCTGAAAGAGGGGGTCTCTAAAACACAGTTTGAACATGCATGTTGTGGTAACTTAGATTACATGGAGACGAGGAGGAGGTTCACCATTCAGTTCAGTGTAATGCATGGTTTCCAGCCATGGATTTCAGCCTGTTCTTTGTTTGTGGCTCAGCACTAATAAAAAAAGACTACAAACAAACTGGTGTGCAGCTTCTGTGTATGTATTCATATCTCATCCCTGTGGTGGCCAGCTTTGTCAGGTCCTCTAGTCCTGGGTGTTTACGGAGGATGCTGATTGAGAGGCTGTGCTTCCTTGCCTCTGATTTTCTCTCCAGAAATAGAATTCAGTGAAAGCTCATCCCGATGCTGCAGTGTACGCTCAGCGGGCCTATCGACAGGAGCGGGGGGGGCGTCACAGAGGAGATTGATTAAAGTATCGTTGCGGCGCATACAGTGCATCCTGGGAGACGTAGTCCACTGGGAGAGCAGCGAGTTTGATGGTCGGTCCAGCTTCTTTTTTCGATGCCCTTTAGAGCAGACTACAGAAGTCCCCGATAACTGGCCGATCAGTCAATTTGGAAAATAATAACAACATCAGAACCACAAATCCGTCCCCCCCCGCACACGGGTCGCACACCAACCTCAGGTGTGGCGCTTCTCGCCATGTGAAATGTAAACTAATCTGGAGTGGGAACAGGGTGCAGTGCAATGGGAATTCGTTCTAAAAAATAACCCCAGGACTTTTCTCCTTATAAAAAAGGGGTCATTTATATTTCTGGCAAGTTTGAGCCAGGAACTGATTTAATAAATTCTGGGGAAAGTAGTTTGGAAATGAACCCCAGGGAAAGTGTTTAGCCGGACGTGCTAAGCACACGCCGGGAGATTTACAAAAGCCCTTTTTCCTGGGTTTGGTTATATAGTAGGATCGCCCCAGGTGTCTTTAATGTAGAGCTGCAGACCATGGGCTGGTGAGCAGTTTTTGGAAGCGGCTCGCTGTGATGCCAGACAGAGGAAAAACACAGAAAAAGAGGAGTGGGAGCAGAGGAGAGAAAACGAAGCAATGAAAAATTAAAGTGACATTAGCACAGACATGACTGAACACAGAGGGAGAGAGAGAGAGAGAGAGACTGGGGAAGGAGATGGGGAGGGGGGAGCGTACATGGAGTGAATGAAAATAAGAAAGAGAGAGAGGGAGAGAGAGAGGAGGGGCTAAATAGGAGAGAATGTGGAGGGGGGAGAGATTTTTTTGGGATAAATAAAGCCCCTTCTAGACACCTCCCCCCTCACTCCTGTGGAGTTGAGTAGCCTGACCCCAAAATCTCTGTGAGTTTCTCAGAGGAGGAGGAAAAGAAAGAGGAGAGAGAGAGAGAGAGAGAGAGAGAGAGAGACAGAAACGAGAGACAGAATAAGAGAAAAGGAGAAAGGGACGGAATTGGATTCAGAAGGAGGAGAGAACTGAGAGGGAAGCGACAGTGGTTCTCTGGGCTCTGCAGGCGGGTCATGGATTTGGGGTACCGGGGACCGGTCCCGTGTGGAACTGCTGTGACTCCGGCGCTGGGTCTGGAAAGGGGGCACTGAGGGGGGTTGGGGGAGCCGAGCCTGATCCCAGGATGCCCTCCGTGTCCCTCAGCCTGCCTGCCACGCTGGCCAGCCACGCCCGCACCTGGGTCTGCCTGTCCTGCATGTTCTGGGTGAGTGGCCCTGGGGTGGCTGGGGGGTGGGGTGTATAAATGCAGGAAAAGGGGGGATGAGAGCTGTTTAGTTTACTTTAATGATTTGGAGTGGTATGTGTGGGGGGCCGGGGGTGGTGGGGGTGGGGTCTTATGCAGGAGCAGAGGAAACAAGACCTCCACCCCTCCACTGTACCTGGGCCAGTCTGCGGTGTGTATTGTGCCCTTGTCTCTAATTGTCCGCTGTAATGATGTGCAGGAGAGATTGAGCTCTGTTCCCCGCCTCAGCCTGGCCTAGCGGAAAGCTATTTCTGTTCTCTCCTGTATAATTTAATCTCCCGCTGCTGTGTGGTCCAGAGGACCGTGCGCACTGACCGGACCGCGCTTTGGTCCCTCCCTCTGTGGCTCAGTCTAGTCCGGCAGAGTCGCGGCCGTTTGGAGCACTCCTCTCTGACCAGATCCCAAGCCCAACACCCTTCCACCCACCCCCTGCTAGAGCCACAAAACTACTGAACAGAACTGTTGCAAATAAAACTGTTTCGCTTTGAAAAGAGTTGACGGAGAGATGGGGGAGCGTATGGGGGGTGGGGGTGGGGGTTGGTTGTTTCGGCAAGATGAAGAGTGCTGCATGGACATCTGCAGAAATGATCACATGAGCAGAAGATGCAGGAAACAGCCCCAAATGAAGCAGTTGTGACTTATTCGCCGGCTTGGACCACAGAAAGGTCGCCTTTAATGCAATGGGTTTTCCATGCTGTAAAAACGTTGAGGAAGGCAGGCTTTCTATTTGAAACAACATAAAAAGAAAGAAAGATAGAAGAACGCACTGGCCAGATGAAAGAGCTGCGGAAGCAGGAGGTGGCAGGAGACAGTGAGCAAAGAACGGAATGACATCTAACACCAAAACACAGATCTAAGAATATACTTCCTCAAAATACTGTGAATTATAGATGAGACTATCCATAGCCTGCTCTGTATGGATTCTTGCTGGAATCTTCCAAGAAACGTTAACATCATGACCGCCAAAAAGCGTCACGACCGTTTTTGTACCATTGAAGACAACGCTTTATTTAAGCAAAAGTTTTTTTTTTTCCTCTACAGCAATAGATAGAGTCCAGAGAGATGTTAAATGAGTACAGTTAATATAAATATTGAATAGGGTTGGGGGGCATGGCATGAGCTGTGGTTGGTCCTGATAATAGGTTCATTACTGAGGAGGACTTTAGAGTAATTAATTTACCATGTGTCCCGGGATTATGTCTTTAATCAGACGGTGTGCGCTGGGGAATATCTAGGGGTTGGGATGACAGGGTAATTACTGATAGGCCAACAAGTTGAAGTCTCAAGCCAAAATTGATCAGGTCTCCAAACCATCGCGCCGTCAGAGGGCTCTTCATCTCGCGATCAATATCCATTAAGACCAAACAAATCAGTCCGTCAATGAAAAGAGCTCAAAGACCAGAAGTGCCTGGCAGTGATTCTTGGTCCTGGCTGCGCCGTGAGCTTGTTTGGGTTGCGGCCGTCCGCGACTGGGTGCCGTGCTCACGCTGTCGGCCCTTCATGGTAGCGACTCCGACGTGGAGAGCGACGGGACATTTTTCAGCGCTTTCACGGAGTGCAGTTACGCAGGAGTGATTGCCCAGGGCTCGGGATGATTCACTGCTCCCTCCACCTGCATGCGCCTCAAACTTCATTTTCCATTTGTTTATGGGCATGAAAAGATACATTTGTGTTGCCAATGCATATATATGTCAAACAGAGGAAACAGCATTAATAAATGATCACAGGCACACAGTAAGCACAGTGTAACAATGAAAACACATAAAGGACATATTGCATTGAAAACCAAGGTAAAATAAAAATGAAGACAAATAGGGCTGTTACCCGCACCCCGCGGAGATCTAATAGCATCTGTAGCATCAGGCAGGAAGTGGCCACAGGTTCTCAACCCTGGCAGCTTTAGGCCTGTGTTCACCGGAGATGACGTCCTACTGTGATTATGGGCATGATGACTCTGCGATGATCAGAGCAGCAATAAACGTTTGTATGATGCACGATCGGAGGGTGGGAGCGAGTCCTTACTCGTCATTCTGTGTGTCCTTGTCCTGAGTTTGAGTAATGTGCGTGTGTCTGGAGGGGGGGGGGGGGTGTGAATGACAGTGCTGGAAGGACACGGGCTGTCCTCTCCCGCTGTCTGCACGCTTGCTGAATAAAGGGCCATTTAACCCCGTCCCGGTGATTTATGGTCTGAGTAGAGCGCTGATTTGGTCTGTCCCTGGGAGACCCCGCTCTGTGCATGGCTCAACCTCCCCCTCCGCTGTACGTGCAGTGCCGCTACAGTGTCTCCTGTCCAGCCCTGATGTGTTCTCACCTCTCCCCCTTTCACTTCCTCTCTCGCTCCCTCCACACTCTGTCTCTGTCTCCTAATTTGCCCTTTCTCTTTTAGTTTAATTTGTTTTCATGATTTCATAATGTGCTGTATAGACATAACATTATTGACAAAAATGGTAATGAAGAACATCAACAGACACAAAATACTTACTTTTCTAAACGCTGGTGAGAAAAGAGATCGCTATTCATTGTAATACAGTGAATTTTAATGATCACAATAATAACAAAAATGAATATACATAGACCCAGGGGGTTGCCGTGCTTCTTTCTGGTGATTGCAAGCTACTACACCACACAGCAATTGGGCTGTGTGTCCTTCACTCTGTAAAATTTGTATTTTTTCTGTGTATGAAAATGTGATAGCATTTGGAAGCAGTGTGTCTATTTTTTCTTTTTTAAAACACCAGCTGGATTTGTGTGTATTTACTGCAGTGCAGGAGAAAGTGCATCCCTGTGTTGACCTCTCTGTCTCGCAGTGATCACATGTCATGTTCTCTTTGGGGTGCCAGGTTTGCCTGTGTCGTCCTGTTTCAGTGGCCAGACTGCTTTGTATATCTGAAATTGAAGAGACATTCTGCTAATTTCGTCCTTAGTATATCATAACAATTTACTTGTTTTCATGATTTTACTTGCTACGATAAAGTTCCAAACAAATAAGAATATTTCATTTGATTTGTTATTGGACCAGTGCTAGTCTGAAGCTGGTTATAGGACATGTTTCAGGACAGGTGACTAAGGGGACTTTTATTGAGGTTAGCTCTTGTGATAAGAAGGCTGTAATCTGAAGGGACTTATTTATGCATATCCAGAATTTATTGCTATTTTTCGGATGCTAAACAGAAAAAGGAAACACCATAATTCTAAACAATGCATGGTTTGGTTTGGTTTGCTGTACCTGAAGTGTATATTTTGTAGAATATAATAGAATTTCTGTCTCATTTTATGTCATCTTATTGGCTTAAGTGGGCCCGATACCTTACTTACTAGTATTGCGAAATACACTATTCATACGATTCTGGTTACTCCCAATGAAATGTCCCATTGCAGCAATGTCAGTTTGGGAGGGTGCACACTTGGATGCATGTCCTCTGAAGCACATGCAGCCAAGCCACTGCTTCCTTTCTCTCTGATGTGCACCAACTGAGCTGAGTAGTTTCAGGGGTTGCGCGGCTGTTGCAGGCAGATTGCAGGCGCTTGACCAATGAGAAGATTCGCGATTGAGCGACTGGGGAACACCCTGCCGGTTAAAACCCTCCATCCCTGGGTGACACTGCACTCGATTATCCAGCTGCCAGCCACATTGGATCAGGATTGAATCTGGGCTGTGACGCATGTCACTGTACTACGAACAAGTGGCTCATCTGGACGCTACAGCTGAGATCCTGAGTAATTGCGTTTTGATGGGACACAGGGCTTGGTTTTGGCAGAGCTTTCGATGGCGTTTCTCTCTTTCTTATGTGTGGTCTGGATGCTGTCCCCTGTGCAAGTTTCTACTTCGAGAAGATGTACTTCAGAGATTATTCTAACCAAATAAAAGAGACGTAATGCAGCAGCACAATGCAACCCACATGCGATATAATGATAATTTGAATTTGTGGGATGGAGGAACCATTTGGCTGTCATACAATTGAAATGATCTTCCACCTTTGGTGTTCCTGATTTCTGTGGGGGAATTCAGTAGGGGGACAAATGTGGTTACATTTTGGCATGTGGTTCTGCTTAACTTCTTAATATTTTTCCCTTTGTCTTCAAACAAGTACTCCCACAATATACTTTGCAGGCACATTTGGAATAATACTATAGTTTCTGATTTATTTCTGCGCGATGTAGAACAGGAAGTTGTTTGGAAGTTGGAAGTTGGTTGGGGACTGCAGGGAGTGTGGTGAGAGGTTGCTGGGGGTGGATCTATGTTTCAATGTCTGTTTGTATGCATGTATGTGTGTGTGTTTGTGGGAGTATGTATGCCTGTGTGTATGTGTGCATGTGTTTGTGTGTGCGCATGTGTGTGTGAGTGCGTGTGTGTGTGAGTGTATGTCTAATGTGTGTGTGTGTGTGTGTGTGTGTGTGTACTGTGTAATGTGTGTACACACACCGATTGACCTGAGGGGTGAAGGGTGCACAATGAGACATGGACATCCCACCGGCATAAAGTCCTCCTTTCTCGGGTGATGCTATGGCAATTATACACCACCCTGCGGGGTAGCCGGCCCACAGTCAAAACTGCCATGGTCTGAATTGGATGAGATGAGCTTTAAATGCAAGGTCAATGTTGTATATCTTGAAGCAGAATACAGTCCTAAAGCTCTCCCAAGTTTGTTCTGTAACTTATTGCACATGTGCTTGCCTTTGCTGACTTGGCTGACTTGGGTTTGTCCTCCTGGAAGGCAGTGATTCGGAACCTTGGAGCCTCTGGGCCCTGTGCCCACTGCTGAATGTGTTCCCGCTAATCAATGAACTAATAATCTTCACCGTTTCACGCAGGAAAAACTCAAAAAGACCTGCATTGATTCCTCCTGTACAAAACTGCAGCCCACAGAGTCGGTCATTGTCAGTGACAATATTCCGATCTGCCCGATACAGTGCAACACACTTGTGAGCATATCGGATGTAGGACTAACCTGGATGTAGTGATGAAAAACCACAGGGTGGAATCTTCCTATTCAAATGCTATTTAAGGTAATAATGAAGCACTCCATTTCAAAGAATGATTTTTGGCTCTTTAAAAGCTATGTTAAAAGCAAGCACGGCTTTGTTCACAGATATTATGCTAATAATAAAACGTGCCTGTGATTTATGAATACATGTCCTTGAAACAAATTTTCTTGTTCCATTCATCTGAACGCATTCTGCTTCTCACTCTTGTAAGTCGCTATGGATAAAAGCCAGTGCTAAATAACAAAATTGTAATTGTTCCTTCTATGATTTTCCACTTATAGGAGTAAAATATGTCCAGAACAAATGACATTCTTACAAGCAGGCTGCACTGTTTTATAAAGCTGGAGCCTCAGGTCTTTGGCTCAGGCTCATTGATGTGTTCTTTTCTCTCCAGCATATATTTTTAAAGCAGTACGTGGACTCTCCAGTCTCCCCATTTTTAAATTTAGACAGAGTTGTCTGCAGTAAACACTGACCATAGTACTTCCTTTTACTCATGTAGGTATAGAATGGAATCAAATGAACTTCATTATCCTCCCAAGGGAGAAATTTGATCGCCACTGGCAGCATACATACAAACAGTATAACATGCCAGACAATAGAATGACCTCACAAACAGGACATGATATGACCTGGTATAACCTACCAATGGATGAAGAAACAAAAAATTCAAACGATTCATACTTATAAAACACTGGAATTGGATACACAAATGGGTATTAAATAGGATGAGGTTGTTCTGATACTGCTACGATGTGGTGTGGTGTGGAGTGGGTGTCATTCAGCCTGTAATGGATTGTTCTGGATTTTCTTCCTGTCAACTACTTCCAGCAAGTCAGAGTTAGCTTTTTTAACCCTTTGAGGAGTACTGTCACACTATGGCGTTTATTCTAGAACATACCGTAACGTTCTAGTTGATTCTAATTGATGATATCATAAAGAACTGCTAATGGCATTCTCAGATAACTGTACATTACATTAACATTTGACATTTTAAGGATTTAGCAGACACTCTTATCCAGAGCGACTTACAAGATGTGCATTAAACTGTAAAATTCCTTGATAGAACACTGAATTTGAACTAGAACTCTCAAAAAACTCACCCATCAAAGGGTTAACTGAGTCTTCTCGGTTCTGGTGACCTGTTTTTGTATGAGATACCAGTCTCTGGCTATGCACTGGAGGAAGCATGTCATTTTCTGCACTGAGATCTGTGCAGCACCCAGGGGGATTCGCACCGGCCGGCTAAAGTGGAGCACGGAGCACTGAGCCGAAAAGGAGCATGATTTATGTCCCATCCTTGTTCCTCCACTCTGGGGAATCTGGTTTAGTTTGAAGGGTTGCGCTGGGGTGTTGTGGCTTCAGGAGTATCCAAATCTCAGAAACTGTGCCAGTCAATGTGCAACAGAAATTCTATACAAATAAACTGTCGGGGACAAGCAGAAATGAGAAATGTGCTTTTTTTTTTTTTTCGTCTTCATGTTAATGCAACATAATTGTCCTCTATGTGCATTGTGCACATTTAATATTCACAGGTAACTTTCAAAATAAAGAGAACACTTGAGTAAAGTAAGGGTTCTGGTGGCTCTGGTATCATGCGGGGTACATTTTCCTGGCATGGTTCAGGTCCACTCAACCCCTTAGAGGACATTTCTCTCCTGATGGGAGATGTCTCTTCTAGGATGACAATGCCCAACCCGCAGGGCACAAGTGGTCACTGAATAGTTTGAGAATGAAAACGATGTAAACTGTATACTATTGCCATCTTATTCACCAGATCTCATCAAAATTGAACAATTATGACTTCTGGTGTGGTCATGTAGGAGAGAGACGTGAGAAAGAGGGGCTCCTGATTTATCTTTATACACCTTTAAAACCTAACTTTTCGCAAAGTTGCCCTGAGTCTAATCAAAGTGCAACTCGAGAATCATTCTGACCACAAAATTAAGAACTCAAAACAAAGACAGACTAGTGTACATGAGCTACCAGCAACACAAACTAACACTAGTTTAACTGATGAACTAGCAACTATGGCCGCTATAGCCTCCACAAACGAAACTAATTACCAATTTCTCCAAAAAGCTGCCAACAATCTCTGTATGAGTCAGTTGGTCTCAGAACTAGCTAAACAACAGAACTGCCTCATGGAAAACATGTCTTTCCTTATCGAGGATTCAATCAGACCCGTACAAACCTCAGTGGATGCGCTACGTGAGACAGTCACAGCCTTTTCAGGGCCGTCTTACCTCAGCTGAACGCTTAGCCGGTGAATACGTTGAAAGGCTCGGTGCAGCTGAAGCGACTATCAAATCCCTGGAAGCTCAGAACACGTCCCTTTTTGGAGGAGGCCAATACATTCTACAACCAAAGTGTAGTCACTCAGGAATAAAATGT
Organism: Aldrovandia affinis; assembly: GCA_029706075.1. Lineage (NCBI taxonomy): Eukaryota > Metazoa > Chordata > Actinopteri > Notacanthiformes > Halosauridae > Aldrovandia > Aldrovandia affinis. The sequence continues at coordinate 2,413,293 of JAINUG010000005.1, forward strand.
TAATTCACCATTAGCTGGCTCTGTTAGCTAAAATTAGTTAGTCGTTTGGCAGGCTAGATTGCCAAAATTTGCATGTAACATTAGCCTATGAACTCTTGATGGACTAGCTTAGAGTAAATGTTTCTTCCTTTTTGCATGGAAGTGTATTCACTTAAATGGAATAACAGACTTTGTCATGGATGGACATTTATTTTATTATTAAGTTTGTTTTCACCCACTTATCTGATAGTTGGATTATGATTTAAAGATTGTTTGAAAAGAAGACTGCTTTTAACCTCTAGCCCTGGACTTGGCTAACAAGTGGATGATTCATGGACTGGCTACTCAAGCTATAAACTCTTACTGGTAACATAACATTTATTTAATGACATATTTGATGGTATGTTTTTTCACTTACATTGCTGTGTTTTTTATTCTCTTTCGTTTGTAAATAGGCTAATTATGCTTGTGCTTGCTTGCTAGCTGTCTGTAACTATTGGGCAAATAGGTTAGTAGGCTAATATTTGTGCTGACATTGCCAGTTTTTCCCTTCCTTTTCTTCATGGTTTACTAACCGACAATGTTAAATTGGCTATCACTTAGTGATGTTTGCTCCAGTATGAGGTATAATCGGGAGCCCTCTTGAATACGATTTTCTCAATTGGGGAGGCAAACTCAGGATATGTTTGGATTATACTGAGTCCTAGAATGTTTAATGCCTTTTGGGATTGTGTTTGTGTGTTTTTGGTTTTGGTGTTTGCAATAGTCTTTTCGCAATGGGTAAAGTAACGTTTTGTCATCTAATGCACAATGTTAAATGGCTATGGCTGACACATTGGAGAGTGGGGCAAGAATAGGGGCAGCAGTCTGTTTTACTAGCTGGAATGCCAAAGGTCTAAATGGACCAGTAAAAAGGTCTAGAATATATAAAAAATTAAAAGATGTAAATAGCATTCTTACAGGAAACACATTTGCGCACAGCAGATCACATCAGACCCAGAAAATCCTGGGTGGGGCAGGTTTTTCATTCAAACTTATACTAAGGCAAGGGGAACTGCAATATTAACTCATAAAAATATACAATTTCTTGCAGCTGAATCAATCTCAGACCAACAGGGGCGATATTATAGTATCTTGCTCTCTCTTTAACACTTCTGTTCTTGTTAACGTATATGCTCGCAACTGGGATTTATTAATGCATTTATTTTGTTGCTACCCAATATTAAATCGCATCATCTGATCTTTGGTAGTGATTTAAACTGTGTGATAGACCCAGCCTTGGCCCACTCAAATCCTAAAGACACTGTCCCCCTCCAGGATGGTTCAAGCTTTATCTACATTCATGAGTAAAGCAGGTTGTATAAATCCCTGGCGATTCATTTTTCCTAATAACAAAGAATTATCTTACCTGTTATCATCATTCCTGTTAAAGGATAGATTATTTATTCATAGATAAAACCCCATCTCCTTTGTAAGAAAACAGAATATTCAGCCCCTGATTCTCTACCTCCCTTTCTCCATCAACCGTACAGAGCGCCCCATTTGGATATTGAACACAACCTTATTAACAGATACAGGCTTCTGTAAATTGATATCCCCTGCAATAGACTATTTCTTACAAACAAATAGATCAGAGTCAGTATCACCATCCACACTGTGGGAGACACTGAAGGTTGTAATTAGGAGAGAAATGATATCATACACTATATCACGCAATAGAGCAAGAAAACAGAAACAGCAGCAACTCATTGACTGATAATAAAATTAGATCACCAATATTCCACCACACCTTCACCAGAAAGGAAAGGCTGGGTCGTAAAGCACGGTATGACTTGCTATCAACAGATAAAACTGAATAACATCTACTCCGTTCACATGGATATTTTTATGAACATGAAGAAAAGGCTTATTTTGTAATTTGGATACCCCTACCATTAGCTCTGATCAAAAAGAAGAGCGAGACCAACCCTTGCAGCTGCAGGAGGTTATGAATTTGATCACAGCAATGCAAAGTGTTCGGATGGTTATCCAAATTAAATTAGCTACCCTTCTTCTTGAAATGTTTGAGCACTCTCTAGGTCAGGGGGCCTTGCCACAAACTCTTACCGAGACATCAATTACACTTCTGCTGAGGCCTGGCAAGGACGCACTTGAGTACAGTTCCTATAGGCTAATTTCACTCCTAAATGTGGATGTGAAGATATTGTCCAAACTTCTTGCCTCTAGGGTAGACACCATAATGACAGACATGGTTTCAACAGACCAGACAGGTTTCATCGGGGGTCGTCATTCCTTCACTATCATTCGTAGATTCCTCTGTGTCATCCACTCCTTCGCATCCCTGGAAGTCCCTGAGGTGATTGTCTTCTTGGATGAGGAGAGGGTATTTGACAGAGTTGAATGAAAAAATATATTTTCAGTGTTAGAAAAATGTAGTTTTGGACCGGCACTCATATTTTGTATCTGCCTGTTATATTCTTCTCCAAAAGCATCAGTGGTTACCAAACAAGTTGCACTCACGATCCGTTCTGCTGTTAAGGGCTATGCGACAGGGAATCCCACTCAGTCCACTCCTTTTTGCTCTGGCTATAGAACCGCTTTCTATCATGCTGAAAACATCACAGTAGTAGAGGGGGTATGGAACATAGAATATCTTTATATGTAGATGACCTGCTACTATACATATCAGATCCTGTGTGTGTGCCTCTGACATTGTGGAAATTGAGTCAATTTGGCACCTTCTCAGGATACAAATTAAACTTCTCCAAAAGTGAATGCTTTCCTGTTAACAATCCAGCGCTTCGGGTTGCTGACACAGACTTACCCTTCCGTATGTCTAGATCTGGTTTTAGGTATTTGGGGATCAATATCACTTACACTTTTTCTGGTCTGTATGAGGAGAACTGTGTATCCTTGATCAACAAACTTAAATCAGACTGTCAAAAATAGGGTATGCTGCATCTCTTCCAGGTTGTATTAATTGTGTGAAAATGAATGTATTGCCTAGATTTTTATATTTGTTTCAGTGTATCCCAATTATTCAGTTAGTGGATAAGCTGATGTCATCATTGCTATGAGGTGGCAAGAATGCTAGAATACATAAGAAGCTCCTTCAAAGACAAGGGCGCAGGGAGGATTGGCTCTTTCCAATCTTATGTGTTATTACTGGGCTGCAAACTTACAAAAGATTGTTTATTGGTTTCAATCCCCGGAGACTGATTGGTGTAGGGCAGAGACACATTCTTGTTTGTCAACATCACTTCCTGCCCTAATCACAGCAAAACTACCTATTTTTCTCTCACAACATACTTCCTCTTAGCTGTAACCTCTAATCTCAGGATGTGGTCACAATTCAGACAACATTTTAATTTTACATACTTTTATATCCATGGCTGTTTTTGTAATAACCACCTCTTCCGTCCAGCTAAACAAGACTCCACTTTTGCACAGTGGCAGAGATTAGGCCTTACCAAATTTAGTGACCTCTACATTGATGGTGCTTTTGCCAGTTTTAGCACCCTTTCCGGCAAATTTAAGCTGCCCCACTCTGACTTATTCCGTACTTTAAGTTTTGTCACTTTATCCATGCTCAAGGCCCAACTTTCCCCAATTTATCTACAAACCACCTCACACCTCAATGGTCTGATTTCAAACATTTTACATATTATTATATCCCTTAACCATGTAACACTGGACAATATCCAAGCAGACTGGATGGAGGAACAGATACAGTGCATTCGGAAAGTATTCAGACCCCTTCACTTTTTCCACATTTTGTTATGTTACAGCCTTATTCTAAAATGGATTCAATTATTTTTTTCCTCATCAATATACACACAATACCCCATAATGACAAAGCAAAAACAGGCAAAAACAGGAGAACCTGGCAAAAGGACAACCACCTCTGCAGCACTCCATCAATCAGGCCTTTATGGTAGTGGCTAGACGGAAGCCACTCCTGAGTGAAAGGCATATGACAGCGCACCTGGAGTTTGTCAAACAGCACTTAAAGAAATCTAAGAGCATCAGGAAAAAGATTATCTGGTCTGATGAGACACAAATTGAACTTTTTGGCCTGAATGCCAAACGCTACCATAAAGGTCTGATTTATGGAGTGCTGCAGAGATGGTTGTCCTTCTGCCAGGTTCTCCCATTGCTGCAGAGGAACTCTGAAGCTCCCTTAGAGTGGCTATTGGGTTCTTGGTCACCTCCCTGACCAAGGCCCTTCTTGCCCGGTTACTGAGTTTGGCCGGACGGCAAGCTCTAAGAAGAGTTGTGGTGGTTCCAAACTTCTTCCATTTCACAATGATGGAGCCCACTGTGCTCCTGGGGACTTTCAATGCTTTAGCAATGTTTTTATACCCTTCCCCAGATCTATGCCTCAACACAATTCTATCTCAGAGGTCTATGGAGAGTTCCTTGGACTTCATGGCTTGGTTTTTGGTCTGACATGCACTGTGAACTATGGGACCATACATAGACAGGTGTGTGCCTTTGTGTACATGTACAGTGTACAATCAGTTGAATTTGCCACAGGTGGACTGCAATCAGGTTCTAGAGACATCTCAAGGATGATCAAAGGGAACAGGATGCATCTGAGCTCAATTTCAAGTGTCATAGCAAAGGGTCTGAATACTTATGTAAATGTAATATTTCAGTTTTTTATTTTTAATACATTTGCCAAAATTTCTAAAAACCTGTTTTTGCTTTGTCATGTGTAGTTATTGTGTGTACACACATATAGAACTCCCCCATTTTACAGTTTTTACAGAAATGTAAGCAGTTCAAGTCCAGTGAATAACCTGAAATGGTACAAAGGTAAACGGTAAACTGCCAGAGGTAAAAAAAAGTTTAGCTTACTGAGATTTAACTTTTGCAGTTTTGAACATTGCACATCATCCCAAGAACGCTATCCCTACCATGAAACATGGTGGCAGGAGCCTAATGTAATGAGGATGTTTCTCTGTATATGTATGTATATATATATATATACAATGGCTTGCAAAAGTATTCAGACCCTTCTTGTGATGTCCCATTTTGTTAAAAAAAATTGCAACCCATTGTATTGTAAAAATACTTTATTTTTGCTTAACATCAAATAATCATGATATTCGGATGGGGGCCCTTCACTTCCCAATTTACCTTCTTACATCCAGAAGGTATCATGGTAAAGAGAAAAATATGATTTTTTCAGTGGAGGAGGGACAGAAATGTCAATTGAAATAAGTTCAAAACTAAGACTAAGAACGCAGGGGCAGGAGAAGTAGGAATTGTCCTGTTGTCAGTAATATTCTGTGGAGGACGTCGGTCTCGGCCACGTGGGAGTGGCATGGTTGCCTGGGTTTTACATGTGGAGGAGGCCTTTGTAGCAGGGAGACTTTCCGGGGGCAGGTTTGGCACTCTCCCAGGGTGTGAGAGTGAACTGTCTCCCGGAAGGTTGCCCCAAAGGCCATAGTTGATTTAATTATTAATGAATTGGTGTCAATCAGTTAATTGATATGGAAGCCAATTGGCTGATTGGGTGTCTGTGTGAGAATGTGGGTGGGTGTGGTCTGTCAATTGTTGAGTGATTGATAGATGGGTGATTACCTCACGAGTCCCACCTGAGCCAGGCAGAAAGTGAGCCTATTTAAGAGCAGGTGGGGCGAGTGGGGAATCAGTTAGTCTTTTGTCTTTTTCATTTATGTGTCTGTCAAGAGTTGGTCTTGTGTTGGTGTTGTGTTGGTGTTGTGTTGGTGTTGTGTTGTTGACTGTGTGAGTGTGAGTGTGAGTGTGCGTGTGCACGCGTATTGTGTTGTGGAATGTTTTATGTTTGATGTTTGATGTTTGATGTTTGATGCTTGTTGAGTTTTGTGTGCGTTTGTCAAAGTGACAGTGCTTCCTGTGTGTGTGGGAAAGAGGGAGAGGGGGCGCACTAAGAGTGTCCGCCTCTCTCCCTCGGTGTGATTGTGAAAGAGAGCGAGAGGGTGCCCTGAAAGAGGGTCCGCCTCTCGCCCTCAGGGTGATTGGAGAACTCGGACTGCAAAGTTTGAGTGTCTCAGTATGCATGGGTTTGGGAAGCACTTTAAAGGTCACTGGATATGTGTGTGCCTGGGGGGGTTCCAGGGGAACCCCGGACAAACAGGTGCGGTGTCCTTTAAGTTTTGATTATTTTAGTTTGTTATTTTAGTTTGTTGTTTTTACCCGAAAGCTTTGCGGCGAGATTTTGTGTTTGTTTTGTTTGTGTTTGTTTTATGTTAACCTGCTCTCCACTGGCTCTCTCCCATGTCTGGGGGGAGAGACAGGAAAAAAAACTAAAATCCGGTCCGTAGACCGACAAACCTCCACTCCGTCTCCAGACTGCTCTGTTCCCATCCGGGGATTGTCACGTGGCGTGTGACATATTCTTAGGTGGCTATCTCCTAAGGTGGCCAGCTAAGCGAATGCATACTAGCTACAAGGAAGTTCAAAAGTTTGTAGTCCTTTAAAATTCCTGTACTACCTCTTCACAGCAGTTGCTAGCGGCTAGACTGTTAATAAAGTTAGCAAGCTTTGCACAGTGGAGTGTTTCAAGTCAAGTATTTCCTCAGCTGTCGCAAATTACCAAGCTCATAAGACACGGATTGAATAGCATCAGCTTGCTAATTTAGCTAATTTAGTTAAGAAAGCTGTAGGTATATAAGTCGGAAAACAATCAGTTCATGTCTATAGATCTAACTGATAATTTAGTAATTGCTGCATTTTAAAGGGAAAAGTGTGTGCAAATACCAGTGCTGGAGACTTTGGGAGAATAATTGAGGAGTGCAAGCAGAAGGTCCAAATTATATATCTTAAATGTATTTCATGTAAGCTCATTCACATAAAGGGGACACGTTTTTTGTTCTGTAAATTCCTTAACACATAATATCATAGGGATAGTGAAGATCTGAAAATCATTAATATCACCATAAATAATGTGATATATAGTGTTCTTCTTCAAATTCTAACTAACTGGAGATACGGTATATGGTTCTTTATACATTTTCTGTGTATAAAATCAAATGTAAAATTGAAAGAACGGCTTATGTAAGAGATGAGTGTGAGTCATGTATTTTTCAACTTTCAAACTCATGAAGGGGTTTATATACTCTAAAAAGAAGAAATTGTTGAAGAAATATCAGAAATGATCTGAAAATGAAAATTATGCATATATATGACTCTTCATTGCATGGTCTCAATTGAAGACGAATCATCTCTGCTCCACCATACATTCTTGGTAGATTCACATCGTATTTGAGAAATGGCAGTCAGTCAGTTTATAGTGACAGTCAGGGACGATTCTAGGATTTGACCTTTAGGGTGTTCAGCCCCCAATGAGAATGTAAGATGCAAAGCACATGCAAAGCACAAGCCTAAATTCTTTACTAATTTACTGTTACATTCCCAAAAACAAAAACACCACAATGGTGGTCGTTCTCAAAATTGAAATACTACTCTCTATCTGTGGTATTTTTTAAAATAGATATTAAGTAAAAATGTTTTTTTAGAAAAGAATGACTAAACATTTTCAGGGGGCTGAGATGAAAGATAGGGGGCTAAAAACCCCCTAAACAGAGTCTGAAATCACCACTGGTGACAGTGCAGAACTTCCTGGGTCCAGAAACACATATGTTTGCACTGTTCTGCAACATGTTGCACAGAGAAGTCGATGATTGCAACTGTATGCCAAAGGCGGGAAAATGGCAATTCCCATCCGAACTATGGGCTAAGAGGGACCTGTGAACGGTTACAAACTGACTGGATTGGAGGTGATAAATGTTGACACAAAGCACAACATAAGAAGATAATATACTCACAAAGCTTAAGCACGTGGCCATACCTGAATGTTCACCACTATTGAAGCAAGGTCGGGGTGTTTATCCGGGTCAACGCCCCCAGAGCAATGGCGCTGTGGAGGATCATCAATAGCAAAGGAAAGGGGCCCTAAGTGATCAAACCCCATCTTGGATAAATGTTGCAGAAGTTCCGGGGTCCAGAAACACATATGATTGCAACCGATTGTCACCGTTCTTTGTGAGTCTCATGAAACTGAGATGAATGTCTGCATTTGCTTTTTTCTTTCTGCTCAGCTTTTATTTGGAGGGAACTTTCCCATGTCTGGGGGTTCATGTTGTGGCTGGGCTTCACTTGCACTCAGATGGGCCCACTCTATCCCATGTGTTTGGGAAGGGGGGAAAGAAATGAGGATGAGTGTGGTTGTCGTTTTGGGCAGTGTGTCCAGGCCCCACTCTTATGGAGCTGTTGGTCACCATCATGGGGCAGGAAGCTCTGCTTAAGATGGAAGGCTTACATTGGCTGCTTACTGAAAACCTTTATTGTGACATGGGCGCACATTTGCCAAGGAAATAAATGGTAAATGTATCGACACATTTATTTAATGGAGACCATTATCTAAGGGGACCTGCAAAGCTTATATTTGTCATATCTGTTTTTTCAGTTGGATATTTGTTGATCAAGTCAGGTTAGTGTACCCAAATACCACATTTGCCCACTTGGGAATCAAATCTACAAGTTTCTGGTTGTAAACCCAGCTACTTAAACACTCCATACTAAAGACTTAGCGCTGCATTATACTGGTAGCTTGTAGTGCAGTGCACCATTTCCCTGTATTACTCCTCTGTCCTCATCTGGATGACAGACCATTTCTGTCCTGAGAGCCACACCCCCAAGATCTAAAGCACCTATTGGTTGGCTGTGGGAGGCTGAATGCACAATTCTCCCCAAATGAAAAGCAGGTGAACTTCTCACAAGAGTGGATGGAGGGGTTTGCCCCCTCCAGGAGATAGGAAATCAGTGAATGGGGGCCCTGCCCGCCTCTTCTCTACAGATTTCATCCTGCAGCAGCTCTGCAAAGGTGCAATCTTTCAGGGCTGACCTGCTTAGCAGGTCCTGTAATACCAGCACTGCGCAGCCCTGTCTCATCAGTCTCATCTGTATACAAACAACAACGAGAGGGCCAAGGAAGGGAAAGGGCTGGACTTACCATGGGGGGTGGAGTCAGACTAGCACTGTGGGAAGAGTTTCACTTCATTTGTGTTCATGCTAAAGTAGTGGTCTTGTGGCTGAGAGCATGTGTGTGTGTGTGTAACACAGAGCGAGAGAGAGAGAGAGAGAGAGAGAGAGAGAGAGAGAGAGAGAGAGAGAGAGAGAGAGAGAGAGAGAGAGAGAGAGAGAGAGAGAGAGAATTAACCCTCAAAAAAGTTATTCTGTTTCAAAGACATCCGGGAACCAAATACAACTTTACCCTAGGAACAATGAAAGTCAAACAAACTACAGATAATGCAGACCAGGTGTTAAAACTTTAATTTGGCCGTGAATGAACTGAAAGAAAGCAAAAATGGCTTTCTATGCTATTAAGAGATAAATTCAAATAGAAATTCCAATTTCCTGGCTCAGAATATTCAAATCAGAAATTGATCCAGTTGCACTTGATGGCAGTGAGGTCCCCCATGTCCATGGACACAACATGAATTAGCAAAATGGGACAAACATCCAATTAACATTTGCATGCAGAGTTTTGTAAAAGTATCCTCCAGGTACAGAGAAAAACCCTCATCAATGCATGCAGGGCAGAATTATGCCAATATCCATTATCAAATTATGTAAACACCTAAAAATGAGTGACCCCCACTATTGTCATTATAAAGCCCTGAAATGCAAAGAGGTAAACATAAAGAACAGTCCCCTCAGTGAACTGGTTCTGGGGCTCAATTATTGAACATATATTAATACTACAAACAATAATCAGCCACACAACAGCGGCGACATTAGCGCTCAATTAATTCAACCCAATGATTTTATTAGCAAACAATAAGAGGTTAAATATTTAATTTAACCTATTGAAAGGAAATAACAACAAAATATATTATTTGCTATTTGGCCCTAAGCAGACAGTACACCATGGCAGACTGACCACGGTGACTGATATCAAGCTGAGAAAAGAAACCTGACAATGTACAGACTCAGTGAGCACAGCCTGGCCTTCGAAAATGGCCGACACAGGCTGCCCAGAGAGGCTGTGCTCTCACTGCAGTCAGGGAGATTCACTTCCTCACAAGCTGTCAGTAATACCAGCATATAAGAAACTAGTTCTATACAAAATTCACAAAAGAATTCCAAATTTGAAATGACCAACAAAAACGCCCTTACCTACTGAGCAGAGGGACAACAAGTTACCCTAAAAATGTAAACATATATACTGTATATATATATATACACTCAGTGGCCACTTTATTAGGTACACCTTTGTAGTACTGGGTAGGACCCCCTTTGCCCCAGAACAGACTGAATTCTTCAAGGCATGGATTCAACAAGCTGCTGGAAACATTCCACAGAGATTTTTCGGCTGCACATTCATGTTGCGAGTCTCCCGTTCCACCACATCCCAAAGGTGCTCTATTGGACTGAGATCTGGTGACTGTGGAGGCCATTGGAGTACACTGAACTCATTGTCATGTTCGTGGAACCAATTTGAGACGACATGCACTTTATTGCATGGCGCATTCTCCTGCTGGAAGTAGCCATAAGAAAATGGGTAGACTGTGGCCATAAAGGGATGCACATGGTCAGCAACAAGACTCAAGGTAGGCTGTGGCATTTAAATGATGCTCAATTGGTATTAAGGGGCCTAATGTGTACCAAGAAAACATTCCCCACACCATTACATCACCACCACCAGCCTGAACCGTTGACACAAGGCAGGATGGATGCATGGATTCATGTTGTTTATGCCAAATTCTGATCCTACCATCTACATGTCGTAGCGGAAATCAAGATTTGTCAGACCAGGCAACGTTTTTGCCCACAGAACTGCCGCTCACTGGATGTTTTTAGTTTTTCGCACCATTCTCTGTAAACTCTAGAGACTGTTATGTGTGAAAATCCGATGAGATCAGCAGTTTCTGAGATACACTGGCACCCAATCTGGCACCAACAATCATTTTACGGTCAAAGTCACTTAGATCACATTTCTTCCCCATTCTGACTTTTGGTCTGAATAACAACTAAACCTCTTGACCATGTCTGCATGCTTTTATGCATTGAGTTGCTGCCACATGATTGGCTGATTAGATAATTGCATTAACAAGCAGGTGTACAGGTGTACCTAATAAAGTGGCCACTGCATGTATATTATAGATATCGTTTTTTTTTTTTTATTTTTTTTTTTTTTATTGTGTGTTATTTTGGTATATGTACCTGTGCTTTGGCAATAAAAGATGTCTCTTGTCATGCAAATAAAGCAATTTCAGTTTGAATTTTAATTGGAAAAGAGAGAGAGAGCTAGAGAGAGAAAATAAATGAGAATCTTGCTGGGAATGGAAATAATTGGTAATTCAGCATGAATTTGGCCACACATGTTCTTCCCCTCATTATTATTATTATTATTATTATGAATGGTGTTGTATTATGATTATGATTATTATTATTATTATTAGCATTTTATTTCTTCAATCGTTCTATTACTGCTATACAACCAATAGGCTTAGGCTGTATGTATTTTCAAATATGTCATGCCAATAAAGCATTTAAATTGAAAACAGAATGTAGAGAAAAGGTCCAGCCGAAAGAGATGTTAGGAGTGCAGTGGAGCCTATCCGTGCTGCTGCAATTGCTGCAGTGTTATCAGCACTGCAGCTGGTGCTTCAGTGCAAAGACCGTGTTTATGATCAGGTTTTTACACTACTGAAATAAGCTGAATGCGTTGCTTGTGCACTGCAGCATTGCAGAAATCTGTATTATTTTTTACGTGTTTTGCTTATCAGTGAAGCATTTTTTATGTTTTAAGCGAGTTCATTTTCCCACTCTGAAATATCCATCAGTTTGATAGATATGCAAATGGTGGGACCCAAAAGGCAGAGGGAGGTTTTATTTGTGAGATCACTGCTGGTCTTTTTAGAATGGGCAATGAAGTGGATGCCATTACAGTTTTAGACTGAGCTGTCACAAGCCTGGTGCTGTCCAGACAATGTCAAAGTGTTTACAGAATGCAGAGGAGCAAAACATGTATCCAACCTTCAATTCTCCTTACAATCATATTTTTTTCTGTTTTTCTTTTCATTTGTCTTTCTCTCTCTCTGTTTAGTTTCCATTTCAAAATACACAAATACAGTACATTCATATTGCAAAGCATGTACAAACAACAGTACAGTGTTACACAATAGAATAATATGGGGGAAAATAGTAGGTGTAAGTGGCATAAAATAAGTATTGAATTACAAAGAAATCTGAGAGCAAATAAAAGTAGATTGCTGTCACTCTCTCTCTTCCTCTCGTATACACATACACATACACATACACATACACATACACATACACATACACACACACACACACCTAGTCTGTTTCTTTCCTGTCCCAGGACAGTACTGAACCCAGAACATGAGGGGCTCCCTATTAGGCCACTCCTCCAGGGGAGGGGAGACCAAGACCAAGACTGGAGTGTCTGTACGCGTGTCTGAGTGTCTGTATGCATGTCTGCGTGTGTGTGTGTGTGTGTGTGTGTGTGTGTGTGTGTGTGTGTGTGTGTGTGTGTGCATGCACACTTGTTTGCTTGTGTGCGGGTGCAACTGCATCAACACACTCACTGTGTGAGTTATTTAATGGTCACTGTGACCTTATTATCGACACACGGACTGTCTGGTTAAACAACGGTCACCGTGACCGCAGCAATGACAAAAACCCACAGTCTGATTAAACAGTGGTTACTGTGACCACAGTGTGGACACTCACCGTCCGGTTACATAACGATCACAGTGCATGCAGTACATGCACGCTCACTAGCTGCATAAATGACAGTCACTGTGACTGCAGCACCAGCACACTCGTGGCCATCGCACTGTGACTGCAGCTCAGTGTGGAGCTCAGGAGCAAAGCAGAAAGGTATTTGAAAAGAGTTTGAAAACAGGCTGTCGGTTGCCTGCAGCTGCTCAGTCTCAGTGCTGCAATGGGTCACATGGGACCACTGAAAGTGAAAGAACGAAATCTGAATTTGGTCAACAAACGTGTCGCCTTCCGTTAACAGGCCTTTAGTGCTAAACAAGGGTTATAATCTGTCTGTTCCTAAAATGTTATTGCATTTTCTGTGTTTTGTGTGTGTGTGTGTTTGTGTGTGTGTGTAGCTATGCATGTGGTGGAAGTTGTGTGCACTGTATGTGTGTGAGGGAAGGGGCTTAAAGGAGAATATGTGTGTGTAGGGGGAGGGGGTAGAGGGGGGTGTATGGTTGATGTGATTTAAAACAGCTCTGGTGCACATTTCCTGTATAAACGTGCCTGACCTGGGGACCCTTTCAGGAGAGCTCTCTCTCCCTCTCTCTCTCTCTCTCTCTCTCTCTCAGGAAGGAAACCATGTCTCTGTGTGACCTTATCTTGCAGGAATGTCTCCTGTTGGTGGAGAGGCCTACAGGGGTTCAGTGTGCGGCCGCCATTACGGCTGTGTCTGTAAAACTGGGCTGTGTAAAGAAGGCCCTGCTTCAGCGGTTTTTAAACGACCGCACTCCGCTTTTAAACCCTGCGAGTTAACCCCCTTCAGACATTTTGAGGTGGATTTATGTCTTGGAAATTGTTCAGACTCAAGCTGCTTGCGAATATACCCAAAGTTAAGCTAATTTACAGACTTTGTGGTAATCTGCAACTCAGCTGTACGTGGCAGGGTCTGCCGTCATGCCCCAAAGTGAAAATGAAATCTTTCATTTGTGTATATTTTTCATAACATTTTTAAACATTTTACACATCAAGAATAACACAGACAGACATATGAGGCAAGAACACAAAAAGGGAGTCAAAGGCAATCCAAAATGAAGACTAAACTAAAAGCTATAACTAAACTCAGCTCAACCAGCTGTTCAAAATTGTAGGACTGGCCACATGCAATCTTCCTGTAGACCTTGCCTGGAATATCCAGTAAATAGGGTAATGCGTGTTGTGGCTATATATGAACCTGAAGGACTGTGTCCTTCCCTCATTTGTCACCTACCAGTCTGGAAATGTAAGGCTTTCCTTGCATTGTATCCATTTACAAATGTATTGAGTTGTATTATCAATTGTCTTTATGTTATAGAAACACAGGTTACGCTGCATTCTACAGACAGAAGTTTGTACAAGATTAGTCACTCTGTCCCATTGAAAGTGTGCCACTGGTCCACATAGAATTAGGAACTCTGGGGAGATGCACTGTGCAATTGGGACTTAATAAGTTATAACCAGGAGGTTTCAGGTTGAAGTCAGGTGGGGTCTGACTTCACGACACGTTGGAGACCTTGAGTTTCTTTGTACTAGCTCTGTCGGAATTGAATTAAGAAAGTAAAAAGAAGAAAGTAAGAAAAACATACATTGTCTTGGAGTCCATCCAATTTTTCAACTTTCTGTTGACCTTGTTGGATTTGCACCCAGTTTATTTTTAGTTTTATGATTTAGAAGTTATTCATTTATTTGCAGCGAGGACCTCCACTTTTTTCAAGTGATACAAGGTACCCTATAAAAAGTGTGGGCAGTGGCACGTAAAGAAAGTGGCCTATGAACAGCCCTTGCTGAGACAGGACGTCTCTCAGACGTTCCGCGCCGTAGGGAGGGCAGGATCTCTCAGCCGCTGCATCATACAGCTGGCCTTCCAGGAGATTCCCACGTTCAGTCTGGAATTGTAATCCCCTGTAGCCCCCCTTGTGGGACTAGGAACGGGGAGATGGGAGAGTCTGTACCTGCATAACGGAAACACAGATGGAGTGGAGAGGGGGAAAATACAACATGCTTTTCCAGACAATCTGCCTTTACTAGTTTATTATTTCGGCTGCAGTGGCTAGAAGAAGAGACTTTGAAAGGTGGAGTGATTGTTGGCGCACATTTTGCAGGAGCTTCAGTCCCAAAGGCAGCTCAACTTGCTGACTTTTTCACGAGGGGCCGTGGCTAAAGTGATGTTGGCATGGAAGTCTGAGGGAAAGACATCAACTAGGGGCAACTGTGGTCCAAAGCGCATACTCCGCGATTGTAATGTCCGTGCATTGGTTTGAGATGCAAGACCAGCAACTCTGAAGCAGTTGACTGCAACTCGCAATCTAGGGCATGAGCAGGCAATTTCATCAAGAACAGTCACAGAGAGTTATAATATGGTCGGGTTGTAGCCCTATTAAGACACTTTATGGCACCCCATCAAATTCCCAACTGCGATATGCAGTGTTTACAAAAAAAAACTGCAACAAAGTTGGAATGCTGCTAATGAATGGAATCAATTAGATATGCAAGAGCTTCACTTTTTTCATTACATTGTTTTGTTTGATAACGTTTGTCTTTAATGGGTGTGCAGTATCTAACAATTGACAGTTAATATTTGTTTATCTCTTTGGGAAAGATGATTAGACTTATAAAGGAAGATTTATGGCCCCAAAGCAGCTGCCAAGATCACAGAGATTACACAAGCTCACATAAGAAGTTAAGAACATAAGAATACATAATGACGAGAATGGGCCGTTCAGCCCATCTAGGCTTGTCATGTCCTAATCTAAAGAGTATCCAGTACTGCATCTCACCTGGACATGAATAGCCCAAGTGTTTCTGCCTCAACTACCTGACCTGGCAAGCTGTTTCAGGCATTTACAACTCTCTGTGTAAAAAAATGTCCTGATATCCGTGCGGAATTTGCTTTTAACTCATTTCCACCTGTGGCCTCTTGTTCTGCTAACTGAACTCTACATAGAGATAACTGAACTCACTTAGTACTCAAAGGCATTATATAACAGTAATATAACCTCCTTTGATTTATACGGTGGTGCAATACTTTACAGCAAGAAGGCTATATATCCCAGCATCCTGTTGGCCTCGGTTTTCACTGCTGTAGCACGTAGGTATGAGTGTGTGAGTGAACTGTTTCGATGCAGATAGACATCAACTACAATTCCTAAGTCTTTTTCAAATTGAACTACTAATTGAGCAGGAATACAATTAAAACACAATATCCCTTTCTCCATCCAATGTTTCTGGGAACGCCCAGCAGCATGTGACAGTCATGCTACAGCTGACATAATAAAGGAAACACCAACATAGAGTGTCTTAATAGGGCATTGGGCCACCGCGGGCTGCCAAAACAGCTTCAATGTGCCTTGGCAGTTTCGGGAACTCTATTGGAGAGACCAACACCATTCTTTCACAGGACATTCCATCATTTGGTGTTTTATTGATAGTGTTGCAAAACGCTTTCTCAGGCCCCACTCCAGAATCCAGTGTTCAATTGCGTTGAGATCTGGTGATTGAGACAGCTATGGCATATGGTTTACATCCTTTTCATGGTCATCAAGCCAGTGACCACTCATGGAGGCATTGTCATCCTGGAAGAGACCGCTCCCACCAGGATAGAAAAGCTTCACCATAGGATAAAGGCGATCTCTCAGAATGGCTTTGTATTTATTGCCATTTACCTTGCCCTCTAAGGGGTTGAGTGGACCTAAACCATGCCAGGAAAATGCATCCCACACCATAACAGAGCCGCCAGAACCCTTTCCTTTATTTTTGCAGTTACCTGTACAGTTGTCTATCACGGTATACCATCATAATTCACCGTATGGCTACATCATTGATGCCTATTATTATTACTATTTATTTTCTTGGCTAAAGGCTTGCATAACATTCTACATAGTATCTATACTTATTCAACTTACTGTAATACTTACTGAAGTACTTCAGGTTAAGTATTGTACCTTTTCTTTCCCAATGTTACAGGTATGATACGCAGTTGCCTGCAATGATGTCTTTTGCCGTTTTACTGCACTGATCTTGTACGCTAACTTTGATTGTTCTCGCCTTGTATTAATGCACATCTTGTAAGTCGCTCTGGATAAGAGCGTCTGCTAAATGCTTAAAATGTAAAAATGTAAAAATATGTACCTGGGTTAGGGCAATGGCAGCCACTCATCAGAGAGCTGAACCTGAAACACTTTGGTTACAAGACCAGCTCCTTAGACCCTGCTCCACACTGCTGTTCCCAACACGATCCCACAACAGCCACAAACTCAAAGTCTATACTATATAGCAGATACTGCTGTACCAGCCCAGAGGCCCACATACCTCCTATTAAGTGTTTGGGGCTAACACGATATGACTAATCGCGTTACGGGGTGGTGAGGCCAAGCCACACAGCATTCTCTATACCTCCTGGGCAGCCTATAAAGAGACTTCACAAATGAACGAATAATCTGATCTGAATCTTCTTACTCAAGGGTTCTCAGTAATACTGTCATTCCTGAATGAACAGTTTCTGTGAATTTCTCTCATTTACCACCTGTGTTTCTCAGAATGTCAGCACTTTTTTAATAACTATGCATTAATATATGCACATTCAGTATTTATATTTATATTTTATGTACATACAGGGGGCATACAAAATATATGAAACAATGTATAAATATTTACATTTATTTGTGAAAAGTATCAATACTTTGTAGATTTCCTTTGGCTAAAGTTATCGCTGCTAATTTATTATTGCAAATATAATGCAATGACAGTCAGTACAAGCACTGTATATATATAATTATATCCATATTAAGCTTATGGATATTTTAGCAGTGCTCCATATAGGGTACACACATGCAACTATCTATCTCAAGCCCAGGTCCCCAATCTATGGCCCCAGCAGTACTGGGGTGCAGGGCTGTGCTGAGGAATAAGCTTGGCATGTCCTGGCACAGGACCTGTGCTACCCACGCCAGTTATACACTCTGCAGACCAGCATATGGCTTTCTCAAAAGTAGAGGGCCTTCAGCTCTCTGGTTGGGTTGAAAGCCCACTCTCAGCGAGGGATAAAATGTGATCCAGCTGCATAAATATTCAGAGGAAGTGATGCCACAAACTGGCTCAGTATGTCCCTGACAAAGAAGTTGATGGGGGGTGGGGGGGGGGGTGCAGTGCACTGCAGAGCAGAAAACAAAGAGCGAGTATGATACGCTGTTCTGCAGAGCTCAATCTGGAAACAGGATTGTTATTGTAAAATCCGTCAACTTGACTCCTCGTTCAATACCCCAAACTGCCCCCACCCCCCATCCGGAAACATAGGTTGACAGAAAGGAAACAGAAATAGTGGAAAGATGTAATTATGCCATAAAGAATACAACTGGCTTGGACAAGCGTCCTTTCAGGAGAGTGGCCTCTGTCAGATGGAAATGTTCCCAAGACTCCCTCAGCCATGTGTTTGTGGCTGTCTGTGAGGTAGGAGGGACTTCCATCTCCCTGTTCCATGAACAGGGACTCAAAGGTGATTAAGATTACCCCACATCACCTTTGTTCAGTCACGTCTCATTCCATACCTGTGACTGCACATCACCGTCCCTGTCGCAGCACCCAAACCGGTCTCGTGTTCCAGTTAAATCTTCAGTTATTCATAAGATAACTCGAACTGGACCTGTTAATCACAGCAGAAGGTTCACTCCTGCCCCCGGCTGGAAGGCAGGTGTTCCGGTCACCATTGTGATGGGGTCAGCAGCATCAGGGACTTTTTCATTTTTATTTCTAAAGTGTACAGAGTGAAATATCTTGTCACTACAAGGTGTGTGCTGACAATCAGGTCTAAGGGCAGGAGATTGTACTGCACTGAGAGGGGGAGTTCCAACAGTCCTGGGCCATGTTAATCAATCCTCTCTCTTTATTCCTCCCACAGCCAGGGGAACGTATCACCACAAATGGGGGGCGGGGGTTTAGGAGGGACCTGTAATGCATTAATTAATCATCATCTGTCTTTGATTCCCCCCTAGCCAGAGGAGTTTGAGGCAATCCACTCGCACACCTTCAGAGCGAAGACGTTCAAGAAGGCCAAGTCCTGCAGTGTGTGCAAGCAGATGGTCAGCAAAGAGGGGCTTATTTGCCGAGGTGAGTTGGAAATGGGGGAGGCGGTGGCGTGTTTCCACGGGGGGGTACCTATGAGATTCGCATCAGTGATATTGTACCCTCCTGTCTGCGGAATGGGAAGCTTTGGGCAGAGTGTAAAGCAAGTCAAACCAAAAGCTCACCAAAAAACAACCAGCTCCTCCTGCACACAAGCTTCTTTAACAGAACTACAGAGACCAGGGGCCATATGAACAGATTCTAAAGTAGGAATGCTGATCTTGGATTAGGTTTCCCTTGTCCATATCCTAACTATATCCATTATGAGCTAAAAGTCTAAACTGATCCTAGATCAGCACTCATACTCTTTGAATCTTTGTACATACGGCCCCAGATCATTTACAATAATGGGCCCAGGGACCATGTCTCAAGGGGCTGAAGCTAATACAAGCTATAGTGGGACAGAGTGAGGCATCACAGGACTCTGTGCTGTTAACACAAGAGCTCACAGAGGGATTTTTGTGAGGACCCTGGTGTTAACACAAGAGCTCACAGAGGTGTTAACAGAGCTCACAGAGAGATCACAGAGGACTCTGGCTCCTGCCCTCGTACAGTAGAAAAACCTTGTGCTCCTCCTACTTTAGTGCGTTGGAGCTGGCATCTATGGAGGAAGGATCAGCCGTAGAATTTCCTCTTGCAGGGAAATTTTCCCGTTGATGACTTTTCAACTCACAGAGGCTTCCGGTTCCATTGTTCCTGCTTTTGCACGAGAACTCCATGGAAATCTGCCAGCACTTTTCGGGGAAATGTAATTTTTGTTGTCTTCCATGAAATAATCAGTATGTCGAAACTGAGGAAATGCTATGAGGCAAAAGTAACAGTTTCAGTTAAAAATGATTTGATCTTGCTCAGTTACATTTGAGCCATTGGTACAGCAAACATTAAATTAAATGACATTTTATTTGTATAGTGTTTTTACAGAGAACTCTATCCAGAGAACAGAGAACAGAAAATACCAGGCCTGAACCCCTAAAAAGCAAAAAGTGGGACAAAAACTCTCCAGTTGGGAGAGAACAAAACACTCCCAACAGTGGCAAGAAAATCTCAGGAGGAACCCGTCTTAGGGGGCAGCCCATCCAGGGGTTAAATCATGTTCATGATTCATGGGCATCTATGTTCACCAGACTGAGGATAGAAACAGAGGAGAGATTGGTCTGGTGTTCACAATCTTTCCACTAACCTGGGATAAAGTGATTCCAAGAAATTGCACTTTAGAGTCACTTGTTACATTTGGATTCATCCTCTGCTGTCCTATTGTTCCCATATCAGCAAATCAATCCAAGTTTATTCAGTTCAAACCCTTGATGATGGAAAATCAATGTCGTTAGGGCTATTCTATTAAGATTCTTGATTTAAATACAGTTAAAGTTCTTAGGGAAAGGTCATTAAATATAGAAACATGCTCATTGAGGCAATAACATTCAGTTCCCAACAAGGTGCTCTTTGGCAAGGAATTGTACATTTTCAAAATCTTAACTAAACTTTCATGAAAAATAATTTTTCAAGGCTCTCTTGCACCATGGTGTATTGCAATTAATTGCAGAGTAAAGCCAGAGGTTAAGTCCCCACTAGACCAGGACTGATCAGATAACCCTTGCCCCCCTTAGGCCCGTCTAAATCATTCAGGATACAGGTGGTCGAGTGTGAGGCACTCCATGCCTAGGAAAAGAATCAGTTGGTGCCGACTATTCAATGGTTCACTGAGCACCTGGTGTCGTCATGTTGACCTTTTTCAGCACCATGTCTGCAATGGACAGCTCCCCAGGCAGGCGATGGCTGGATTTAATTGTGCTCTCTAGTGAATTGGCTATAGCTGTAATTACAGAAGGCTTCTTTAATTGTGGTGTTCAGTTATGATATCCTGTATTATTCCTCTAGGGCAGCGGAAGTGTGAATGCCTGAAGAAGCATTCATGAAATAGGCTTTCAATTAGGGCAACATGCATGAACACTCGAGTCTCTGAGTCAGCATCAGATCGAGGCTGGTTGGTTGGATATGTAATAAGTACAGATTATACAACCAGTCGTCCTATTGGACAGGTTCATAAAATGCAGTGTCAGACAAACTGCAGTTTTACTAAGCTATCCACCTAGCAAGCAGTTTGTGAACACATTTTAGCTGGGGAGCTAGCTGTTAGTCATTATTGGTATACTGTGACTAACTAGCTAACTAACAGTTAGCTTCGAACAGGAACAGATGAATCTACAATTTTATATTATCCCCTCAAAATGACAAATAACACATTTAAAAAAGGCAAAACTGTTATGTAACTTTATATAAACTGCAATTTAAGCTAGCTATCTAGCCAGTAAGCAAAATTTGGAAACCTCTTTAGCTAGCCAGCTAGCAAACATTAGCTAGCATTTGTATTATACTGTGATTAGCTAGTTAGCTAAAAGTTAGCTATAGCAGTTACAGATTCATCCATAGTCCCTTATTATCCCCTCAAAAGAATGACTATCATGTTTATAAAACGCTGACCGACTTAAGCACCTACGCATGTTCCTCCAATTAATATAACAGTTGCACAGAAAAAGTTGTTAGTATTCAGACTTCTGCTATGCATGTGCTTAGTTCTGGAATTGGATGCAAAATTGCATGGAAATAGTTGGAAACTTTGAATGGCCATTGTATATCCATCCATCCATCCACATATATAGGATGTATATACACCCTGGACAGTTTCACAGGGCACACACACCATTCAAATCGGGCATTTTGCCTTTGTCTTTGGACTGTGCTTACCCGGAGGAAACCCACGCGGACACGGGGAGAACATTTACCTTCTTGCTGTAGTGCTATCCACTGCACCACCGTGCCGCCCAGGATGTATATCCAGTTTCCAAATCCACTGGTGTGTGTTCCCATGATTTAAATTAAGTAGGGTTTAAAAGGAGAAGCACCTGTGCCGGCAATCACACAGTAGCTGAGTAGGAAGCAAAGTGGCGAAAGGCACATTTTTCAGATGAAGAATTAGAACTACTGGGGAATGAGGTCAGCAAACATTATTATACATAATACTATGCAAATTCTCTCAAAGTTGACAATGCCCATAAGCGAGCACTGTGGAACCAGATAACAGTGACAGTGGGCTCTGTGGGGTGGTGTAAACATAATTAGGAAGAACTGAAGCCTAAGTACAGAGACCTGCACACCCAAGTAAAAGGCAAAATTGCCTCAAAGATATCAATGATACGATGGCCTGGAATTGCAAAAAAACTAGTGAATGAATCATAAAACAAAACAACAAATTAAATAACAAAATAACATTTCAGAAAACACAACAGCAAGTCACAAAACACAACAGCAAATCACAAAACACAACAGTTTTGCACTTCCAGGCCACCGTACAACAGGACCTGGAATGCCCAATGGGGCAGTTGGTAGAGGCTGCATGCACACAGTCCCTTTAGCCAATACCATACCCTTCACCAGCCCCAACCCCATCACAGTCCCCAATCAGAAGTTCTCCCAGGGTGAGGGGGAGACAAACAAAATAAAACAATGTCAACTGAAATGAAGTGTGTGTGTGTGTGTATCTTTATAAATGCATCAAGGCCATAAGGTAATCACTATTTTATGTGTTAGTGTTTAGATAGACATGTGTTTATTCCTAAAACAATGTTCAGGAATAGAACATATACCTTCAATGAGAAACTTGTTATTGGAGTTTAATGTTAATGTTTCGGGGGGTACCTGTACCTGCAGGGAAGTGCCTCCATGCCAGCAGTTCTCGCATGCGTCAGGCTGCTGGTGCGCCCTCGAGGCCCTCCCCATTATATTCGACCTCTTTCTCCTCCTCTTCCGTTGGCACAGGAATGCTTCTTGAGATGGCCATATTATGCAGCATGCAGCACGCTACAAAGATTTGGCACACCTTTGCAGGGGACACTTGCGTTGTACCACCAGAGGCATAGAGGCACCTGAAACGAGTTTTAAGTGCCCCAAATGTGCGCTCCACGGGGCCTCCGTGGTACGGTGAGCCTCATGGAAGGACTTTTGGCCTACAGCGGCAGGGTTGACGAATGGCGCCATGAGCCATGGAAGGAGGAGGTATCCTTGGTCACCTGTGGGTTTGGATTAGGCTTGGGCAATATAAAAATGTCCCTATTGACGATATGCCTTTAATAAAATAAACAATATTATTGTTTCTACAGCAGTTGCAAAGACATGTGCTTAGCAAGTAGCAAGCTTATTGCCTAAGCTTATGGCGCCATTGAGCTGTTACACAATAGGCTTCTATTACAAGAAACTAGAATGGCTTGCATGTGAGTTCCCCTCCATGACTTTTGTGCCATGTGTCTGTATTTATTGTGCTTAGTGTGCATCTTAACCCAGTTACAATAAAGCAACTTAATTGTGCATGTTGTCAAATAAAGGTGACCCCTGGATTTGTTAATAGGGGCTCATCCACACACTAGAACAGTGCCTTAACAGAATGAGCCACCCTGTGGCCTTAAAACACTTAGGGCCAGATTTACTAAGGAAATAGTCACAGCACAACAGCAGTTGCTATGCCGCTATTATGTGGTCGTCGTAGGTACCGACACATTAACAACCAATTTACTAAGACATGTTATAATTATACAATCAAAGAAATTATACGCCCTCTTTGCAATTTTGGTAGGAGACACCCATAAAAAAGGGTCCGAAGCAATATGGCATCCTTACATGTCCAGGTCACAATGTGCCAAGAAATGGCTAGGCTATGCAGCAACCAGGCACAAGTAGCCAGGGAACCACGAGAAAAAGAAAACGTACATTTACAGATCAAGAAATAGATTGTATTACAGTATAGGAATACAACACCAATGGAGAGGAGAAACATTTGGAGAGACATCACACAAAAAAAATCATTAGGCGTAACAACATATGTCAAGAAAAGACGGCATGATTTTAGGCGACATACAAAACAGGTGAAAAATCCTAGCTAGGCTTGATGAGGAGAAATAGCTACATAATTTGAATTCTCCAGACCCATTTATAAGAAGTTGCATCAATTTATTGGCAATAAGTCATTGAAAAACATGAGTAGCATGCTGCTTCCCTAGCTAGATATGTGGTTTGACATAAAACAATGGATACAATTTGTGTTCCTACCACCTGCCGCAGCTTGCTACTTCAGCAGTTTATCTTGAATCTCTGCAACGGCTCGAGGTAAGACAGACCACTCTTGTCCCTCAGGGTTACTCCCATCCACTTTGTCCCTCAGAACTTGCCTTGACATTGCCTCAGGCATTTATGTATTTAACATTGTTTTTTTATTCCCTGAGGTAAATTAGCTAGCAGCTAGCATAGCAATTTGTGCTGTGCTGGAATAAAGTACTCAAATAATGGGAAAATAGGCACACAAAGCAGGTAGATAACACAACAAACAAATTAGAAGGGATTTCAGTAATAATATTTTACCACATCAACCATATATGGAAATGTTGTTTGTTTAAATCCAAGGTGTGAATCAAATTCACCCATAAGAATTATAAGCTCCTTATTGTGGTCACATTCTTTGAAGAGTTTATAGAACGTGAGCTAGGCTATATCAGCGCTCAGAAAAATACCACATGCGTTCAGCAATTCTTAAAATTCTCATGCAAAGAGAGTCACAAATAAGACATGCTTTAGTAGGCCTAAATCAGATTGAATACCTAATCAACTTAATTTACAAAATCTCCACCCTGTTTTAGTCCACCCAATTATACATATGCATTAACAGATTTAACTATGTATCTAAAGTAAAGTCGCAAAATGAGCCCCCCAAATTACATCCTAATAGCGATTTGACCCATTGCAACCACTTAGTAAATCTGTCATAGATTTTGTGACTTTGCAAGTAAAATCGAGTAAATCTGGCCCATAATCTTTAATTTAGGAGCATGGGATCTTCAAAAAAATCACTAAATCATGTATGATCACAAAAAAAATACTTCTTTTTATACACTACCAAAATAACATATTATATTGATGATTGACAATGATTGATCTTACCATGTATAATTCACACCTTGTAAGTTGCTCTGGATAAGAGCGTCTGCTAAATGTCAAAAATGTCAAATGTATATTCACAGCTAGCTAACAATTTAGGCTCAGTTGCAATTATATAGTTCCAATGTTTTAATTGTTCAGTTAAAATCATGACAGTTTCAGTGAACATGATATTCAAACATCCAATAACTGGACAGTTTTATTTGGGTATGTTTCAATAACAAAAAATACATGTAGAATGTGATAATGTAAATATAACATTTATACTAGGCTACATTTTTGAACATGCTCTATTTTTCATTGCAACACCAGCACTTTATAATTACTTTCTGACCACATTCATAGTCCTTTGAACATATTTTAGATTTACATTTTCATCTCACTTTGCTGGATGTTGGTCTAATGAGAGGCAGCGATGATCCGCTGAACCCAGACACACCTCCCTTAAAGAACAATAAACAAACAACATTTGTTGTCAGACAAGTATGGTACTAGCAGGGGTTTAACTAAACCCCAACAAGGAGATGTGCCAAATGTTGGTTACAATTGGCCTTAGAGAACAAGATTATGTCATGCTTGTAGTTTAGCTAGGTCCATGTTGATCCCATGCCAATCATGTGTTTAAAAATATCCTAAGCTAAGTTGCTTGCTAGGCATCTCACAGGGTGGATTGCAATGCACCTTTATTTGTGGACAAGCACAGGTTTTCCTCAAGACTTTCCATATTTCTGGGATGGAATATGATATACAAAACTGCCTTAGCCCCGAAGATAGTGTCCTCTTCAACTTGTTAGCCTAGTCTTCTGTTGATCCAGATTGCAGTGTGCTTTAAATGCCACCTACTGTATAGGATGCTAAAGATGGCTATTACCTAAACCTGCTGCTGGCCAGGGTTTACAAAAGATTAATCACTTAATATTGAAAAATAATTGAAGTTGTCAACTCCTTTTACTTTATCCACTTCTTTCACTATGCATCTATAACTATCATATTTGTAGAAATATACATACCATAAAATGTATTTCAGTTTGTATTAATTTTGTATTATGCATTAATTTAAAAAAAGAATATATATATTGTATGATGTACTCCAAATTGTTGTTCTTGGTTAAATTCATAATTAACCAATGAACCATGAGGTCGACACATTTCTGTTTTTGTTTTGTTATGTTTCCTAAGGCTGGCTAGCTGGATAGCTTTCTAGCCAGAAATGAAAAATCTTACCTGATTACAAGATCAATCATATAGCCTGTGATTAGCAATTAGCTGCTGTTCATTAAATGTAAAAGTCATGACATCATTACGTACAGACACACACACACACACACACACACACACACACACACACATGAACACACACACAAACATACGCACACAAACACACACACATACAAACACACACAAACACAGGCACACAGAAACACACACACACACACACACACACACACACGTACAAACATGCATTTATGCACACCCAAACACACACATTTATACACACACACAAACGCATGCACACACACACCCAAACTCACACATGCACATGCACAGACACAAACACACGGACATATGCACACACACCCAAACACCCAGTTGCACACGCACACACACAAACACACACACACACACCCAATCACACGCACACACACACATGCATACACACACTCAAACACACATATGCACACACGCACACCCAATCACACGCACACATGCACACACACCCCAAACACATGCATGGACACACCCACATATGCACACAAACACATACACACACATGGACACACCCACACACATGCACACACACACACACACACACACACACACAGATCTCACTGTTGTGCCATTGTATAGGAGCCAAGCTCTGCGCCAGGCTGCTTTTGAAGAACTTGGCAGTGGCTGTGACGGCAGCGCTGTTAAAATTAGTGCTGCCGCATTATCCTAGATAAGAGCGCGCTGCAGAGAGCTGCTTTGTGCGCGGCGAACACGCAGGAGGAAAGTGGGACACCTCGCAAGGCCTCGTGCAAGCTGTGGCAGGAGAGTCCGAGTCTCCCTTAAGTTTGCAGAGAGAGAGGGAGGGGGCAGATATTTGAAACCCCAGTAACCCCTTATCCACAGTGCAGGACCACAGTCCCTGGAAGTGAGAGCAGAGCCACCTCGTGTCTCGTCCAAATTAATCACAGACATAAGACAGGTGTGGGGAGCTCAGTGTGAATGATAAAGGCTATATGCTGAAAACACGTTGGTTTTAAACAATAAGAAATTACTTTCTTCCTTTCTACTTCAAGTGTAGCTGGAATTCTTTATCTTTAATAAAGTTTCTTTCTTCCAATTAGTAGGCCAATTGTACCCTCTATTTCTTTCTATTTGCCCTCCCCCACGAGCCCGCCACCCAGTACTACGGGTCAAGCTAATACCCCAAGGCCGGCAATGATCTTCCTCCTCCGAGACAGAACTCGCCCACTTCCTTCACAGGGATGCCCTTCGCGCTTCTCGGAAGCTTGTGCCAGGTCTCCCTCCCCCCTCACCCTGGGGGGCAGGGCTGGCACAGCCGGGTTTTGAACCGCGGTTGCAGTGGGCAACTTGCATTCCGCGTGAATGCTTTGACCGTTACGCCACCCGAGGCCCTCGATTCACTGTTATTTGCGTCTCTCCCTTGCTGCACCCTTTGGCTTTCGACTTTGGGCGCGAGTGTGCACACATTCATGCTTCATTTACACCACCAGTATCGACTGATACAGATAACATGACTGCCAAAATAAAGGCAACACTTGAGTAAATGAGGGATCCTTTAAAACTGGTGCAGTGTTTGCCGGGCCATGCCCCCCCAACCCTAGCTCGGGCCAGGGCCATTTTAATGCCCCCCCATGCAAGCACCCATTGGGTTATGTGTACTTGCATGAATCAAGTAGAGTTCTGATCACCATGTGGCAGTCCTTTTGGAATTGAAATCCTAAAAGATGAAGTTAGTTAACTATGATTTGGGTTGAGATGGGTTTTTTTGATCGGGTCTATATTGCTCCGTGGAGAGCAGAGTCAGGTGACGCCACGCTGTGGTGTCCCCCGTGTGGCAAGTTGCCACTCAGCCTGATTACACACTCAGTCAGGAGCTGCCCTGATTGGACAGGAAACGGGGGGCCTGTGCCAAGACAGAGCTACTCCTGATGAGCCAGTCGAACACTTGCCATTGTAAATGATGAGCACCGTGGGCTTGCCCCATAGGTACTGTATGTGTGGAGCTTTACAGTCAGTACAGAAAGGAAAATGCCCGATGCTCCTCCCTTCTAAAGCCAGGGGTCAGAGCTGGGTCGGTTGTCTCCTCTCTGACCAGGATGTCACATGGATGTGCTCTGGCACGTTTTTCACTGCGACGCCCATATTCCTGTGTTTACCCCTGGGAAACAGAACACAAAGGATGGATTCTTGCCATTATAAATGAAGCCCATCTGAACATATTCATTCTGCTGGGGAATTTTTCCATCGCAGAAGACCCCCCCACCTCCCCCCAGGCAGAACACACCCAGCTATGACTCATACCATGCACAGCAGCTCATTGGTGAGATATTCTCATAGAATCACATGTAATAATAATAGAATAGCATAATCTGCTTTTCATTGTGATTTCATTAGAATCTAGTTCCCTTCCCTTGAGCCAACGTGTACAGTTTTCTTTTCCCCAGTAATTAGTTTTCTCATTTGCATCCCTCACTCTCCCTCAGTTGGTTGTGCAGTGAGTTGAGTTGAGGCCTGAGTTGTGCCAGGGAAATAAGAAGAGCTCTCAGCTCTGGCAATGGCCTGGGCTCTGTGATCCGGGAGAAATGGCCTGAACTCTGTGATCTGTCATTCATTATTGATTAGGTCTGTTATTAATCATTTCTTGATTTGCCCTTGGTGGCATAAGCATGCACACACACACGCACACACACACACACACATACACACATACATTAGTGAGTGGCCATTAGAGTGGGCTAACATAACATTACACCCCACATGGCTCCATTAAATCTGCCAAAGGGGCCTTTCTCCCAATCCCAGAACTGCATTTAACAAATGAGGAGCACAGATTCACCCACACGCCAATCGCCAATTGCCAATCACCAATCACCAATTGCAAATTGGTCAAGACCTGCATCTAATGCTGTATCTTTATTAGTTAAATTGTGCCAAAGATTGATGAACCTTTTTACATGTTGTCTTGTGCGGAGTACATGTCTTATCTGTGTTGGAAGCTGAATATAAATAATTCATTGTAAACACTCACAGTGGTATGACTACCTGAACAATACTTCCTTGTCCTGCTGCTACAGTTTAGGCAAAGACTAGCAGGCTCATTGATGCACTATTATATTAACAGTGCCATCTCCTGGATCATTTCAGTAATGCTGGATGCAATGGGTGCACAGTTCAGCTGGACGAACAGCAGTGTGAAAAGAAGCGGAAGGCGGCTGCTGTTTTGGAGGGCCTGTATGCTAGTCTGTGCTCTCCTGAATAGACAGAATGACACAGGCCTACAAATACATTGGGGATTCCAAGAAAAGAAAAACCAGGGGAATACAATGTTGTAAAACATATAAGAAAGGATATTTAATCACAACAAAAACATTTTAAATGTTCAATAAAGGCAAGTTACACGTCGACAAAGCATTTACATATCTGTAAATGCACACTTGTTAAATGGGTAAAATTCAATGTTGTAACTTTTGATATCCTCATTTTTATATTAATAATGTGGGTGGCAAGCGAGATGTCATATCTTGTGGAGCCTACATTAGATTAGGTGTGAATGTTAAGATATGTAACAATGTCTAAAGTGTAACAGACAAGAGTCATGGCATTATTTTTAGTTATTGAGGCTGTTTATTTATCTGATGCTTTCATAATGTAGTCTGGACAAATTGTAATTGCCTGTAGTCTATCGGGGACAGGTGTTGGAAATTCGCCTTTGGCTATAAACACTATTAATGCATGCTTGTGTTGCAGCATTGTAACAATGTTGTCACTATGTCCCTGACAAATAAAACAAATACAATTAAAATAAAAAATATATATATTTCATTGTCAGGACATGAATGGAGTGTTTCCTCAATTAAACCAAGCTGTGCATGTATAGGGTCTGGCTGGTGAACACATACACTGTGCAATATGTAGCTAACATTGCTGTAGACACATTGTGTGCTTATGTGTGGAGGTATTCAGGCGTTATGCACTGCTTCACTGCTTCTCTAGCTAAATGACATCACTTCAGAACTGCATCGTGGGTAGAATCAGTCATCCAGCTGGGATAGTGCTAGAACCCAGCATTAATCTAGCCAGGTGTGTCCTCTGCCCTTCCCTTTCCCAGATGCAATTTTAACATATCCCTGTACAACAAAAATGAGGGACAAAAAGGGATGCTCTATGGGGAGTGTTTGTAGGACATTTTACAATGGCTGTTGGCTATGACTCTAATCAGTCACTTGAAAGACACAGAGAGCATCTTTCAAAGCTGAATGAATGCCTATCTTGTGCCTTAAGGGTATTAAATTGTCTCTTGCCTGTTGCTGTTTATTGATCAGTAGGTATTCATTAACTACAAATACTGCTGTAAGCCTTGAGGATAGTGTCCCAGGCCATGCACATTGCATCCATTTGCTGGAGGAGATGGAAGGCTGTGATTACCATGGTCTGCCACATGGGGGCAGCGGAGACAGACAATATTACAGTTAAAATCTGAACTCAGCATGATAAACTCAGCAGATCACAGCAGGGTGAATCTGTGGGCACAGCTATGTGAAAATACTGAAACCTTCTGGGTCATGACTCGTTTCTGTTAGTTGACACAGCCAGCTTCCTCTGAGTTCACTGGATCCTTGTTTCATACTATGAAAGGGTAGCACCTAGTATATCTATGGCGTCTGTAATGCAGTATCTGGGAAAACATTGTTATCCTATCTCAGGATAATTGAATTATAATGAGGTGTAAGTGAAACACATTATCTGTCATTTGTAAATATTTTCCCGTTTTCATGCTTTTTAGAGAGCACTGTGAATATCTTATTTCACTGGATTGCGAGTTATGGTGGAGCTGAGATAGGAATTGTAATACCTTCCGTGGAATCTATCTGTGGCAGGAAGCTCTCATTCTTCCTCATGTTGACAAAGAAACGTATTTTCCACTTTCCATTGTCAAAGGGCCAAACCACGCTACACCTGCAGAGACTCACACATTGTGGTGTGTTGTAACCCAGTGGCATTGCAGTCCCTGTATAAACACAGCAAATAAAACACAGCACAACCACACTTAAATGTGCAGTAAATGTTTTTGACCAGTGTTAGGTGTGCGTCACTTTAAGCGGTCAGTGATATGTGTGCATACCTTTAAGTGGTAAGTGATACGTTTGAGTTGAAGCAAAAATGTAAGTAAAATTTTACAGTAATATGTGTGTATCGGTTTAAGTGGTCAGTGATTTGTTTGCGTTGAAGTGAAAATGTAAGTACAATTTTACAGTAATATGTGTGTATCGGTTTAAGTGTTTGAGTTGAAGCGGTCAGTAAAATGGTGTGTATTGGTTTACGCTGTCACTTGATATGTTTGAGTTAGGGTTGCCAACTGCTCCGTATTAGCCAGGACATCCCGTTTTTGGGCCAAAATTTGCTCGTCCTGTATGGGACGTTCCTTGTCCATGTTACAATATACAATATACAGTATATGTTGATATACACGCATATAACACCATACCCACTTCGCCCCCAGTGCCCCGCCTTCTGTCCCGTATTTGGATGATAGAAAGTTGGCAACCCTAGTTTGAGTTAAAGCAGTCAGTAAAATGTATGCATCAGTTTAAGTGGTCAGTGATATGTTTTCATCAGTTGAGGCGGTCAGCGATCCGTTCATAATATCTATTGACACCCTCTGTCTCAATGGGTGTGCCACATCACAGCCCTTCTCTGTGTCATTGTCGGTCAATGAGTCACTGTCTCATCGCTGCCCTCTAGCTCAGACAGGTCCTCGCTCTTCTTGTTTACTCTTGCATTGCTTATGTGCCTAGCAGCCACCAGGCAAACTTGCTTATTTTATTTGATATTATCCATTTATACAGCTGGATATTTACTGAAGCAATTTAAGTTCAGTACCTTAGGGTACAGAACCTGCAACTTTGTGGTACACAGCTGTTTTCTTAACCATCACATTCAACACCCAGGCATAGAGATTGTGTGTGTGTGTGTGTGTGTATGTGTGTGTTTGCTTGTGTGTGTGTTTGTGTGCGAGTGCGTGCATGTCTGTGTGTCTGTGTACGTGTGCATGCATGTGTGCGTGCACGCGTGTGTGTACTTGTGCATGCTTGCGTGCTAGTGTGTATGTTTGCGCGTGTGTGTGCATACCTGCATGTGTGTGTGTGTGTGTGTGTGTGTGAGAGAGAGAGACTATTCTCCCTCTGCAGTCTGTCCCAGCCCAGCCCAGCCCACTGGGACCGTGAGCGCAGTATAAACAGCCCGAGTGAGGAAATGCCTGCTCCCCCCCTCTATTTCCAGAACATTCCTTACATCCTAAGTCAGATAGCACCCAGCCCTCCCTACTCCTAATGCACTGCAACACAAGGTACACCTCATACTCCCACTTCTCCACTCTCTTACCCCCACTCTCTCTCTCTCTCTCTCTCTCTCTCTCTCTCTCTCTCTCTCTCTCTCTCTCTCTCTCTCTCTCTCTCTCTCTCTCTCTCTCTCTCTCTCTCTCTCTCTCTCTCTCTCTCTCTCTCTCTCCCTCCCTCCTCCCAATCTCCATCTCCCGCCCAGGGTGCAGCCCAGCATCCCAGCTCCGCTTATGCCCGAAATCTTCCTAACAAGGCGAACCCTGTCAGAAGCAGAGTGCGCATTTTCATTTCACACCCAATATGGCAGTCTCCCGCGTTCCCTGGTGGAGCAGCAGAAACGGGCCTGTTCAGTGTTCGAGGCCTGGGCACCGGGAGGGTGGGGTAGGGCTTTGCTCGCGACGCCTCTGCACGTGTCTTGGCTTTGTTGACTCAATCAAGCTATAGGGCATGGGGCTGCGCAGCCGATAGTGCATCAGAGGCGGTGGGAACCTTTGGCTGAAGTCAGGACCTTTTTGAATGACGTGTCAGACCAGTTTCAGAGCGAGAAGAGGAACAGGAGCTGGTTTTATTCAGTTTTGGTATAGAAATTGGCACCAGCAACGTAGGTTCCTCCACAGGGTCTAGTCAGATGTTTTTCATCCAAAGCATGTAGTTAGGATTTTAAATGTGCAAAATGTGTGTACATTTGACTGTTACTTCTGCTCTATATTGCACCCTCTGCGCTTTTTGATCCTAAAGCAGACACAGTCATAGACAGTCTATGTGTGACTGAATACAGGAGGTGAATTAAGCCATCATTTTTCGAGTAAACATGCCCCCACGCCCCCACGCTCTCTCAGCACCACCCCCACATCCTCCTTCCCCAGCTGGAGAAGCATGTGAACACCATGTGAACAACAGGTCAGAGAGTTACTGGAATTTTACCCTTAATTCAATTAAACTGGGAGCGTTTGTTTAAAACTTTATTAAAATAATCATGACAAATATTACACATACTTCAGAAATGGTTCCAGACAGGAAAAATAACATCTAACAGAAGGCATAACTCCATTATAAGAATGCTCTTTTCCACTTTTTTTGAAGGACTCCTTGTGATAAACCTACAGGTTATTTTTGTGAGGAGTCACACATCGGGGAACTTATATAAATTATAATGTATAATTCAGATTAAAAGCTGTATTTCCTCAATTTGCACCCACTATGACAGTCCAGATAACCAGAACAGAACCATGAAAAACCTACAGGTAGCTACCAAAATAAAGGAAACACCAACAGAAAGCATCTTACTAGGGCATTGGGCCACCGCAAGCTATCAGAACAGCATCAATGCACCTTGGCATAGTGTCTGGAACTCTCTTGGAGGGATGCACCATTCTTCGTGTTTTGTTGATGGTGGTGGAAAACACTGCCTCAGACACTGCTCCAGAATAATTTGGGTCTGATTTGGTTTGCATTGTTTTAATGCTCATGAAACCATTCAGTGACCACTCATGCTCTGTGTATAGGGGCATTGTCATCCTGGAAGAGACCACTCGTCAGATAAAAAATGCTTCACCATAAGATGAAGATGATCATCAGAATGGCTATATATTTATTGGTGTTTACCATGCCAGGAAAATGCACCCCATTCCATAACAGAGCCACCAGAAGCATAAGTGTTTTCTTTATTTTGCCAGTTACCTGTATGTAGTGAAACCCGGTATGCATGGTTGGGTCGTACATAGTGATTTATGAGTAATGCCTCATGCGCCCCATAATGGATTGAGCAATTTTTATTTATTTTATTTATGTCACCCTTCAGTATAACAAACTGATTGTACAAGACATACAGTACATACACTCACACACCAGCGAAACAATAGCAATATATCAAATGTTAGTAATTGCATGTTTAATCCATGAGGTAAAAAATAATACCACTCAACATGAGTTATGAGACACAGTATAACATTTTACAAGTGTTAAAGTGATGTAAGTATCACAAGCGCGGACCGATTCTGTATGGAGGAATGGTCAAAGATCCCCCCCAAAATGTTCACCAATCTCATAAAATACTATAAAACTATGGTGTCATGCTTAATAGGGGAGGGTGCCCTGAAAGCAGGGGTGTGAATATTTGTGACATGTTTTGGGGGAAAAAATGTTTCCTTGTTAAACACAATATTTTTCTGTGAGCAACTGTATTAGTATAGAAGAATAAAAGTTTTCAGTTATTTGAACATACAACATGCATATTTTATACAGCCCTTTTTGCTCATCTTTATCAAGGCTGTGAATAATTTTTGGAGTTGACTGTATATAATATTGGATGATACTTTAGATAGAAAAGTATGCTGAAAGCAGACTACTTTCAATTTAGGTCACACTGCCACAGCTATATTCTTGGTAACTTTTTGAAACGATGTACTTCTATCTGCAAAAACAATACCATCTGTCAGTACATGTTCAACATGTTCATGCATGTTCAAAAGATGGCAATACATGTTCAACTTCCAAATAAACCACCTGGCTGATCGAGTTGGTTAGAAGTTATTGGGAGGTAATTTTGAGCATGCTATTGATGTTGTTGGTGGGTTCACTGTTCATATAGACAGTGCATTTGCTAGAAGGGATGTGCAGTACATCATACTGTATTAAAAGGAAAAATGTTAGTTTTACTTTTTGCTTTGGGTGGGAGTGGGGGTGAGAAAGGGGCTTAGGCACCATATCATACGATAACTTCAGCTAATTTTGTGTTGTTGATCTAATGGTTTATTTCTGATGGTTCTGTTTATGTAAAGGGTTTAAAGGGGAACGCCAATTTAAGCCTGTTATTTGACCAATATATCAAATGATAGAAATCTGGGAGCGTTCCCCTTTTATGAGTTGTGATGTTGTTCCCAGCTGTTGATGATTGTATTAATTTGCATGTTCCCTGCATAACAGTTGTTTGTTAGAGCACATTTTACCCTGATGTAGGCTTTGTAGGACATGCATAGGAAAATGTATAGGACATGCGCTGCTATTTCTGTCAGTCATTAAATAAGTATCATGACTGACAGAAATAGCAAAAAATAAACAGCAAAAAGTTTGAATCTTTTTTAACTGCTTTGGATGAGATTAATTTGCCATTTAAGCCCCACCCATGGTGTGCTGCCTAATTTCAGGCAGGACAGAGGGACTAAGATTTAGTACAATATAATACAGTCTTAAGTTATAGCCCTGGATATGACTACCTCCTGTCCAACGTCCAACAGGGCCAAGCACATGAGCTGTAGCTCTACTGTAGGACTCTACTGTACAGAACGCTGGAGAGAATCAGTTTGCTAATAGCAAATCATATTTGGTTGACAAAGAGTAAACAGATTTTAGAACTTGGACTACAAATCTTTACATAATTTCATTTTATTTAGCTTTGCTGTGTTTGGGTTTCATATTTGTTAAGTCTGTTTAGATTCCCATCAAAGGGATGACTAATTCTCAGTATTTGTTCTTTTTTCCTCCAGTTTGCCGATTAGCATGCCACAAGAAATGTGAGCTAAAGGTAAGAGAAAGAAGCCATTTCTATTGTCTATGCACTTTTCGCATATCATACAAAATATGGACACAAGATGTGCTGCTATGCCTATCAAGATCAATAGTAGTACACACAATTAAAAGTCAACCTGACTCCTTTCCTGTTTTCTGTAATGTCCAGATTTTTAGTCTAGGAAAATAAAACTTTGGGAGTGTCACAAATTGACGCTGCAAATCCAAACACATCTTAACTAAAAGGAAATGTGTGTTTGAGGATTGTGATGGCTTGCTTTGTGTTCTTGGATACCGGCGTGCCTACGTTTTCTGAACATACTGAGAATCTCAGAGAATGTATGCTCTGTCCTGGCCCCTGTTTGACTTGGCCCAATCCTTGCACGTTTGAGAAAAACGTCCTAAAAATAGACCCCCACTCTCTCCTCCTATTTTGCTGTGGGGGCGTGCCGTTACATTATGAAGCTGGTTTTGAGGCAAGGGCACATGAAAATGGAGGGAGAGAGAGATAAACAGATGTGGGGAGGGACAGAAAGGGAGCCGGGGAAGGGAGGAAAGTCTCTGTCTCTAGAGCCTCAAGGGCCAGTTCAGAGAAGGGGGATTGATGAAGGAAAGGGAGCAGGTGAAAAGGCCAGAGGACAGGTGATTTTTTTTACAGGGTGAGTGAACAGCAAGATCTTAATTTGGAGCCTGCCCCCTCTCTGTCAGTCACAACGGGCTGGAGCAGGATTTGCGGCACTTACTGCTCCGCCCATGCGCCCACAGGAAATCTCTAGCACAAAAAACAAAACATGTAGTGTTTCCTTAAAAAAAAGTCAGGAAATCATGCCTTCCCAAGGGATTCAAATAATTAACGTCAATTTACGGAATGCTGATATTTTGCCACAATCATTGTAATTATCAACATTACCATTGTTACATATAACATTGCCCTGAAGCATGGCAATATCTTAATATTCACATACATGAGTTTGACCAGCTCCTTTCCTTTCCTCTGTATAATGAACATGTGACCTTGTGCTTTAGGAATCCAAGGCTCGGTAATATTTCTGCATACGTCCGTTCCCTCCTGGGGGAACAAGGATATAAATCACCACTTCCATATTTAGGTATGACTTGCACATGGCCCCTGTGTAATAGTGGCCATTATAAACAAATGCTCAGACCAATTACATAAGTCTGAGCAGGCCGTGCGATTGGCCTTTGCATTTGCTTGCGATGCAAGCATGACCCCGAACACAAATATGAGATTGTTCGAGAACTGAAGAGTTCTATGTCAAAAACAGATGAACGTTGAATTTAATTTCAGCTTTTCCCCTGGAAGTCAGACATATAAAAAAAGGTCTTAGTAAGTATACATGTTTTGTGAGATTTTCTTGTGCATATGCTGTGTGGGAAGAATTGGAACTGTGCTGTGCTAATCTAATTTACTATAGGTCACAACTAAGGGGAGAAAAATAACCAGCTGGAGATGTCGGCAGCAATAACACTTCACAGAATCAGAGATATTTATAGCTCTGGCAATGCAGTTAACTGAAATGTTCAGAGCTTCTGTTTTATTTTCAAACTTGGCCCTGAGTAAAAAAAACTCCTCTCTCTGGAGAAATAATCTCCCCATGGCAGACACCATGGAAAGGAGAAAATGTCCTTTGTGAAATCATTTTTATTGATTTTCAAACATGTCAAACATTTCCCACATCAATCTACCCCCAAACCTCGCCCTCTCTACCAAGCCCCCAGGAGAAAGGAAACACAAACAAATTGATTAAGCTTAATTCAACCAAAGAAGAAAAATCTCCTCTAGATTAACTTCATTTTTGCACTGCCCTACAAATAAAATATAAGGCTGCCATATTTTGAAATATTTGTCAGAGAAAGCTCTGAGGGAATATAAAATGTTCTCTAACTTAAGGTATTGCATAATATTTCTTATCCAATCATATAAGAGGGCGGGGCAACTCCCCTCCAGTTTAGCAATACCAAACTAACAATGAGGGAAAGGCCAGAGAATCCCGCAGGGGCGGTTCCAGTAAGAGTGGAGTGGGCTCAATAGGGCGTTTAATTATTTGTGAGAGAGATTCAAAGACCGAACTCCAGAATTATGCTAAACCAGGGCATGGCCAAAATGTGAAAATGAGAAGCTGTGGCTGTCTCACATCTGTCACATGTACGATCCACCTATGGGTGTATTTTCGATCTTTTTTTTCCTCGCGATTCTGTAAAGAACTTTAAATACAATAAGAGCATGGTGGGCGTATATGGAAGAGGAGTGGACCCTATGTAAGTTCTCACAGCGGACAAGGACAATTCAAATGAGATATACAATTACACAGCTTAGACATTACACATGGTGTTTCCACATCCACACTAAGAAATGCATCGATGGGATTTATTGTAGTTAACTGAGGGAGCTGAGGTATTTGATTGCATACTTAGGGCCAGATTTACTAAGGAAATTGTCGCAGTGCCACGACAGTCGCTATGCAGTCGCAGATACCGACACATTAATGACGAATTTAATAAAACAGGTTCTAATTATGCAATAAAATAAATAAAACACCCTCATTTGCAATTTTGCGGTAGGAGCCATAAAAAATATGGTAAGCTTACACATCCAGACCACAATGTGCCTAGAAGTGGACACCAGGCACAAGTAGCGAGGGAACTATGAGAAAAATAAAACTTATATTTACAGATCAGGAAATAGAGGTAATAGTCAATGAGGTACAGTTGCAAAAAAAAGTGACATCACAAAGAAATTATTCAAATGTAGATTAGATGATGTAAAGAAAAAATTGTATGATGTTAGGTGACGTCCAAAAGAAAACAAATTCCTACAACATAATGCTGGAGAAAAACATCCGAGGTCCAACCGAGGAAAGGATATTAGAATAAGAATAAAGAACAGACAAGGCTAAACTTGTGATGGGAGAAGGCCACAGGGTGTCTGAGAGTAAAACTATTCACAATTCTTTCTATACCCTCCTGATGCATATGCACAATAAGATACTAAAATGTTCAAATTTAAAACTGCGTTTTTATACTGACTGCTAGCTGATGACAAATTAGTCAATAGAAATCCTTTCATTTTTTTCAGGTTCTAGTAAATAATATGTATGCTATATAGAATATGTATATTAAAAATTCGGACTTAGCTCTCTGTAGATACAGGTATTCCTGAAAATAAAGCTGTCGTGACATGAACCGGGGTAGTTTGCAACAATATTTGTGATTATTTGTTTTCCATCGCTGGGACAGTGACTAGCAGCTCGGAAAGCACAATACAAAACGGCAATTGTGAAATACCTAGGCGTTATCAGCGATCATAATATCAGCGCCTGGTTTCAAGAGTTCTTAAAATTCTCACGCAAAGAGTCTAAATTAAGGCATGCTTTAGTAAATCATACGGAGCACTCAATTGACCTAATTGACAAAATCTCCACCCTGTTTTAGCGCATTCACCCAGATTTAATTATTCATCTAAAGGAAAGTTGCAAAGTGACTTAACCCCCGCATATTACCTAATAATGATTTGACCCCTTGCGACTGCTTAGTAAATCTGATGTAGATATTGCAACCTGAAAAAAGATTTACATTGAAAAAGCAGTAGCAATCCTGTAAAAAAAGTAAATCTGGCTCTCTTGTTTCTTGCTCCTGTTTTCCAAGTCAAAATATTTTGTTGTTGGCTACCAATGTATCACTAACCAGTGTGTCAAAAATGTCTTATCTTCAGCTTAGTTCTCAAGTGAGATGATATGCTGACAGTAGGACACCATAGTGGACTGGAAGGCATCAAGTTTGGAGCTCAAGTAGTTGAAAGCACATTTAATATCGGTAGCAAGAGCTATCCAAAGTCTCAATAACTGTTTCTGTGTACAATTTTGGGCACTACAAGTACAAAAAAGATATAGAAGCTCTCTAAAAAGTACAAAGAAGGCAACTAAAAAACAAAAATGTAAAAAAAAGATGCTAGTGTGTTAGTTCAAATTTTACAATAATGGTTTGATAAAAGAAAGTAAACACTAAGACTACACAACACCCTGCCAAGTTTAATTTAATTCTTTTATATATTACACTCATTATTTTCCAGTCAAACTAGTAAAATATGTGCAAAAAAAAGAAAAGAAGGCAACTAAATTGGTACCCGATATGAAAGGTAAAAGTTATAAGGAAAGATTTTCCTCATAACACTTAATCTATCAAAGAGGCTTAATCTATTCAACTTTAGCAAACTGAGACTAAGGGGGGATTTGATTGAGCCTTTTAAATTCATAAAAGGGATTAACAAAGTGAAGTAGAGGGCACAGGTGGAAATTAGTTAAAGGCAAATTCCACTTGGATATCAGGATGTTTTCTTTACACAGAGAGTTGTCAATGCCTGGAACAGCTTTCCAGGTCAGGTAGTGGAGGCGGAAACACTTGGGGTATTCAAGTGTACATCAGGCCTGATGTAGTACTGGATATTCTTTAGACTAGGAAATTATGAATCTAGATGGGCCAAACGGCCTCTACTTTGTAACTAACATAACATCCGCCATGTCTAATGACTTTAGCTCTCTACCTTCTGATGGAAAAGAGATGGACCCTACAGCTGTTGGAGAGCATTTTGCCATAGACATTCCCAATGGTAGGACAGTGTAAAATCCATGGAGAAAGGATTTATTTATTTTCTTACTATTAAAACATGAACATAAATAATCGAGATGAAGACATTGTACAAGTCAAACAATACAAAACACTTAAAAATGCAGTTTGGGTGCCTTTGCTTTTCAAATGCCAAGGTATTGGATTGGATTGCTTATTGGTATGGATTTGTTTGGGAAATTGAGTTGACTCAATGGAACTTTTGAGGTTGCTCTGCCTACCCAACAGTAACCCTCTCAATGGTACTATAAAAACATAGCATCAAGATATTGTTGCTACAACAGTACAACAATATTATGAAATTCCAGCAGTGGCTTGAGACTGACTGCAGATCAATTTGTGTGTGTTTGGAGAAGGAAACATCTGTACCGTGTGTTCCACAGCTAATGGTGAGAGAGGTTTTAGACGGCACTCTGTGAGAACATCGCTAATTGGCTTTTTTTCCCCCAGAATGATGATTCATATATTTACATTTTTGCTATTCGGCTCCCTCTCTGCTAATCCCTGCATTTCTAGACTAAATAAAACCGCATTATTGTTACCACAAGCCTCACTTCTGCTGGAGAGGCGTCGGTTTGCACAAGTGTGTTGTGATGGAGGGGGAATTCTTGACAGAGGCATCTTTAAAGCAAGAAGGCCTGAAGACTTCGGTCTCCATCCCTGTTGTCACCCCAGAACCTCCGAAATGGGAGCCAAATGGAATTGTAATTGCTGTGATCCTGCTACTCAAGCAGAGAGACTTCAAAGGTTCTCGGCTCAAGAGCTGCAGCTGTGTGTAGAGTCGGCAATGCTGGGACCCAGTCAGAAAACTTATGACCACACTAGCTGAGACACACTCTGGGCTCAGGATTGACCAACACCCCAGAGCTTAATCCAGGAGGGGTGTGGGGTTGGGGCCATGAGTCAGAGGCTTGTGTTCTTGACTCTGAGGTAAAGGGGCCACACGTGACCAGCACGTCCTCCCCTAGCTGCGTTGGATGGACAAAACAACAAGTTAAGTCATATACAGTACATATCTTTCTGCCTTCGCTTGCTGAAAACCACTGGCATTCTGTTTCAGTCAGGAATGAATAATAACAGCTTTTATGAAATGAGGGGAGGACCCCAGCGAAATGAACATTCTAAAGGGGTGTGGTCATCACAATATAAAATGGCCACCATTAACTTTATTTGGTGCCTGTACTCATGCAAAATAATATTAGTTGTATAAATTCCCAGATTCTTATTTTAGTGGAAAATTAAGAAAATTAAGATTAAACATAATTTAATAGTATATTTACAATTTATGTTGTATATATTTCAATGGTTTTTATATATATGGTTGTATTTGTATATATGCAAATTGCTCATTATTTCTTATAAAAATGGAACAAATCAGCTGTTCTTGATGTTGCTGTGTCAGACCACTCCAGTGTGTGTTTTAAGGTCAATCTGTCCAATAAAGTCACCAATGTAGAATGCACTGTTTAAAAGCACTTTGTGAACTTGTTCCTGCTGCCTCAGTGCCACCAAAACATAAAAAAACATAAAATCTTGGATGTCCTCAAACTTAACAAGGAAGTTTTAATCATTGGATCAAAATATAAAAAAGAAAAAATAATTTGTGACCTAGGCCATTACATATATTACCATTCCTGGCTGTATACTATATTTGCAACATCCAGTAGCTCATTTTAAGACACTGAAAATGTGTGTATGTGTGTGTGTGTGTGTGTGTGTGTGTGTGTGTGTGTGTATGTGTGTGTGTGTGTGTGTGTGTGTGTGTGTGTGTGTGTGTGTGTGTGTGTGTGTGTGTGTGTGTGTGTGTGTGTGTGTGTGTGTGTGTGTGTGTGTGTGTGTGTGTATTTTGGGGGGGGAAGGAAGAGTGGGCGGAGGAATTTGTCAAATGAAGGAGAGTCCCACCCTGATATGAGGCTGTGAGCGGTTGCGGTTTTACTATGCTGGCGACTGGAGCTGCTGTCTGAGCTGCTAATTCAAAAACAATAACAACACTGAAAAGCCC
Organism: Aldrovandia affinis; assembly: GCA_029706075.1. Lineage (NCBI taxonomy): Eukaryota > Metazoa > Chordata > Actinopteri > Notacanthiformes > Halosauridae > Aldrovandia > Aldrovandia affinis. The sequence continues at coordinate 2,455,851 of JAINUG010000005.1, forward strand.
AAGGCTTTCCCTGGCTTTGGGTTAGGGTCAGGGTCAGGAGGGAAAATTGTAGTCAGGTGGCGAGGTTTGGTGGGGAAGGGACCACAATTAACCCAAAGATGTTTACGACTGCCAAAACCTTGTGCTTCCTCTGTCTCTGTGTTCAGATCTCCAGGCCAAGCCCCAACTCCAGCCCACACACTGTGATGTAATCAGAACACTCAAACCACATTCCAGAAGCACAGCTTTTTAATTACATGCAAGATATATATATTATCCTCAATAACAAAGTATCCCTTCCTAAAGACAGTGAGGGGGTTGGGAGATGGAGAAGCAGAGGATAGATTCACTGGAAAGCAGCGTCCAAAGAACATGACTGACTGATAATGGTTAAAGTTTTGAACTTGAACTTGAGTCTTGAACTTGAACTCAAATTGTTTTGCATATGGACTCACTCACCATTGTTGCTCATTACAAACTATTTGTTCAGACCTTGAGTTCCGGCTGCAGAGAAGGATGAAAAGTTTTGTGATATGCACTAAATAAATACATTTGAGTAGTCAATATCTTGACAACTGTACACCCCTCAATAGTCTTATTCCATAACAGAGTAAGAAAATAGAAGCCATTTCTTGAGTCATACAGAGACATGACTATCAACAATACAGTTTCACGTTCACATACAGTGTAGGATGTCCTAATACAACACACCAACAAGAGTCCACAACCATAGTAACTAGAATGACCATTTTCTTAAACTGTTTCTCAAAGCACCATTTCACAAGGAAAGAGCAACCAGGCCTGAGGAAGAAGCAATATTAAGGCATTAAATGATAGCATGCTGTGAGATAGCTTTGTGTGCTAGCTAGCTAGCTAAGTAGATCTAACTTTGATGAAGTAAGCTAATATGACAAGCCATTTTCACATTTAATTGTTGAGTTTCATATATTTATCAATTCTATCTCAGATATCTGGAAAATAATTAAATGTTAAAACGGCTTGCCATAAGCTAACTAGCCTTAGCTAGCTAGGAAAGGTTTTTTAGTTGCTTAGATAGGTAGATAGCCTAGCTAGCAAGCTAACTAATGATAGTGTCTTTTGAATAAAAAAAGATCATTGCTTAATTTGAATATGACATGTTCACTGTCCCAATCGCAATTCTACCAGCTAACATTACCATAGATACAATGTTCCCTACTACTAGCTTATTACTTGGCTCTATGATGTTCGAAAATGGCTTCCTTTAGCTATAGTGGGTATTTTTTGGGGTGCCAGAAAGATAAACTTGATTTAATATTAAAGACAAACACAGTATATCTTACAGTTATATTATATGTATAATTATATAATTATATATATATGTAAGGGGGTAGACAAAATAATGTCTACACCAAATGAAAAAGGACTCATATTGTGAAGTAACTAAATCGTAGTTAAAAAGGAGTTTACACGTGTTTCATATTAATGTTAATACTGATTACCAATATGTTTCTGCTATAAAAGATGTTTAAATATCAACACTTTAATATGTGAGTTTCTAAAGCAACACAAGAGATCTAACAGATTTTGAAAGAAGTCAAATAGGTGGTGACCGAATTTCAGGTGCTTCAGTCACAAAGACCGCAAAATTATTTCATGTGTCAAGGGGAACAGTTGCGAAAATCATGATGTCATACTCCAACCAAGGAAAAACTGTATCAGGAAAGAGGAACTGTGGTCGCAAGTCAAAGCTCACTGACAGGAATAGAGAGACACTTAACAGGATAGTTGCTCAAAACTACATTGTCGTGAGCTTCACAAAGCTGATATTTACGGTAGGGCTGCCATTCTGAAACAGCCTGTAACTAAGGCCAATGCCCAATAATGGATAACTTGGTGTAATGAGTGCAGAGACTTCTGAGCAGTGGAAGAAATTAATATTGTCTGATGAGTCATGTTTTAATCCTACACCTGGCCAGGTTTATATTTGGGGAAAGCCAAATATCAAGCCAAATATCAAGCCTTCAATCTACATTGCCTGTTCCCAACTGTTAAACATAGTGGTGGATCTGTTATGGTATGGGTACTCATTTAATGGGAGTCATCAGGTCTGACTATTACTCTGTATGGTAGAATTACAGCCAAGGCATAAAAAGCCATGTTAGGCGACCAGGTGCACCTTATGGTGCAGACATTGTTTCCTCAAGATGTTCCCATATTCCAAGATGATAATGCCCCCATACACACTGCTAAAAGGATTCAAGGTTGGTTTTCTGAACGCCAGGGTGAAGTCAAAGACCATCCATAGCCTCCCCAATCACCAGATCTAAACATCATTGAACCTTTATGGGAAGTTCTGGAACATAGTGTGGCATACATTTCTACTGCCTCCATTGCTCAAATTGGAGGCTTTCCTTCTTGAATAATAATCCAATATCCCAAAAGAAATACTTAAAACTTGTATAACAGCATTCCAAGAGGTATTGAAGCTATTCTGAAGACAAAGGGCAGCCGTATGAGTTCAACATTCATATATTGTTTTGTGTTTCATTATTTAGTCTACCCCCTGTAATGTTACATATAAAATATAATGTATTACACGTTTGATTTGTTCTTGGTTTATTTTTAGTTTATTAAAATATTGCTTAAATATATGCTTTTATTGAATTATTTTGGGATTCTAAAGCAGAATTATACAATCCTATCGGGTTCTAAAGGGCTAATTAAACACAATCTGGGTTTATGTATATAAAATAGTGAACAATTTGCCTATTTTTTGGAGCTTGAACTCTTCACCCTACTGACATGTTTTTTCTGTGTGACCTCAGTTGAAGTGTGTCTTTTCAGCACTGAGTATTTGTTGTTGTATGAAACTTGCACATAGGGAATAAAGTTATCAAAAGAACTAAGAACCCCTGTAGAATCATCAATAAACCTCCTTTGGTTGTGATTACAGGTTCAGATATGACTCGTGGGGAGTGGACAGCCGTGTTATTTTTGCCACCAATTTTTGATTGGAACTGGGCTTGTAGCTCAGAGGTTGCTGGTTCAATTCCCAAGTGGGGGCACTGCCGTTTTAACCTTGAGCAAGGTACTTAAAAAATATCCAGCTGTATAAATGGGTATGTAAAGAAATGTAAAAAACTGTGTAAGTCGCTCTGGATAAGGGTGACTGCTAAATGTAAATGTAAATGTAAGTTAGCTTTATATTTAATCTAGAAAATCAGCTAGCTAGCTAGTCACATTGTGTTTCCATTTTAGACTGTGATCTTTTTTGGATTACAAAGTTACAAAGTGAAAGCACACAGTGCTACATAAATAAACAATACTGAAGAATAACTAGCTATGTTTACAACTGAGAATCAATGAATGATGTCTATGGCTATGCTGCTGCATTCCTGGATAAGAAATGCTCATTTTGCATTGCAGGTATTGATAGCTAAAGTAAAATGCTACCTGTGCCAGATAGTTAAGAAGGCTTAATACGCACACTCATTTAGGTAGGATTGCTTTGTATGACAATTAGCATTACAAACGTTACCAATGTTTGCAAGTAACTTGTATTGAATGTTAACTGCCATCAAAGCTGGTTTGAAAAAGATAGCTTGGTTAGCTATACTAACTCAGAAAACATCTCACATGCTAGCTGTAGGCGGACAAAATTGTGACATTGAGATGTCTATGTAAATTGTGGGTGTAGAAAACCTGGGTTTTTTCCTCCCAGAACCGACAAGGGACATATCTGTACAATTATTTCAGTTGGCTTCAAAGAGCATAGCTAACATTTCAGTTGATGGTGATTACCAAACGTATGATAGCAAGCAAGGTGATAAATTGGCAAATGAGTGCTCACAGCTATGGAAAATTTAGTTAATGAACTTCATGTAGGGTATTCAGCCAATGACAGGCATGTATTTAGCATGTTCTGCAGCTTCATGCATGCTTACTATTGGATAAACAGAATCTGATCTCTAACTACCAAAAACTCTTTTTTTTCAACATTGAAAGCACACATTTTCCAGGACATTTTTGTCTCATCATATTTTCGTCAGTATAAATGTACATTTAATTAGTCATCGTCATAAAAAAACTGGTAGTTGAGGACAATTTTTGTCCTCATTTTACTCAACCAAATTAACAATGGTGGGCAGTGAGGTTGAGGCTTGAAGGCTCTGCCATAAAATGTGACTTTGGGAAATGAATTTACTTGATGAATCAGGGTGTGTGAAAGAGAGAGAGAGAGGAGGAGAGAGAGAGAAGGGGCTTACATAATGTTCCTGCATCTTACAAACAGCTAATATACATTGTGGTATCCATCCAACTGGGCAATGTGCTCTGTCTCCCTGAATGTTTGAGTGAAATAGCAATAAATCCAACTGAATTAAAAGTCACAGGATATGCTGTCTGTTAAATATCTGCCCTTTTTGTTATTCTCAGCAGAACAACAAGGATATCATAGGCACAAACCACACTTGACAGCTGGTTTGAACTTTTGTGGGCTGTAAATCCTCTATGGTCTTGGGAACTGCAGTGGAGTCATAGCTGTATGAAGCCTCGTCTTTGCACTTGTCTGTGTGTGTGTGTGTGCGCGTGCGCACGCGTGTGTGTGCCAGTGCATGCGGGCCAAAGAGTTTTCATTTCCAGACATTTCCACACTTGAGACTGAGATTCTTCAGACAGAGAAGCTCATTAGTCAGTCATGCTCAATCAAGCCACTGATGTCAGATCAGTTTGAAGTCATAAAGGTTGTCTGTGACTGCAGTCCACGCAGCAGGGGCTCAGTTAAGTCGGTATCTTAACAATATGTACAATCATTGATGTTTTCTCAGTGGTTTAGTCAATATTATTAGTTTATTATTCATCATTTTCATGTTCATTTTTATTTGGGTTTCCTTATTTATAATAGCTAATGCAGTGTGCTGGCTTGTAAAAAGTGTTCTTAACAATGGAACTGTGTTGGTAAAATTATGCTTTTGGTCTAATTTATGGTTAATTTTGGTTGAGGTACGGGGGGCTCCAAACAAGATCAACAGCTAGAAACAGCCTGTGGAGGACGTCGGTCTCGGCCACGTGGGAGTGGCATGGTTGCCTGTGTGTTACATGTGGAGGAGACCTTTGGAGCAGGGAGACTTTCCGGGGGCAGGTTTGGCACTCTCACAGGGTGTGAGAGTGAACTGTCACCCGGAAGGTTGCTCCAAAGGCCATAGTTGATGAAATTATTATTTAATTGGTGTCAATCAGTTAATTGATATTGAAGTCAATTGGCTGTGTGAGAATGTGAATTGTTTGGTGGTGAGTGATTGTGATTGGGTGATTGCCTCACAAGTCCCACCTGAGCCAGGCAGAAAGTGAGCCTATTTAAGAGCAGGTGGGGCAAGTGGGGAATCAGTTAGTCTTTTTCTTGCGTGTGTATTGAGAGTGAGTCTTGTTGTCATTGTCATTGTCATTGTCATTGTCATTGTCATTGTCAGTGTCAGTGTCAGTGTCAGTGTCAGTGTCAGTGTGAGTGTGAGTGTGCACACGTATGGTATCGTGTTGTATTGTGGAATGTTTGATGTTGGATGTGAGATGTTTGATGTTTGTGGAGTTTCGTGTGCGTTTGTCGAAAGTGACTGAGTAGAGTGCTTCCTGTGTGTGTGGGGAAGAGGGAGAGGGGTCGCACTAAGAGTATCTGGGTGTGACTCGTGAAAGAGGGCAGTGGGAGTGTTTCTGGGTGATTGAAAGAACTCTCGGGCAGTGGAAGCAAGTGGAGAACTCTCACTGGAAGAGTGGAGAGTGTCTCGGGGCTGGTTGCCAGAAAACTCTCACTGTGGGGAGTGGCGAGGGTCTCTGTATGCATGGGTTGGAGAACTCGGACTGCAAAGTTTGAGTGTCTCAGTATGCATGGGTGGGAAGCACTTGAAAGGTCACTGGATATGTGTGTGCCTGGGGAGGTTCCAGGGGAACTCCGGACGAAGAGGCACGGTGTCCCGTAAGTTTTGATTATTTTAGCTTGTTTTTTGTTTTTACCCGAAAGCTGCGCGGGGAGTAGGGTGAAGAATTTGTGTTTGTGTTTGTGTTTGTTTTATGTTAACCTGCTCTCCCACTGTCTCTTCTGGGGAGAGACAGAAAAAAATTAATTAAAATCCGGTCCGTAGACCGACAAACTTCCAGACTGCTCTGTTCCCATCCAGGGATTGTCACGTGGCATGTGACACAGCCCTTTATCCATCATAAACAGTAGAACTCCAGAGACATTAACCTCAGAGTTACAGACGGACTGATCTGCAATGAAGGATTTAGATCCTTAAAACTGGTTAATTTTGACATCAATTTGCAGACATTTTTAGTTACCCATGACCAATTTCCCAGGCGTTCATATCTCAGAGGTTCTACTGTACTGATATTGTTTAATGAATTTTCTTCATCAAGTTCAGGGTCACAGGAGACATTGATTCTGTGATTCCAGCTCCACTTGCCTTGTCCATATTAACCCCTCCTCCCACCCTCACATTGGACCTTTGAGAGAACTCAAAAGCACATAGAGAACAAACACTTGAGACGGTTTCGTCTGGAGACAGATAATCATTTTTGTCAAGCTCTGTCTGGCTTGGGTTGTGAGTGCCGTCGACTCTTCAGCCTTAAGTAGCATTGGACTAGCAGGCAGCATAATAGCCAGCAGCCAATTCTCATGTTACATAACACCTATTCACCCTCCACATTTTTTTCCTTGCTTAAATGCGTTGTGAATAAATACCTTCATGGTCTACTTGCTAAGTATGTTCACAGACAACAACATGGGTCTTTTGGCGAGGAGTTGAAGTTATTTATTTTTTTGTGGATGGACACATTTTCAGCAGTGGTAATGGTATGTTCAGAATTGTATGTTTTTTTTTAATGGTGGAATTCCATCGGAGTTCATGCCGACAGAAGTGCTGTCTGGACATAGAGGACTTGGTGCTCTTGGGAAACTGATGCAATGGAAAATGCATAATTTGCAGTATTGGAAATATCTTCACTCCAGTCACTGGAGACATTTAAACATGTGGTGGTGAAATATTTACCCTCCTGTCTCTCCTGGTTATTCATAAAGATAGGAAGGCCAGCGAACTATGGTGTTGTTCCTGCTTTCAATACCCCAGGCCACATGCTGGTGGAACCCTGTAGCTCAGTGTCCAATCACATGACCTTCAGGTGGGAGGAAGCTCAGCCTTGTGGAGATAAGGCCTCAGGGGGCCTGAGGTTTGTTTCAGAGAAGTGCTGACCAGGAAACCCCCCTCCAGTGACTGTGGTTTCATAGATGATATGTAGAATAAAGTGTGACAATATTCCTCTGGGTCAGACAGATTAATATCAGGGATGTTTTTGACTGCGTGGTCTCTCTGCTTTAGGGGAGTCTGCAGGGCATGGGAAAGTTCATCTCAGCCTGCTCCCTACCATTTGGGAAGTCAATAGGAGACTGTTTTATTGATACAGTCAGCTGTGATACAGTATCTCACTCAGTCATAAAGCACCTTACAGCCTTCCGTTCCCCCAGGCCTCTTTTCCATGCAATACCTAGGAGCTCCGTGGAGTCTCTCCTGAGCCGTAACAACATCATAGATACAGAGCAGAAAATACACTGGCAAACTGTGGAATGAATATAAGCATTCAATATAAGTATTCAAAACACGAGACAGGAGTGTGAGAAATCTGTTGCAGCTAGACTCATTCTACATGACAACAAAATTAAATAGTTTTACTATATGCAGTCAAACTGGTTACTGTTCCCAGCTCCAGCAGAACCTGGCTTTACTAGAGAAATAAGGCCAATCCTGGGTTCTGGAAATAAAATTAAAAATAATAAAATAAATATTGTCCAGGCCAGGAAATATAAGAAGCATACCACTTCACCCCATGTGATACAATAGTGGAGCAACAAATGATACTACAGGTAACTGTCAAAATAAAGAAAACACTTGAGTAAATTAAGGGCTCTGTTATGGTGTGGTGTCCATTTTCCTGGCATGGTTTAGGTCCACTCAACCCCTCAGAGGGCAGGTAAACGCCAATAAATACAAAGCCATTCTGAGTGATCACCTTCATCCTATGGTGAAGCATTTCTATCCTGATGGGAGTGGTCTCTTCCAGGATGAATTTTCCATCCACAGGGCATGAGTGGTCACTGGTTTAATGAGCATGAAAACGATGTAAACCATATGCAATGGCCTTCTCAGTCACCAGGGGCTGTATTCACAAATAATTGTATCTTACCACTAGCAGTACTCCTAAATCGCACTAAAACCTTTTAGTTAGGAGTCCCACCTTAAAACCTATTCACAAAGCTGCAAAGACAAACTCATACTAAGGAATTCCTAGAATTTTCAAGCTAAGAGTGAGGGCGGGGTTGACGTCGTTGCTATGGATGACATTGTTTTTCATGAACGAGCTTACTCAGAATGCCCACAGCGATTGGCTGATATAGGGGATGGGTCTCTTGCCCGCGATTTCAACCTAGCAAATAAATGATATGCTACTGTAAAGGGGTATGTAGGACTACCTGTTCCTGTTATATTCTAGTGGTGTAACAGATGGCAGTTGATCCATGATCCGTACAGATCAACCCCCACGGTTCGACACGCATATGATCCACGGATTAATAGCTAAATTGAACCATCATAGAGAAATACAGTTTTAAAGTAACAATTCGCTAAATCTCGATGCAGAGTTACAGCGAAGAGATAGACAACCATGTATGTTTTGGTTTGCTTTGTTTTTCATACTAAATGCCTTTCTGGGAGGCAGGTTTTTAGAAACGCAACCAAATTAAATAAAATTTAAACATTAGCGATCTTTTAATTTTTTATTAAATTAATTCAGGCATAAGATTAAGTTAAATCGCCTAAGGTGTACTGAATCTAAAAATGTAGTTTGTGAAATGTTCGAATAAAGATTTAGTGAAATAACTTACATTGAAAAACTGAAATTATCATTCATTCAATTCCTTGAGAATAGTTCCTGGTAATTTTTGGTGGAAACGCGCCTTTGGTCCCCGTTATTTTTTTTTTTGCTGATCTGAAAAATGATCCGATGCACCCCTATTAGGCTATATTCTAATAAAGATTCTAAAATACAAATGTAGGCTACGTGTCACTGATTTAACATGAAACCAAGAATATTGACTAGTCAATTGGTTACATGTCTGCATCTCTAAACAATCAGCGGGTATCTATATATAATATATATAATATAATGTATATATTACCCTCGCGATTGAGGCGGTACCTTTTATGAGCTCTGTATCATTCAATATCTCCAAAGTGTTTACGCGATTGCGAGGACGATTGCCGGTAGCAGCCATTTTCGGATCGCTGTCAGTAGGTCTTTAGCGACTTAGAAGTCCTCTTGACTGCTTCTAACTTCTCCTGGACTTAGGAGCTGTTTTTAGCTCTCAAACCCTTTGTGAAATACTCTATTTAGGAGTCCTAAATTTATGAGTGACACGCCCATTATTTTTCGGAGTTGCTTGACCAACTTTTACCCTTAAAATGCTTTGTGAATACAGGCTCAGATCTCAACCCAATTGAACACTTATGGGAAATTCTGGATCACTATCAACAAAACACCAAATCATGGAATTTATTATGGAAGAATGGTGTTGCATCCCCCAGTTCCAGAAACTGCCAAAAAAGCTGTTCTTGTGGTGGCCCAATGCCCTATTAAGACATTTTATGTTGGTGTTTTCTTTATTTTGGCAGTTACCTGTAGGTATAAAAGTCAATTCATACTTAAACCCAACAGTGAATACACTAAAAGACACTATTTGCCATTCCAATAAAATTTCCTAAAATGATGAATACATATAAAGCATAGTTAAAATAGACAAAAAAATACTAGCTAAAATAGAAATTTTTTTAAAATCCATTCATGAACCAAAAAACAAATTAATCCCAATTGCTATAACTTCTATAAAAAAATTGTATCGGTAAATGAATGATGGACAATGCTCAATTGAGACAACCTCTCAATTTTTAAGCCATTAGCTATTCATGTTTTTTGCCTCAATTTATTTAAAGTGGGCTGGCCCATTAGCAATTATCACTCGACACTTGAACTGTTCTTGTTTTCACCCAAATTGGATGCTTTATGGATTAATTTATCTTTATTGTTGTGCAGTACAGGTGATTTTTATATGGTACTATTTTGTGTGTTGTGACAGTACAAGACATATTTATCCCAAAGGATAATAAAGTTAATCATCATTAGCAAAAACACCAATCCAATCATGCATGCCAAAGGTTTTAAATAAAATGTCCCTTATAATTAGCATCCAAGAAGAGCATTCAAATTTTGTCTAGACCTGGAAAAAAATAACACAATTTCCTTAAATGTAAGGCTTTAGGATCTATACTGTATAAGGCTTACGTTCCCTCAGTCAGCTGGTCCTGAGAGGAATTCATTAGCTAACCACTAGCAATATTAACTGTAAAAAACAGACCAACATTGTTCCAATACATGTCAACAAAATTTAATATCAAATCAAAGATTCTTCTTTGCAAATCCAGGACAAAGAAACTAAATTACGAAACAAACTAAAATTTTAAAACTAAAATCTTACACTAAAAGGAAATTGAAAGTGAAAAGAATATCTCTTCGTTGTCAGAGAGGCAAAGTTCTCATGTGATCACTGCCAGACTGATGCAATTAAGATGCACTTTTCCTGCACTTCAGTTAATACACACAAATCCATGACCCTTTTGGGTGTTATAAAAATGAATGATTTTCCTTGCTGAAGGACAGGAGGATATACAGCCCCCCTAGCTGCTACATATATAGAAATGGAGAAACAGGGCAACATCTTTATTCATTTAGGTTGAGAAAACAAAATTAAATGAATGAATGTGATGATATGAGGAACATATACTGAGAACCTGAGACTGCACTATTACTACATACTTTCCATTATGACTAAAACATAGCATGATTCTGCAGGACTTGGACTGCACAGCAAGGAGATTCCATTCAGCAGATACTAGTGAAGAAGGTTGTTTTATCAAAGGCAGCTTGAGATTAGCTTAGTGTGCTTTGCAGCACTGGACTAATATATACCCTAGTGAAAAAGAGAGCTTATGTATGTGTGTGTGTGTGTGTGTGTGCAGACTGTGCCTCTGTGTAGACGCTGTGCTAATTATGTTCTGTGTTTGTTAGCTCTGCTTTGCCAGCCCAACCCATACCAATGATAAATATTCACAAAATATATTTAAAATTGTGTAAAAATCTGTGTTTGTTATCCATCCATCCATTATCTAAGCCGCTTATTCCTGGTCAGGGTAGCGGGGGTGCTGGAGCCAACCCATACCAATGATAAATATTCACAAAATATATTTAAAGCGTATTCCTTGGATAAAAATACATAGAGAAGACGTATTCTGAATATATGAAGAGTTCGGATGCAAAAGCAGATAAATCCATTTTTGTCATTTTCAGTAAATCAAGATTTGACCATAAATTGATGTAAGCAAAGTAACAGAAAGACAGATTTTGTAAGATCTACATTTAAAAATAAATATATCATTTTATATTTTTCTGTTTGTTTTGCATCAAAAGCAGATATATCCACAATCAGATTTTTTGCTAAATTGAAATTGGTTTACTCAGAGTGAGACCACTGCAAATCTGAACTGCATAATTTCTGGTAGTGGGGGACTGTGTTTGTTCTCTACCCTGATATTATGGTGAAAAGACCAACCTTGTCCTCTTTCTCTTCATAGGTCTCTGTTCTGAATTGTACTGCACGGTTGTGCAAATTTAGTATGTTGTGTCTTTTAAAGGATAAAATACATTAGTGGATATTTCGGTTTCTGCTAACAAGAGGGCACGGCATGTGTATCGGTTTCTGCAACAAAACGTTGAATAACTGTACATACAACAAGAGATATATCAAGTTTTGCAACAAAACGATTTGGAAATCATAAAGACAGCACTGTGATGCCAATCACAGCTTGTTTGATTTAGTTTTGGCATGAATGGCGTTTATCAGATTTTGCGTATGAACTCTTCATATGAGAAAGTACATAAATCTTATGTTTCTTTTATGAAAAATTTATGACACAATGTATGAACAATTGGTGCCTTTCTTCATGCATACAAAATGTATAGTAATTATATTATAAGTTGTATTCTACATTTAGAATTATATATTATAAACATACAATACATATAGAGGAAATAATGTGCCAATATTTATAAATTAAAAATTTTATAAAAAGTGAAATGTCAACATAAATAATTAAATGTAAACATGTTATTTATATTTATTTCTATATGTATTTCTACATTTAATTAATTAATAGTGTCACTTTTCATCAGTGGTGTGAAATGGGAACTAATTAAATCTGTCAACATTATCCATCAAAGCCAGTGGGCGGGATCTAACATTTGATTGGTTGAATTTTGTAAAATATACGAGACTACCTATTCACTCTAGATCAGTCGCTTCCAGTTGTTGATGATCACCATGTGATCAAACCTAGCTAGCTAGCTTAGTGTAGAGAGATAAGTAGCTAAGTATCTGTAAAGTCCAGCATGTGTGCCAGCATGTCGAAACGCTGCCCTGAGAGAAGTGCCTGGCAAAGCTAGCAGAGGCGACGCTCCGCACCCCATACAACATTTACATTTTACATTTTAAGCATTTAGCAGACGCTCTTATCTACAGCGACTTACAAGATGTGCATTAATACATGGTATGATCAATCATTGTTCGCACGAGAGATCAGTGCAGTAATACAGCTATAGACATTGTTGTTGGCAGCTGCATACTATACCTGTCACACTGGGAAGGAAAAGGTTAGTACATTTTTTTACATTTATTTATTTGTATTTTTTAGAGGAAGTTTTAAACAATTATACATATACAAAAAGCAGTAATAAACATTTAGGCAGTGGTGATGACAATTGGCTAGATGTACAGAATTCAGTGGTAGTGGAAAGGTGGGTCTTGAGTCTCCTGCGGAAGATCGCAAGTGATTCTGTGGTCCTAACTGAGTGTGGAAGATCATTCTACCACCAAAGGGTCAGGACAGAGAAGATGGCTTGATGGCACAGGCCGGCAGGCCTGCCAGCAAGGAATTGCAGTAGTTCAGACGTGAGATCACCAGGGCCTGGACCAGGAGTTGTGTGGCCTCTTGGGTGAGGAACGATTGGATCCTCCGGATGTTATGGAGGGAGAATCGGCAGGGCCGGGTGATCACTGCGATGTGGTCCGAGAAGCACAGCTGGTTGTCCAGGGTCACTCCAAGACTCCTGGCAGACAGGGATGGAGACACTATGGAGCCTTCCACGGTGATTGAAGCATCAATCATTGGAGAGCCCTTCGCTGGGAGGAAGAGTAGCTCCGTCTTCCCCAGGTTCAGCTTCAGGTGGTGGGTGGACATCCAGGCAGAGATGTCTGCCAGGTATGCAGAGATCTGTGCCGGGACCTGGTTCTCAGAAGGCGAGAAGGAGAGGGGGAAGTTGAGTGTCATCAGCATAACAGTGATAAGAAAAACCATGAGCAGAGATGACAGAACCAAGTGATTTGGTGTACAGAGAGAATAGGAGGGGCCTAGCACCGAGCCCTGTGGGACTCCAGTGGAGAGGGTGTGGGGAAAGGAGAAGGATCCTCTCCAGGCCACTTGGTAGGTCAGTCAGGTATGACTTGAGAGTCTACAAGAGTCCACTCGCGTGGCAAAGTCAGCCACTGAAGTTTCTACAAGCTTGGTAGCTGCAGTTTATAAACTACAGACGCCAAGCTTGTATAAAACAAAGACTTAACCATTGTCAAATATCTCAAAAAACTTTAAATTAGTTGAGTACTATCATAAAAACATAAACTCCCAATCTGTTTCTGCATTTTGCGGTGCTTATGAAGATCACTATGTTGAGCGTTTGTTAGCATTATCAGGGAGAAAGAGGCTGGCAGAGGCAGGGAGAAAGAGGCTGGCAGCAAGCAGTCTGTCGGATGGTTTGTGGCTATTGTTGAGTGTGTCCTATTGGCGTAGGTGGAAGTTGACTAGTGCTGATTTAAAGTCAGTTTAGTTTGTTACATAAAAAGATGTAAGATTAGGATTTGGGTAGAATTATCTGATCTTATATCAGTGCTTAACCTCTGCCTTGAACTGTCATATGACTGAGCCAATGGATGCTGACTGACGTGCAATGATGTGATTAATTTATTAAACATTCAACCCGTGGACAAAAAAACTAACTCCCATCAATATTAGCATTATAGTCACTTCCATATAATGCTCTAATCTGCTTCGATTAGGTCCGCTAGTAGCAACATTTCTCCCACTATGGTACAAATAATGTCATAGACATCCAGCTATGGATATTCAAAACACCTCAGTAGGTAGAAGCAATAAAGCAAAGTTCAACCACCAATGACCAAATGGTGACTCCTGGATACGGCCCTGAATGCATGCACTCTCACACACACACTCACACACACACATGTGCATACAGCCACAGGGGTGGGCGTCCTGTGGTGAGACTTTCTTTTAGCTGATTCTACAGTTTTTCAGGAAGGCAACATTGTAGAAGCATTTCCTGCTGTTACAGTCAAACACATGAACGCTTCACTGCTGTATTTCAGTTTGGTAAGCTTGGCCGGCTTGTTTGCTAAGGCAGTGAAGTAAAGCTGGGTGGTTCTTATTTTTTATATATTTTTGATGTGTCCAGTATGTGAGTGAGGGGTGTGCAGGGAGCAGGGGTTGTTTTCTTGAGAACATTTATTCTATATGTATTCTGTATAAATATATGTTTTATTTGTACTCAACATTTTTCTAATATTACAACAATACTTAAAAATATAACAATATTCTGTATTACTTACATAATATCATTTTTGATACTATATTTACTTTGATACTACTTTTAAACCTATATTAAAGTGAAGACATTTAACTGTGTACCACATTACTATAATATATACCATGTCTCACATTCTTCACTTTTCCATTAATTTCCGAGCTGCTCACATTTTAGACTGATGTAGATCAGACTAGAAATGTCATAGCCAGCCACACAAACTATATGATACTTAAAGGTCGCAATGATTAAAGTTACAAAATTACAAATGAGACAATCAGTCATTAACCAATCCCTGCGTGCCTTGTATGTGGCCCTGATTGGCCAGTCATTGGTTTTTCATTGGCTGCTGCTAAATTCTCACCGCACTCTTTTCTGAGGCGGCAGTGTAGTGTAATGGTTAGGGAACTGGACTGGACTCAGAGGTTGCTGGTTCAATTCCCAGGTGCCGTTGTACCCTTGAGCAAGGTACTTAACCTGAATTGCTTCAGTAAATATCCAGCTGTATAAATGGATTGTATGAAAATAAATGTAAACTGTTTAAGTCGCTCTGGATAAGAGCGTCTGCTAAAGGCCTAAAATGTAAATGTGAAGTGTGATAATATGACCAATGTTTACTAAGTTTGGAAGCATGTATTCCTGGAATGAACTGTTGGAACTATCCTTTATCCTGCTGTCAGTTTGTTCAGCTGTGTGACACTGTTCACCTGTGTGACAGCAGTCTGCTTGTGCTAGTGTTTTTGAGGCAACTCTGCAGTTCCTAACAACCCCCTCCAAAACACACACACTCACACACACACACACACACACACACACACACACACACACACACACACCACAAACAGACACACACACTGCTCCAGGTACCTTAAATTGTAAGATGCCTTAAGCTATGGTGAAGGTCTCTAGCACACCTTTGTTGAGATATCGGCAGTGACCTCTTGGAGACGATGTGAGTCACTACATACGCAATGACACTATACTCTCCTCTCAAAAACATGTAATTGAGTGCTGAAGTCACACCCAACCCCAACCGCATGTAATGTAATCATTCATACAACACAAAATAGATGTTTCTTTCCATTTACTACACACAGACATGTTGTTTTAATAATATATAATACTGAATATATTGCAAGATAATGTCACAAAAGTCATGCGGAGCAGTACAACAGCAGTGCTGTGAATGCACTCACAATCCTGATGAACAGAATATGGTGATTTCCATCTAGGGCTTAACTAAGGTCATTTTGTTCTATGTCACAAACACAGCTCAGTCCTCACAATACCTGGTGCACAGAAACCTCTGTTTTCACAGATAGAACCACTGTAGAGAACCTGAGTACACAAGCACTGCATGGTGTTGTTGCATGTTGCACAATGCAGTGCTGCCTGCCTCTGTGGTCTGATTATATTTAAACACAATTCCTTCCTGTTAAAAAAAACGTGATTCCTTTGGGTTTATAATCTAGGATATGGCAGTTGTTATCCTGCTTGTTTTTAGTTGGTGGGCTTATTTGTAACGCTTATCCAGTAACACGTTTATGGTGGGATTGCCTAGTGTCTGTGCACTGAATACACAAAGAATACAGACAGATAGCTGTGCAATGAATACACAAAGAATACAGACAGATAAAAAGGAAATATGCAGGAAATTACAGCCCTTGAAGTTTTTTGTATGGTTTTATGGTATTAAGCCTCATGGGATACCCTTATTGGAGTAGACAGTGATTGCTTTCAGACCCCTAAGACAAAAGTCTGAGGTATGTCTTTGTACATCTCTCTAAAGTTTATCTCTGAAAATGACTGTCAAAATCATTTAGTCCAGACATTCTTGACTATGAGTCAAGCAAAACTTCATCAAACACCCTTGCCGTTTTCTGTGTCAGTTTGAAGTTTGAAATGTCTGGTACAGTAGATATCCTTTTTTTCTATTGTTTTAGTATTCACATTTTTTTATGATGGAGTTCTAGTTTTAGAACAGATTTTCAGCCAAAACCTTTGTCTGTACAAGCCAAACACACATTGTTTGGCTTGTAAAGTTGTCTCTCTGTATGAACTATGCAGGAGATTGCTTTTATATCACAGAGGACAGAATCAGGATTTCTGCAGTGAAGCTTCAAACTTTTTTTTTCTCCTGAATAAGTGCAGTTTATGAAACATCACAAAGAATTGTATTGAGGTGGTTTTCCAAAGTACTGTATTTAGAAGGTTTTGGCTCCATATCAAATTTATGAAAACATGTTTGCAGTGTACAATTGGAGGTGTTGATTGGAATCGGTTGATTTGCAGCAAATCTCCTGCTAGTAAATTAGTGATAGTGATTACCACAATTATTTATTGTTAAACAATACAATTGTGTATTGTTCAATCAAAGGTCTTGAAGCCCCAAAGGTCTCTCTTCCTGTTGTTTGAAGTTTCACAATTAATTGTTAAACAATTAATTCCTATATGTAGCCTACCTTCAAAGCTATGATCTATTTTCTAGGAATGTGGCTTTCAACTCTCCAGCTTGTGTTTTATCTGGAAACCAATAACAGTTGTCCTGTCTGTACAACTCAAGTTCGGCCCTTGTACAGTTCGGAATTTCAGCTTTGCATACTCTTGACAGCTGTTTTTTTTCTTCTGCTTGTTTTCTCCACATGCATGTGTGTGTGGCTTGAGGGAGAAGTGTGGGGGGGAAGGGGGAGAGAGATAGAGAGATACAAGATAGAAAGAGAGTAGTGCAGGAGCAGTCTGCATTCACAGTTCCCAGATCACTGTGCCATGCACTACTCAAGCTTTGGGCGTTAGCACTGAAACCAGCCTCCTGCCCATAAATAGTCTGTGTTTTCCCAGGCTGGAGAGAGAACAGGAAGAGCCAGAGCTGAGACACAAAGAGAGTCAATTCAGAGCCATACACACACGTACACACACATACACGGACACGCGCATACGTGCACGCCTCCTCTAACACTTGGCTGGGCTCCTCGGATTATCCTCACTGCTTCGCTCCGAGAGAACGTCGACAGGTGCAATCTCCCACACTCGCGGGACGTGATGCAACGTTAGAGCAGAGAGATACAGGATGGCCACCGCTGTGTTCCAGGTAAGAGAGGTCGAATGCTGTTTCTTCACTCTGGTGAAACATCTCTTCAAATATGCCAGGAATCTGAGCACTCTTTATTAATGAATACAATTAATCAATAACAACAATACTTACCTGTACTAACACTATTTATTTATTATTATTATTATTATTAGTAGTAGTAGTAGTAGTAGTAGTAGTAGTAGTGGTATTTATTTATTTATTTATTTATTCTCCCATATCCCACGAGCCACTTAACAGGCAGACAGATCATAACACATAACATAACAATAACATGTTATTTGAACTATGTTGCGTAAGATACTACATGGCTACAGATCAGAGGATGTCTTATGGAAGCATATTTAAGCTGATCCCATGCATTAGTAAAGTAAAAATGCTATTTTAGATCTGTAGAAAGGCTTGTCGAACACAAATGGAAAGTTTTTTTCTTCTTCATTAAATACAGTTGGATTACAGAGCAGAGCTTTTGTAGCCAGTTGATGTTCATATTTTGTTGCTGGATGGCTTTAGTTAAAAGTGATCAGATATGATACAGTGTAATAGTGAGCAGTTGTGTGCAGTCTTGATGGTTTAGATGCTGTGGTGTTTGTGTGTACTCTTATTGCCCTGATTGGTTAGAGGCTGTGGTGTTTGTGTACAGTCTTGATAGTTTAGATGCTGTGGTGTTTGTGTGCAGTCTTGATGGTTTAGATGCTGTGGTTTTGTGGTGCCCTGATTGGTTAGAGGCTGTGGTGTTTGTGTACAGTCTTGATAGTTTAGATGCTGTGGTGTTTGTGAGCAGTCTTGATGGTTTAGATGCTGTGGTTTTGTGTGTACTCTTATTGCCCTGATTGGTTAGAGGCTGTGGTGTTTGTGTACAGTCTTGATGGTTTAGATGCTGTGGTGTTTGTGTGTACTCATATTGCCCTGATTGTTTAGATGATGTGGTGTTTGTGAGCACTCATATTGTTGGCCTCTGCTAAGCTCTGATTGTGGGGGTCCCCTGCGCCTCAAAATTGTGTCCCGGGATGAACTGTGGTCTTTTTGCTCGCATGTGTTAAATGGAGATGATTTGCAGCTGCAGAATGGCTTTCTTGGACATGATCTCCTGTCCAAGCTGTACACGCACCTCCTGTCCACTGTAGCACCTGGGTGACAAATCTTCCCCTAAGCCCTGGATAATCGCCCTCCACAGTGATGTGTGCATCTCTGTGAGGGGAACAGACCCTATGGCAGCATTGTAACAAACGACCTGCCACTGAACGCTGAACGTTTCTGGAATGTGTGTTTGTGTTTGTGTATGTATGTGTGTGCGTGCGTGTGTCTAGGTGTGTGTGTGTGTGCGTGTTTCTGTGTGTAGGTGTGTGCGTTTGTGTATGTAAGTGTGTGCATGTGCCTAGGGATGTGTGTGTGTGTGTGTAGGTGTGTGCACGCATGTGTGTGTGTGTGTGTGTGTGTGTCTGTGTGCGTTTGTGTATGTATGGGTAGGTGTGTGTGTGTGTGTGCGTGCGCGTGTGTGTTACATACAGTATATACAGTACGTTGCATATATACAGTAAGGACTGCATTGAATGCCCACACTGTCTATTCTTGGCAGATTGGCACTGTTTTATCAGCGGTCCAGACCCCGGTGTTCTCACGCTTCTCTCGCTGTGTGACTGCTGTGAGCCAGTGGACAAGAAGCAGAGGGCAGATAAACTGTCACAAGCATGGAGCATGGGAAAAATGTTGTCTGTGTGTTTGACATTTTTCTCTGACTGCAATTTCAACCAATTCAGCTCCAGCTGGGGGAGATGATGTAGTGGAGGACCGTAGTAAACACATTCTTTTTAAGGCCACAGGGAATATGTTTATCAGAAGACCGTAAGGAATATGGTTGTTAGAGCTGAACATAGTGGTCTAATTAAAATACACTAAGTATGTGGTTGATAGAAGAACATTGGTATAGTTTTCAATACAAATATTTGGTTTGAAGTTGATAACTCTTGCATTTGAAAGGTCTGAATCCTTCCTCCAAACCATTATTTTCAGAACATCTCTGTTATTGCTCCAGCTATTTTCCCATTAGTAGTGTGTTGAGCAAATTCCTCACCTCCTGCTCCACCATGTCCAGAATGCATTTTAAATATGCATGCTAAAATGAACCAATACGTACCATCTCAACTGAACAGTGGAAATCCACTGGCTGCTGCCCAGAATGACATGGCACTCAGAGTTTGTTGTCAGTGAAAAATCTGTAAGTTATAGTTCAATGGTAAATTATGAGCGCTCTCTGAAAGGCGGTACAGTTTGTCTCATGCTGAAAGGTATGTGCCTACAGTTTTTTTCTTCTGTTACAACATCAGCTGCCCTGTAGTCATGTGAGTCTATTTTCCTTCCCTGGTGGTGAGTCTTGCTGCTTTAAGTTTGCTCCGGGTTGTTCAAAGAGTAGTGCGTAATTATTGGTCATAGGGTATGGACTGGAAGCAGACACAGAGAGGAGATGGTCCCAATGTGTTGCTTGGAAATATCACCGGCACTTCAGAACGGCATCAGACTTGATCAAACCCAACTGCCACTGTCGGTTTGTCTTCTGCTACCCCCATCAGAATGAATAAGAGCTTTTCTGTTGTTTCTGTACATCAAATTTCTGATTTGTTACTATTTTTTTTACATCCCGTGGCCTAATTGAGATTTAAGCCGGTTGTGATTCTGGTTTAAGCTTGTGCAGATGTATTTTTTACAGAGGGTGTGAGGGAGGCTCTGCGGTCTCACATTATATAATGTCATGGATCATTTCATCTTATAGCTGGAAGATGCATTCCTCCCGCCACACAGACCCACAGAGACATGAATCTGCAGGTCTGTTTTTCCTCCCCTCGGACAACCTCTCCTGTCCTCCTCTCTCCCCCTCTCTCGCTCTTTAGCTCTCTCTCCCTTCTTCGTCTTTGTGATTTGCTCCCGGGAAACCAAATGAAACAATTTTCAGTACTGAGTGCATGTGGAAGTACACAAAGTTGTAAAGCGGATAAAATATAATGAACGCACAATGCTATTTCTGCCCAGTGCTTTTTATCCCAGATAACGGCCGGTGTCTAGCAGTTTGTAGAAATGGCGTGTGCGTCTACATGTGCTCATACCCTTTCAGTACAGTTGGGAACACAGTATCTTTGTAACCTTTTGTTTACATACCATCCCAGGATTTCGGGTAATGGCAGCGTACAGTGCAGTGTCTCTGGGCTCTGGACAGATTTGAAATATGATAAAGCACTTTAATGTGTACTTTAATGATAAATGCAGGCTTATGCTCAGTCTTAATAGTGGTAAAGAATGTCTCTTTGGGTTCATTTCGCCATGGGCAATGATTGCAGGGTGCAGGAGAGAGAACTGGGGAGGGTGAGATCTCCCACTCACTTTGGATCGCATTTGCACTATCTCTCCAAGCACAACACAGCTGTAGCATGTGTCCTAGCATGTGAAAATGTCCTGCGGGATGATCAGTACAGCAATTCCCTTCCGTACTCACTGTCACATGGCCATTAATGAATTCCACAGGAGATGGAGTTTCTCTATAATCTCAGCCCAACCCCCACCCCCACCCCCCATTTCAAGGTCACAGTACAATAATTGATTCAATATGCTTGCAGTCATAATTATCAACTACAGCTAAAAGAGTACATTCAATCCTGGTGATAATGTGTAAATATAACCCTGATCAGTGGGTCTGTTACCATTGCTGCAACTGGCTTTGCAACAGGATGCATTTAATTCCAACGCTGAGGTCACAATGGCTGGAATTTGAACATGGGGCCCCATATTAACAAGTTTATTTCTATTCCCACAGAGATCCCTATACATCCCTTACTCCAGCTCTACAACCCCCCTACCCAATTAATCAGAGAGATGGCTGACTGTGTCTGTTTGAAACAAACTTTTGAAATATATATTTTTAGACTTCCTCTTTCTGCTTTTTTCCCCCATTTTTCTCCCAATTTAGTAACCAATTATACCCTCTATTTCATGTCAATTATCCGCTCCCTTATATTGAGAGCTCGCTGCCATCATCCTGAAACCGGCAGTGACATGCGCAAGACACCGCCTCTTCCTATCTGGAACTCACCAAGCCATCACCATAACTCCAGTATACACACAGGGCCACTCCTATACACAGCAAACTCATATCAACTTCCCTCCCCCCACCCTGGGGCGGACAGCCAATTGCCGCCCCCTAGTGGCACTCCTGGCCATAGCCGAACCTGGCGTAACCTGGTGGAATCGAACCCCGGTCGCAGTGGGCAGCGTCGAACGTTCTACTGCTACACCACCCTGGAGGCCTGGGAAACAAACGTAATCTCTTCCAATGAGCCACAGGAGGCTGCTTGTGTAGACCTTGCGAGGAGAGACGGGTGTCAGTGAGGGACTGGTTTGAGGAGAAAATCCACATCCAGCCTTGTGGATGTGATGTTTGCACTCAAAATGAGAAATTAAACTTCATTGTGAAAAAGCAATGAATATATTTAAGATGTTAAAATGTTGCAGAATATTTTTCTTGCTCAAATTGGAGGGAACAATTTCCTTCAAAATGACACTATTCTAATAAATTTTAAGCAAATATCCTTGTGACAAATGTGTGGAAATATGTTACTTTATTTTTATGCTCAGGAATATTTAACTATGGAATTGCTCGTAAATAAACAGCAAACAAATGGAGAGAAACATTTTTTTTTAAAGCATGTGTGAAAAGTTTCATATGCAGGATTATAAATGGAGAGCTGTGGACGGCTGTCATTACAAGTGAAATCGACATACATTTAAGGGTTCTGTTTTAAGGCTAATTACCCGTAGTTTCTCTTCCCTGGAAGTGAAAAAGCACGCTCAGCATTGACATCGCTCCATCCTCACTGCTACGGTATTAGACCATTTCTCTCATCGCTGGCTAATGCCCGTCCTCCTGTTCAGGCCCAGATAATGAGCAGGCTGAAGCAGGCTATGATATTAACGTCGTTTGAGTGCACATTCAGCAACACCTGACTGCCAAGAATGTTTAATGTTACCGTTGGGTTCCAATCGTAGCGTTTTACAGGAAATGGCGAATGTGAGGCGGCTCAGATATCCTGTGCAGTGGAGCACTAAAGAGCCCTGGCTCTACTTGTGCTGGCCACAGTACTCAGAGGAAGTTATTTAGGGGGGAATTTGTGAAAACATCCTCCCTTTAATTTTGAGGCTTCACCTGAAAAGAGCACAGAGTCCCCATTAACGTTTGCCACTTTGAAAATAACCCAGAAAGGCCTTTGATGGTAAAAGCAGGCTTGCTTTAAAGAGTCTGTTAATAACAGAAAAAGTAATACACATTATTCTGGGGTCAAACAGACCTAAAGCAAGGTTTTAATCATGGTCCCATTCTGACCATAATTGCTTCTACTAAACTCATAATTTTCCAGTACACTGAAAAAAGTAGTTGAGAATATATGACAATCTGGAGGACCTGTGCACTACATCCTATATTTTTTATCACACTATGGAGACTGTAAAGAATGGGTGCATTTTGGGTAATGGCCGCATAAAGATAACAAAGTGCTACCAGGCAGTTCTACAATTATAATGTTCTACCATTACAGTTACGTTAGCATCCTATAATTGCCAGCCTGACAATACTATTACCAAAAACTGTTGATTTCTTCTGTTTCCAGGGTGACATGACCACATGTCTGCCTCGTTTACAGCTGCACAGCAGCAAACACAAGGTGACTCATGCAGGACAAAAACTCAGAACTCCAATAATACAACAAAATACTTCCACAAGTTTCTTGCTTCTATACGGTGTTGTTTAATGAGTGTACAAGCTGGGACCAGCTTGGTCAACTTGGTCAACCCTGGTCCTGAAGAGCCACAGGGTCTGCTGGTTTTTGTTTTCGCCAAAAATGTTTAATTTAATATTGGGTCAGGCGGGTGCGGGTTTAATTCCTGAGCAAAAGGAAAACTACTTTGCAAAATGTGGCCTATAAATATTTGTGATAAATCCCTCTTGTGAAACTAATATCCGAAATATATATTTTAACTTAATTAATGGCTGCATTTCCAACATTTGGTCTCAAATTGCTATCGGTAGTTCAAGCAATAGCTTATTAAAACCATCCACAAATGCACACACTATGGGCACAGTGCGGGTATAGAGAGTAGGGTAGGAGTCACTGAAGTAGCTGAAGCAGGGAGATGAGGGAAGGAGATGGGCAGCTGCTGGCTCCTCATAGAGGCTTCAGAACAACCATGCTGGGGAGTATAGTTTGACTATGGCCTGGAGATAGGGAGGAGCTGTTCACATTACTACCCTATAGGCAAGCACCAAGGTCTTCAACCTGATGCAATCCGCTACTGGGAGCAAGTGAAAGGTGCAGAGCAGTGGGGTGATATGAGAATGTTGAAACGTTGAACACCAGATGGGCTGCAGAATTGTCAATTAGTTGCAGAGGTCGGGAGGCAAAAACAAGGCGGTTGTAGTATGAAGTCACTGAAATGGTAACAGAAATGAGTCACTTTCCATTGATTAAGAAAAATTGAAATACTATCCCCCTCTGAGGAACACTGGTTGTGAGGCTGCGCGGTGTAGGTACTGACCTTCTTTCATGTCACCTTGTCGGACAATATGACAGGTAGGATGTTAACCAAGGAAGTGCAGAGCCTGAAATGCCCAGCCCAGATAGGGCCAAGAGGATGGATGGGACACGGCCAGAGGTCATAGGTGTATTGGTGAGGGGGCTGATGAATGGGAGGAGGTCACTGGAGACAGTCTGAAGCAGGGATAAGGGGATGGGATCAAGCGGGAAGGTCATCAGATGGTTGGAGTGTCAAGTTGTAGGATTTCAACTGGGGGGAGGAGGAGAGAGAGATGCAGAGCTAGGTAGTAATTCAGTGGGGTTGAGACAGGTAGTCTTGAAAAGTGGAGAGGTGAAGGAGCTGTGGGTGTCATCGGCCTTCTTCCCAAAGTAGGTGAGAAAATCACTTGCAGAGAGGGAGGAGGGAGGAGGAGGGAGTGGAGGGATGAGAAGCGAGGGGAAGGTGGAAAATAGTGTCCTAGGGTTAGAGGCAGAGACCTAAGAAAGTAGTAGAAGGTAGTTCTAGCAGCAGAGACAGAGGAGGAGAAGGAAGAGAGGAGTAAGTGGGAGGAGGACAGGTCTTGAGAACAACTCTTGCAACTAAAAACTAAAACTACTAGCAATAGGTTGAACTACACACAAACATGGTGATATACCAACACAGTGAAAATCAATTAACCTAGTAGCACAGCAAACTAAATTAGCAAAAAAGCTGTAGCTACATTTTGTATACACACTGAAGTTCTACACACAAAGGAAGGATGCACACTGGGAAAGGATGCACACAAAGGAAAATAAGGCACACCGCCAGTATAGAGTGAGTATTGAGTAGGTACAGTGTGTGTATAGAGTTTGCACAGTGTGGACCTGGAGTGAGCACTGTGTGGGTATGGAGTGGGCAGTGTGTGTGTGTGTGTGTGTGTGTGTGTGTGTGTGTAGAACGGGCATAGTGTTAGTATTGAATGGGCACTGGAAGGACTTTTTGGGGTTTGTAATGATCTTATGTAGTAACTTCCCCGTAGTGTGATAGGGAGTCAAGGAGAGACGTACAGTATGTATATCTGAACAGTGCCTCCGCCAGCAGGAAAAGCTCGGAGCTTGGAGGTGAGGGAGCTGTCTTTCCCACCTAGTTGAAGACCTATCCTTCATTCTGGCCTGCAGGATGGCAGAACTGTGATAAATCTCCCTCGCCGTGTTTCTGGCATGGCATGTTCGGACTGTGGTGCTGATGTCTCACACATTGGTTTCAGTTCAGGTTGGCAATGGGAGGCGCTCCCAGACTTGTGGTGCTCTCTTGGGGATAGTAGTCCATGGAGATCAGACGCTTTTATCTGCAGAAGCACTCCAGATGCAGGATGCCAGAGTTCACGTGACCGAGTGTAGGCTGACTCCACCCCGGTCCCTGGGGTCCCCGGCACTATGTGAAATATTTCCTTGGGAACATTTCGTTTTTGAGTGGGGGGGCGGGGGTGCCTGCTCTAATCAGTCCCTTCTCTCTCTGGAATGTTTATGGAAAGCAGGAGAGTTTTGATATCCTCAGCGGTTATCTTGTTTGTTGTTTGTTCTGCACTCTAAATTACGGAAGGGTGGTGAAAAAAAGACAGGCAACACACCGTCGACCCTCGATGGACTGGTGAAGTAGGGCCTGAGGCAGCTTTAAACCAGGAAAGGTGTTCGTCTAACAGGGCTGTGAATACCCTGAAGGGTGAAAAGGTCACTCACTCACAGCCCCTGGTTGAACACTGCCAGCTTTTAGCAGTTGAGCAGTTTGACCTGTTCGTGTTTTGCATCTGTCAAAGCTCTTATCATTATGATACAGACCACACATGACAGCTGGTGGATTAAATCATCTTATACAGTACTTTAAATATATTCATGCTTTTTATTTTTTTATATTGTTACTGTATTTATTTAGTACAATATTTTGCTAAATGTCCTCCAAATTGATAAACAAATTAGAGAAATTGACTTGTGAAGTGTTATTTTGTTATATTTTATTTAAGATTATAATGTTTCCTTGTAGCTGGCACCTTTTCACTGGTGCTTGTGCAAGGTAAAGTACCAGTCCTTTGACCTACAATGGGAAGTTTCATTTTGGTGATGTGAGTGATTTACAGATTCTAGTTTTCAGATCCATGCTTATTTGTTATTCCTGCATTGCATGTATTTGTGTTCAGAGAAATATTTGTTTAGCCTATCAATACGTTAAATGTTTACCATGGAGATAACAGCAAGTATAAATACATAGGTGGGTGAAAACATGCACCAGTGTGGGGCCAATAATATTTGAATAAAAGTAGATTTTTGTATGATTTATTCCCATGTCAACAATCCGAAAGCTCCCCAAATATTGATCCCCCCAAAAAGTATGCCTTTGGACCAGAAGAGTACATGAAATAAACCATGAAATCTGCACACCGACAGGTAATGTGGCTTTGGAGGACTGATAGTTGTCTGTGGCTTGTCCACCCCCAGCAGAGCGACCCCCTGAACTTGAGCATTTTGATAGCAAACAGCTCTGCAAGAGAGGAGAAGACTTTGTGGTAGCCGCCGGGCGTATTTAACGTGTAAGCGCATAAATTCGGTTAACGGGATGACCTCTGTGTCAGGACTGTGTGTGTCTTGATGCCTCTACATCTGCTCTGCACCTGCTCTGTGCCACTCCAGCACCAACACTCCCAGCCACGGGCCCCTTTCTTTCCCCTTCCCAAGACTACTGTCCTGGCATGGGAGTGTGTTGGCACCATGCAGTGCGCATCGTTTACTTGGCTAGTCACCACACAGAGAGTGCACAGAGTAGTGCCTGTGTGTAAAGAAATTCTATTTATTCCACTTTACCTACAGAGAAGGTACATTTGTACTGCTCATTTACTTATTTTAACTTTTACACAGGCTGTTTGTGAAGGTACAAACTAGCATGTAAATGAATTAGTACAGGTAACTGCCAAACAAAAGGAAACACTTGAGTAAATTAAGGGTTCTGTAGGCTATGTTGTGGGGTATGGTACATTTTGCTGGCATGGTGCAGGTCCACTCAACCCCTTAGAGGGCAAGGTGAATGGCAATAAATACAACGCCATTCAGTGATCACCTTCATCCTCTGGTGAAACATTTCTGTCCTGATGGGAGTGCGAGTGGTCTCTTCCAAGATGGCATTGCCCCCATCCACAGGGCACGAGTGGTCATTGAATGGTTTGATAAGCCTGAAAATGATGTAAACTATATGCCATGGCCATCTCAGTCTGAGACTGAGACAGCGTATACCACCACCATCAACAAAACACCAAATGATGGAATTTCTCATGAAAGAATGGTGTTAAATCCCCCCAATCGAGTTCCAGACACTTCCATGCCAAGGCACACTGAAGCTGTTCTGGTGGCTTGTGGTGGGCCAATTAACACACTATGTCTGTGTTTCCTTTGTTTTATATCAAAGAATAGCCAATATGTCTAAACATTTGGTATCTGTGCTGTTCCCGTGGTTCATTTAGTCCATGCTCTAGTATGTGGGGATAGTTCTCTGGCACTACCACTAAAAAGTATAAATCTCACTGTCACAGTCCTCCTGTACTCTCCATGTGACCTGGGCTGTTGTCTACTCAGATTAGTGTAAGAATGTGCAGAATGCTCGAAACACAATTAGACTTTATTACATTATCCTGGCTTGTAGACATACACTCTCTCTCGCTCTCCATTGTGCACAGAGATCATTGACATGGGAAGAGGCTGTGTGACTGGAATGCGTGGTCTGATTTAGAGGGGATTTGCATTCACACATTTCGGTTGATCTCTCTTGACTGTAAACCAACCTGGTCCTCTGAACTCAATGGGTCAGAGCAGTTTTTTTCTGTTTTTACTGCCTCACTTTGTGAGCGAAAATACAAGTTTTATTACCTGCTCAGAGATAACACCAAACAGGTGGGCCAAAACTGTTCAATTGAGTTGAACACAACCACTCAGGCAAAAACAGTGAACACAATCTTCCACCAAGCACTGTAATGGTCAGTATTGTTCTTATTCTCCCTTCAATAACCCCCTCTTTCACTCTCTCTTTCTCGCAGGTGTTAATGTGATGAATCAGGCAGTTCTTCCCTTGCTGCCTATTATTAGACTTAATAACCTGCCTCTTTCACAAGTAAACAGCCCTCATCATTGGGGTTGTGGCTTTGAAAGCTGGTATCATTGCGACCCACACTCTTTACCAGTGATTTAGATTGGACCAGGTACAAAATGAGCTAGGACACGGTGAGACCGAAGGCAGAACTGGAGGGGCTTGTGGGATGGTAGACCTCCTGCTCATCTTAGAATTAATCCCTCCCTTAATCCACTCCTGTAATGTGCCATAGCTCCTGCTGTAAACACACTCTTTTTTTGTTAGACTAAAATTAATTTCATTTGAAATTGCTGCTTCAGGCTAGAGTCTAAATATTCAGCTTCTCTGCAGATTGAGATATTTGGACAAGCACTGCTAGCTGTTTATTTTGGGTTGGGAGTGAGAAGCTGTGTGCTAATGTTCTGCAGACCTGCTTTTACTATTGGCCATTATAATACCCCGTCAATCCTGTGCCAATGTATGCAAATGTGTGTGTGTGTGTGTGTGTGTGTGTGTGTGTGTGTGTGTGTGTGTGTGTGTGTGTGTGTGCGTGTGTGCGTGAAAGAGAGAGGGAAGGATAGAAAGTGAAATAATGATACAAAATTATCAATCTTACTGAGGGACCCACAGCACCACTAGCTCCACAATATGTGGCAACGTGCCATAGCCTGAGGGACAGTGAGCAGGCAACCACGGTACCACACTGTAACTCAGGTAGATCTGTTTATACTGTTACTTTTTATGATTATTACTGTAGTTATTATTACTGTTTAATTGTTAATTAATACTCCCCACCCACTATTATTGTTACAATTTTCTATTATGAATGATTTGTATGTTATTATTATTATTATTATGTTATTATTTGTATGCTTAGGCAATACAATGTGCCCCCACATGGACTAGACCCAGGTTAGCATGCAGGTGTCTATGAATGGCAAGTTGAATGGCAAGATCATGCTGTGCTCCTGGCTAGCTCAGATTAGCGCTATTGTATACCCAAACCAGTTTATTTTGGATAGTCGTGATTGTCGCAGTGTGTTTCCATAACAGAATTATATAGCACAGTTGTATAATATTGGGACGTGTCTACGAGTTGTTCTGTGAGACTAGTGTTGGATTCCTAGCTTGGTAGAGTAGAAATAGATACATAAATAGATAGATAAATACATGCAAATAATCAGAGGACTGCACGGCACATTTTTCGTAATCTCTCTCCCACCTGCAGTCCCCCAAAGGTTTTGTCCTGCTACTGCCAAACAATCCTGCAGTGTTATAATTATCCCGGCAGAGAGGTTTCCACACGAAGAGTAATTGAATGGTTGCTGCTTAAAACAGCATGAACTGCTCTTTTATTTGAACAAATTAAATTAAATTAAATTTGCGTGGTCGAAATGCACCAATCAAATAACATGTTTTGTCATATTTTAAAATAGCGCGAGAGTGATTGTTCAATAGTTTGCAACGGGACTGCTTTGAGCATTTGTCACAGCAAATAAATGGTACTTTTTCCACTGCTGCACCACCAACAGCATTCACATCACTAGCAAGCACTTTTTTCAGCAGCATCTGTCATCATTCACTCTATCAAGCCGTTAGCTGTTGAGTGAATCATATAGGCATAGGCTACAACAGTAGTAGCACGATTCTCTGTGTTTACAGCTTTTTGATTGGTTGCTATGTACATTTTATTTGCTCAGCTGCAGTAGGAGAAGCTCGTGTAATTTTACCAGGGATTAGAGCCTTGCTAGAGTAGCTGTGATTTAGTGAGTATTTCATTATTATGAATAATGCTTGCCTCACAGAAAGCCCATGCATTCCTTGGGATTCCTGTGGGCATGTGGAGCTCTAGCAGAAATTGCCAAACAAGGTGAGAGATATCTTACTAAGACGGGCAGTCATGCAGAAGTGAAAATATTGCATGACATCAGCACTGTAAAATACACCAACTGTAAAATGTATTTTTTTTCTCACTCACTCATTGGTCTGGATGGCATACCACTCCACAGCACTTATCTGATGATGCTCTTTAAATGAGTCGGGGCCTAACATGAGCCACAATGGTGCAATTTCTTACTGCATCTGTAAGAACAGTCCCCCCACCCCATGTCCAGAGCACATACAGAGAGGAACGTGGGGGGTGGGAGTGGGGGAACAGTGAAGATGGTGAAAGATGAAGTGATTCATTCATTGAGTGTAGGTGGGATGGGCTGTCATCACCTTGAGTCCTAGGAGAGGGTTAGAGACAGAGATAGAGAAGACTCCTGGAGGCTTGTGGGGTTCACATGGCAGGTAAGACTGTACCGGAGTATATGGAGATACAGGAATGGGGAAAAGTGGGGAGAGGGCAGTTTGGGTGGGGGACTTTGACCCCTGAAACCCCTGCCCTACCCTTCACTGAGCCTTCAGGAGGGCCAGCCCTTTCTGTTCTGTCACAGTCTGCTATGGAATAGCGTTCATACCAACAAATGTTTCACAGTCATGCGCTAAACCACAGCAATCGTTCATCACATTTATCACATATAATACGGTGAAAACAGACGAGGCTAGAGCCAGAGTGGCAAGCAATTTTGATATTGATTCACCAGGAATTAGACAGCAGTGTGCTGAAGCAATATGTCTGGCTTTGGTCACGCACGGTGTCTGAGAATGCAGCATTGCTGTTGGGCAGCAGTGTGATGTAGTGCTCGTGGAATTTGATGGTGAACCAGATGGCCATAGGCACACATTACCAGTAAGCTTTTTAAAATGTTCTGCTGCATGAATTGATAACATGCAGCCTAAAACTGTGAGCTTCGTAAGTCACCCTATATACGGGCTGAAAAGCAATTAAGTAAGTAGGTAATGACATGTAATCATACTTAACTTTAAGTTCTAATTTGTTTGTTTTCAAACTGTTATAATGTACTAATATTTTTATTCCAGATTTTTTCCCCTTTTCTCCCAATGTAGTAGCCAATTATACCCTCTTCTAGTTCAACTATCCCCTCCCCCCTCTCGTACAGTGACAAAAGCCAACACCTTCTCTGAGACAGAACCTGTCAATTTGTCGACCGTAACTCCAACACACAGTGCTGCATGCGTATGGCAAACTCCAGCTTCCCTTCCCTCTCCCCTGGGAGCGGACAGCCAATCGCCACCCACAAACGGTACTCACTGTAAGAGCTAGGCTGGCACAGCCTGGGTTTGAACCCCAAGCTGCAGTGGGCAACCTGCATGTGGAGCAAGTGCCTTTACTGTCTGCGCCACTCGGGACATGGGGGCAAACTTTTATATGGTAAATCACAAGAAATATCTGCGAATGAGGAAGTCAGAGGACCTCTGGATATTTACATTGGTGTTCATCTCTTTCATTTTCTCTGTTGATGACCAGTTTTCTGGTAAAAACATGTTGACTGCTGTGTTGAAACTGTGGTCTAAACCCAGTCCATATTTAGCTCTGCTACCCACTGCACTAGTAATGAAGAGGCAAGTCAAAATTGAAACGTTCTTCGGTGTCTAGAGAGCCATAATGACTTCCTTCCTTTTACTTCCTTTGTAACCGGAGTCCTGTAACGATGTCAGCCGAGCAAAAACAAACAGAAACAATCGCAACGTACAGTGGGGGCACTCTCATAACCAAATTACACAATTATTAGTCCTCTTGTGAGAATGAGGGCGTGTTGTGGTGGCTGTCTCTCAGAAAGCATCCTGTTGACCTCTTCTACAAGAGAGGAAGCAGGAGGGAGCCAATTAGAGACAAAGAGCAGACAGAGAGAATCTTAATATAGTTGCTGGAGTCACTAGCGTAGCCGGGGTGGATTTATGTTCAAATGAATCTCCTCAAATGTTTTATGACAGTTCTGAACTGTTGATTTACTGCTGAACAATCCATTTGCGCACCACAACCCGCCCCTCCAGTCAACATTTCTTTAGCGTATGTATTTGCTCAAACCCTCCCCAAAATTAATTCTTGGCTATGCCACTGATGAAGGCCACTAATGTTCAACTTGTAACATTTCTAAATGCGTGAATGTGACCCACTCATTCCAGCCTGCTCTTTTCCAGTCTCCAGGAAGTGATCCATCTTGATTCTGTAATTGCAGGAGAGCAAGCCATTACCTCTCTGCTGTTTATTCGCCACAGGCCTCTGTCTCTCAGCTTGGATTTGTGAGATTTCTGTAGCTGCAGTCAAAGCACTAATCCAATTATTCTAGACTGTAACAGATCATGAGTTTTGGGAAAGCAAACCAAAAGCTCAGACTTTTCCAGCCCCCCCTTCTTGCTGGGATAAACAGATCCATAGCCCCAACTGAGCACAGCCAAGTAGTTTCCCAGTGATCTCCATGCAGTGTTCTAGTTTGCAGAATTGCCTTTTTGTGAATCCAGAAATGCTTGTGTGCAATTAAAATGGTTTGAGCGATGCTGCCCTCTTCAGATGAACTGTGACTAGACTGGCATGCTGGTATAATGGCATCATCAGACTCAGATAACACGTCCAGGATGATGCAAACACACAGATGTGACCGAGCTGGCATCAAACATTTATGGAAACAGCTACAGCTGCTGTATATATTAAGTCACTACCATGAAATCAATAATAAAACAATTGTGTACATTATACCATATACCATTGCTACTTCCATGAAACACAAAAGGTCTTTGTTTAGAGATAGATATGAATGATAGGTAATCATTGATAGAAGGCAGTTAAAAATGTGTTAAGATCATTTAAACACTTAGTTTTAGGAACAATAAAGTTTGATTATAATTGAATAATAGCATGGAAAGAGACAGGCGGAAAATATGTGTCTCTGTTCAAAACGCCTATAGATCTGCGTATTCATTGTGCAATGAGAGGGCATCAACACAGCCATACCTTACTGTTCCATCAGGCTGGTTCAATCAAATGCAGACATTTAACTGTAGATTTCTGTCAAAAATATGCTGGCCTGCATATGTGCCCATACCAGCACTCATATCCTTGCAGTTGTGAGCAATCATTTCAGGTTTTGTAATATGTATCAACAGAGCTGTATATTTATACAGTAGCTTAATTTCTGTGGTAGGCGTAGCCAGGTCTGCTATCGTTGCAAGTCTCTGACAGTTCTCTTCTTCTAAAAGGCACATTTGAATGTTTTTCCAAAACTCACTCAGTCCACTTTGACCAATTTTGAGAAAATCAACATTTTTGTTTATTTTAAATTGAGTTGCATGACACATTTAAATCCCTAAGAATAATAGTGTAAAAGTAAAACTGCAAATATCTAACCATTTATTAGAAAAATAATACCCACCTTGAAAAGTATGGTTTATCAAAACTCACTCAGTCCACTAAGTGAGTTTTGGAAAAACACTCTTCATTTGATGAAATGTTAAATGTAAGGTAAAGCTTTTTTGACTGAACACTTCCAAAAAGACTATTAATGTGAGATTAAAGTATTTTTATTGAGGTCCACGTTTTGACCATTTCTATGTTGTTCCTCTGTCCCGCAGGTTTCTTTGTCCTGTGTCCCTCCTGCTAACTATGAGCTGGTAAGAATCTTTTACGTCTACCATCAATGGAGGTTGTTTTGTGTTCTTTTTTTGTTCTTGTTGTTTGTGTTTTTTGCTGTTAAATTATACATAATAAGTCACTGTCGTGAGTAGACTTTGGATTTGACATAATACATCAAGGATGTATATATGAACTGTTCATCATTTTGGGTGCACCTATCTAGCCTTTGCCATGAGAAAGTGGGGCCATTTGGCCATTTTGACCGAAAGACCATGGCAAATATATGCTGACGATTTCCTTCTATTATTTTAATATTCGCCCTGAGCACTAACATAAACAAAAACATAATTTTCTTATTATTTTAGATAATATTAGTTCTATGTCAAGCTACAAAATTAATTGGAACAAATCTGCATTACTGCCTCTCAGTTTTGTCCCTCCAATCACCTAATCGTCCAATAGTCGCACACTTCAGATATTTGGGTCATGACATATTTCCATCATTTGCAAAAATGGTCAATCGCAATTTTAATTGTGTCTTTAAATAAATTATAATTTAGATCTTATCATTGGGGCATATGGGCACCACTGGATTAAGATCAAGAACTGAAGGAATCCTATGACCTGCCAGGAACTTCCTTTCTTCTATACTTGCAATTGCAATCCGCAATTTTGGCTTACAGAGTTATATGGAGGATGTGACCTACTAATATCCTCTGCTTGAACTACTGGAATAACTGGTTCTGGGCTTTCAAAAGGACTGATCACACTGAAGAATTGGCTTTTGCTAAAATATGCTATAATGATGTTAACAATTTAAATAAACCCATTGACTGGCGTGAAGTTTGGAATAATGTGACCCTAGCGTCTCGTAACCCTAGCCTTCAGATTATTCACTTTAATTGTATTTATGGAATATATCAAGCCCCTCGCAAACATTTTCAAATGAAGTTATACCAAAACCTTGTATTTCCCTTATGCTCTCTATAATCTACCGGAACATTCTTAGATATGATGTGGGCCTGCTCAGATGTCAGTCAATTTTGCACACATGTATCCAGACTACCATCTATCAGACTACCATTCTATCATGTTAGATTATTTGGCTCAACCAGAAATGCACCCTGGCATCTGCCAAATTGTTATTTTCAAAAATCTTAATGGCATTTGATAGTCTTATTGGATTCATGGCTCAATCAGAAATGCACATGGCTTGCTGGCATCTCAGCAGTAAAAATAATGCTGATGCTACAATGGCAATCTCTTCAGTCTTTACTCATGCATCATTGGCTCAGATCATTTTTAGATGTTCTCATGCTAGAACTTTCCGCAGCTCAAATCAATGGCGCAAGACAATAGACAGTCCAAGGCATGGCAAGTTTCAATAGACACAGTAAATATCTGCATAGAAAATCTTTATAGAAACCAGACCCAAACTCCCAACATAAACCTATGGAATTCCTATTTGTATTCCTTCGTCCTATTAAGTTATCTAATTTGATCTATTAGGAAAACAGGCGTGCGTGAATTTGGATTTTTGTTGTTGTGTGCGCTCACATGTGTAGGCACACGTGCATGCATGTTGATGTGTGTGTAAACTGTATGTGGTAGACTTGGATGAACTTAGTTACCAATGTAAATGCTTCATCACAATTGTACAATGTGCTCGTATATATATTCTTATGTGTATGCATGCACATTTTTCTTTAAAATTATCTGCCTGCAAAAAAAAAGAAAAACCAAATAAAATGTTGGTCACACACAAAAAAAGACGATGGGAAATGTAGTTCCATGAGGATGTGCTGTGTTGATACAGTAGTTGGTAGTGTGTTTTTGAGAGCAGGCCAGAGAGGGATCGTGGTGCGGCCATGCATGGGAAAATCTCCCAGCTCAGCGAGTGGAGCAGTTTTTAAATTCCCAGTGGGAAAACAGTATTCAGCCATCTGGCCTTTTTAGGATGGAGCTGCAGATGTATTTGAGGCTGTAAAAGGGTTTCTTAGCACAGTTTAGCACACTGTGTTATTCTTTCTCTTTGGCAAGACAGAACATCCTCAAACACCATCACCTGTAAATACAGCATTTCTAAATACAGCATTCCACATAATAATTGATGTGAAATGGCATTTTTGATGTGCTACTCAAATGATATCATGTCACATTCATCCTGTTTCTTCATGCAGTTAATCTCTTAAGAAAATCTGAAGTTGACACATACGTACATTGTTAATCCTAAATGTTTATAGGGATGTGGGTGGGGGATGCAGGCCACACCCATGCTGTTGCAAGGTCACTGGCTCACTGAGTGCATCGGACAAGTGCACACCCTTCAGCCACAATGCTTTTCCGCAATGCTCCTCACTTGGGTATGGGTGTTCCTGGTGGTGACTCGTGATTCCAAATAGACTTGGGAGTTTCTGTGGAAACAAAACTGGAATTTTAAAGGGGGGGTAGAGAGGGGACAGAAGAGTCCCCCAAGGCTGATGACTGCATCAGTACATGCTTACAAAAGCAAAGACCATTTCTGTCATGAAAAATGGCCACTGCTCCGCTCTGACCTGAAAAAGAGGTAGCATTGAAGATATTCACAGCGCACACCCAAGTTATAGCAGAGGCTGACTGTAGGCAGAAGTGCCAACAATGGAGTAGTTTGGTAAGTTTGAGGTGTGTGATAAGCTGTTTATTATTCAGAAATGTGAAAGAGAGGATTGGCTGAATATCACTCTAAAATGGTCTGTCAGAGCAGTATTTTTCAATGCTGTGGGCTTGTGGGTAGAGGTCCAGAGTACCGTTTTCTCTGTGAGATTTGGGAAGTGATGGATTTCTGTGCCTCTCCAGTGCTAACATACACACATACACATGCAGTATAATATACACACATACACATGCACTCAAACATACACACTTACACATGCAGTCTAACATACACACATACACATATGCTCTAACATACACGCACACACATGCGCTCTAACATACACACATACGCATGTGCTCTAACATAGACATGTACTCTAACATACACAGAGTAAGGTAAACAAGCTACACACCTCACACCCACACACTCCACACACCCCACTAGCTTTACACACTCGACATGCTCCACAATCTCCACACACGCAGACTCCATGCACACTCCACAGACTTCAAACATATACACACACATGCACACCAACTCCACACACTTCAAACACACACAGTCCACACTTCACATACACTCCACATACCCCAATGCGTGTAATTGTAGGGGTTTAAGCAGCTTGTAGAGTGGAAAGGCTCTTTGATTTGAAACCGAGTTATTCATCTCAGATAAAAGAGCAAAAGAGATCAAAAGGAGAAATTGTTCATGCAAGACTGAAGGTTTGATCATGTGCATGGGCACAGTTTTTATGATACTGCAGATGGTAATCCTCCCCTGAACAGATCAATGTGGCTGTTTCCACTTGGCTACTGGTTGCTGGCTGTTTTCTGTTGGTTGTTGGGTGGTAACTCTTGGTTGTTCACTCTTGGCTGGTGAGTAATTTTTCCTAGCTCTCTGTTGAAATGATCTCAATCTGAAAGAGACTGAAGGAAAAGTCTAGAATAATACAGCTTGGAACAGGCCAGGGGCAGAGCTAATAGGCAATACTAGTCATAATGTGCAAAGGCGAGGCTAAAGAGAGAAGGCTATCACCAGAAGATGTCTCTGAAGATGAAGATGAAGAAGATGAAGTTTTTGCAGTTGCAGAAAATGTCACCAACATGGGCACTCTGCATCTTTGAACATCAGCAATAACAATGTTCACCAGCGGTAAAGCCAGACATATGGACTGAAACATTTATCCAAGAGTGTATATTTACACACTTGCTTTGGGTGGGACAGAAACAGATCATGAAGCGGGAGCCAGTATAATCTCTTCCCTGGGGGTAGAGGGTGTGTCACCTACCCCCATACCGCAGACTTACAGGTAACTGCCAAAATAAAGGACCAACTTGAGTAAATGAATTGATTCTGGTGGCTCTGTTATGGTGTGGGGTGCATTTTCCTGGCACTGCTTAGGTCCACTCAACCCCTTAGAGGGAAAGGTGAACGGCAATAAATACAAAGCCATTTTTTGTGATCACCTTCATGCTATGGTGAAGCATTTCTATCCTGATGGGAGTGGTATCTTCCAGGGTGACAATGCCCCATCCACAGGGCATGAGTGGTCACTCAGTGGTTTTATAAGCATAAAAATGATATAAACCATATGCCATGGCCATCTCATTCACTAGATCTCGATCCAATTGAACACTTCTGGAGATTCTGGAGTGATGCCTGAAAGAGTGTTTTCCACCACCACCAACAAACCATTTTAAACACCCTATTAACAAAATCTATTTTGGTAGTTGCCTGCACATCTCCAGGCCTGAAATCTAAGCTTACCTTCATCCACAGGTCTCCTGTCTCTGCCAGAACAAAGCAGAACTTCTTCATATTTCATACATTTGTAGGAATAGTGCATTGCTGCATAATGACCTTAACTGTAGTATCAAGATGGGCAAGTATGGCCTCAGATACTTTCTGATGGGCAAGTATGGCCTCAGATACTTTCATTGTGTTTACACTTGGGGGCCAAGTGTTCCATTACGACTGCGTGACTCCTATTTGGCAGGCATGTGTGTGCTTATGGAGAGTTTACATTCCATGCCAGCTGCCGGTCCTTACAGAAAACAGGACAGTCCATAGCAGGCTCCTTCCATCTCATATTATCGGCCATGTTGTGAGACGTGTCCCTGCCTGCGAGAACACGTGAGATGGGACTTCTCCCCTGAGGTGCGTTTCGTCACTCTGCAATCTCAGACAAAAGCAAAACCATAACACTGTGACTACTAGCACTTTCTTTGTTTGCGGAGTGGCCTTTCAGATAGCGTAACACGGCCATCTTGTTTTCTACACAGCGTAAGCTTTCTCTCGGCTCATGTAGCCTCAACCTATTTTGTCACAAAGCCACTTAATGTGCTGCAGACGTGCCAAATCAAACATTCAAAATACAGGTAACTCCTAAAATAAAGACAACACTAGAGCAAATGTGGTGTAGCATGGGTTGCAAAGCCAGTAGAGCCCAATTTGTCAGCGCAATTTGAAATATCAATGTATATCATTTCATGCTCTGTAATAAAGTCAATTACCAAAGTGCTGATTAATAAACTTATTAGGTAAACACTATAGAAATTAAATAAACAATAACTGAGATAAACAAAACATTTAATGAAGTGGGGTTTTCCGGAAGGTCCTAAGACCACATCGACAAGTGGTTAATGTCAGGTGTATTAGTACCTGTTAGTACATCATTCCAGACTCTCACAATAATTTAGTTGTTAAATCAGTTATCTAGCAATAATACATTCAAGAAAAGGGGATGTTTCTTTAAATATATTTCAAATAAGTCAACTTAAACATGCATTCCAATTGAAATAAATTCAATAAGCATGTGTCACGACAATATGCAATCCTATTTGATACCAGTGAAGGATAGCAAAATGGAAGTACTTTAATGACTCCAAGGAGGACCAGTCCTGGATCCATGATGGTGCAGCTCATCAGCTGGGTTGGAGAAGGTGAAATTCCAATATCTTTGCACAGGCATTGTTTCAGAGGGGAGTTTCCATAAAACTAAACATGGAGGACACAAACAGGTCGAAGAGAAATCTGAGGAAAACTGAAAGAATAGAATAATATCCACCTGGCACATTGCACACTGATAGTTGCAATTTATTTTGCACAACCTGCAATGGTTCATTACAACACACTAAAATAGCAACAATATGCCAGTATTTCATGTCATTGAAACACAAAAAACGAAAGATCACATTTGACAGGGGCGAGGGGACATCTGCTTTAAATGACAGTCTGGAGAGGAGGCATGACATAATTTATGATTTGACATCCGCTTTTGTCAATACAAATATTCCCCTTGAGAAAATGGATAACCCAAAAATACACTCTTTTTTAAAATAAGCATGTAGTGAATGGTTGGGCAATTCCATCTGCTGTTTGTTTGAGAAGGGAATATTTACCATGCATCGTAAAAATACACAAAAGTGAAATATCTGATTAGATAGAATATCTGAAAGATCTGGTTAAAAAATCTGACAGCATATCTGGAGGAACAGATGATTTGAAAGTGGTATTGGCAGATACTGTGTACTTACAATCTGTCAATCACTCCACAGTGGCAGAGGCCGTTGTTAACAGTTGCATACGAAGTGGATTTAAACAATATCATAAGCTTCGTATCGGATAATGCAGGCTACATGGTTAAGGCATACAATGACATTCTACGAGGCTTATTTCCAAATTCTGTTCATTTGACATGCAATGCTCATATTTTAGCACTTGCCTGCAATATACTGTATGGGCAGACAATTCCCCAGAGATTGACAAACCTGTTGTGACAACGAAGAAGGTATTCAAATATTGTTACAGTAGGAAATATTGTTGGACATCTTAAACATGCAAATACCCAGATAGCAATAAAACTGCCACCTGAGCCATGCAAGATGCATTAGGGTAGTTGGTATGCATCCATTGCCTTACCAGGCTCAGTACATCAACTTTTACAGCAGCTTTGTAAAGATGAGTTAGAAAGCTCATACAGCTGCACTGACAGAAATGATGGCATTGCCGAGGGACAGAAAAGGTTTGAAGGAACAGTTGTCTCTTATTTATAAACACAGCAAAAATCTGAAAGGCCTAATTAAACTGAGAGTCCAAAAAATGGAATTCACCAAACTTACAATAAAATTTTGGATCTGGTTAATGAATACCGAACATTGGCACAGCAGGTGTACAGCAAAAATTGATCAATAAACAAACAATTTTTCAAGGACGTGTGGCTTTTTGACCCGAAACGAGTGAGCAACCTGAGCGTGGAGACCCTTCCCTGGAATCTATTCCCGGCTTTGAGGATAATTGTAAATCAGAGATGATAGAATACGTATGTCATGCAAAGAATAGCAGTAGTCATGAGATGTGTCTGTACTCGAATTCTGGAACAGTCCTGAAATAAGCCAGTCACTTCCCAACCTGACATGAATGGCAAATCGATATTTATCAGTTGCAAACAATTCTGTTGAGTCGGAGAGGAGTGTTTCCTCTTATGGACAAGTTTTCACACCTCTATGAAAGAGGAAACAACAAATGCTCTGACAATGATTAAATTCAACACCAAAATATTAAATATTGTGCTCCCTTAATTGGATTTTAAAAATCAATGCATTCTATCAATAACAATTTTGTTTTTTATATTTATATTTTGCCTTTAAACTGTCAAAAAACATATTCTTTTTGCTTTCAATTCGATTTATAAGTTATATGTCAACATATCAGTTTCTTTGCTCTTTCTAATGAGTTGTTCCAAAATAACACATTTTAAATACAGTATATTACATGCATGCATATTATATTACATTCAAATTATACTGCTATACTGAATGGAAAGCTTTTCCTTGTGAGTTTTGGCAACCTGTACGATAAAGAGAAATACTTTTTTAACATAAGACATGATTTTGAATTTATGAAACCTGTGTCTGCAGATAAAATGGACTCTGGTCTGTCTTCAAGTTGAGGTGTTTGTTCACACACCGCTCTCACATTGCATCGTGTGAATGTTATTTAACATTTGCGGAGAACGACCCTGTTCCAGTGCTGCCCTTCCGTGTGACGTACGGGGCTCACTGTGAGAACTGACACAGGGTCAGGGGTCACACAGAGGCACTTCTGCCTCAGACACTGTTCTCATTACAACACACTAAAATGGCAACAATATACCAGTATTTCATGTCATTGAAACACAAAAAACGAAAGATCACATTTGACAGGGGCGAGGGGACATCTGCTTAAATGACAGTCTGGAGAGGAGGCATGACATCATTTATGATTTGACATCCGCTTTTGTCAATACAAATATTCCCCTTGAGAAAATGGACAACCCAAAAATACACTCTTTTTAAAAATAAGCATGTAGTGAATGGTTGGGCAATTCCATCTGCTGTTTGTTTGAGAAGGGAATATTTACCATGCATCGTAAAAATACACAAAAGTGAAATATCTGATTAGATAGAATATCTGAAAGATCTGGTAAAAAAATCTGACAGCATATCTGGAGGAACAGATGATTTGAAAGTGGTATTGGCAGATACTGTGTAATTACAATCTGTCAATCACTCCACAGTGGCAGAAGCCGTTGTTAACAGTTGCATACGAAGTGGATTTAAACAATATCATAAGCTTCGTATCGGATAATGCAGGCTACATGGTTAAGGCATGCAATGACATTCTACGAGGCTTATTTCCAAATTATGTTCATTTGACATGCAATGCTCATATTTTAGCAC
The DNA here is from genome assembly GCA_029706075.1 of Aldrovandia affinis. Taxonomy (NCBI): domain Eukaryota; kingdom Metazoa; phylum Chordata; class Actinopteri; order Notacanthiformes; family Halosauridae; genus Aldrovandia; species Aldrovandia affinis. The sequence continues at coordinate 2,498,180 of JAINUG010000005.1, forward strand.
TTGCCTGCAATATATTGGCAGACAATTCCCCAGAGATTGACAAACCTGTTGCGACAACGAAGAAGGTATTCAAATATTGTTACAGTAGGAAATATTGTTGGACATCTTAAACATGCAACTACCCAGATAGCAATAAAACTGCCACAACATAAAATTCCTCTTCTAATGCCAAAATCACAACTTCTCAGTGGAAGTAGACCTGGCTCACATTTTTTCAGTAGAATATTGTGCCAAAATTCCCAAACTTACCTTAAGCCCCACCATAAAGTAACTCTCATCCAGATCCAGAGTCTTGGGTTTCTCCCTCTTCCATCAGTATGGATGCAAGTGACCTTTGACCTAACATTGCCAAGTAACTGTAGAGGATTATGTATCGACTGTGTTTGAATGTGTGTTCTAGCATGTTCTTAAGATCAGTGAAATGTATTGCAAGGTACAGGTAACTGCCAAAATAAAGGCCACACTTTGGTAACTGGGGAGGGGGACACTCAAATGGCCCTGGCCCAGGTTGTGAAATCCATCTAGGCGGTGGGGGATCATTGGAAAGGGGAAGGTCGAGCCTATCCGCCAATACCATCTGTGGCACCCCTGATAGCCACTCATGGTACTGCACCCGTTTAAAGCATCCCTCATTTACTCAAGTTTTTCCTTTATTTTGGCAGTTACCTGTGTTTATGAATTGCCCTGCTCTCCGTTTTGCCTTTGTGGCATAATTAGTGTCCTTTAAAACAGCCCTTATCCTGGCATAACATGGATGCACGTGTGGTAAAATAGTATGTAGGGTGCCCTACAGCTGCCCCGAGCTCTCAGGTTTCCCCAAACACCAGAACCCAGTCTAAACCATTCACCAAACCCCAAACACCATTCCCAACATCATGTATTGCAGTGGACGCACAACACTTATGTTCACTGGCTCACAAGAAAAACTCAAAGTTGCCATTAATGCAGCGCTGTCAAAGACCATGTGTCAGACAGAGGTGGAGTTTCACAGAGTTCACTGCCTGTAGTGGTTGTAGAACAGTACTTGAATTAAACATTTCCGGGTGCGGTTCCTCTTCACACTAATATCACACGTTAGATCTGTTCTTCACAGAGCCTTCATGTGAACAGCCATTCCTTTCCCAATAAACCTATAAATACTTCAGGAATGCAAGGGTAGTCTTTCCGTCATAAGTCATGAATGTAATGAAAATAATATTTTGCACTGATAAACATCACAAGCTTTTCAGATGTAGTATGAGTAATTTTCAAGGGAACATAAATCTTTAGCTAGGGGAAATGTGCATAGACGTCATAAAATACCCTACCTTGTTAATGTTACAAATGATGTTGTTAAAATGATTTAGTATGAAGGCATAGTATCTACTGTTGAGCTATTTTTGAGCTTTATGTAATTCTTTACATTTTCCACAGTGAGTGAATGTGATAACTACAGAGGGGGATGATACTAGTATGAGCTGTATTTGTTGCTCAAGGTTGGTTGCAGGTTCGATTCCCAGGTGGAGTACTGCCATTGTGCCCTTGAGCAAGGTACTTAACCTGAATTACTTCAGTAAATATCCAGCTGTATAAATCGATTGTATGTAAAGAAATATAAACTGTGTAAGTTGCTCTGGATAAGAGCATCTTCTAAATGCCTAAAATATCAAATGTACAACGTATCTCTGAGGTTCTCCCAGGCACAATCTTCGTCTCTCAATCCCAGCATGCATGGGGCCCCTGTTCAGTGCAGGAGGGAATCATGGTGAATCACGTTGATAGGTTGCACACAGCCCATGCAGACCAAACTGGCTCTCAGACTCCCATGTAGGCAAGTTCTGTGTTGTCACATGATCCTCCATCGCCAGTCACAGTCCTCCAACCGCCCCTCTCCCTGCCATCTTTCTCCTCCCTCTGTCTCGCTGTGCCCTCCACCCCACCCTCTCTACCCTACCTCCTCTGCAATGCTGCCATTAGTTTGAATGAACAATCCTCCAACCAGCCGCTAAAAATTATTTGGCCATTGCCAGCCCCATTGCTCATAGTGGCAATCAATTACTGTGGAGGCAAACAGAATCTTCCAAGAAATCCACCTCATTCAGAGAAAAGAATGTCCATTTCCCATACTGCATTCCTATCGCTGTTTCTATTATATATGTCCTATATTTTTGAATCTGCACTGGAATTTGCCACAGGAAGCAGGCTGTCTTTAATGGAAGAGAGATGGGCGATGGTGAGAGATAGTGGGTGCAGTGCTTTGGGGTGTCGGTGTAGAGACGCAAAAGAGCTGAGGAGGAAACGGCTGAGACACAGCTCCTGGGAGAGCTTTCACAATGCTCTCTCAGGTCAGGGCCTGAGGGAATATAAAAGGGGCAGTTACAGGTAACTGCCAAAGTAAAGGAAACACTTGAGTAAATTAAGGATGCTGGTGGCTCTGTTAAGGTGTGAGATGCTTTTTCCTGGCATGGTTTTAGTCCACTCAGCCCCTTAGAGGGCAAGGTAAACGCCAATAAATACAAAGCCATTCTGAATGATCACCTTCATCCTATGGTGAAGCACTTCTATCCTGATGGGTGTGGTATCTTCCAGGATGATAATGCCCCCATCCACAGGGCACGAGTGGTCACTGAATTGTTTGATGAGCATGAAGACGATGTGCCAAGTACCATTATGCCATATGCCATGGCCGTCAGAGTCACCAGATCTCAAGCAAATTGAACACTCCTGAGACAGCATTTCCCCACCACCAAAACACCAAATGATGAAATTTTTCAAGAATAGCGTTGCATCCCTCTAATAAAGTTCCAGGCACAGAATCTATGCCAAGGTGCATTGTAGCTGTTCTGGTGGCTTATGGTGGCCCAATGCCCTATTAAGGGACTATATATTGGTGTTTCCTTTATTTTGGCAGTTACCTGTATATTCCCTGTGTAAAGGGTTTGAGCAGATAGGCCTACAAGAGATTGATATCTTGACCCTGATTTCACCATGGAAATTGGAAAGTTTTTCTAATATATTTTTAAATGATCTATGCCACAAGATGTTTATTATTTACTTGGAGCGCCTCTGCAATGTAGCGCCTTTATGGTCCAGTTTGGTTGTTAGCTGTGACCCCACCGACCAGGTGAATTGAGGGAAGCGTTGCTGTTAAGTGGTTGTGCCCGTCAACCGTGGGCCAGATGCTGTTTACTGATCGCTGTTGAGTTTTCCAATGCTCTGTGATGTAGTCACTTAAAAGTCAGTGATAGAGCTACGTTAAGTTTTAGTGATTGGCCTCGTGATTCTCCTCTTATTATCGCATTTCACATTTCATACACCTATAATCACACCCTCGCTTTACTCCACAGTCACGCCCAACCATCAGGGCTGGTTGAAGGCCTGGGCCTGCAGTCTCCTTTAGACTTTGTGCTGAGGGTGCCCCCTGCTGCCCAAGGTTGTGTGTGTGTGTGTGTGTGTGTTCTGCCTGTCTCCTGGTCGTCACATCACTCCGATCAGCATGGGCCCATGGCACCATGGATTCCTGCAGTCTTCTTTTGTGTTTTTTAAACTGCGCCTGACTTCTTTTAAATAAGTTCCTTCAAAAAAAAAAATATATCACTATGCAAGCGGGGCCGTGTTACAGAGGGTGGGTGGATGTAGATGTTTTTAAGGCTCTATAAGGCCACTGATGTGACTCTCACTCTCTGACTAATGCAGGAGAAATGCATCTTCATCTATACATTTAAACACTGCTTACTGATGTCACGGTACAGGCCTGTCCCAGGTCCGGCTGGCTTTAAACTGCTAAGGAATATCTCTCTGCTTACAGGGAGAACTCAGAGTATGAAAGTGAAAGGGCTCATGTAGTGTGCTGCAGAATAAATTACATTTATTTTTGCAAGACAAGAACAAGTTTTGGTTGGAACAGGACCTAGGATGGATCCCTGAGGGATATGCCATGCTGTCTCAGTCACCAGATCTCAACCCAATTGAGCATTTATTGGAGATTCTGGAGCAGCGCTTATGGGAGATTCTGGAGACAGCATTTTCCACCACCATCAACAAAACACTAAATGATGGTGCAATGGTGCAATGGTGTTGCATCCCTCCAATAGAGTTCCAGGCACTTGTAGAATCTATGCCGAGGTGCATTGAAGCTTTTTCTGGCAGCTTGTGGTGGCCCAACGCCCTATTAAGACACTATGTTGGTGTTTCCTTTGTTTTGGCAGTTGGCACATCCGGCTCATTGATGTTAGACCAAGTTGGATCTTTTGCTGCTGTAGGTGTAAACATAATTGCTGTCCCACAGCTAATTGATCCTTTTCTGCACTGGAGTGCTTTTTAAAAGCCCCTGCTTTGACAGCACTGGGCTAAGTATTTTGGTTTGATTGGTTTGTTGTTGTTGTTGTTGTTGTTGTAGTTGTTTGATGGTTTTATGTCAGTTTTTTTAATTGAATTGAATTCCAGGTGGAGCAGTAGTGCCGTTCAGGCAGGCTCGCCTGCCTCAGACAGTCATTCCAGTGCATACATTCTTGTCCTCTCCTTCTTGCTTTCTTGCTCTTTCAGTTCAACTCAATTCAGTATGCTTTACTGGCATGAGATACAGAGGGTACATATTGCCAGGGCATAACTTACATGCAGTTTAGAAAAAAGAAAAACACAAATTAAAAATATAACATACCTGAATTCACTGCTGAATTAGCTCCTGTGGGGGGATCTGGCCAGGTTTCAAAAATCAAAATGGATTGCATTTTATAACTATTTGCAAACTTTAACTCTCTGGTTGATGCTTTTAAAATACCTAGGCATTACTATTCATAAAAAAAGTCATTTTACCAGCATGCGTGTATTGTTTATGCTGCACTATGGATACATGTATCTTTTGAAGGAAGATAAACTTGAAATCTTGAAAATCTCTCTCACTCTCAATTCAATTTCAATTTGACATGCTTTATTGTCACAACATATTTTAAAGTACATATTGTCAAAGCTTATATAGTTGTATAACTACAGAACAGTTCAACAGTTAGAAAATGATAAATTGTAATCTCTCTCTCAGTATGGCGCATGGATCAGAGTGGATCTACTATATGTAGATATGTGGTTCTGTGTGGCTCAGTAGGTAAAGCATGGCATTGGAAATGCTTAGTGTGTGGGTTTGTTTCCCACTGGGACCACATATACTGAAAAATGTATGCATTCACTACTGTAAGTCGCTTTGGATAAAAGCGTCTGCTAAATGGCATATATTATATTATGTATTATATGTACGACTTCTTATCTTCCTCTCTCTCCCCTCAGCCTCCTGGTAATGACCTCCCATTGAAGCATGTGGAAGCTCCGGTAAGTTAAGGCCAATCTTCTCCTCGCATGTGCGTCTACATCGCTGTGCTTGTGAATGGGTGCCTATGTGTGGATGTTTGTCTGTGCCTGTCTACAGTATGTGTCAGTTGATTTTCTCATACACGTGTGCTGGTGTAGCAGATTGTGACATCTTGAAGCAGTAAGAGTATGATTAGCTCCCATTCCCGGGGACCTTGGACTTTTTTTTCTCCCAATTCGGTGACCAATTTTACCCTTTTCTAATTCAATTAACCCCTCCCCATACTATGAGCTTGCTGCTGCTGCCGCCAAAACTCAGTAGCAACAAACCAGAACTCGCCAAGACGTCGACTGCAACTCTGACGAACATGGCAAGCTCACAACCTAATAACATAAACTACTTTATTTTAATTTTAATTTTAATTCAATTACATTTGCGGGAAAGAAATAGTGAATACTTTGATCGAAATATCACATTTTAAAGTGAAATGACAGTGATTGTCCACCCATATGCAACATGACTGATTTGAACTGAACTTTGGAGCATTTGTCATAGTGAATAAACAGTACTGCTCCACCATCAACAACATTGGAAAATTTCCACCAAATGTCCGTTTGCCCACTTGTGCTTTAGGTGAACCTCAAATTAATCACAATTACTGGGACTCCCCATGTCACTAGCACTTACTTCAGCAGGATTTGCCATCATTCACTGTATTGAGCTGTTAGCTGTTTAGTGAATGGCCTATAGGCATAGGCAAGTACGTAGTAGCGTGATTATATGTGCTTACAGCTTCCTGATTGGTTGCCATGTATATCATTGGCTGCAGTAGGAGAAGCAAGAGTGATACCATTGATTAGGGCCTTGTTTAGAGCGGCTGTGATTTAGTAAGTATTTTATTATTATTAATAGCACATGGCTGACAGAAAGTCAATATTGTTTTAGTCCCGCTTTCTTATTTGATCATCCGCTCCCGCCGTAGCACTGTAAATGTGTCCCGCGGGAAGCTTTCGGGTTCTGCAGACGTGCCTTTGAACACCCCGAGGTATGAACCTACAAGGAAGCATTTATTTTTGAACGTCAACGACTGAGCATAATGCTATAATGGCGTAATGGCGCCGTTCCCGACCTTACGCCCGCAGTCTACTCCGCTCTCGGCCCAGCGCTGCACTCGACGGCGAGGCCCAGATTAGTGGCGCGGCTCAAATGTGCGCTTGGCAGGCAGAATCATGAGGTAATGGTAACTGGGCAAACTGTGAACTGGGACAGGCTGGGATAGACCGACCAGGTCAGACCTCCAGCAGAATGTGGCGTAGGATCCCTCCCGTACTGCCATTATGCACCAGGCCCTCAAACCCTCAACCACTTCAGTGAGGGCACGCTCACTCCCTGGGCCCTCCGCTGCCTTTGCAACAACACACGTTCCCCAGCCACAGTCGCCTGTGACTAACTGCAGGTTCCGCATTGATCCAAACAGACTTCAGACCTTATTATTCTCCCATCCAGATGGGCGTGTATCAACGCACTCACCCTCTGGAGAGAGTGAGAAAGAGTTGGATCATGAAACATTGTGCGCTCAGGACGCTAGTTCTGTGCATAGAGGTATGTTTATAGCACCAGTCCCATTGGAAGACTATAAATAGGGCCTGTGAAATCACCATAGATACTTTATACATGCAAACATTAAATCACTGTGGACACTTTGTGCATACAAACACTAAATCATTATAGGTACTTTACACACAGACATTACATTACTGTAGGTATGTTACACACAAACACTAAATCACTATATGTAATTTACACACAAACACTAAATCACTGTAGATACTTTACACACACAAACATGAAATCACTATAAGTACTTTACACACACAAACAGTAAATCGCTATAGGTACTTTACACACAAACATAAAATCATAGGTAGTTTACACACACAAACATTCAAATCTATAGAGATTATAGATATTGTTCATGCAAACGTAAACTCACTATAGGTACTTTATGCAAAACCACTAAATCACTGTAGTACATGAATAGGGGTCGCATCAATGTACATTCATTCAATATTTATTTGGTCAGCGCATAACATAAAAAAACTACTTTAAGAACAATGTAACATTTATTGATCTATCAACGTAGATAACCTAAACATTTAACAAAATTGAGTTATTCAGAAGGTCCGAAGAACATATTGACATGTGGTATAACAATATGCGATCCTATTTGATGCCAGTGAAAGATAGCACAAGTTAATATTTAATGACTCCAATGAGGACCAGTCCTGGATCCGTGTTGCAGCTCGTCAGCTGGGGTTGGAAAAGGTTAAATTCTAACTCCATGCGCAGCCTCAGCGGTGGAGGTTCACAGGAGACCGGGGCATGAGGGGACTCAAATCCAGCGGTCGGCCTTTGAGCAGGCGTGCAGCTGTAACTTCTCAGAACACGTGAGTGAGTTACCCTCCTGCGGACTGTTTGCGGGACTTGGGACCATTGATCTGCCGTTGAGTGGCTGGCACAGCGGGACTCTCGGACCACGCGAGAGAAGTCCTTCTCGCATGGTTAACTGCCGGTGGAGCATAAGCTTCTCAAAACGCGTGAGATAAGTCCTGTCCACTTCTATGGAAATGGCTGTAGGACTCGGCGGAGAGTAGCTGGCACAGAACATGCGACACAAGCTCAAAATCACTAGTGATACTTTTCACTCACACACACACACACACACACACACACACACACACACACACACACACACACACACACACACACTAAATCACGATAGGTACACTATATGGCCAAAAGTCAGTGGACACCCCTACTAATTATTGAGTTCAGGTGTTTCAGCCACACCCATTGCCAACAGGTGCATAAAATCCAGCACATAGCCATGCAATCTCCACAGACAAACATTTAGAATTCAGAATGGCTCGTAAAGAGCTCAGTGACTAATTACAACTATGTGTGTGTGTGTGAGTGTGTGCGTGCATGTGTGTGAGTGTGTGTGTGAGTGGCGTGTGTTTGTGTGTGTGAGTGTGTGTGTGTGTGTGTGAGTGAGTATGTGTATACTTGTGCATGTTAGTGTGGGAGTAAAACTTTTCAGTAGGAGAAAGAAAGGGTGTGAAAGATGACAAAGAAAACTCAGTAGTCTCTAAATTACACAGTCTCCCAAACACAGTCACGTGGTTTCCCTGAAATGCTTATAGCTTAAGCCAAGAAAAGAGAAGAACGGCTCATTTTGTGTCCACATTAAAGAATTACAAACCTTCCCACTGACCCCCAGAGCTTCCTGGTGAGAACAGTCTCTGCTTTAATGTGGTGAAGTTCCCACGTGAGACTGGAAGAACATCAGAACATGACTACTCACACACACACACACACACACACACACACACACAAGCACAGATGTGTGCTACCATGCACACACACACACACACACACACACACACACACACACACCATGCATACACATTTGGTACCACACACACACACACTCACACAAGCACAGATGTGCTACACACACACACACACACACATATGGTACCACACACACCCACAAGCACAGATGTGCTACCACACACACACACACACACACACACACACACACACACACACACACACACACACATATGGTACCACGTACTCATGCACACATACACACAATCACTCTCACTCTTTCACACTCACGTGGATCCACAATAAAATACATGCAGAAGATGGATGGTGGGAATATTTGAGGAGGAGAGGATGTAAGAGATGAGGAGAGTGGGGCAGGTGAGGCTAAAGGTTAAAGACAGACAAGATGGTCTGTTGGGTGGCTCATCCTGCTAAGGCACTGTTCTAGTGTGTGGATGAGCCCCACGGTCTGCATCCTGTTAAGGCACTGTTCTAGTGTGTGTATGAACCCCACAGTTTGGCATGAGGTTGTCCGTGTCTCTTTGTGCACCAGCGACCCCCGCTGGTCAATCAGGTGTCCACAGTCTGCCGATATAAAGCTGCGCATGAAGTGTTTTCCTCTGACTCTGTGTCTGCGCAAGCGTAACTCGTAGACTTTGGTGTGAAACAAAGCGGTGGCTGACATAACATGTTTCAGAGGAACAGCATCACCCAGGACCATTCCAGTGCTGACTGTGGTCCTGAGTGGGACTACATATTTGGAGTGAGGCTCAGGGATGACAGGGTGTTCCCTGCCTCTTGGAAAGTAGCGACACCCCTGTTCAGTTGGGGATTCGCGATTGGGAAAAGTTTTGATTAAAAAAATCTTCTTTAGGGGGCTCCAGGTAGTGTAGTGGTCTAATGCACACCGCCAGGTGTGCAAGCTGCCTAATGTAGTCGCGGATCGAAACCAGACTGCGTCAGTCTGACTTTGGCTGGGAGCTCTGATTGGGGGCAGCTTTTGGCTGTCTACCCCTGGGGATGGGGGGAGGGATAGTAAGCACGAGCTCGCCTAGGAGCAGTAGGGCGTTCCTAAAGAGCAGGTGGGCGGATCATTGCCGGCCTCAGGATATTAGCTTGACCCGGAGGATGGGCGGCGGGCTCCTGAGGGGACGGTGAATTGGAATAAATAGAGGGTTGAATTGGCTACTAAACTGGGAGAAGAACAGGGAAAAAATTTAAACAAATTTAAAAAAATTATAACAATCTTCTTTAGTGAGTACTGTGTACACAGAATAGGGGTTCTGTCACCATTCCAGTCGTGAAAGGGTTAACCTGGAGGAGGAGTCAGCAGGCCTGTGTCTGACCTCAGCATGGACTACAGGAAAGAGAGAGAGAGAGAGAGAGGGGGGGCATTCAAAACATTGAAACTTGCTGTTGGTAACAATGGACTTTTTATGGTATATAGCACATGTGAATTGTAATTTTAATTTGAACTGCAAAGTGATAGAGGCGAAGAAAGCATGAGCAGGAGAAGGATAGGGAGAGAGAGGGAGGGAGTGATAGTGACAGAGGCAGAGGGAGAGAGAGAGAGAGAGAGAGAGACCAAGAGAGCGAGAAAGGCGGAGAAAGTGACCAAGAGTGCGGGGGGGGGGGGGAGAGGGAGAGATGGTGAGTGAGAGGGAGGAGAGAGGCAACAGAAACGGGAGAGACAGTATGAGGGAGGAGAGAGATATACCAACAGTCAGAGAAGGGGAAAAGAGGGAAAGGGAGTGAGAGCGATAGAGTTTGAATTTAATTTGAATTTGACAGCGCGAGGTAGGCGGAGTAAGCCCCAGTGGCAGGCATGTGGCATCCCGTCAATGCCCTGCGCTGAGAATAGAGCCCCCTTTTTTTTCCTGCGGAGAGAAGTCAAGTTTAGTGAGGGGAGCGCAGAGTCACGGCCGCCCTACGCGATGAACCCCGACCGCTCGCGCTTTTCCACCCTCAGGATGGCTTGGAGGTGGAGCACGGGCTACCTGTTCAAGGTAGGGTCCCGGAGCGACGCACGCCCCCCACCGCGGCCGAGCGGAGGGGCGCCACCCGCCCCTCTCGCTCCCTGCTCTTGCTCTTCGGCTTGCGCTCTTTGTGCTTGTGTTCTTTGTGAAACTTTCTCTCCCTCCCTGACTCCCCTCCTCCCCTCCCTCTTTTCTCTCTCTCTCTCTCTCCCTCATGGCTAATTTGTGGGGCCTGCTTGTAGTGGTGTTTACAGCTGGTTTTGATCATCACTGCGATGGCTGCGGAGGCTCGCAGCATCTGCTGCGTTTCTCGGGGTGGTGACTGCAGTCCAAAAGAGGGGGTGTTGAGTTCCCAGTTGGCGTCGAAGGCTCGATGCTCTGGGGCGCAGGGGGACCGAGAGAGGCTCGGAAACCTCTTTGTGTCAGGACAGGGGCGTGTGCTAGGGGGTGGACGAGGTTGCCTTGCTTTCGAATGCATCACTCTATGTCTATTTCTGTCAGAGCGGTGAGAAACCTTGTGTACTTCACCAGGAAGGAGTTTTGTATATTTTTTAGAATGAGTTCCATTGTCATATCCAAATAACAATATAAAGAAACACTGCCAGAACTACAGGTAACTGCCAAAATAAAGGAAACACTAGCATAAAGTGCTTTAATAGGGTGCTGGACCACCAGAACAGCTTCAATGTGCATTGGCATAGATTCTACAAGGGTCTGGAACTCTATTTGAGGGATGGAACACCATTCATCCATGAGATGTTCCATCATTGGTTTTTTGTTGATGGTGGTGGAAAACACTGTTTCAGGCGCCACTCCAGAATCTCCCATAAGTGTGCAATTTGATTGCGATCTGGTGACTGAAATGGCCATGGCATATTGTTTACATCATTTTCATGCTGATCAAACCATTCAGTGACGAGTGGTCACTGAATGCCCTCTGGATGGGGACATTGTCATCCTGGAAGACACCACTCCCATCAGGATAGAAATGCTGCGCCATAGCATGTAGGTGTTCACTCCGAATGGCTTTGTAGTTATTGGCACTTACTTTGCACTTACTTAAGGATTGAGTGGACCTAAACCTTGCCAAGAAAATGGAAGTACCTGCTTTCAATATACTTTGTAGCCCTCATGTACTTAAGTGTTTTCTTTATTTTGGCAGTCACATGTACATTAGTGTTCTGTTATCAGGTGCCATAAGGTATTTGGCTCATATTTATCAAGCCAAACTACATTACCCATGTACACTCAGTGTGAAAAGAAGACAGGTGAGTGGTGACTGCCACGATTAATAAAAACTATTATATTACAGCGTGGTTAAATACTTGATTCTTGAGTGGTCAAGTAGTCCGCTTCGTAATCAGCGACACTTGTTGCCGCTATGTTTTTACAGTGGACGTACCTCATGAAAAGCATCTGCTAAATGGCATATATTATATTATATTATTATAAGCGGGACAATGTGCTGCGGTCGGGGGTTGAAAATAACAGCACTTCAAGGTGATAATACCCAGACGTAAAGCAGTACATTATTCCTTACGTGTGTTACTTCATGCGAAATCCTAGCCTTGCGTAGCAGCACCCCTCTCAGTGTGGTCTTAATCTGCTTAACCAGATGAAGAAAATTCAAGATTTACAACAACAAAATACATAGTACAAAATACAAGAACAACATAGAAAAAAGAAAAGGAAATGCAAAAAAGAACAGTAAGTTAGAATATTGCATGGCCAGGGTTGCCGAGAGAAGAGGTGGGGTCTGTCTGTGCAGTTTAAGCATATTTATTGCACGTGGGATAAAGGAGTACTTTAGTCCATTGCATTTAGCCCCTGGTTGCCTGAACTGTGACCTGGTACGAGCTTTGTGCAAGACCTGTCGAACATAGACATCACTGAGGGTGGTCTGCTGAGTGCCTACGATCTTACTAGTCGCCTTTACAATGCTGTTGAGGCAGTTTTTCAATAAGAATTTGACATAATGGGCACACAGGACAATTCTCTGAACTCAAAAACATGATTTTCCAAAACTTGGGAGTGGTTTGATTCATTAAGGAAGAGATAATCGGAACGCAGGAGGCATATGAAGAGTTCATACGCAAAAAAACGATAAAAAACATTTCTGCCAAAGCTAAACCAAACAAGCCGTGATTGAGATCAGTGTCATCTTTGCGATTTCCAAATCGTTTTGTTGCAAAACTCAACACATCTTGCACTTTATTTACAGTTATTCAACGTTTTGTTGCAGAAACCAATACACGCCGTGCCCTCTTGTTAGCACAAACCGAGATATCCACTACTGTATTTTATCCCTTAAAAGACACGACGTACTAAATTCGATGAATCGCGCAGTACAATTCAGAACAGGGACCTACGAAGCAAAAGAGGACAAACTTTTACCATTTTATTGAACGCAGTCCCCCACTGCCAGAAATTAAGCAGTCGAGATTCCCACATTTGGGAAATTGGCAGTGGTCAGCACAACCGGAGTCTCGCTCTGGGTGAACAAATTTAAATTTTGCCAAAAATTTGATGGTGGATTTATTTGCTTTTGACGCAAAACAAACTGAAAAATATCAAATTATATATCTATTTTTAAATGTTGATTTTTGAAAATCTGGCTTTCAGTTACTTTGCTTACATAAATTTTGGAATTGATAAGTTATACTGTGGAAGGCGTCAGTGGGGCAAAAGGGTTGCCTGTTGTTTACCTTAACCACTCGGTCACCTCGTGGTCAACTCGTCCATTCCATTAATTTTCAAGCACTTCCATCTCAAGGACATGCACACAGAGACACTCACCACTTTTCAGTGTGGGTTCTCTCTCTACACATGCACACTGGAAGCATTCTACACTGTCACGCCCTACATAGCAGGACAAGACTCACATTGATTCCACATACCAGCCAGTAGCCAGACACCTGCACTTAAATAGGCCAAATTGGCTCAGATGGAACTCATGTGGCAATCAGTGGTTCTGCCGTTCACTCACATATACTCACACAAAAACAATCCGCCAAGTGGATTGTTCACTTGACATCCACACCAAATAACACTCATTGATTAATCAAGACACCTGGGACTAGCATTTGTGTTCAATAATGCACACCCTCTCGTAAGAATCGACCCATTTTGTCTTCATACGAGACTATAAGGCAAGACCAACAGAAATGGAGGGCTGTCAAAATCGATCGTTTGTGTAGATGCTGTGAAAGGAAGAAAGATGTCTTCCTTGACCCCTGGAAATGGTGTTAGTGGGCCAGTAGGGGTCAGTCTTCCCTCTGGACCAAATAAAACCCCAATGCCCCAGGGCAGTGACTGGGACACTCTGCTGTAGGAGATATCATCTTTCAGATGAGACATTAAACCCAGGTGCTGGCTCAATACTTCCCTCCCTCTCCACTCAAGTTTATGTGTGGTGAGCATTCTGGCACAAAATGGAAACATTTGTGTCATCAGCACTTTTTCCAGTACTTGCGCTCAACGAGCAGCCATACCACCCTGTGACTTTCTGGTGCAATATGACTGCCAGTGGTGTAACTGAAATGTGTGTAGGGGGGAGCAGGGTATTGTTGAATTTTTGGGGGATGCAAGTTCCTTTCTTTTAATTGAGAAAAGTGCTGGGGAAAAATAGTGCTGGGGACATGTCCCTGGTGTCTCCGGAGAAAATGACAGGGGAAATTACAATTAAGGGGGTGCCGCACATTGCTGCTGATTGAGGTGAGTTTCCTCACTACACAGCACTGTAAGCAAGGATTATTTTGTGTGTGTGTGTGTCTGTGTGTGTGTGTGTGTGGGGGGTTGGGGGGTTGGGGGGGTGGTGTTAAAAGCCTTTTGGCAAAGGATCGAAAACCACTTTTGATTAATTTGCTCCTAGTGGTTATTTCGAAGCCGCAAACATGAGGCTTCATCAAAACCATAATTAAAGTACATGATGCACGTATGGTGACACTTAAGAACCAAGCATTCGATGTCAATCAGAACTGCAGAGTATATGACTGCACACTGTCCAGAGACACCTGTTTACAGCTTTCATCTCTGTTTGATTGCAGGGCTCCACAAAGTCCTCCAGGAGCATGGAGTCTCCGCAGCGACCATCACGGTAAGAACTGTGGTCTTTGTTTGAAGCAAAAAAACCCTCTAATCCAACAGTGGAACTAAAAATAGAACTGTGTATTGAATAAATAAACGGTTAAATTTTCATTGGAACCAGTTAAGCTGCATTAAATGTAACAGTCAGGTCGGTCTGCTGCGGGTCTCGGACTGCAGCCCTTTGACAGCAGTTCTGCACAATAAAAGCTTCACCCAACTCGCCAAGGACCACCATCTGTGAGAATTGGGACTAATCGCACTCTTATTGAGGGGGTGACGCGCTCTTTGGAGTTTGTCTGTTTGGACCTTTTCCTTTCTCTGTGCCAGGGTGGGGCATTAACCACTGATGGCGTTAATTACACACAATCGGTTTGGTTTATGAAATAATAGGGAAAAAGTTGATGAAATGCTTCATGAAATGTTGCTCTTGACTTGCTGTCTGACTTTATGATATTTAACTTTTTAGATGCTGTATAATTGGTCTTATAAGTATGATTTTGAAGGGTTTTTTTCAGGCCAACTTTTTCTCCAGATTTCCATCTGCTGAAGTAAGAGCAATATCAGATATCAAGTCAAATGTGTGTGCACGTGTGTGTGTGTTTGTATGTGCGCATGTGCGTGCGTGTGTGTGTGCGTGTGTGCATGTACATTTTTTGTGAAGCCAAAATGGCAAGAATTATGTCTGATTCATTTTCATTCTACAATATCCCATTGTTTCATTTTAGAGCATCAATTAAACATGTCTTCAGGGCACATTTTCAGACATTCAGAAATGCTCTTGAAATGCACAAGTACATCTCAGTGCGCATCACCATCAATATGTACAGTACAGTTTATTAAATTAATTATAGCCAGTAGCGTTTCAGGTGAAGGTTTATTGAAGTGTTAAGGGGCGAAGTGCATGTGATACATTCTGGGGAAAAAAGAGTAACTAAACGAATGCTGACAGAAAGAGAGGCTGTACACGCACATGATCAATTAAGGGATGGAAAACAGAACTCATTCAAGAAGGCCCAAACTTTGCCAATTGCAACACCAACCACCACTGAATTTGCATTGCTTAAGTGTGCCTGTGTCACAGACAGAGGAGGCTGTGTGAAAGTCCCTGTGCCTCTAAGTGTGCCTGTGTCACAGACAGGGGAGGCTGTGTGAAAGTCCCTGTGCCTCTAAGTGTGCCTGTGTCACAGACAGGGAGGCTGTGTGAAAGTCCCTGTGCCTCTAAGTGTGCCTGTGTCACGGACAGGGGAGGCTGTGTGAAAGTCCCTGTGCTCTTTAATGTTCCCGCAGCATTTTTACGCAGGAGGGAAAATCTCAAACTGGAAGGAGCATGTGGTGGATTGTGTCTGACTCATTCCTTGTGAATGACTGAATGGTTTTATTTGGCCTGCAGAGAGGGCACACGGAATTCTCAATATGCTCTTATTTGATTTATTGATCTGCTGCCTTTTTCCCCCCGTCATATTTTGTGGAAACCAAACTGTAGAATTTATTATTTGATGTACTATACAGTCTTAAATATTAGAGGTAAAGCAGCTTTCTGAAATATATGAATCCCAGAGGTGACATCATGTCAAGTGGTGTGGCAGAAGTTCCCAACCCTAACCCACCCCATCCACACAAACACAAAATGATTTCCACAATTTAAAATGTATTTTTAAATGGGTATTTAACTGCTGTGGAGCACACTGAATAAAAGAGTCAAACTTTCAAAGAGAAAACTTTTTTTCAATCTCTATACATTTAATTGGCTGTATGCATGTACTGTATGTCTTTTACATATCCTAAAAGCTTGACAACCTTGTAGTTTGTATTTTCTTAAGATGACGAGGACACTAAATGTGTTTATAATGCCAGTCTAAGACTAAGATGAATGTGTATATACAGATGCCAGAGACAAAAATATAGTTTCTTGCCGTGCTCTCTGTGTAATGGTTTGGAATAGAACTCAGACAAACAGCTCTACGGCAATAGGGCATGCTAGAGCAATCAAGTTATCCTGTACTGCATAAAATTTGAGCAAGAAGTGATTAACAAGTGCAATTGCATTGACGGTAGGGGTTTCAAATAAAGACAATGTGGTGTGTGTAGGTTGTCCTCTTAGTTTAATTTGACTAGGGAGGAACGTCCACTACAGAACAGGCCATCACCCCCTCAATAAGAATGCAATTTGATTATTTCTCACAGATGGTGGTCAGTAGCTCAGCGAGTTGGGTTAAGCTTTTATTGTGCAGAACTGCTGTCAAAGGGCTGCAGTCCAAGACCCGCAGCAGACCGACCTCTGTTATATTTAATGTAGCCTAATTGGTTCTAAAAATATAGTTGAATAGACCATAGCTTACAAGTAGCCTACTTAACACAACATCCTGTGCATGTCCTGCTTGAGAGCTGTATCTTAGGAAAAGGTAGAGACACCATTCAATGTGCATTAGATACAGCTAATGCATGTTGCTTAAAAAAAAAAAAAATGTAATCCACGCATCTGAACCAATAATTGCTGAATTACAGTTAAATGAAGTTGGCAAATGTCATATACGACATTGTGGGGTCCATAGGCTAAAGACCAATGCTTGAGATCATTTGTTAAACAGCAGCATCCTACACAATCTTATTGTGAGGGCACTAATTCAACTAGTCAATGATATACAACCCCGTCAGCATTAACACAGTGGGGCAGAGTGGCAAAGATTAATGTTAAATGAAACAATTTGTTTCAGATGCAGTCGCAGCGTCATGCTCACAAACTCTAAATGCTAAATATTACATGTCATGTCTGCTTGCTTATTTCGGGGAGTCAATGTGCCATTATGCAACCTGATGAATGTAATTATTTTAGTAAGCTGCTCTAATGTGAAAAGGTTTTTGCCCCAAAAAAGTATTTTAAGTTTGGCATGGCTCTGATGTAGTGTCTGAACTAGGCATTAGTAATATACCTTAGTTGGATACATAGTAGTTTATTTTTTTGGGGGGTAAGTAGTAAACTCACACCAACTTAAGAATGTGCCTCAAGTGCACAACATGCACAACTTTTACCTTTTTTATAGACCCGTACCACACCTTTCTAACGTACTTGGCATTCAGTAGTTTTCCAAAACCATCCGTGAGGGCCTTATTCCATGAGGCACTTTTCACCCTCCCAAAGAGGACTTAAATATAGCTAACTATCTACAACAATAAATGGGTTAAACATATAATTCTACTGACAATGGAATTTCAGTTCATATAAACTCTTTAAGTAAGTAAGTAGTAAGTAAGTAAGTATTTATTTGTATAGCGCCCTTCATAGCACGAATGCACAGAGTGCTTCACAGCAGTAAAAATACAATTAAAAAACAAAAAACAGCAGTACTCAGATAAAAAGTGCACATTTAACGATACAGTACAGACAACAAACCTAACAACGTTACAAGCAGCAGCAAACTAGGCTAAATATGGTCAAATGCCTGTCTGAACAGGTGGGTTTTTAATAGTTTTTTGAACATTGGTTCAGAGGGCGAGGTTCTCAAGTCCTGGGGGAGGGCATTCCAGAGCCTTGGGGCAACCACCCCAAAAGCTCTGTCCCCCTTGGTTTTTAACCTGGTCCGGGCACCGCCAGGAGCTCCAAGTCGGAGGACCTCAGGGAACGACTGGGCGAGTACTGATGGAGAAGCTCGGAGATGTAAGCAGGGGTGTCACCGTGGAGGGCTCTGTAGGTGAACACCAGAACTTTAAAGTGAATCCTGAAGTGTACTGGGAGCCAGTGCAGAGAGGCTAGGATGGGGTGATGCGACACGACTTCCTAGATCTAGTGAGTAGCCTTGCCGCAGCATTTTGGATGAGTTGAAGGCGGTCCACATAACCTTTGTCAAGGCAGGTAAACAGTGAGTTACAATAGTCCAGTCTAGATGAAATGAAAGCGTGTACAGAGGTTTCTAATTCAGCATGTGAAATAATGGACCGTAGTTTGGCAATATTTCTGAGGTGAAAGAAGCAGGAGCGGGTGAGAGAATTGACATGTTTGTCCAAAAGCATAGACTGACACCTAGGTTTCTTAAGTGAGGGCGTATATTTCCCTTAAGAGACCCCATATGATCAGCCACTCTAGTTGCTATCTTGTCAGTAGCTATGATCAGCACTTCTGTCTTTCCTGCGTTTAGTTGGAGAAAGTTACTCTCCATCCATTTCTCAATGGAGGAAAGGCACTGGTGTAGGATGTTGAGACCCTCCAAATTGTCAGGCTTGAACGAAAACTGGAGCTGGATGTCATCTGCATAGCAATGATAAGAGATGCCTTTAAATGAACTGATTAGGAGGCCTAGGGGAAGCATGTAAAGGGCGAAAAGCAATGGTGCCAGCACAGAACCCTGTAGCACGCCACACGTAAGGGGGGAGGAGTCCGATTTGAATGGGCCTACGGCGACAGAGAAAAGCCTCTCTTGAAGGTAGGACGCAAACCAGCTTAGGGCGCTCCCTGAGATGCCTACCCACTCCCTAAGCCTATCTAACATGATCCCGTGATCTATAGTATCGAACGCGGCGCTGAGATCTAAGAGGACCAGGACTGTGCATTTGCCGGCATCAGAGGACATCATAATGTCGTTATGTTATGTTTAATACATTCTGCACAAACACGGTATTTTTAATGTTAATTACATACAAGGCAATTAATTAATTGCTAACTCACCTTTATTAAAATTGGCTAGCTACCATTTCAGAAAAAGTATTCAGCATAATACTATAATATATTGACATTAACGTTGTTGACATTAACATTCTCAGTGTTCAGTGTACCTTCCTTCCCATCACACACCATTTTTTATTTAGTCTGCAAATGATCACATTAATAAACATTGTAGTGTTTCCCATTGATTTGTTTTTAACAGCAGGGACACTTTATTGCAAAACTTGTAAAAATGTAGGCTACAGGTATTTTAAAGTACAGATCTGTAATTTTAATATGTTTCTTTATCATTTTGCCGGTATTCCTATTTTAACAATTATTATCTAGTTTGGAGAATGCATTGACATCCAAATGACGTCAGATAATCTGGTATATCAGATGTACAGGGTTTCGGATATGTGGGATACTGTCATTTTTAAACAAAACTTTTGTAAAAAAAATGGTTTGACATGCCAAGAAAACAGTATTCTCATTTATTTATACATTTATTTTTTATTATTGTTCTTGACACACGATACATTCATTCTCAATGTTTTTGTGTGTTGTTTAAAGCTAGGGTGAAAAATATCTTCTCCACTTGGATGACCCCTAAAAAAATGATACCAACATGTGTTACATCACATAAGACTCACGTTCACCAACATCCATCTAGTTTGATCGTGCCAACGATACATGGAGTAACATCAGAAGAATATCAACAACAAGTAGACAGTTATGCAGCTAGCTTAAATTTTCTTCATTTAACAAAAAAATCCAAGTCATGCCATGTCGTAATAAAATAGTGTTTGGTGTTTGCAAAGAACCACAAGGCTAGCTATCATAACTAGTTAGTAGCCTAGCTAGCTAGCTAATGTATGTGATGATAGCCTCATGGAGTGTGATGTATGTTGTTCTGTGAATGAGAACATAAACTGAAAATGCACATGCCCACTGCCCTGGGTTCGTGGGTTTGGATTTTTCATTTATTGAAACTCCCCCAAACATTTTCTTTATTGAAAATTACATTCTGAATTGATAATATTTTTAATTACATTTTGTTGAACAACAGAGATTTTCATAGTTTCCGATAGCATTTTTATCATGGTTCAGTGTATGTTAATGTGTCCTTGAGCTTTTGCCAAATGTGCCATATCTGTATTTTATATCTGTAAAAGTTCAAACTTTAAAATGTGGTAATAATAAAAATAGCAAAGCAAGTGATATCTGAAACGATGTGTTGATGACATGGGGGTCACGATCTTGTTGAGCAGAGGGGTTTCATATCTATATCATTGTATTCATATCCACACAATGCAGGACATCTGGCCACCACCCTAGTGGCAGGTATCCACAATATGTCCAACCTTTGACCTTTAACAGGAAGTAGAGCGGCTCAGTGGGTTTTAGATTTCTGGTATAATCACGTATCTTTCAATTGTAAAACATTCCAATGTATAAAAACAGCTTCTTAAGAAATAAATGGGAACACTCATATATGGGTGTGTTATTTGATCTTACATTGGGGAATAACCTCATTTTTCTTATATTTCTTGTGATATAATTCAGATGTTTTAGGAGTGGGTATGGGACAGGTTTATGGGTAGACACTAAGGGGACACTAGCTAGGTCATTGTTATATTTTTGGGCCATCAATATGCCTGCAGAATGGTATATCCACCAGGCCTGCAGCTGACCTGTGCTGCCATTGACTTATATAGGATTCCATTGTAATTCAATTATTTATCAACACAGGAAGTTGTAAAGTGGAAATTAAAAGGCTCTTCAGCAATTATGGTTGCAGGCAGGGTTGGCACCAGATATATAATGGATAACAGAAGAGGTTATCACAGCGATATCAGCTTCCTGTTTTTGACATCTAACCACTTTGGACTTGAACCAATCAGGGTAAAGCAGTCAAGAGCCATCCAGAGAGCATCCACTGTTTATTTTTCTTGAAGCCTGTGCTTTTGGCAGAGAGGGACAGAGCCTGAAAATGATCATTTGATTCTAAGGCATGCACCTGAAGCCCATGATGACTAACCCAAGTTACACTTGTCTGTTTCAGAAGCATGAGTCTGCTCCAGTTGGTGGAGGAAAACTATGAGGTGGATCTTGTCTACATCACGGAGCGGATCATCTCCGTGTCCTTCCCCAGCAATGTGGAGGAGCAAAGCTACAGCACCAACCTCAAGGAGGTGGCCACCATGCTGAAGTCCAAACATGGGGACCATTACCTGGTGAGTGACTTTCTGCTTTTCAGAGCTCGGAGGATGCTGGGAAATGTAGTTCAAAACAACAACAGCCACACAGCTACAGTGTTTAGTGATACCGCACTTGTGATTCAGTTGCTCAACTTGCATTTCTTTCATTATACTGTATATTGTACCAGAATAGCACTTTAAAATGACCAGCTGTGCTCTGTTCCATCTTGTTGATTAGTGCTTTATATTTTTAGCTCTTCAACCTCAGTGAGAAGCGGAATGACATCACCAGGTTAAACCCCAGGGTAAGCGTCTCCTCTCCAGTCTCAGGAGCGAGCCCACAGCTTCTCAACCTCTGACCCCTACCCCTGCCGTGACCCTCCATGTCTTCCCCCGTAGGTTCTGGACTTTGGCTGGCCTGACCACCATGCACCAGCACTGGATAAGATCTGCAGCATGTGCAAGGCTATGGACACCTGGCTGAACACAGAATCCCGCAACGTGGTGGTCCTGCACAACAAGGTGACACCTTCCAGCATGCCCTTCGCTCCGTCTACCTGTCTGTCTCTGCATCACGGCCGTAATGGGCATTATAAATCAAAAGGAGAGGCTGCTGTGTGGCTCATCCTGTTAAGGCCGTGTTCTAGTGCATAGATTACACACTGAAACACTCTAGGGATTGAGTGATTACGCACTAGATCCCCATGGTCTGGTATCGAATCCAGACCATGCCAGTGCCGACTGTGGCCAGTGGCCTCGTGGGCCAATGCATAATTGTGCCCAGGGAGGGAGGGATCCAGTCTGGTCACTCACCAGAGACCCCCGCTGGTCAATCAGGTGCCCACAGTCTGCCGGTATAAAGATGCACCTGAAGTGTCTTTCTACGACTCATGTCTGTGCAAGCTTAAAGGAGAATGCTTCCAGATTTCTAGAATTTTATGTTTTCCCTTACCTCAAAATTAAAACGTGGTTGTTCTAATAGTTGCTCCAGTAAGCGGTACCTGTGATTTCTCTCCAAGCACTGCTTACTAGTGGTGGAAATTATGAATCACTTCGATGATCGCTGATTCGAATAATTTTGTTCAGTTCAGTACAAAGATTCTCATCAATGACTATGTGATTAGTTCAGTTCCACTTCTGTTTAGGTTCTAGTGTTTTGCTGAGCCAGTCAGTTCAGCGAACACATCTTCATCCTCAAGCGTTCAGTTCAGTTCTTTGTGTGCAGAAAAACTGTCGTAAGGCTGCCAGGGTGGACAGCGATGAGGATATCATAACCATATCCGCACACTCAGATTTCAGACTAGTGAGGCCTGTATCTTGGAGAGGCAAAGCTGCCTCTCTTTGGGAGAGTGGGATAAACCCATGACTGTGAGGCAGTCCTACTTATAACAGGAAACCATCCACGCCCACACCCGCACCCGCACAGCAAATTGATCAACTTCCCACACCCACAGCACTGAGCGAATGAGTCATCGAACACCCACATCCACAGTGGATTATCTTAACACACTCTCAGCACAGACCCCTTCCCGACACACTTTAAAATCTCTCCAGCTGCTGACCCCCATGCACTGTACTAGACACTGTGCCACCATCAATCACATGGTTTCCAGACGCCCATTTCACACAAAAAAGACAATAAAAGACCATTTCCTACTCCTGTGAGCTTGGTCAGTGCGTTAGTTCTGTATTTGACTGTGGGCGAAGTAACATTTTTTATGTAATATAAATAATAAGAGCCTGTTAAGTATGATCAACATGAAGAAGCAAACAGAGTTGCCATGGTGACCAGTGTTGTTTTTTCCTCCGGGGGAAATTTAAGATGCTGATGCGGTGGAAGAACTTAGATCACCGTCAGAGAGTCTGTTAGATTACGTGACTTTTTATCTGTATTCATGCTTTCCCAGTCTGTTTAAAGGTGAAATATCCTGTGCTTGTAGCGAATGGCACAATAGGTGTACATAGCCTTTTTGTACATGATATTTGAGTTTCTTCAATGCAAGAAATGTTACAAAATGAATGATGGTTTTCCCTTATAAATTTCAAGTACTTGGCTGCAGGGCTTCCCCTGTGCTTTTTACACTTGAATCATTTTGCATGAACCTTACTTACACTGGCACGGTGGGCAGTACACCACTACCAATACAATGTTTAACACAAGCCCTGCTCCTTGTCCCATACACTGAGGATGTTTCAGCTGTCCTGTTCGGTGTTAGTGTTTCTGAATCAGCTGTCCATTTCCCTTTCCTTTCTCATTAAGAATGTATCCGTTGCCTTTTGCTTAGCTAAGTAACAGGTGTGGAAGCAAAAATCTGCCATACGTGAAAAAAAAGTTTTCATGTAATGTAATGTTTTCATGAAAATGTAATAGTTGCTGTTTCATTTCCCTATTAGTTAGCTTACTTTGTCAAGCCTTGTTCTCATTTTAAGAGGCTTAGTAGACACCCTTATCCAGAGTGACTTACATTGCATACATTGTTACATACTATCCATTTATGCAGCTAGATATTTTACTGAAGGAATTCAGGTTAGGTACCTTGCTCAAGGGTATAATAGCTGTTCCCCACTTGGGCGTTACAAGCCCAGGTCCTTAACCACTGCTCTAAACTGCCACCCTATTTCATTATCAATCATTGTGTTTTACCTGTACAAACGTCCCCCCAGAGAATCTTTGGAATCCCTATCAGGGGAGCACGCCCTACAATTTTGGAAACACTGCCCTACACTACCACACTCGCATTTGTGGTCCCTGATGTTGTTTTGCCCTCCCGCTACATTACAGGCATTTAGCAACTCACACAGTTTACATACAAACCCTTTATACACATGGATACTTACTGAAGCAATTCAGGTTAAGAACAGGGTAGATACAATGGCAGTGCCCAACCTGGGAATCAAACCTGCAATCTTTGCTTTACAAGCCCAGTTTCCTAACCATTATACTCCACTACCACCCTTTCTGCAGGGGAATCGAGGGCGAAGTGGGGTGGTGATCGCAGCATACATGCACTACAGCAACATATCAGCCAGGTAAGTACCCCGTCTGCATTGCTGATCTATGAAACACCATTAAATAAATAATGTAGAATGCTATGTTTAAGGTTTGATAAGGTGAACCTAGCTTGAATAAAAAACTACATTTGTAGGATATCATAATGTACAGTCAACTCCAAAATTATTTATACCCTTGATAAAGATGAGCAGAAAGGTTGTACGAAATAAACGATACAAGTAGTGAGCTTTATTATATGCTCCAAAAACATTTGAAAAAATTATATTGTTTTATACTACTACAATTAGTGCCAAACTCCATTTGGTTTCGGGGATTATGGTCGGATGAGACTTTTTACCCATGCACATCATTGGTGGGTCTGGCTTCGGAAGAAGGATGCTTGTGTTAAAAAGAACATCATATGGTGAAATAGGGTGGTGGATCCTTGATATTATGGGGTTATTTAGCATCTACTGGTCCTGGTGCTCTTGTTAAGATCAGTAGAATCATGAACTCCAGCAAGTACTAAGACATTTTGGCAAAAAATCTGGTTCCCTCTGTCAGGAAGATGAAACCTGGCCACAAATGGATCTGTCAGCAAGACAATGATCCCAAGCATAACTCAAAATCAACCAAGAATTGGTTAACAGCATACGTAGTATACTTGTGGACCAGTGACTAACAGTTAGCATATGTTCATGTTGCATATATTTATGATATACTTAGCAATAGGGTTACTATTCTCTGTGATGATAATGATTTATTTCTGAGTACAAATATGTCCATGAACTTTATAAACTTACAAAGAGTAAATAAAACTGACCATCACATAAACTGTCTTGGTGTGCAGTGCTGACCAGGCCCTGGACAGGTTTGCCATGAAGAGGTTTTATGAAGATAAAGTGCTTCCTGTGGGACAGCCTTCTCAGAGAAGGTCAGTTTTTCTCCACTTCCTGTTTGTGTACCCGGCAATTCCTGCTAGCTTCATGAATTTGACCCCTGGATTAATGGTGTGCTTTTGAAATGACGAGGGGCTCATAGCATCACTCCTTCTACCACTGGGAATGGACCCCTGTCCTCACCCTCGCCAAACCAGTCAACCAGGCAAGGCAGACATCTTCATTTCCGTAGTATTTTAGTGAGCAGATCTGTGTATTGTTTTGGGAATAGGGCTTGAAGCCTCACGGGTCACAGGTTTAAAATCAGTTTACAGTTAAATGAATGTACACAATACATACATGTAGCCTACATAAATGTTGAGTAACTCTGTGTTTTCACATGAAAATCTGTTATTGTTAGGGCAAATATACAGTAAGGTATTTGTTGGAGGCCGATCATCCTCATGGGTACTGCTTTGCGATCATTTCTGGTTTACGTAATTCTCATTCTGTTCTTCCACCTGTCCACAGTCTGTGATATGTCCTCGCAGGTTAAAAAAATTAAATCAGCTCGAGTCTGGTTCTGCTGAGTATACCGGGAAATTCCTTTCCTTATGTTTTAGCCCTGTGTTGAGCAAGGATATGATCACCATGCTGCAGTGCTAGGCCTCAATGCTGCTATTTCCTGGTGGAGATATAATTACCCTGCGGCCCATGCCCAGTGGTCTGTAGCTACAACAGGAAGCATGTGTGACGTTATCATGGACTGAGCCAAGCATCTTCACTGCCAAACCAGCATGGTACAGTCGTCTCCCAGCTTTTGCTGGGTGAGACTCAATTCCACTGCTCTCCTGGAGAGACTTAGACTCTACACAATTCAATTTGGACCCAAAGCTCTCACACATAGTGAAGCACTTTTGGGTTTAAAGGTTGATCCTGTAAAAGATATAGAATGTCTCCCTTGTAGCCATTTTCTCTTGTCTCCTTTCTGCGCCCCCGTTTTCCCAACTTTTAAGGACATATGTAGAACATAAGAATACATAACGACTAGAACAAGCCATTCAACCTATCTAGGCTTGTCATTATATATAGCACTACATCAAGCCTAGACTTGAACACCCCAAGGATCTCTGCCTCTACTACATGACCAGGCAAGCTGTTCCAAGCATCGGCAACTCTCTGTGTAAAAAAATACTTCCTGATATCAGTATGGAATTTAAATTTTAATTTATGCCCCCTTGTTCTGCTGACAGAACTCAACCTGAAATATTTTTGAAGTTCACTTGAATAGATTAAGTGGCAGTTTTTCAAGGCCTTGCAGGGCTGCAGGGCTCTTACCACCTGCAGAATTGGAACATTATGTATATATTAAGGTGGTGCAAGTGCCTTTTGTTAATGTTTTAATGCATTTGTCTTAATGCACAAGTTATTTGATAAGTTCCAAATGTAGGACCATAAAAAAACATAATTGTAAAATATGCATATGAGCCATAAGATGTGATAGTGTAGTGTAATGGTTAGGGAGCTGGGCTTGTAACTCAGAGGGTGCAGGTTCAAATCCCATGTGGGGCATTGCTGTTGCAAGGTACTTCAGTAAAAATTGGGCTGTATAAATGGATTGTATGTAAAGAAATGTAAACTGTGTAAGTCGCTCTGGATAAGAGCGTCTGCTAAATGCCTAAAATGTAAATGAAAATGTAAATTTATCAAAGCTGGTAACAATTGCGGTTGACACAATTGATTGTACCAATAATGCAATGCCTGGAGAAAGCAGGTGTAAACTTCATTCATGCACATTGATATGGCAGCTATGTTATTGCTGCTAGGAGGAGAAATTGTCCAATATCCACCAGGACCTATAATGATAACAATAACAATGAACAAAAAATCATTTGCTACCATCTACATAATTATAATGCTTTTTGCTACACATTCCAGCAACTGTTGGCCTATTTTAATGCTACAGTACAATGCTTTGATCCTGATCAACTCCTTGATCAACTACTTCTCACAAATTCAAATTGAACACATTCTAATTGTGTTCCTTCCATAAAATTATTCTGACATAAATGTTTATGTCCCACATGCAGAACTTTGCATTTAGCTTTATTGAATGTAATTTGCCAGGTTTCCTCAAACTACTGGATTATGTTATCTTCTTGCATTACCTTACTAAATTCCAAATCGTTTGTTAAACTCTCCATTTTTGAGTTGTCTGCAAAGGTAACTCTTTTTCTACATAGCAGGATCATTTATTTAAATAATGAAATTCAGAGGTCCCAATACTGATCCTTGTTGGACTCCACTTCCCACAGCACCTTGTTCACATATGACCCTTCCTACAATTTTGGCTGTCATTCTTACTTATTTAATTTTGACAACGAGCTTCTCATGTGATACTTTGTCAAATGCTTTTGGTTAGTCCAAATGTATAATATCATAAGTCTGGTTTGGATCCAAACACTTTCTAGCTTCCTTAAATAAGTCCAGGAGGTTTGTTAGGCATGACCTCACCCTGAAAAAAACCATGTTGGCCTTCCCTTTAGATACAGTTTTTTTCCAGGAATAATTCCAACTTGTCCCTAATGATAGATTCCATGATTGTACATGACGTACAAGTTAAGCAAACAGGTCTGTAGTTTCATGGATCAGGTCTTGCTTCCAGTCATCTGGTATTTCTCCAGTTTTTAAAGGTTGCATAAAAAATACTTGTCAGTGGTTTATAAATAAGCTCCCTTAGTGCTCTGAGTACTTTTGGATATGTGCCCTCAGATAGTTACCATTTTCTGCAGGTTCAGATCCCTGGATTTCCACAGACACGCACTCACAGGGGCATGATGGGTAACCGCAGACTGATCAGCAGCATTGCACAGAGGTGCACACCTGAGAGAGACAGCACCCTTGAGAGGCCCAGGGTGTTTTTTTGGCTTGGTGTTTGATGAGAAACAGGCCCTCGGAGCCAGAGGCCTCAGGTCTCAGGAGCAATAGCGTTGGAGTAATTCCTTTTGTCAAAGCAATGCTTCCAGAGCAAAAGTAGAGGCAGGGCATTCTGTTTATTATGAGGAGGGGAAATTAGGACCAGCGTTCGTTCTTTCGGAGGGCATGGGAGTGATTTGTGCCCTCTGCATGTGGTCCTACAGGATACAATCAGGCTGCACATAGTCTCCCTGAGAAAACACCTAACAGACCTGACAGAGACCTAACAGTGGCTGCTGGAAGTGATGTTGGTGGGCCAGTAGGAGGCGGTCTTTCCTCATTGACCAAATGAAGGTCAATGCCCCAGTGCAGTGATGGGGATTCTGTGCTGTAGGAGATATGCTGCCTGTGTAAGCCTGGCATATGCAGTACTGTCTTATTCTCGTTATAACATGTGTATGCTCTGTGTAAAGGTGATAGACACAGTACTGTTTATGTCTCTGTGTAACACATACTGTATATGCTCTCTGTGTAGCGTTATATTCAGTACTGTCTATTTTTATGTAACACATGCATTTTCTCTGTGCAAAGATGGTCTACACAGTACTGTATTTTTCTGTTTGATGCAGGTATGCTCTCTGCGTAAATGTGCAGCACTCTCTTTCTCTGTGTAACACAGATATGTTCTCTCTGTGACACAGGTATGTGCAGTACTTCAGTGGCCTGCTCTCAGGACACATCAAAATCAACAACAAGCCCCTGTTTCTACACCATGTCATCATGCATGGTATCCCCAACTTTGAGTCCAAAGGAGGTGGGCATCAACATGTTCTATAAAACACATACACTATAAACAAACATACAAACAAACATGCGTACATTGAAACCAATGATTATATGCACTGTATATACAGTACAGTATAGTTATAGTATATTTTTTAATACTAAAGTGATAGTTATTGACAAAATCTTACGGAATTGATTATTATTATCAATTCTTATGAAACATTATGTATTAGTCAGCATGTTTTTCATTGTTTGTCAGTTGTAACTTGACAAATGTCCCCTATTTTTAAATATTTTTCATAATGTAAGAGGTAGTGCATCTGCAACTACTTCTTCTGTCATCCATTGAACACATATACAGCCAGTCTTGTTTAATAGCTAGTGTATGGTCACTGATCTGTTTCTGCATTTTATCTCTGACAGTGAACATATATATATATATATATATATATGTGTGTGTGTGTGTGTGTGTGTGTGTTTGTGTGTTGAACAATGTTGGACTCAAACTTCAGTCCTGCCTTGCTTGACACTGCTTTGTCTCTCTGACTTGGTTTGTGATTGTGTTTTTGATGAATGAGCTCTGAGCTCAGTCCAGTAGTTCAAACACACTCCTGTGGGTGGTGCTGTGCAGCTTATTCACCTGAGCTGTGATGGAATGCTCAGCCATGACCTGTAGTAATACTGATTTTGTTTTCTCCATCGCCTCCTCAGGTTGCCGTCCGTTCCTGAAGATCTACCAGGCCATGCAGCCTGTCTACACCTCTGGTATCTAGTAAGTGACTTACTGCATTCCTGTCCGCCTCCTATCGCACTCCTGAAATAAAACTGGATCAGCCTATCCAATTTCTCACGTGCAAAGGCATATTCCTCAGCAAAACCTCTGTGATCTTTCATCTTCCCTGGTCATTTGAGGAGACACACAGACACTAATGTCATTGGGGGTCTTCAGCTCGCACAATATTAACGATTCCTGCTTGACCCCCACCAAGACACACACACTGCCCCTCTTATGCACACCCACACACACACACACACACACACTTAATGACTACACATAATTTATAGTAGGTTTCCCCTCCATTTCCAAGTGCTCTTACTGTATATATTGTGTTGTTTTTTTATATAAGAGCTCTT
Organism: Aldrovandia affinis; assembly: GCA_029706075.1. Classification (NCBI taxonomy): domain Eukaryota; kingdom Metazoa; phylum Chordata; class Actinopteri; order Notacanthiformes; family Halosauridae; genus Aldrovandia; species Aldrovandia affinis. Next base: position 2,528,459 of record JAINUG010000005.1, read on the forward strand.
ATTGTAATAATTATATATATATTATTGTGTTGCTGTAATTATTGTAATTATTGTAATAATTCATTCAATTCTATTGTCTTTTACTGTAAATACTGTGTACTGTTGCCCTTTTGTACTTTTTCGTTGAGCATTGCCACTTTTCATTTCACTGCACACCCCGTGTGTGTATGTGACAAATAAAAATCTTGAATCTTGAATCTTGATCCTAAAAAAATTTACGCCAGTGTTTTTAACTAACCTAAATGAGTAGATGAAGGCACTTGTATCCTCAGATGTACTGCCATTGCAGTTAGAGCTTGATGCTCGCTGCTGATCAACACGGTAACTCCTGTCTCCTGTTCAAACTCTGCAGCAATGTCCAAGGGGACAGCCACACCAGCATCTGCATCACCATTGAACCTGGGCTCCTTCTTAAGGGGGATATCCTGGTGAGGATTTAGCAGTCCGACAGCCTCCATTACAGGCTCAAAGGCACTGCATGTATTCATGAAATATACATATTATTTTAAATATAGCTGCTGGTCAGCTGAACAGATCACTTTAAAGCAGCTTTGGTTAAGTTCAATTGTTCTCTTTTGTCATATTTTGTTATCATAAATGAACGTAATTGGTGTATGCTGTAATTGCGATTGTGAATGTCTATGAATGAAACTGAATGTGAAGACATTAATGCCTCTCCAGTCTTGGCCCTGGTTTGGATTGACACAAGCTTTTTTTAATTCTTGGGTCAGCTGGCCCAACTGTGGTTTGTGTTCTGCATGTCATTTGTGTGGATTTCTGTTCCTATTAAGGCCGTAAATAGGTTTTTTTTGTTGGGAGGTCAGGCCATAGATTTCAGGAGGAACAGTGACCCCTGTAGTTACTCTGGGTTTCACAGTTGCACTGTACTCGCCCTGTCTGTTATATTTAGTAAGATGGGAAACAAAAACAGCAAAATTGCACATCCAGGACAGCATGCTTAACTATCGGTAATGTGATGTAAGGTTATACTGTATATTGTGATATGACTTTGACCTCTCTCCACAGCTGAAGTGTTACCACAAGCGCTTCCACAGCCCTGCCTGTGATGTGATCTTCAGGGTGCAGTTCCACACCTGCGCTGTGCATGACCTGGGCGTGGTCTTCGGCAAGAAGGAACTGGATGAGACTTTCAGAGGTGAGCCTGGGGAGGTGCCCGCATACAAAGCTAGTGGTCTGACATTGAGCTGGATTGTGGTCCTTTGCAAATGCACGCGACGCGCCAACGTACTGCCTGCTGTGTTTAATCCGCTTTCCCCTTTCAATATTATGCTGGCATTTTCCCATCTCTGACTTTTCAGGGAAATGCTGGGTGTTGTGTGTCTCCCCTTTCTTACATTTAATTTATCCGTCATTGTTGTTTTCCTGTAACAGATGAAAGATTCCCAGAGTACGGAAAGGTGGAGTTTGTGTTCTCCTTTGCGCCAGAGAAAATTCATGGTAAGTTATTTTACAGCACCTTAAGCACTGGTCAGTCTCGATAATGTACTCCAGTCATGCTTTCATCAAACGGGACAGAAGTGTGTGTGTATGTGTGTATGTGCATGGTTTGTGGGATTGTGTATGTTACTTTGTGTTTTTCCAACCAGTTTGTGTGTATGTGTGTATGCGCGCGTGTGTGTGTGTGTGTGTGTGCGTGTGTGTGTGTGTGTGTGTGTGTGTGTGTGTGTGTGTGTGTGTGTGTGTGTGCATGTGATGGGTGTCTGTGAGGTTTTTTTAGAGTGTGTGTGTGTTATCGTATGTTTTTATCAGCAGCTATGTGTGTGTTTCCCAGGGATGGACCACCTGGAGAACGGCCCAAGTGTTTCAGTGGACTACAATACCCAGGACCCCCTGATCCGCTGGGACTCCTACGAGAACTTCAATCAGCGCTGTGAGGACAGTGTGGAGGGTAGGTTCTGCAGCTGTTTACTTATATCTGCTGATATGTATGCAGTAGAGGTGAATACAACTACTGATATGTATGTAGTAGTGGTGAATATAGCCCTGCTAATATGTATGTAGTAGTGATAAATAGAGCCCTGCTGATATGTATGTAGTAGTGGTGAATATAGCCCTGCTGATATGTATGTAGTAGTGGTGAATATAGCCCTGCTGATACGTATGTAGTAGTGGTGAATATAGCCCTGCTGATATGTATGTAGTAGTGATAAATAGAGCCCTGCTGATATGTATGTAGTAGTGGTGAATATAGCCCTGCTGATATGTATGCAGTAGTGGTGAATATAGCCCTGCTGATATGTATGTTGTAGTGGTGAATATAGCCCTGCTGATATGTATGTAGTAGTGATAAATAGAGCCCTGCTGATATGTATGTAGTAGTGGTGAATATAGCCCTGCTGATATGTATGCAGTAGTGGTGAATATAGCCCTGCTGATATGTATGTTGTAGTGGTGAATATAGCCCTGCTGATATGTATGTAGTAGTGGTGAATATAGCCCTGCTGATATGTATGCAGTAGTGATAAATAGAGCCCTGGTGATATGTATGTAGTGGTGAATATAGTCCTGCTGATATGTATGCATTAGTGGTGAATACAGCCCTGCTGATATACGGTATATGTAGTAGTGGTGAATATAGCCCTGCTGATATGTATGCAGTAGTGGTGAATATAGCCCTGCTGATATGTATGCAGTAGTGGTGAATAGAGCCCTGCTGATATGTATGCAGTAGTGGTGAATATAGCCCTGCTGATATGTATGCAGTAGTGATAAATAGAGCCCTGCTGATATGTATGTTGTAGTGGTGAATAGAGCCCTGCTGATATGTATGTAGTAGTGGTGAATAGAGCCCTGCTGATATGTATGTAGTAGTGGTGAATAGAGCCCTGCTGATATGTATGTAGAAGTGGTGAATAGAGCCCTGCTGATATGTATGTAGTAGTGATAAATAGGACGATGCTTATAAGTGAGCAGTACTGGTGAATAGAGCCACACTGATATATGTGCAGTATTGGTGAATAAGGTAATGTTGCTATGTTCATTTATTTAGCCAAGAAGTACACTCTTCTTTCTGCAATAATATAGGTCTACAAAATACATTACTATATATTAGCTATTGTAGCTACCATTCACATGGATGAATGTTCATTGTAAATATCACCTTCATCTGTCACATTATAAAGATATTTTATATTTTTATGCTAGGACATACTGTAAGTACCTCAATGCTATTTAGCCCTGGATGTACCATAAATGCTTTCTCTTTATGGTTGCTATTGCCTTTGGGCCGCAAGATCTGAGGTTCAAATCCAGCTGGCACACATTCTATATTTTCAAATGTATCATAAAAACATCAATCATTGCTTATAATTAGAGGAACATGTCCACAGTATTTTTTTGTAGGCACATATATTCTGCACTTTGCTTGTGCCTGACCCCCATCATTTTCTGGCAGCTATATGTGTTATTAGTACTAGTTGCACAGGTATGGTAGAGGACTAGCTGGGGATACTTACACATACACACTGCTGTAACACTCTCTCCTCACTCCCAACTGTTTGAGATGCCCTGCTATGAAAGTGCCCCCTTGGCTTGCCAATCAAGGGTCTTTAAATAACCGGGTCAGAAATAAGTGTCCTAGCCCCGTTCTGGCAGCCCTAGGGGGTGTAAAACCCAATCCCCTGTCTCCACTGATCTCAGCTTCCCCCTGGGGTCAGGAGCCGGATGAGCCGTTTCTGTCCTCAGTTACTGAGTTTGAACCCCCAGCGGTCTGTTGAACTCCGCCCAAGTGCTCAGAGTTGTAAACTGAACGTTGTTGGGAGAGCAATTTTTAGTAATTGCTCATTAAATTGGCCCTGGAAAGCACTGGTGTTTGCAATTGCACTGTAATTAAATGTGTGCTTAACTGACTCAGAGAGTCAGTAAAGCACAGAGAGAATGTTGTCAGCAGAAACATAGCGATTAGTTTCATTAGCTGCAGTCTTTAAATTGCGGGGAAGAGAGAAAAAAGCTGCATCATTTTAATCACGGCCATGTGGCCAAGTCGCATGTGTGTTTCCCTTCTGGGCCATGGATTGCACAGGAGGCAGTTAGCTTTGGAGTATGTTTAAGGCTCCTGAGGTGGACTTTCGGAACTCTGGGGTCTTCACACACAAAGCTGTCAATCATGTCTCCATAACCATGCTTCCCTCCGCCTGGGGACTGTGTATGTGGGGGGGGGTTGGAAGGGCCAATCATGGGAATGTTTTCTGCGTCTCAGGCCGTAATTTGAAATAAGAAAGGCTTAAAACTCACATAAGATCAAAAACTTTAAGTGTATTTTTTAAGCTATTTTTTAAGATGTATTAAGCTATTTCTGCATACATAAAAATATACAATACCTAGAAATGTACAGGAACTCCTCACTTAATGACTGAGTTCCATTCCTACGCCTAGGTCGATTGGTTGATAAGCGAGGAGCCGCCCCTTACCGATATTTCAGGCATACTGTACTGGTAGTGGGTTTGTGTACAAAATTGTTCACAAAAATACAAGAAAGCCTTATAGCAAAAGGAAAGCAGTACCTCATGCTAATTACAGCATATCTATATCATAGCATACAACATACACTACCGGCCAAAAGTTTTAGAACACCCCCATTTTCAATTTTTTACAGAAAGTCTACCTGAAATGGTAGAAAGTTAAGTGGTAAATTGCCAGAGGTTTAAAAAAAAGTTTAACCCCAGAGCCCCAGACCATCACACTTCCTTCCTTCTCTTCACAGTTGAACACTTACTTCCACCAGTGTTAAGCTGTGCTTGAAGCTGTTATCCTGTGAGCCGCATATCACGCAAGCTGTTGATTCAGAAACTTGTCTTCTGATTTTGTTGTGGCTTTGGGTCTGCCAGACCTCTTCCTGTCAGAGTTTCCTCCAGTTTCCAAGTGCCTTTTGATGGTGTAGGAAACTACATACTGCCAAAAAATGTACATTATTTTTAAGTTTTTGGTACTTTTTCTTTGAACCTCTGGCAGTTTACCGCTTACCTTTGTACCATTTCAGGTTATTCACTAGACTTGAACTGCTTAAATTTCAGTAAAAACTGGAAAATGGGGGTGTTTTAAAACTTTGGACCGGTAGTGTATATTAATATAATTCAGATTTTAAACTATGTCAAATTGTTAGCTGCAGTCTTTAGTTTTCTGGTTTCAGGTTCCCTAACCTTACCGGCACACATCATAAGAAAGAAAAGCAGCTCAGGAGTTATTATTCCTGTATGTGCCAAAGTACCTTGCACACTCCTGGCAGTCATACCCTTTCACTGATCTGCAAATGTGCTGAGAACACAACACACTGTCGACTTGTGCAGTCGACATGGCGTGTCTAAATATAAACCCTCTGTATGTTTAGTATGTGATGTAAGAACAGCGGAGGTGCCGCAGAGGGTTTATTCCTCGAGGGGGATCGGAATATCTCTGTCTGGCACCCAGCCATGTGCTCAATCCATTGTTTACATTTTTCGGGAGCCGTCTGTGTAATCATGTCATCAGAGGACTGAGTGAAGGACAGGCCTCTTCAAAGAATCTCTGACAAAGAAAGGGGTATAGATTTACCCAGGGGTAGCATGTCCACAGGGGCATATTCATCAGGTCCATATAGAACTATAGACCATTTGGGGATAACTTGTAATTGTCACTTAATTAACATAAGCTGCTGTAAAAATGACACTATTCTTAGCTTTAAATGTACGTGCAGTTAAACCGAGCTGTGAACTGAAATGTGACATGACACCAGGCAGCTTTTGGTTCTCATATAAATGTGACGGATATGTCAGTATCGGAATCTCTGACATCACAGATATGCCTGCCCTGAATCCCTGGTATCACTAATGTGTGAGAGCATCTAACTCTGTGATAGGCCTTTGAGTTCTTATGTCACAGGTGAAAACACCTCTAAGGTCACAGGTGGGTATGCTGGAATCTCTGATTGTCCGACTAGCTCATATCGAAGGTGCGCATACCTGGATCCATGATGCCACAGGTGTGTGTGTCTGAATCCCTGAAATCACTGGTGTATGCATATCTGTTTACCCAATATCACATGTAAGTGTGGAAAGCCTAATTTATCTTAGTGCGTGGGCCCTGCTCCCATGGCTTTGGGGCAAGGGTGTGAGTTGGTCCGGAAAGGCTTATGAATGGACTCCTAAATACAATCACCAAGCGACAGAACAAAATTATACAAGCTGGACGATTGCATGGTGACTGTTGGGGTTGTGTAGAAGATGACTCCTTACATAACTTTTTTTTACCTCACGAAACTTAGTGTAGAAGACACGTTAGCATGCGACAGCACAGGTGCCCTGTGCCCTTCGTCAGTACAGTCACGCAGAGCGCTGTGACAGCACAGTCACGCTGTGCCCTGCCGCAGCGCAACCGTGCAGCCTTGTTTACTGTTGCTGATCCATATTTGGCAAGGGCATGTCCCTCAGCATTTCTGAAATAGCTTGGAGTGAAGTGCGTGGAGGCTGGGTTTAGGCAGGAGGGAGTTGAGTAGCTTGGACAGAGGAGGGAATGCCGTGACCCACACCTCCAGCGCCACAGAACTGAAAGCCTTTCCTGTTGTCTTTTACTGTGTGGGAGTAGCAGAGCATACGGGAGAGAAGGAGACAGTCTTACCCGGTGAGCTCTTTCATCTGCTTCTGTGGAGATTGGGGTACAGCTGAGATTCACTGTGATTCTTGGTGGGGGGGCAGGGGTAATTGAGTAAATCAAGTCACAATTTGCTCTAGACTTTGGTTGCAGTAGTGACTTTGGTAAAGCAATAACTTTGTTACACTATCTTGTGGGTCTCATAGCTTTGAAAAATACAGTAGAACTCCTGGAGTGCAGCTACTACAACCTTACTTCCCACGTTCTCCTTGCTCACGAGTGATGTGTGTCTTCAGTCAGAAAGGTCCAACAGGAGTTTCCACGGGCTATCTCTGTGCAGGTTTTTGGAGTTAACAAAAAACTGACAGAATTCCTAAGGTTTCAGAGCTACAGGAATTAGTTTTGACATCTAGAGATGGGTGTGAGAAGTTTATAGTTTTTGTGTACTGAGAGTGTAATCTGAACGTACTTTAAATTTACATTAAGTATATCCTAAGTGTAAAATACTTTTCTTCACTTCTTCACTGTTCTTCATATTTATTAGAATTTTGTCACAATATAATGTAATATAATATAATATATTGCTATTTCAGGCTAAGACATTTGTGTCATAGTGAAATTTAACTGTACTGCAAACATACTCAAAATATAATTGCTTTTCTTAACAATAGTCCTTGTCTGCTGCACTTTAAATCTTTTTACATTTGTGTCTTTACATATGAAAAACAATCGCAGCTTTTTATCAGACAAAAAAGATCAATAGGAGAACAGGTTGGACACTTGTCCAATGTTCTAAACTAAAACATAAGAGTTATGTTTCTTAGTTGACTAACTTCTTTTAACTTTGTTAACTTAACAAATTCAAGATCAAGAAATATGCAGTTATAGGCTATAGCCTAACATTAGCTAGCTAAATAAATAAATAGCAAGCTGGTAAAGAAACAAGTTAGTGTGTCTTGTCAGTCATGGCCAAATAGTAACCTAGCTTCAAACCACCATTCAAAATATAGTAAAAATAAATGTTGCTGGATGCTAGACATTAGTGAAATGTCTAGCAATGCGCAGCCCTTGCTCCGTTGAGAAACTTGACAGAGCTTCATTAAATAATGTATTTATTGTACAAACATAGCTACGCTATAGGTACAAATGCACACTCTAGTAATGTTAGTGAACTACTGTTCACAGATTAAGCCGAGTCCTAGACAAAAAAATGTTTTTAAATGTCCTTTTTGGTTTGTTTTTACTCAAAATATATTTAAGTACTAGTTTGGAAATAAAATATACTCATAGATACTTAGATCGCATTGAATTATAAATGAAGCTACATTTAAGTATATTGTTAAAAAGTCAATTGAAGTCAAAGCACGTTAATTAAGATTAAAGTATAATCTGAGTAAATACATTAATGTGCTAATGTCGGGATTTGATATATGAATTTGGACATGTATTTGTACAAGGTATATTAAAATGTAAATTAAGTTATATTTATGTTAAAAAGTACCTTTAGATAAAGCCACCTGGGTTAATATATTATCAATAAAAATATTTTAATATTAATTAACATATTGGACATTTTAGTATATTTGGATTTTCAATTTTAAATTAGACTATATTTACTTAAAGTATATATTTAAGCAATATATATTACCTTTAAGTAACTAAAAATGAGTATATTATGTTATTAATTAGATTAAATGATTTTCAAATAAACTTTAAAGAAGTGTACTTAAGTACAATTTGAAATATATGACAATAAAGTGCACTTTATTCTAAAGTTAACCCGAGTTCCCAAAAAATATAACTGAAGTAAATTCCTATTATATCATAAAAATCACTGACATATTTGAAGGTTACTTGCTCAGAGCACTTTTAACCTTAACCTTATCAGGCTCTGGACTGTCCAGCTCCAGTCATAATATTAAAAAAAGCACCTTTGGTCTCGTCGGCCACAAGGTGTCCGATTCTGATTCCAGGAAGGATCAGATGTCTCTAGCCACACTGGTATCATTTCTTCATGGCGTCATAGTCCCGGGAGGGTAGCAGCCGCCACGGGGGAGGGGGGGGGAGTATTTAGAGTTTACATTTTAAACCCCCCCTGAAATGTTTTATGACAACTACAAACTGTTAATCTACAATTTGTTTACGTAACCCCCCCATGTCTTAGCTGGGAGAGATGAGACTGCAAACCACAGAGGCATGACATGGCTGTGTGGCCTCTGAGTCAGCTGAGGCTTAAAGGTTAATGGTTGACTTTGTGCTTCTATGTGATCAGTGAAAAAACCACATGGTCAGGCTACAGGTGTTTCAGCACCTGAGGAAGTAGTGTGTAGTGTGCAGATACCCTCTGGGGAGCTCAGTTTGCCAGGAAACAATGGGTAACTGCCAAAATAAAGGAAACATCAGCAAAAGTGTCTTTATAGGCCATTGGGCCATCATGACCCACCAGAAAAGCTTCAATGCGCCTTGACATAGACAGATTCTACAAGTGTCTGGAACGCTATTGAAGGCATTCAATACCATTCTTCCACAAGAAATTCCATAATTTGGTGTTTTGTCGATGGTGGTGGAAAACACTGTCTCAGGCGCTGGTCCTAGAATCTCCCATTGGTGTTCAATTGGGTTGTGATCTGGTGACTGAGATGGCCATGGCATATGGTTTACATTAGTTTGATGCTCATCAAGCCATTCAGTGACCACTCATGCCCTGTGGATTGCCATCCTGGAAGAGGCCACTCCCATCAGGATAGAAATGCTTCACCATAGGATGAAGGTGATCACTCAGAATGGCTTTGTATTTATTGCCATTTACCTTGCCCTCTAAGGGGTTGAGTGCACTTAAACTATGCCAGGAAAATGCACCCCACACCATAACAGAGGGATCTTTTAAATGGGTACAGTACTGTGAGTGTCCATCGGGAGGTGCCAAGGCCGGTATTGGTGGATGGAATCGCTCCTCCTCAGCTGGAACTCTCCTAGCCCGTACCAGGGCTGTTTGTGTTCCCCCTGGTTACCAAAGTGTTGCCTTTATTTTTTCAGTTATCTGTATGCCTTTTCTCTCATCACTGAGTATGAGCAAGGCTGTAAGACAGGTTGAGTGGGCGAGGAGCTAATGTTCCCAAGCTCGGCTTATTTGACATGCCTATTGTCCTACGTCAGCAGCAAGTCCTGTTTTTTTTATAGAAGACGTGGGACTACATTGAAACTTAATAAATTGCAGCCATTTCTCTGGCTCCTCTTCTTTTTTTGGTAAAATGTGTAATGACAATGTTATTTGTCATTCAGAAATGACACAGTGAGGTTTTACCATGCTAGTAAACAATGCAAACGCGCCTCCTCTACGAGGTGATGATGCTTACAGGCGGTGATTTTTGGTGTATTAAAATGAGCTGGGTTTTCTGATGTCACAGATACTCCCATGTCAGCCAATAGGATTGGAACACCAGAATTATTATTATTTTTACACAAAGGAGGAGCCTGACCCAGCTTTATTGCCATACCCACCATGGTCAGTTTTAAAGTTTCCCGTGAATCCCACTTTCATTTGGCTTCACCGAAACATTATCCTATTTGATGAAAAACATGATTTTTCATCAAATAAAATGTAGACTCTTTAGGACCTTTAAGAATTTCAGTGAAAAACTGTATCGCCAGAGGCTTGTATTGTGAGACCTGATGGTGAGGATTTTAAATTAAGACTGGATGACCTCCCACATGACTGTGGAAGATCAGATAAGATGATCTCAGAAGGTGTGGGATGAAAGGATTTGAGTGCTTTCACTCTAAACAGGGACAGACGGAGCTGCAGAACACAAAGCGCTCCATGCAATTGAATTCAGTTAAGTTTATTTGTCTAGCGCTTTTAACAAGCACGTTGTCATAAAGCAGCTTTACAGGGTATGGAGCCTTGATGAGCCTTAAACCTCCTGATGCGCACACCTAGGACAACAGTGGCAAGGAAAACCTCCCTGAAGGGCATAGAAAGGAAGAAACCTTGAGAGGAACCAGACTCTGGTGGGAGCCAATCCTCTTCTGGCTGGCACCAAAAAGATTAAGGGGAGGGGAAATAGTCAATAAACAGGGAGGGTCAAGAGTGTGTAAAAGGCAGGTCGGGATAGGGACAGCATCGTCTGCAAAGTACGTCTACATCTCCGACAGTCAGGTCCATCGGCTCTGTGTCTGTTGTGAAGGTAGCAAGACCTCAGTGTGCTCTGTGTCACTGAGCATTCCTCCGCTTCAGTCACCAGGAACTTGGACACCTGTACCTCCTGGATTTGCCAAGGTGATCCTGTGAACACTAGGGGTCTTTGAACATTACACACAGCATTTTGATGTTTATTTAATGTTGCGACTGCTGCCAGAGCATCGATCGCAAAAAAAACGGCTGAAGCTAGTTTGAGTGGAAATTAGGGTTTTGACTCATGGAAGGGAAATGGTCACCTCCCTCTGGGCTATAGCTCAACGGATGTGGGCTGCTAAACTTCATCGTTAATTACCCTCCTATTGTAATGAGGACGCCACAATAATAAGCCAATTGATTTCTATCATTGTGTTTTCTGTGAATCAAATGGGCATTATCATATATATATGTATGAAGGGGACTAAGGAGAGAGCCTTCAACAAAGAGGTGGCAGTGTTCCAAGGCATCAGGTGACAGGAGGTGGTGGCGGTGTCCAGAGGCAATGGAACCACGGAAGCCCAGGGAATCAATGATATTGCTCATCTCATCTCATGAATGGATCTTCTTCCCTATTTTAATATCAAAACTATAAATTGCTTGGTCCTTCTACTGTCCTAGGACACCAAAAGAAGACAGGCACAGAATTACCAGGCCTGTGACATAAAGAATCACATTGGTTCCTCATCATACAAGCAATGGCTCAGTACCGTTCACAACTTGGACCTGTGCCTAGTCACAGCCCATTAATGCACGCACATAAAACCCTGTCCGCTCCCAGCACAGCCAGCAGGCATCGATCTCTTCTCCCCAGACATTACATCACCCGTAATGAAACGTTACCCCAAATCCTCTCCCTGGTATTAATTCACTGTACGCGGATACACTCTCAGAAAAAAAGGTTACCACATAGCACCTATTAACATACAAATGCTTGTCACTGTGGCAGTACGCCTGTAGTGTACTGAATCATACCTTTTTCAGAAGAACACAGTTGTACCCTTGCATTTTGCTTGCAGTACAAGCCTCGTTTTCCTTCCAGTATGGCTGCCAGTGTGAATAATGATCCATTACCCTACCATGGTACATATCTGTACCTTTCCTGACTTTCTGTTCGTTCTGTTTGGCTCAGTAGGTAGAGCATTAGGTTGTGGGTTCCCATTGGGACCACATATACTGAAAAATGTATGCATTCACCACTGTAAGTCGCTTTGGGTAAAAGCATCTGCTAAATGGCATATATTATGCTATGTACCTTTTTCACTGGGAAAAGGTACTAAACCGCATCATGAAGGATCTTATATGTACAAGGAACACACTTGTACCATGAGGAACAAAGGTGTACCATAATTGTACCTTTATTTTTGAGAGTGTAGGTTTGACTCTGAACTAAGGCTCTTCATTTTGACTTTGATCAATGGTGTAAGGACGCCCCATTTCACCGAATGTTTTGGGTCGATAATCCCTCTAAATCTAAAGTATAGATACATCTAAAATAAAATGTAATAATGACACGTTATTTTTTATTTTTCTAAACAACCACAGAAATTAAAATATCAAATTAAAAAGTTGTTTAAAGACCTTCCTTTAAAGACCTTGGCTCTTCAGTTTGGTGAGATGGGTTCAATCCCCACTGGGGTCTCTCACTACTGTAAGTCACTTTATTCCATACGTATGTTATTATTACTATCCATATCTATCTAAACACACAGTTAAAATCTTTGATCTAATAACCTGGAAGGGAGGATAATGTAAGAGAGAGATTATTGAACTTGGAACTTTACTCGAGACTTACCCTTCATGATTTGGGACTTGAAGGTTAAGAATTGAGACTTACTTATGACTTGCATAACAGTGACTTGGTCACAACTCTGGTATCTGCCCATTGGGTTGATAATTGTTCTAATGTTATTTAGGGGGATAGATTTATGTATAATAGTTAAGACCCCTCTAGCATGGGAAAGTAGGAAGCTGCAATCACCTGACCATTACATCTTTTCTGAACTTTATGAATGTAAATGTGTGAATGTGTGATTCCTGTAATAGCAGGATTTTTTTTATTTCAGCCGCTTAGCTCTACTTGCTTTCATTTGGATATGTTGTTTAGTCCATGGAATTATGCTAACTTAAACTCTGTGTTGGATGTCATAGCCTATTGTTGAAATATTAGTAAAACAGTGTTCAATCGATAAGGTTGTCTGATTTTGTTTCAAAACTAAAAGTAACAAAACCCACGTGAAGTTCCCCAAATGAATCTCACCCCTCCCCTCACTTGAACACTGAGCATTCCTTGCCCTCGTGAAAATGCTAGTCATGGAGCTATCTGGTCCACAAGACTGAGGAACAAATGAAATGTTTGTTGAACGATTTCCTATCTAATTTCGCTCTGCTACACTGTTTCATAATAATCACTCTGGGGGAAAAAAAGAACAATATCAGCAAAATATTTCCCCATTAAAGCTGATTTCCGTTCAGCCATGCATCAAAGTAGCCTATTAGTGTCGACATTAAATCAAAAACCTCCGGCTATCACCGAATGGGTTTCACTGTCTGGATTTAAACAGCCTTTGAATAATACATTTAAACTTTACTTATAATCCCATATAATATGTTGGACTTCAGCATTGCAAAATTCATAATTGTACAGCTACCTTTTTACAATCCCATCAGTTGCCTGGATATTGAATCTGCCAAGCATAGGTAGGCTATAATGTCTTAACCACACAGACTAGTCATCCTCACCAATGCTGGTTTGTTAGCCAACGTTAGCATGCCAATCCACAATGCGTTAACACTTATCTATTCGCTGACTGTTTCTCTGGGCTATCAGCTGTTTTCAATGTCCCATGTCCCTCTTAGCCTTCTCTTGAATTTCGAAGAAACTTGTGCACATCCGGGGTAGAAGTGAAGAGGCGAGAGCGACCATCATGTGTCACGCGGAAAGACGAAGGATGCTGTACGCATTTACATTTTGCTTTCACTCCATGGTAGGCTCTGCGCTTCTTATCCGTGTCCTTCGCGACGTCGTGGAAGAACATGATGTGATGCTTGTCGACGTGGATTTTCCCCATTGCTTGCGTGGCCGACATGACTCTTGAATTTGTATTTGTTCTTTAAGTACTTAATCAGAAGCGTTCTAGCCGGTGTATTTGCATCCGGTCTGGGGCCAGTTGGAACTCTGTGCGCCCTTTCAAATACGATTGGTGTTGGAAATGCTGCAGCACCCAGCACTACGGGGATCCATTTTTCCAGAAAGGCGCATGTATCCTCCCCTTCAGCCTTTCCAGGTAAGCCAACTAGGCACAGGTTGGATCTGCGGCTGTGGTTTTCGAGGTCTTCCATCTTTGCCATTAGACTCCAAACCTGCTGCCTCAGCTGTTTGTTGTTTTATTCAGCGATGATGCATCATCTTCCACGCAATGAGTCATTCCACTTTCCACTTTCCACTTCTGTTAGCTGACCATAATATTACTTGAGTTCACCTTGGATATATTGTATTGAAGCAAAATCTTGCTTTAATTCTTTCTTTAAGGCGTGGATTGCATTAAGGATTTCTTCTAGTCGTCATTGTTTTCCTTCTTGTCCTCCATGGTCAACATTAGTTGCTGACCAGATGGCGTGTCTTCTTCAGTTAATGTTTCAGTGAGTTTGTTTTTAGACTCTTTCTATTGATACTCTTAGACTCCAACTATTGATACTCAAACTGTTGCGATCTAAGAATTTTCTTTTTTTTACAGTATTAGAGCAGAGCAACAAAACTACGTCTACTCAGCACCATGCCATGGCCCGGAAGTCCCAATGGCACGTTATTAAACTTTGTCTGATCATTTGTCTGGGCATCCTGTGGACATTTGCGTTCTTGTCCTCTCGAGTCCCAGGGCAATCTGAATAATCACCTCACAAATGAGTTCATTGGTCTTCTGCCTAAAGGTACAATTCAGTACCCTACAGGAGTACTGCCATAGTGACATGGTACAACATGGTGCCTTTTTTTCCTGAGAGTGTATGCAGAGAACTCTGTGTTTTAGCAGTAATAACACTGTACATTCTGTGGAATTACCTCCACAGGTAATCTGGAAAAGGGGGAGACTGCTAGTTCCAGGTGCCTTCACCCATGTGATACCCTCCAGCATTAGAGAAATAGAATCATACCCTTCTACATACTTATTGTTATGTTCTGTTTCCGTTCATTTCGCAGGATGACATTTTGGCTTCAAGAAGTCCCACACCTCTTACTTGTTAGACCATGTTGACTGGGATTGTTTCCTGAGAGATTCAAGAGGCAAGACGCCTGCGTAATACATTTTTAATGCACTTTATTTGAAATGCCATGATTACTGCTGAATGGGTTCTTGTGCTGAAGGGCTTGTGGGATGTGAGGGAAGGGGCCACTGCCATCTGCGAAATATTTCACTGGGGTACCAAACACGATTTACCGCGCACCCGTGTAAATAAAGCACTCTGTCAGTGCTACGCCAGGTCTTCCGTTATCAAATCCCATGATTCCACAGTGCTGAAAGGAATCGTAAAATAAAGGGGGTCTGCCCTGCCCAATCCTGACTGTGGCCAGCAACTCGGTGCCAAGGGTGGTGTATAATTGGTCACAGCCTCACCCAGGGAGGTGCAGTGATGCCCCCAGGACTGCTGGACTCTGATTAGTGGGGAGTGATTATTAACCATTATTTTTAATTTTTAAACTCTCTCAGTGGTACAGTGCTTCTCTGTGAATGCTCTCACCATTAGTCACTCCGCGCACGTGGTGAATGTTAACCATGTGATCTCACCCGGCCTGTCGGTGGCGGGGCGGCGTCCATCATTCCTAATGGGTTGCACAGTGCTTATTCCGTTATCCACTGAGTTTAGCGGGTGCCCCTCAGGTATTCTGCCTCTGTTTCTGAAATGATCGGCCTGTTTATGCCAACTAATCGTTACACTTTAGTCTAATCTGTGTGTGCTATAACTGTCTCCCCTCTCCCTGTACAAAACTCTCTGTGATGAGCCTTACTCAGGGTTCTCACTGTGTTCTCACAGAATGATATCAATCCATTTGTCTTTTTGGCAGTGAGAGTGAGGGCAGTGTGCTGATCTGTCAGCCAGCTCCTGTATTACAGTGTTTGTTTTATTTATATGCATCATCTATTATGTTTGGAACTGGCTTTATGTCCAGTTATTCATGTACATTACAGTAGTCTTTCTGAACGTACTGTATGCCTACACTGATCTGATAGTAGCACACACAAAAATAACAATAAAACTGTCTGGAGAACAGTTAAATGTTAAAATGCATTCTCTATGTGCCTCCATCTTTTATTTTCCTTATCAAAGACTTTTAGACAAAAGACAGTTAAAACTCCTCACAGTGGTCAGTTATTAAGCTTTGGTGGGTATCGGCAGTGCTCTGAGTATAGGGCCAAAGGTGGCAGGTAATGACTAACCTGGTGTCTGGATTTAAGAGTACATTACACAAACCATTAAAAAGACACCATTGTTCTGCAGGGCTATATGTGAGATGTGGACAGACAGGGGGACAGACAGAATAGATAAGGAACACCCCCCCACCCCAACCCCTGTGTATCAGTAAATAATTTCTGTTGTGAAGTCAAAGTTGAAACTGAAACAATCCACAGATGCTGCAGTTCCCTTTAAGGGCGTTTGTCTCATATGCAGGGTACTGCAAGGGGAAGCGTTGCATTCAGTGTTCTTTGTGCCAAATGGGCCAGACCCCTGAGTGTGTGTTATCTGACTGGAAAAATAGGTTTGCCTTTGTTCACTGCTGTAGCACTGTGCTTTTACAAAAAAAGTGCTATATATCTTAACCTTTTTCCAATGAGCGGAGGAATGAGAAATAAACTAGATTAGCTACAGTATAAAGTTTGTATAATTAATACTCATCACTCCCTTTCCTGTTCCTTTCTTTTCCTGCTCTCTCTCTGTTTTTCTCACATTTGTCATCTCTTATACTCTCTATTTCTTCCTCTCTCTCTCTCTTGCTTTGTCTCTCCCTCACAATTTGCCTTCCTCTGTGGGGGCGAGTGTTTCCCAGCTTTATCCAGCCTCTATGTTCCAACCCAGCCTCCAACAGCTGAAAAAATGTCTCCTTGGAGTGTGTAGATCTTTCCATTACATGTGTAGGTACAGGAGCCCAGGAGTATCGCTTGACTTTACCTCCCCACCCCCCCATCCTCTACGTGTGTGTGTGTGTGTGGGTGTGTGGGTGTGTGGGTGTGCACGCATGTGTGAGTCTGTGGGGAAGTGCTGTGTATGTGTGCATGTATGTGTGTACGGATGATGCCAGAGTGGTCACTGCCACAGAGAGGGGGACGTCCTGTACCCTGGCCCTAGGGGTTTTGGGGGCGGTACTGGCCCCTCGGGCGTTGTAGAGCAGAATTGAGTCCCGCCCCAGTGAGATTCTGTTTCCAAAACCTCCTGTTTATGCTTCAACCTCTGTTGGGCAAACAGTAACTTCTAAAAAGCTTTGCTGTGAATATTTTGCTGCAGCTCGGAGCTCTCTGAGCTTTGATTATCGAGAAATAGGAAAAGTAGGGTTTATCAGTCGTGTTATTGAAAGAAGAAGCAAAGCTAAATTTATTCGCCATGTGTTGCTGATGTCTCACTATTTATACTGGTGTGTAATAATATTTTGCCGATCATATATCATATATGCCTGTGGTTAAATAGGTGCAGAAATAGAAGGTGGTTCCTTTTTCAAGTTGTCGGTGTGCACGTGTTCATTAGGAGTGCTGCGGCAAGCAGACTTTTGCTAACGCAAGAGGGAGACAGAGGTGACAATACTGTGGCTGGTCCATAGAACCATTATATTCTGCACCTGCTGAATGGCTACAGTAGCCTGGTTTGAGCCCACTTGACTCCTGCCTCTTGATGTTCTGGATGCTAGAGGAAGCCAGTACTGTGGATCAATGGGGGAGAGAATAGCTGTCCCTCAAAAGGATACCAGAATAAGAGTCAGAATGAAGTTAGAATTTTTCTCTTTGCAATAAAGAGGAAAGTTGTCACGGGCAATTGCTGTCACAGTTTGGGGAAACGTCTCACTTTTTCCAGGGGATCCTGTAAGAGGAAGTTCGCCACACGAAAGAGTGCCGCACATATGAACAGGAAACAAACTCCAGTGTTCCTCCACCCTTCTGTGTGTCCCATAGGGAACTGTCATCCCTCTGATCCTGGTTTCAATAAAACCTCCTGTGTTTTGCCAGATTCTTACTCACTGCAAAGAGACAACTGTAGTCCCTCCACACTTGTTTCTGTTGTAGAAACAGTTCTGTTTTTATTTGAAAGAACGGGGTGTCTTTAAAAAAGAAAAATGTCTCGGTGTGGGATACTGTTAAGGAAATGTTTTTGATCCCAGATGGTCATATGTTTGAATCCAGGATGAAATGATGCTATTGTAATTTTGGGGAAGCTATTTAACCTTAATGTTTTCATTAAATATCCAGCTGTTGACTATGTGATATGTAATGCTATTAAAGCAATATTAAGTTAAAACCATAACTCTATGCTATTTTGATACATATTTTGTATGTGAAAAAGAGCAAGAAATTTAAGAGACACGCATGCCCCCAGCCCCCATGCCTGCAAAAGCCCTTGCACTGCAAGGAGAGGGTCATAAGACAGGAGTTGGCAGACAAAGGACTCAGAAAGTAGGGCCTAATCCACTATTTTTCTCCACCCTCACAAACTTCACTTGCAAATGTTTACACAAGGAAATCCCCTTTGAAACCCAAATGTACCCTTGTTGCCATCTTAAGAATGAGTCCAGTCTGGTAAAAAGCAGAGAGAAGTATATTACATAGCCCCCCCACCCTCAATATTTCTTGAGGAAAGTATTCAAAACAAATACAGGGTCAAGAGCTCAATATTTCCCATAATTTGTTGCAAATGTACTGCATGGGCTAATTCACACATAGGCTGTCATGATATTGAACAAGTTTTGTATAGAATGGGCCCCTGAGTGGCGCAACCATTAAGTTACTTGTTCTAAGTGCAGGTTGCCCACTGCCTTTGGCCGGGAGTCCCGTTCTGGGGCGGCGATTGGCTGTCAAACCCCAGGAGAAGGGGGAGGGTTTGAAGAGGGCAGCCCACAAGTGCAGACCAAAGGATCTTGAAATATTCCGTTTCAAGGAATGGTCAAAGATCATATGTTCACCGATCTCATAAAACACTATCAATGACAACATATTCATTCAGATTTATTTTTGTTGAATTTTATTTATTTTAATTATTAGGGGTGTGAATAATTCTGGAGAGCACTGTATACGTGAAAATATAATGTATTGTGGTAGTTTGCACACTTACATTAACATAAAACGTTAATATTAGTATTTTTGTATGTGAAGTTTTATGTGGTGAAGTAATAATCCTCTTGATGGTATACATGTTTAAAAAAGATATGATGTTTATGACGGTCAAGCTAATAGTGGGTTATGATGTGGCCCATGTCTTGAGATGGCAATGGATCAACAATGGGTTGAGACAGACCATTTGTTAGGGGACAGGGGCGGGCCAACAAAGGCCAGACACAAATACAGTAATCTGAGACAGGAGCAGGTTGACACAGGGCCAATACAGAAACCGTGTCCTGATACAGGAAATGGCCAACACAGGGCCGACACATACACAGTGATGCGAGACAGGAGCAGGTCAACACAGGGCCGACACAGACACAGTAATGCGAGAGAGGAGCAGGTTAACACAGGGTCTATACAGACACAGCAATGCAAGACAGGGAGCAGGTTGACACAGGGTCTATACAGACACAGTAATGCAAGACAGGAGCAGGTTAACACAGGGTCTATACAGACGCAGTAATGTGAGACAGGAGCAGGTTAACACAGGGTCTATACAGACACAGCAATGCGAGACAGGAGCAGGTTAACACAGGGTCTATACAGATGCAGTAATGTGAGACAGGAGCAGGCAGAGACACCACAAATGCAACTTCCTTAACTGTTTGACACATGGCCCTGTTCAATGGTTATGTAATGTAGTGTATGAGATCTGCTGTTCTCCAGCTGCATTATTAGATTTTTTAATCTGCAGACAGGAGATTTTATCATGGGAACCATTAGCTGCCATAGCATAGCCTTATGGCACATGCAGTGCAGCTGTCCTGCAGGCGATGGCTATTTCCCTGACTCAAGGCCTGTGGTGTAAACAGACGTGTAGAGTGTCATGTGGAGCAGTATTGACCCAATGTGACAATGTCTCGGGCTCCCTGAAGTGGCGGCCAGGGCCCTATTAATAGGCTGGAGGGGGCTGAAGAGGGGGTGGACTCATAGTGTTCTGTTGTGCCATTGGAGAGTCCCATGTGTGTGATGTCACATTCCCAATTAATGACTGACCACCAAGGGAGTGACAACAAAATTCTAAGTAATGTGGCCAGCAAATGAGTGTGTGTGCATGTGTGTGTGTGTGTGTGTGTGTGTCAGTGGTGGCCTATGAGCAAGAATTAGGACTTGTTAAAGTGGTAATTGCCCTGATCCTGTTATTGATAGCTTTAGCATTGTTGTCAAGCCAGCTGATTTAAAGAAGGATCACCCATCAGAATCGGTTTCTTTTTCTTTGTTGCATCCGTTGTGAAAGCATAACTTTGCACTCCACATGAAATAATTTAGCAGCTATAATGGAAATGGAAAAGCATTCAATATGGAATCGCAAAACACTGCGCTACTGTTGTTCAGAACACAGCACGTTTTTATTGAAATTTGATACTGTGACAAAAAAGATGTTTCAGTTAGCCTGCATGCAATGGCGAGAGGATATTCAGCTCATAGATGAAAGCTCAAACTTGTCATACTGCCTTATGCAAAATTTTGGGTAAGCTGGTTTTCATTGTTACTCAGTACTTAATTGATAAATGAAAGTGGTTGATTACATAATGAACTTACCTCACCTGGTTTCTTGTGTCTAAATTGGTCACTGATTTTAAGGTGAAAACAAAAACTAGAATGCCTTGTGGCTCTCAAAGACCAGGATTGAGTAACACTGCTCTAGGGCAGTGGTTCTTAATATTGGTGCTGGGGGACCCCTGTCTATGCTGGTTTTTGTTACAGCCAATCTCTTGATCAATTAAGGTAGTTGACAACATGTGTGTAAGGTATTTAATAATTTTTTCTTAAACTTATTAACACACTACAGGTTTGGCTCATTGCCATTTGCATTTCAACAAATGGTTTAGTTTCAGTGACCAGGTGTCCACACTTTCAGCAATTAGGACCACACCGATTTCACCTGTCAGTCTATAATTTAATAAGTTGTAACCTGTTTGTAAAATAATAAGTTGCCATATAGCACATTACAGCAAATGAAGGCGTTAGTTGATCCAACTTAAGTCCTGGGATGTGAATATTGGACAATTATTCTTCGCAGCATCCATAGCTATTTCTGGTATAATGTGGCGTTAAGGAGGTAAACCATCCTTCAATAGATATAAAAAATATATCATTTATAACAATTAAAAACGTGTTACCATTAGTGGGTTGGAACTGTGGTTGGAACGAAAACCAGCATACACAGGGGTCCCTCAGGACCAGGATTGAGAACCACTGCTCTAGGGTACTTACAATGCAGACAGTAGAACATTTATTTCTATCCTGTTGCCTTCTGCATCTACCTTCAAACCAAATTCAAAAGGTAAATTCATCTTAAGAGGCCTGTAGTCCACTGCCCTGTTGCTCATAGCAGGATTTTATTATATAATTAAACAGTCTCATTTTTAAAGGAAGCAAAAAAGGCCCAGCTATTGATGGATTCGTATTACAGTTTCAAGCAAGTAATCTCACAAAAGAAGCTAGAACAGGATCATCAGTTTAAAGATTAACGCTCAACTCAAAAATACTTTATTAGCAGAACAGAAAATGTGTACATATTTCTAGATCATAAGCAACAATGAATGAAAACTCCGGAGCATGAAGTTATCCCCCTCCCCTCCACATTTGTGTGTGTGTGTGTGTGTGTGTGTGTGTGTGTGTGTGAGTGTGTGTGAGCATGTACATGTGAGTGTGTGTGTCATAAAGGCAGTGATTCAGATCAGGCCTCTGGCCATTATTTCTGATTCCACTTTTCCATGTCTGACTCTGAGAGTTTCCCAGGAATACCCCATTGGTGAGGATTGGGAGGAGGATTAGCCAGAGCTCAGAGGAGTGGGTGTGTTTCTACTGTGAGTGGTGTAGCAGGGGTGGGGAGGTGATGGGCTGGGGTCAGGGGTGTTGGTAATCGCTGAGACTTGCTGCAGAGGAGAAATTGTGTCTGGGGTGGGATACAGCACAGACCGTTCAGTGTGTGACATATGAATACTATTTTGAGGCATCACACCCTACATTCGGGGCCAAAAATCAGTTAACAAAATTAGTACGGAATTCATTTTATTTAACGAAAGGCATTATTTTATATCAGTTTAAAATCAAATCAAAAAATAATTAGTTCATCTTTGAGTGCAAACCATTTCTTTCTTTTAGATTTTTTACAGTGAAAGGACATTTTTAATGTTGAAATCTGCTCTTACCTTTATGTTCCAGTCAGAATGTAGGTGAAAGATGAGATGAAAGTAATGTTGTCTGAGATGATGGATTAATGTCAGCTTGTCTACGTGTTTTTCTTTTCTTCAGTTTGAAAATAGTATATTATGATGTGATGTAACTGTGTGGGCGTGGCTGACAGAAATCTATGTTTTTTCCAGACATCCTTCATACGCAAGGCCCTCTTGACGGCAGCCTCTATGCTAAGGTCCTCAAAAAGGAGTCTATTGAGGGACCAGTCACAGCTAACGGCCTCCCTGCCGTCGACCACACCCTCCCTGCCGTTGACCACGCCCTTTCGGTGAGCAGCGACTCTGGGAACTCAACCGCCTCCATCAAGACCGACCGAACTGATGAATTGGGCCAGCACCTGACTCAGGTGACCCAGCCCCTTGCCCAGCCCCTTGCCCAGCCCCTCCCCCAGCCCCTTGCCTCATCTCCTGGTCACACCTCTGCCCAGCCCCCTGCTCGGCCCTTGACCCCTGAGGAGAAGAAAGAGCTGGACCAGTTGCTGAGTGGTCTGGAGGGCCCCATGCACAGGCAGAGCGGAGCTGGGGGAGGAGGAGTGCTCCATCTGGTGCCTGCCCAGGTCCATGTCAATGGGCAAAACAATCTGGACAGGGAGACAGACATCTTAGACGATGATGTGGCGATCATTGTAGATGGTCTGGGCGAGGGCCGGGACACACCTGCTGAACTCTACTATCAGCTAGAAACAGTGATCAATGGAAAGGACAGCCTGTATCTAGAACAGAGTGCAGAGCAAAGCCTTCCAGAGCAGAGTGTTCCAGACCAGGGCATTCAGAAGGACAGCATCCCAGAGCAGATTGTCGTGGAACAGACTGTCCAGGAACACAGCATCTCAGAGCAGGGTGTCCTGGAACACAGCCCAAAGAAAGACAGTGCCCAGGAGCACAGCATCCCGGAACAGGACATCTTAGAACAGAGCGTCCAGAGGGAGATCATCCTGGGGCACAGCGTCCTAGAACAGGAAGTCCAGAAGGACAGCGTCCCAGAACAGCAAGTCCAGAAGGACAGCGTCCCAGAGCAGGAAGTCCAGAAGGACAGCATCCCAGAGCAGAGCATCCCAGAGCAAAGTGTCCCAGAGCAGAGTATCCAGGAACACAGCTTCCCAGAGCAGAGTATCCAGGAACACAGTGTCCCAGAGCAGAGTATCCAGGAACAAATCACCCAGAATCACCAGAGCATCCCAGAACAGAGTGTCCCAGACTACAGCATCTACAAACAGACCATCCCAAAGCAGAGCATCCAGGAACAGAGTGTCCCAGATCAGAGAATTCAGCAGAGTGTCTTTGAGGAAAAGGTTCATCAGTTCCCCAGCTCCTCTTCATTGGAGGAGCGGATTGCAGACTCCACCTACCGCCTGAGCGACAATGGCGAGCAGCCCGGCAGCCTCTACCGCTCACAGTCGCTCGGGGCCGCACCTGACGAGAGCCCCACTGCCAGGCTACTGCCGGTAGCCCCTGCCCGCAGCACGAGCAGCAGGGAGGCGGTGCAGCGGGGGTTGAATGTGTGGCAGCAGTATGGCATCCCAGAGGAGCCGGTCACAGACGGTGTCCACTACAGCCCCGACGTGGTCTCCCAGCGGGAGATTGAGCGCTCCATTGAGGCGCTGAACATGCTCATGCTGGACCTGGACCCCGCCCTCACGCAGGCACCCATGTCGTACAGCGCCCCCTTGGCCCCAGCGCAGAGCAGTGTGCCCATCCCCTGGCCCTCCCATACGGAGGACACGGTGATGCAGGGCTCCGCCCAGATCTCTGCAGCCACGCTGCCCTTGCAGACCCATGCACTGGGGCCTCCAACTCCCGTAAGCCCTGTCGCTGCGGCTCAGTCCAGTTCCAATGAACTGTACAGCAAGCTAACCGAGGGCCAGGCCAGCCCACAGGCTCCACCCCCTGCTGTTAGCCAGCTGCAGCTGCAGCCCCTCAACGCATACCCTCCCGGCGCAGCGACCAGATCGCTCAACCTCCCACTCCACCCAGGGGCCCAGCCCCATGGCGACTCCTCAAGCCCCTTGCCGTCCCTCACTCCCACCAGGGAAGGAGAGCCCGAGGAGAAGAATTACAACCTGGAAGGCTTGGTAGCCCACCGTGTGGCGGGTAAGAACTGATCTCCCTAAAGTGCACACTTGCTCTTGCACTGTGCATTAACTCCCAAGAGTGCACACTCTTTCCTTTTCCTTACAGTATTGTAAGTAATACTTATTTATTGTGCAGCAAGGAATTCAGCAACTCACTAAACAAATCAAGAACTGAGCAGGTACTGCTGAAGGGGTGTAACCTCATAGTGTTTCTACAGAGGCCAGTCAGCCAGGGAGTCAGTCAGAGTCAGTTAGTGAATCACAGAGTGGATGACACTACCAGTTCTAAGGCTGCATCTTCCAGTTTCAGCCAACCGTATTTCACCTTTATGTCTTTACATTTCATATTTACATGGTGTATGCCGTATGGGAATTATTTTTTGTGATAAAACACATAAATAGGAAAACAGCACACACAAAATACTGATAAATCTTAGGTATATAAACACAATTTGGGGAGAGGCTCTGAACCCTGACTGTTTCCCGCTTTCATAAAAGCCTTTATGAAAATGTTGGAAACCAGGGAGAGCCATAGCTGACCTAGAACATTCCCCCCAGTAAATGTGTTTACTTGCCAGAATTCGTTTTGGACCATTAAAATGTAGAGGCGGGCTTTACAGTACAATGCGCTGCATTCTGTGTGCTATGTTGGCGCAGGTACGGTGCAAGCACACTGAAGATTACAAGAAATACTTTTTCCACATTATACTGGAGACTCCACTGCACACTGGCAGGGCCTCTGTTGTGGGAATAACTAACCACTCTCACCCCAACCTTTTTCTTCTGGCTGCACCATAGGAGACATTGCATATTATCATTATTATTATTATGATTTATAACAGCTTGTTGCAATTGTTACAATGTTATCACCAAACATAGTTTCCATATATAGGTAACTGCCAAAGTAAAGGAAACACCAACATAAAGTGTCTTAGTAGGGCATTGGGCCACTATGAGCTGCCAGAACAGCTTCAATGTACCTTGGCATAGATTCTACAAGTGTCTGGAACTCTATTGGAGGGACACAACACTATTCTTCCAGGAGACATTTCATCATTTGCTGTTTTGTTGATAGTGGTGGAAAACGCTGTCTCAGGCACCCCTCCAGAATCTCCCATAAGTTCAATTGGATTCAGATCTTGTGACTGAGATGGCCATAGCATGTGGTTACATTGTTTTCATAGTCATCAAACCATTCAGTGACCACCCGTGCCCTGTGGATGGGGGCATTGTCATCCTGGAAGAGAACACTTCCATCAGGAGAGAAATGCTTCACCATCAGATGAAGGTGATCACTCAGATTGGTTTGGTATTTATTGGTGTTTAACTTGCCCTTTAAGGGGTTGAGTGGACCTAAACCATGCCAGGAAAATGCACCCCACACAGAGCTGCCAGAACCCTTCACCCTTCAAGTAATTCCTTTATTTTGGAAGTTACCTGTACCTTGCAGTATTGAAGGGTGAATTGAATAGAAAGCTAGTTTTCTGGAATACTGACTAGAATAAATTGAAAACCTACCAATCACCAAGCAGTTGAGAAAGCTAGCTAATGTGCTGACTAACTGCAACATTCATTCAATACAGTTACAGTAACTTGCTTCTGTCCTGCCATCTGATTAGCTTGCATTAACTGTCTGTTTCAATGTTAGCTACCTATATTGCTTACCTAATCACTAGGACCTGAGACCTAGCTGGCCTATCTTTGTCCTTTGGTCGCAAATTAGAGCAACTGTTAATAGTAAACAAATGACAGCAAACTAGTCACAAAACAAAAATGATATGTAGGGTCATAGCTTGCTACCTGTAATCAGAGATAATATAAACTGCAGCTCATGGCTCTCCTTAAAGCATTGATGATCTGATCTGATCTGAAAAAAGGTGGTGATCTGATTGGCTATAATGAACCAAACCCTCACTACACCTACTGGAAATGTATTCTTCTTAAGCCAACTTCTTTTAAAACTGCGCCACAGGTGCGCTACAATCTCTTGTCACAAAATGACAGGAATGGACAAGGACAAGCCTTAATGCGCCTCCGTCTAGGATTAAGATTAGCACCTGCACATTTCGGTTTGATAACAAAACTAGAGCCCTTAGAGAGTTTTCTTTATCAGCTTAACATTATTATCATGTATACCCTCCACACAAA